>OZ010609.1:45932193-45939693 GCA_963932145.1 Acanthosepion lycidas | reverse complement strand
CAGGATGTCATTAGTAATAATAACATCTAAATGTGAAAGTCGCTATCACTACACACAGACTTGTTCATACATATACACATAGGAGCACTTTGAGGTGGTGTAATGGCTAACAAGTATGTCTAACGATATCAATTACGACTAATTAGTGTGTTTGATTTTCACTGGGTGCTCCATAATTTCGGCCTTGTGCTACATCAAAGTTACTCTTATAAATCCAGCACACACACACACACATATATATATATATATATATACATATATATATATATATATATATATATATATATACACACACTCATGTAAATTTTTTGTTTATTTTTCCATTATCATCATCTTCATTGTAATTACTATTATCATTTTTTGTTGTTGTTGTTGTTGTCACTTTATCCTCGACCTTCCGACATAGAAGGAAGCACTAAAACTATTTCAATACATACACAAATAAAATTGTTGTACATTGAATATTTGGGGATTGCGACTAAGGGTCAATAAAACAGAATTCCTGACACTTGAATTACTTAATACGTTGTTGTTATTAGCCACGCTCACTGAAATATTCCCAATTTTTGACAACAAAAATTAACAATCATCAATTTGGGGCGCAAAAATTACCATGATATATATACATATATATATATATATATATATATATATATATATATATATATATATATATATATACATAATTAAGTACGAAGTATTTGTAGGTATGATGAATTGGATTGTAATTACGGTTCCAATGTAATAAATTATGACCATGGAATATTAGTGGTTGAGCCTTATATATATAATTGCTCCGGTGAGCTGCTTTCACTGGTTCCCAGACTTCATGAATTCAAGCGCCCTACGAGGCTGGCATCCTGCTCTCACCCTTTCACTGTAGAAACCTTTAAATGTAGCCGTCTCTTCTACTCCAATAGCTTCATATCTCGCCTGTGGAACAACCTTTCCTATTACTGTTTCCCTGAGAGCTATAATCTCCAACTATTCAAATGTAATGTCAATCGACATCTCCAGTTACCTTGATCTATCCACTATCCTTCTCCTCCTCATCCTTTCCTCTATCACTCCTATCTGATCTTTCTCCAAATATTCTGTAACCCCTTGCGTCCTAGTGGCTTCCCGCCTTGTTCGGGGCGTAATGCTTATATATATATATATATATATATATATATATATATATATATATATATATATATATATATATATATATATATATATATATATATATATATTATATATATATATATATATATATATATATATATATATATATATATATATATATATATATATATATATATATATATAAAATGTAAAGCATAATGTATTTTTTTTTAAATCCACACTACACCCAAAAACATTGGTGGTTTCTCTCTTTTTATAGTACACACTTTTCTCTCATTGGCACCACTATAACCTCTTCCCTTTATATATATATATATATATTATTTAGTTTCTCAGATAGAATTATTGATCTATATTTCAAAGTTGCAATTGCTATTTTGCAAGTGTCGAGGACAACTTGCACCATCAGTACATCCAAACTAGCACCACCTTCTATTCCAAGCGGCCACCCGTCTGGTTACTGTTTAGGTCCGACGTTGCTTAACTGATCGTACAGGAACTGATATTTCAATGTTATATACCCATAAGCCCATTACACCATCCGCACACCCAGCCTTACAGCATCTAGTATTCTCAAGCAGTCACCCATCTCGATATTATCCATGCTCTACGTTGCTTAAATGATCATATGGAAACCGATGTTTCAACGTTATATGGGCGTAAGCCCATTACACCATCCGCACATCTAATATTACAGCACCTGATATTCCCAAGCGGTCACCCATCTACGCACTGACTAGACTCGACGTTGCTTAACTTAAAGGGAACCGGAGTTTTCAACGTGACGTGCCGTAAGCCCTCTCATTAAAGAAAATATGCCTAAAACTTAGGATTATCAAAGGCGGTAGATGTCAATTACCCTAGAGAAAAAAACGTATCTGGATAGCGATTCAAAAACGTGTACCCACTAAATCTAACGTTTATATGAAAGAGAAAGAATCTCTTTCACGTCTATAATTACGCAATCATAAATTTTCTCGTCTTTTTTATGATATTCAGCTGATTTTCAGTGAGAAACTATTTAAAAAAAATAGATATTTACGTTTGTTGTAACTAATATTAATCTATTAATTTTACTTAAGTTAACTTGTTATAATTTCTATCTATTTAAATTATTATAATCAAAAACTGCTCTCAGTAAAGCTCCTCTAATTTAAATGACGTTTCCAGCTAAAGATTGATTGCACACCACTTCCACAAAGCAATTACCAATTTCAAACTTCAAGAAACTTGCAAGACTGCCACGACCTCGCCTGTAAAATGCCTCTCACTCAACCGCTACAGTAATCAATTTCCCGGTGCCAACCGGACAAAAGCCATTTAACGGGAAGCCAAACTATTTCACATTCTAATGCGAGGCCGTTCAGGGCTCAAGCGATAGAAATGTACTGTTTAATTTACGCAGAGATAGGATTGGGGCGTGGAGCTTCGGGCTAGTCAGAACGAACTGAGCACCTGAACCTCGAAATGAAATGTGCAAAGAGAAGGAAGAAAAACAGAGGCTTAACATTAGAAAATGTCGATAAAGAAAGCTAACAAAACAGAGTATTTAAATAGAAAGATGCCGAGGAAAAAAAATAACTCAAGCAGTGCTGTTGAATATCAATGATTATTGAGGGAATAAAAATCGTTGTTCAAATTAAAGAGATACAATGACTCTTATCGCTATGTTTTCTTGTCAATGTTTTAACGTAATCAACCGTGACTTTTCAGAAAATATATCAATGTGGTTTGTTGGTGCTATCATCATGGTTTTCTTTCCTCTAGGCTAGCCGCCACCCAATTTATAGAGTACTCGATGCCCTACTACGTACCAGAAATAAAAAAAAAATGGCTTTTATGTGAATAGGCGAAATATTTTGACTTTTGCTCAATATTTATGCGAATGTAAACGCAACAGACAAGGCGGGAAATTGAACTAATAATTAATAGACAATAGTAATATGTATTGTCACCATTTTGATACCAAACAGGAAGCATCCATTCAGGCTATTTGTAAAATCTTCTAATATAGTTACAAACTGCATTATGGTTACACTAAGATATAGCGTAAGGCTAATGGTAATATAAGACGTTTCCTTATAAGGAAACATTCAGCATTCATTGTCCAAACAGCCAATGTTATCGTCGGTTGAAATTTATAAAACCCATCTAATAAAACAATTTTTCATGAAGACGGGTTTCGCTTTTGTTTTCCAATAGTGATGGGGAATTTCGTCCTAATCTTTCATTTGAAGTAGCGCGTGAACGTCAATATCTTGATTATGTCATTATTTTCTCAAACGTACTGTCTGCTGTACGTGTTAAAGCATAGCTACTATTTAACCCATATATATATATATATATATATATATATATATATATAAATATATATATATATATATATATATATATATATATATATATATATATATATGTATATATCATACTGATAAAGGCTGTCGACTCGCTAATCGATTATGACTAATTTCCACAAATTAAATTTGCGGAAAAAAAAACAAGTAATCCAGAGATAAGCTAAAGCAGGATATATATATATATATATATATATATATATATATGTGTATGTGTGTGTGTGTGTGTGTGTGTGTGTGTGTGTGTGGTGGACTCTTCAGTCGTATTCGACGTATGAGGGTGAAGCAGCTAAGTTCCTAGGAACCGACAGCAAGACACCTGCACATATTTGATTATAGTGGTTGAGGCTTTGTGCAGAACCAACCACACTTTTTGAACGATCGAATACAGAGACCTGGTGCACTACGTGCCACAAGGTCCACAAACAATCCACCTCAAGTTTTGAATTCGGAGTTGTCCTTCTCCTAGACCAGTTGCCATCCAAGTCTATAGAACCCAGTCTGTCCTGTTATTTATCCGTAGCTGGAGGGAGAAGAGGAGGATTAATAGCTTTCTCAAGGATATTAGCACGTAACTGAATGTAATGGAATTTGAACTCAGCTATCTCTCTCTCTCTCTCTCTCTCTCTCTCTCTCTATATATATATATATATATATATATATATATATATATATATAAGCAATTTACCCTAAGTAAGGCGATAACATCACTATGACGCAGGAGAGTAATAGACGTAAAAGAATAGGAAAAAAACATTGGACGAAATCCGAAACCTAATCCTAAAATGAAAACCAGGGCTAAACATCTACAGCTGTTCAAAAGACCGAGGAGCAGTGTTAATCGGGCGATAGCTGGAATATATTTGCGAAAGATATTACACTTAACGATGCTGGTGGTTGTTAAATTTGAGTGTTTTTCTGTTTTTGTTTTGGCGGGGTTGGTGGGGTGTTGTAGCCAAGGAAAACCAACAAGTCATCAGGAATTTTAATTCAGTTACTCTCGCCTAGATAGATTGCCATCATCACAGCTCAGGAGCTACATTAACTCCATAGGATAGATAGATAGATAGATAGATAGATAGATAGATAGCGAGAAAGAGAGAGAGATTATCACTGAAATAGATAGCTACATAGAGATAGAGTGAAATGGAATTAGATAGACAGAGAGAGATAGAGTGGGGTAAGGGAGAAATTCTAACTCAAATAAAGAACTACATAGAGATAGACTGAAACAGAAATAAATATCTATATCTATATCTATATATATATATATATATATAGAGAGAGAGAGAGAGAGAGAGAGAGAGAGAGGGAGAGAGAGAGAGAGTGGGGGAGGCAGACAGACAGACAGACTGAAAGAGACAGAAATACAGAGAGATAGAGAGAAAGAGAAAATTATGACTCAAATAGAAAACTAAGATGTTTGAAATTGAGAGAAAGAGAGAGAGTGAGAGAGAGAGAGAGAGAGAGAAGATAGAAATTCTGTGTCAAATAGATAGCTACATAGAAATAGAAGGAAAACGAAATAGATAGATAGATAGATAGATAGATAGATAGATAGATCAATTATTGAATTTTGCGGAGGGTAGAAGCTTTTATTCTTTTTGTTTGTTTCTTATCCATTAATTTTCGTTTGATCAAAAACTGGTGAACTCGTGCGAATTATTTCCACGCTGAATAATCATTCACGTTGATCGCGCATGCGCGACGCTTTGATAAACAAACGCAGCTAATTGGCCTTCAGATATTTCTAGCGAGAAGTGAACAAGTGGAAAGGCGAAACGTCAGTTTTTATTTCAAAATATTTTTATCCTGACAAAGATAAATTGATATATATATATATATATATATATATATATATATATATATATATATGAAGATAGATAGATGTGGCTGGGTGCGTTTACAATTTTCAATTTGTTTATTTGATCTGTTATCTTAACTTGTAAGTAAACACTGAGCATTGACGCTAATTGACATTCCTTTGGATGCTTTTACATCGACACACAGTGAGTACCAGTGCAGTGGTTGGCTTGCTAATTTCGCCATTTCCTTTATGTTCAAGTGTTACCAGGTACACCAAAAATATAAACTTAATACTGGCATGATTCAATGAATATCTTCATACTCACACGGAAACTTGCATGAATGCATTTGCTCATAATTTTATTAATGTAACAACGCCGATGTTCCCAAAATGCACCTCAGCTCGAAATATGGATATTTACTGCTAATGTATAAAATTGGTAGGGTCCATCTGCTTAAATCAAGAGACGATACATTTGGGAGGTTGTTAGAATTATTTTTATTTAAATTGTAAAAATACTCTTTACGTTAAGTAAAGCAATACCCTGAAAACCAAATATATTCCATTATTGCTGATCAGATCCTGAACTAACACCAGTCAAGACGAATGGATGTCGCCTCCAGGAGACGCCTTGCCTTGAACGACTATTGAGCCTTAAACTCGCAATTGACCTCAACGGGATGTACATACGATCCAATGATTTAGGGCACCTCTGCGTGATGTAATGGTTAGCAAGCTTGTCTCGCTGGTGCAGTTACTTTCGGCCTTGTGATACATCTAAGCTACGTTTAGAAAATAATCATACGATCCAATGATAAGGATGCAGGTAAAATGGTCAGCTTCCTGTAGCACTCTAGTAAGTAACTGACTTCTCATGCTATCCTCTACATTTACAAGAGCTAGATCAACCGAAAATGGAATACTGTTGTCATATTTGGGCAGGAGCTGCCTACAGTCCTCATTTTCTAGTCTTGATAGAGTTCAAAGCCTCTCACTGATCTATGGCTACCTCCATGGAAAACTATATTCCCTGGTACCGCCAGTTCAAATCTTTACAGCAAAGACACGCCATGCCACTTATATATTAGCAAATCACCCACATTCGCTCAGTATCCCATCGCTGACAGTTAAGTTACACTCGAACAGCTTCTTCCCGAGAACCATTGCTATCTGGAACCAACTCCCAAGAGGATGTTTCACAGATCACTACAAACTTAACTTATCCAAGGCTAGGATTCACTGTTATCTTCAACTCCTATCCTCACAAATTGCCTCTTAACGTAACCCTCTACCTCGAGTGGCTCCAGGCCTTGTGCAGTGTGAACCCTACTGTATACAAAATGTTTGATCAAGAATATATGTCGTATGACGGTTGATTGGTGAAATCAAAATCAATTTAGAAATGGCGATCTTCTATTGTTTTAATTAGTATCACAATTCTTGTTTGTCTATATAGGACCCGCTTGATGTGTATGCATGCGTGTGCATTTCAGCGTCTAGTGGACATTTGAATCTATGTTTGGTGGTTGCCCGTGTGTTGATTTGTGTGAGAACGAAAGAATTCAAGTTTTCTCTTCATCTATGAGGAAATTGCCCAGCTTTCACATGCATTATTTCTATCGCAATTTTTCTGACATCTAATATTTTGTTTAGCTTTTAGAACGGATATTTTGCTATTCCAGTGGGCATTATTTCTGTATCACATTTCCCGTTAAAACTTTTCCTAGATTTCTTATTTTCTTTATTGCAATTTCTACGGGACATATCATGCATCCTTCTGAAGGTAAAGATCGTTCGGCGTATATTAGCATATATGTTTTGCAATCGACTCAAGTAACAAACTAATAACTGCATTTTTATTGAAAATGAAAATATAAAACTCATCAAATTGTCTTCAATTCTTGTTGCAGACGGATTTCTTTTTCAGTTTATCAACCCTTTGTGAGTTATTTAAAGCCAAAACATATTTTCTATTGTCAAAATGGTGTTATTTTTGCGAGGAAATATGAATTGACACATTTTTAAACCTCACTATTTAACCCATAGCTAGGGGTAGAAGAGATGGATTCATACATTTCCCAAGGGTATTCCCGCCTAATTGACTAGAATTTAAACTCGTCTCTACGATTTTTGTCCAATTTCTGAAAAAAAATTCTTTGTTTCGTTAATTTATAGTTGTCTGCAAATAATGCTTCTAAAATATTTTCAAAT
>OZ010609.1:45894693-45927193 GCA_963932145.1 Acanthosepion lycidas | reverse complement strand
TACTGTCACAATCTAAAGGAATCTTACTGGACGATGTACACACGATTTTCCATAGAGTTCTAAATAGAGAAAAATGAAACAAGGAACTTCCATTTTGAGGACTGATTCCAACGATGAATAACACTATCGTATACAGTAACCTAAGCATACAGTGCTATATGTGAATTTTAATCCCATCAACCCTTTTATATGAATACATCACTGATTCGTTGACATCAGCAAAGAACGTGTCTTCCCTCTGTCTTTTCTACAAATATTTTCATGGCAACTGCTCTGGCGTACTAATGTACCCTGAAATGTAGCCAGAGGCCGCCCAAGTTTACAGAAGAGTAAATTATGAATTATTTTATATTTAAAAAGTATTTGTTTTTTAAAAAGTTAGAGACACCAAATCAAGTTTTTGTCATTTGATATTTTAAATTGGATGGTAAACTCCTTAATCTTTAAGGAATTAACAATCCTTTCCCTTTTGCCTTCCTCAAGGGATTTAAATCAGTCATTATCGGCCACTCTCTAAAAAAAAAAAAAAATAAGATACAATAGCCTACTCTTTATAAATCCTTTTCAATGCAAACAGCATCGCTAATTTTCTTTGAGGAAGCTAAACCATAATTTCATATTTTTAAATTTCATGACTATTTTTCGTTATTAATATTTAAAGTTTTTAAGCTTTTTAGAGTTTTAGTTATTCTACAAGTGCAACCTGAAGTTAAAATAAAAAAGATTGGGAAACTCTGCTAAAGAGTAATAACTATTCACCCATTTATTTTGCACATTTATAAGTTCACAAGTCGCCCATGCATTAAATATTACTGTCACATTTGGTCTGGTGCTTCTACTATATATTAAGAGATACCTCATAAATACAAAGAAGCATCTGCAATGTTATCGGTTCTAACCTGGCATCTCGGCTTCAGTCACTTTCCCACCGCCAGAATGTTGCTTCCTTTTCCGTTTCTTTAAATATTTTCTTCGTCATTGTTGTAATAAACATTTATTTTTGTACCTCGACTTTACTATAGTAATATATTGGCAACGAAGCCTCATCATTTTAAAGATTAAATATCTAAATGTAACCGTAACTTATTTGCTGACAGTTTATTCTCTCGCACTTCTTGCTTGTGCAAATCTCTTTTGGCCTCTTGTTTCCCAGTCAACATTAATCTTCAAAAAATTAAATACATCGTTATCTTTTGTCTTCTTAATTCATGTTCTTTTATTGTTCTCTCTCCTCAATAATGTTTTTATTTTCCTCATATTCATTCACACTCAGTAACACTTGTGTCTTTATCTCCATGCTTGGAGTGAAATAATATTTAAAAATCCAAGAATTTTTCTAACACGAGGACCAAGTGAAAAATAAATTAGCTACAATGATTATTCCTCGTGTAAAAGCAGATGAAATCCAGAGAAGAATCTGCAATGTTACAGGTCCTGATCTAGCATCTCGACTTCAGTTACTTTAACAGTGCCGTAATGTACCTGACTTGTGACATTTATTTTTATAAATACTCTGATGGCAATTGCGATGATGAGCTTTCCTTTTTGGTATCTAGATTTTAGGAATTTAAACGCAGTACTAGATTTGCGTCTAGGTCTCATTATTTTACCGTTGAACTATTTAAAATAAGCGTAATTTATTTGTTAATAGTTTCTTCTATTACACTTCTTGTAGAACTCTTTTCTGGTTTCTTGCTTTAAAGTCAAATTTTATCCTCAAAAATTTAAATTAAATATCAATCGTTATCGTCAGTTTTCATAATTCTTCTTCCTTGTTGTCCATTTTTTTTTGTCCCAAGAAAGGCGGGAATTCTACCAGTACGCAGTGGGTCACATGGAGTGAAAGTGAGAGAAAAAGACTGAATATATGGAGAACTAAGGAAAGGACAAAAGATGAATGGGATTCAAGAAGATAGAAGACGGCGCTTAACGTTATTTTTGTTTTTTGGGGTTTTTTTTTAAGACTGTAGTTATCGGGGAAGCAAATAAACGGGAGAAAGTTCCAGAGGAAGTTCCAAAAGAGGAAAGTCTGCGAAAAGAAACTATCAGAGTAAAAGTTGTGGTTACGTTTAGCTATTTCAACAGTAAACGGGTGGGTCCTAGATGCCAATCTAAAGGTACGTTTAAAATCATGTAGTCGGGGCACCAAGTAAAAAACTTGACAGAGCAGTTGTAATGAAAATACTTGCAGAAAAGACAGAGGAAAGCCATGCGACGTCCGTAAGAATGTGACTGGAGCCGAGAAGCTAAGTCAGGATCGATTACATTACAGATCGTTCTTTTGATTTTGTTAAGAATCTCGAGATGAATAACAGAATCACCAGACTAGATATGACAGCAGGTGTCCAATGCACGAGTGAATGGTATATTTGTAGTTTTCTCATATTCTCTGACACTCAGCAGCCTCTCGTGCTTAGATGACTTTACTTACTTGTTTAGGATGAAATGATTATAAAATAAAATCTTTTTAAAAAGAAATGCATGCTCCTCAACCAATTACTATGCAATATACCTTACTACATATATTTTATATACTCCAATTACTATGCAATATACCTTACTACATAGAGAAAGAGAGACTTGGTGTATATTTTATATACTCCAATTACTATGCAATATACTTTACTACATAGCGAAGGAAATACTTGGTGTATATTTTATATAATCAAATTACTATGCAATATACCTTACTACATAGCGATGGAGAGACTTGGTGTATATTTTATATAATTCAACGAAATAATCACAGTTTCTTTTGATGATTTGCGCAAAGATACGACCTTTGATCGAATGTTACAACAAAAGGGCTAGCGAAGAAGAAATTGCCAGCCAGGATAGGTACTGACCTCTGCGACTTTCTCAACCTCTCCTACAAATCCATCATTTCGGCACCTCGACGTTTTGTAATAGTTAGCAAGCTTATTTCGCGCGAAAAATTACGACTGAGTAGTGAGTTCAGTCCTCACTAGGTGCACCATACTTTTGATTTATGTTCCATCTAAGCTACGCTTAAAAAAATCAATATACGCATCTATAACTATGCCCTCTTGCCGAATCTTACTCAAGCACCTTCAGGCTTCAACACCCACAAGGACCACCTGTATCTTCTAGTCTTTTTAATTCTAGTAGTTTTATTGTTCTCTCTTCTTAATAGTAGTTTTTTTTTTATCATAATCTCTAACAATCATTAACCCCTCGCGTCATAGTGACATTATTGCTTTGCTTGGTTTAATGGATAATAGCTCAGAATTGTTAATCGGAGAGCCGAGTTCCAACTCCAGTTGATTTCGTTATATTCACTTACGCAAAAATACTCTTGGGAAAGGTGTGAATCCACCATGTCTCTCCCCAGCTATGGGTTAATTAGTAAAATGTGTAACACTAAATAATGATTATCTTCCACTAAAAAAATTCTTCCAAGTAAAAACATATTATCTGGTTTTAAATAACCTGCAAAAAACGAATCCTAAGCGGTCACCCATCTCGTTACGGACGAGACTCGACGTTACTTAACATCAACGATCGTACGAGAATCTGTGTTTTAGCGTGATATGGCTGTAAGTCCAAGCGAAAAAGAACTAGACGCAAAACCAATAAATGATAGCCGCCGTGCTACCACGTACATTCGTGTGTAGACATACATGTGCGCAAAGAAGGGCTTATAAACTTTATTAAAATTTATCAGCTCTCAACCTGTTCAAAGAGAAAATCAGAAGAGACAAGAAATGCCACTGAAGTATGAAGTCTATAGAAAGAAATGTAACATATTTTTTTTTGTTTTGTTTTGTTTGGATTTTTTTTGTAAATCAGGTGTGCTATTTCTAAGTGTAGGGTCTGCCTCCCGTTCATCTCGATAAACAAGCCAATTTTTTTTTCTTTAAATTGTAAAGAAATTCCATGTAAGCACCAAATATCATCCACCTTTACGAAACGTGAATAGCTCCCTGATTTTTTTTTTTTTTTTTCATTTCTGAGGGTAGGAGTTGTTGTAAGGAAAGCTAAACTAATTTTGATTTAAAAATTATAAATTTAAAAGAGTACCAGAAATTAAAAAAAAAAAAGCAAAAAAAAAGCAAACAAAGTTTGATTTAAAATTTATAATTTCTTGCGGCGAATTAATATTTACGTTAATTAACATTACAATATTTGGAGTGAATTAACAGAAAATATCCAACATATTCAGCGTGAGGATTTTGCTGGCTATCGGTTATTTTCTATTCTTGACTATATAGCTGTTTTTTTTTTTTCTGTCTGAACTGTTTGAAATTGTCTGTTTACACCAATATATTTCTCTAGCATTCTTTCTCTTAACGATCTCTCTTCTTTTTACACTGGCTTCCAGCGTTCAAAACGTTACGCTATACTGAACTCCTACAAATATGCCAACCATCATTCATTTAAAAGTATTCAAGCTATTACCTAACACATACTTACATGCATACATAAATGTGTGCATACATATATACACCAGTCTCTTTTTCTTGCTGCAATGTCGGCAACGATTTCCACCAAATTACCGCCTTTTTATTGGTGAACTTGAAACTGCACTGAATAACACTAGTGGTGAGTTATCTCCCTTGAAAATTATCTCTCTAATGGCTGCTTTGTAAAAGAAAAAAGAACGAAAGGAATGAAGAAAAACGCAAACAAACTTCAAAGACGAGGCCGAGCTGCAAAACTAATCAAGCTCGCATTCGCATATCGGTGATCAGTAAAGATGGCGAATAAGCCAAGTCCACAGAGATGTAGAATAAAAAATAAAAATGAAAGCGAAGCTAATTCAGTTTGGAAAGATCAGAATAGTGAGTCAACGACGAACCCAATAAATGATACTCTTCTTAATCTGTTACAATTCAGTGTTGAGCCCTGACATTTTGTCGTTCAATATTTTTCTTTTTTATTACACTACAAGTTTCTTTTGGTTGGGCTGCTGGTGAAGTTAGGGAATCAATGGGGGAGAAAGAAATTCCTACAAGAAGAGAAATAGAGCGATAGACTCAGAAACTTTAAGTACACTTCCTATGAGATTATTTGCAATTATACTTTTAAAAAATCTTACTGTAGTGATGCCGTCAACTTCTGAACGTTTCAACTTGTACAATATTTATAGGCATAAGTGTTACCTTTATATCTCATAAATTCTCCCGTTCTCAGTCAAGGATTTTATTTTATTTTTTTAATCATTTCACCCCAAGCAAGGTGAATGTCACTAAGATGCATGTATGAAAGAGAATATGGAAACATTAGCAATGAAAAAGGACAATAAAAGCATTATTCAGAAAGACAGAATGTTGTAACCTAGAAAGTATTACTGAATGAGGAATAACAAGAGGATGGAAATGAAATGGTAATCTTTATAAAATCAACAAAATACAATACTCGCCAGCGGCATGAAATAGGTAAACCACAGTTAGTGACGGATTACTTAGACAGCATATTATCCCCACTTATAATTGTGTCCAAGGCATTTATGCGGATTGGGACATACACAATAGTGTTCATAGGTGCGGCATCTAACACAGAAGATGGCGCGATTATAAAAATAAAAAGTCAACACAATAGTATCAACTGTGAAGACATCCATAATGTACTAGCCGTGTTTGGAGAATAAAAAAAAACATCTTCTCACTCTAGATACATATACAAAAACTCTAAATATTCAGCTAAAAATAAAAATAAAAACATTTGATAATGGCTAACAGAATAACCGCGTTCAGATGTAGAGAAGATTCGAGCAGTTTGACAAAATTTATGTGCAGGAAAGAAAACACATATACGAACACAAGAAAAATTGAATTAAACGCCTATATATATTATTAATGACAACGTGGTTTGTTTCATGCTTGAACATAATCTTCAAGCCATATGTGTTATTTTTTGGCTCGACTATTTATATATGCTGGTCAATGTTGCCTGAAACAGACTGGTGCCATTTCGTGTAGACAGGTATGGTTATATATACTTCTGTATTTACATAAGCACGTTCTGTCTCTGATTTTAAGCATTTTCACCCATGAATACAGCATAGCTTAAAATTATATTTTAACGTAATATCTATCTATCTATCTATCTATATATATATATATCTATATCTATATCTATATCTATATATCTATATATATATATATATATATATATATGTATATATGTATGTATGTATATATGTGTGCGTGTGTGTGAACGGTAATATAGATTTAATATAATAAATGGTTTCATTGTTTATTTTCCAACGATTAAATTAAAGCAATTTTTCTCGTTTATTTCAATTCTATCTTTTCTTCCATAAATATTTTTACAGAACAACAATATATATCTGCGAGCTTTGTTTGCTTTTACAGATTATTTTTCAACAAACTCTTTGTGTGGCTCCAATTTCCTATTCTATTAATTGAAACAATGCAAAAAAATACAATAATGGTTTAAATATGCATAATTATAATTATATATATATATGTATATACATATATAATTATATATATATATATATATATATATATATATATATATATATGTATGTATGTATGTATGTATAAAACAGTACTGTCTGCGAATGACATAATTTAGGTCCTGAAAATATATTTTCAATTGAGCACTATTGACTGACAAGCTAATTCTAAAACCAACGGCCACCTGCACAAATGCGAAGCTCTTCAGTAAAATGAATGGACCACTATGGCTGCTTGGCGTTTGTTTACGTTTGTAAAAACAAAACGGTAGATTTGGTTGAATCATTTTGTCGAGTGAAGATGGGTCAGTGGTAGAAGTTCTGGCTGACACCAAATCGGCTGAGTTTCTATCCGGGGTTCGGTTGTCTAGTAGCACTGTTATCGCTGTGATACAGCTAAACATTACTGCCTGTCTATGACAATATATATATAACTATTTCCTTATATATATATATAGTTTCTTATGTTGGTAGGACTAAACATTCACACGATTGTATGACTCTTTCTGTTTATATAATATTTATTTAGATTCCTTGAGGTTTCTCCTATGTACTTTTATGGAGTAAACTCCTCGTTCAGGCTTAGCTTATTTTAAAGTCTTTCATTGTTGTGGCTGTAATAGTAACAAATAGTTTCGTTTCGGCTGCAGATGTATTAGACAAAAGGAATATTTTACAAAGTAATACATCAAATGCATTGGTTGCCCATCGTTACGAGACTGACCACAGTTTCGAAATATGATACCTTACTATAATCAAAGGAGAAATAATTCACTATGACGAGAATGTTTAGATAGTGCCATAATCGCCAGGTCATCCACAATAAATTTGAAACCTGGCGCATCCAAAATTTTACCCTTCCTGGCAGCACTTCTAATATCACAGTGTGGAATATCTGCTTAGAAAAGTGATGGAAAGTAAAGAAAATGAGACTAAAAGAATTTAGCTGATAAAAAAAACTAAAATTCCCAGCATCCATCTGTCGTGCGGACGTGTAGTCCTACCAACATAACAAATTTAGTACGAAAATTAATTATATGAAAAGTTTATTCATTAGCTGGAAATACAATAAATGGAAAATATATTTCCTTTGATTTCTGGTGTGTACACATTTCGTTCCGGGTCCCGGTCAGAGACCTAAGGTTAGAAATGGCACCATGACAGTTTCCACTGACCAATTTAAAAAAAAAAAAACACAAAAAAACACGTTTATCATTATTATTATTATTATTATTATTACACATAAATCAATAACAACAGGTGTATCTCACTCTTTTAGAAAATAAAAAAAAGCATCTCAAATACGTGTACCCTCTGATAATAAAATTTATAGTATTAAGGTTGTAAAATACATCGATTTGAGGCTTTGGCACACATCATTAGTGATGTTTCTATCCCTGGATTGTTAGGGGTTAAAGGTTTTTCGATATCATAGCACTTTTGCACGGTGATCCAGCCGATACTGATCGGATATCGACTAGTGTGACATCCGTTAGCTACATCTCTTCTCATTATGCGTGCAATCTTGTACGTGTCTGGCATCTTATGGCGTAAATTTCCGATTCATCAGAAATAATGTCAGATTAAAAATCCATTCAAAAGATTACTGTAATTAATATTTTGGATAGGAATATGAAGTTTGCTGATTTTTGGGTAGGAATTTGAAGCTTACTGATTTTTGGCTAGTAATATAAAGCTTACTGATTTTCGGCTAGGAATATGAAGCTTGCAGATTTTTGGCTAGGAATAGGAAGCTTTCAGATTTTGGGGTAGGAATATGGAGCGTACTGATTTTTGGGTAGGAATATGAAGATTGCAAATTTTTGGATAGGAACATGAAACTTGCAGATTTTTGGGTAGGAATATGAAGCTTTCAGATTTTTGGTTAGGAATATGAAGCTTGCAGATTTTTGGATAGGAATATGAAGCTTGCAGATTTTTGGTTAGGAATATGAAACTTATTGATTTTTGGTTAGGAATATAAAGCATAATGATTTTTGGGTAGAAATATGAAGCTTGCAGATTTTTGGCTAGGAATATGAAGCTTACTGATCTTTGGCTAGGAATATGAAGCTTGCAGATTTTTGGCTAGCAATATGATGCTTGGTGATTTTTGGATAGGAATATGAATCTTGCAGATTTTGGATAGGAATATGAAGCTTGCAGATTTTTGGCTAGTAAAACGAAGCTTGCTGATTTTTGGCAAGGAATATGAAGGTTGCCGATTTTGAAGAGGAACATGAAGCTTGCAGATATTTGGGTAGGAATATGAAGATTACTTATTTGTGGTTAGGAATATGAAGCTTACTAATTATTGGCAAGGAATACGAAGCTTGTAGATTTTGGTGTAGAAATATGAAGCTTATTGAATTTGGGGGTGGAATATGAAGCTTGCAGATTTTGGGGTAGGAATATGAATCTTGCAGATATTTGGTAGGAATATGAAACTTTAAGATATTTGCATAGGAATATGAAGCTTGCAAATTTTTTTCTAGGAATGTGAAGCTTTCAGATTTTTGGCTAGGATTATGAAGCTTTCAGACTTTTCCTTAGGAATATGAAGATTGGAGATTTTTGGGTAGGAATATGAAGCTTGCAGATTTTTGGCTAGGTATATGAAGCTTATAGATTTCTGGCTAGGAATATGAAGGTTGCAGATTTTGGGGTATGAATATGAAGCTTACTGATTTTCGGCAAGGAATATGAAGAACACTGATTTTTGGCTAGGAATATGATGCTTGCTGATTTTTGGCTAGCACTATGAAGCTTGCAGATTTTAGGCTAGCACTATGAAGCTTGCAGATTTTAGGCTAGGAATATGAAGCTTGCAGATTTTTGTCTAGGAATATGAAACTTGCAGATTTTTGGGTAGGAATATGAAGCTTGCAGATCTTTGTCTAGGAATATGAAGCTTGAAGATTTTTGTTTAGGAATATGAAGCTTACTGATTTTTGTTTAGGAATATGAAGCTTACTGATTTTGGGGTAGGAATATGAAGCTTACTGATTTTTGGCGAGGAATATGAAGCTTAATGATTATGGATAGGTATATGAAGCTTGCAGAATTTTGGTTAGGAATATGAAGCTTGCAGATTTTGGGATAGGAACATGAAGCTTGCAGATTTCGGGGTAGGAATATGAAGCTTACTGATTATGGATAGGTATATGAAGCTTGCAGAATTTTGGTTAGGAATATGATGCTTGCTGATTTTTGGCTAGGACTATGAAGCTTGCAGATTTCTGGCTAGGAATATGAAGGTTGCAGATTTCTGTCTAGGAATATGAAACTTGCAGATTTTTGGGTAGGAATATGAAGCTTGCAGATTTTTGGCTTGGTATATGAAGCTTATAGATTTCTGTCTAGGAATATGAAGCTTGCAGATTTTTGGCTTGGTATATGAAGCTTATAGATTTCTGGCTAGGAATATGAAGCTTTCAGATTTTGGGCAAGGAATATGAAGCTTGCAGATTTTTGGTTAGGAATATGAAGGTTACTGATTTTTGGTTAGGAATATGAAGCTTACTGATTTTGCCGTAGGAATATGAAGCTTACTGATTTTTGGCGATGAAAATGAAGATTACTGATTATAGATAGGTATATGAAGCTTGCACAATTTTGGTTAGGAATATGAAGCTTGCACAATTTTGGTTAGGAATATGAAGCTTGCAGATTTTGGGATAGGAACATGAAGCTTGCAGATTTTGGGGTAGGAATATGAAGCTTACTGATTATGGATAGGTATATGAAGCTTGCAGAATTTTGGTTAGGAATATGATGCTTGCTGATTTTTGGCTAGGACTATGAAGCTTGCAGATTTTTGGCTAGGAATATGAAACATGCAGATTTTTGTCTAGGAATATGAAACGTGCAGATTTTTGGGTAGGAATATGAAGATTGCAGATTTTTGGCTAGGTATATGAAGCTTATAGATTTCTGGCTAGGAATATGAAGCTTGCAGATTTTTGGGTAGGAATATGAAGCTTACTGATATTTGGCTAGGAATATTATGCTTGCAGATTTTTGGTTTAGGAACATGAAGCCTCTTGATTTTTGGCTAGGAATATGAACCTGTCAGATTTTGGGGGTGGAATATGAAACTGTTTTTTGGTCAGTTATATGCAGCTTGCAGATTTTGTGTAGGAATATGAAGCTTGTTGTTTTTTGGGTATGAATATGAAGGTTACTGATTTTTGGCTAGGAATATGAAGCTTCTGATTTTTGACTAGGAATTTGAAGGTTACTGGTTTTTGGCTAGAATATAAAGATTGCAGATTTTTGGCTAGGAATATGAAGCTTACTAATTTTTGGCTAGGAATATAAAGATGACTGATTTATGGCTAGGAATATGAATCTTGCAGATTTTTGGTAGGAATATGAAGCTTGCAGACTTTTGGCTATGATTATGAAGCTTACTGATTTTGGGCTAGGAATATGAAGCTTGCAGATTTTTGGCTTGGTATATGAAGCTTATAGATTTCTGGCTAGGAATATGAAGCTTTCAGATTTTGGGCAAGGAATATGAAGCTTGCAGATTTTTGGATAGGAATATGATGCTTGCAGACTTTTGGGTAGGAATATAAAGCTTGCAGATTTTCCGCTTGGAATATGAAGCTTGCAGATTTTTGGTTAGGAATATGAAGGTTACTGATTTTTGGTTAGGAATATGAAGCTTACTGATTTTGCCGTAGGAATATGAAGCTTACTGATTTTTGGCGATGAAAATGAAGATTACTGATTATAGATAGGTATATGAAGCTTGCACAATTTTGGTTAGGAATATGAAGCTTGCACAATTTTGGTTAGGAATATGAAGCTTGCAGATTTTGGGATAGGAACATGAAGCTTGCAGATTTTGGGGTAGGAATATGAAGCTTACTGATTATGGATAGGTATATGAAGCTTGCAGAATTTTGGTTAGGAATATGATGCTTGCTGATTTTTGGCTAGGACTATGAAGCTTGCAGATTTTTGGCTAGGAATATGAAACATGCAGATTTTTGTCTAGGAATATGAAACGTGCAGATTTTTGGGTAGGAATATGAAGATTGCAGATTTTTGGCTAGGTATATGAAGCTTATAGATTTCTGGCTAGGAATATGAAGCTTGCAGATTTTTGGGTAGGAATATGAAGCTTACTGATATTTGGCTAGGAATATTATGCTTGCAGATTTTTGGTTTAGGAACATGAAGCCTCTTGATTTTTGGCTAGGAATATGAACCTGTCAGATTTTGGGGGTGGAATATGAAACTGTTTTTTGGTCAGTTATATGCAGCTTGCAGATTTTGTGTAGGAATATGAAGCTTGTTGTTTTTTGGGTATGAATATGAAGGTTACTGATTTTTGGCTAGGAATATGAAGCTTCTGATTTTTGACTAGGAATTTGAAGGTTACTGGTTTTTGGCTAGAATATAAAGATTGCAGATTTTTGGCTAGGAATATGAAGCTTACTAATTTTTGGCTAGGAATATAAAGATGACTGATTTATGGCTAGGAATATGAATCTTGCAGATTTTTGGTAGGAATATGAAGCTTGCAGATTTTTGGCTATGATTATGAAGCTTACTGATTTTGGGCTAGGAATATGAAGCTTGCAGATTTTTGGCTAGGAATATTTAGCTTACTGATTTTTGGCTAGGAATATGAAGCTTGCAGAATTTTTGCTAGGAATATGAATCTTGCAGATTTTTGAAAGTTAGCTTGCAAGATTTTTGTGTATGTATATGAAAGTTGTAGATTTTTGGCTAGGAATATGAAGCTTACTGATTTTTGGCTAGGAATATGAAGCTTACTGACTTTTAGCTAGGAATATAAAACTCACTGATTTTGGGCTTGGAATATGAAGCTTGCAGATTATTAGGTAGGAATAGGAGGTTGCAGATTTTTGGCTTGGAATATGCAGTTTCCATATTTTCGGCTGGGGACACAAAGCTGGCAGATTCTTGGCTAGGAATATGAAGCTTACTGATTTTTTGCTCGAAATATGAAGCTTGCAGATTTTGGGGTGGAAATATGAAGCTTACTGATTTTTGGCTAAGAATATTGAGCTTACTGATTTTTGGCTAGTAATATGAAGCTGTCGGATTTTGGGGGTGGAATATGAAATTTACTGTTTTTTGGTCAGGTATATGAAGCTTGCAGATTTTGGGTAGGAATATGAAGCTTGTTGTTTTCTGGGGAGGAATATGAAGCTAACAGATTTTTGGCTAGGAATATGAAGCTTACTGAATTTTGGCTAGGAATATGAAACTTGCAGATTTTTGGCTAGGAATATGAAGCTTACTGATTTTTGGCTAGGAATATGAAGCTTCTGATTTTTGTCTAGGAATATGAAGGTTACTGCTTCTTGGCTAGAATATAAAGATTGGAGATTTTGGGCTAGGAATATGAAGCTTATTAATTTTTGACTAGGAATATAAAGATGACTGGTTTTTGGGTAGGAATATGAAGCTTCTGATTTTTGTCTAGGAATATGAATCTTGCAGATTTTTGGGTAGGAATATGAAGCTTGCAGATTTTTGTCTAGGAATATGAAGCTTACTGATTTTTGGCTAGGAATATGAAGGTTACTGATTTTTGGCTAGGAATATGAAGCTTGCAGATTTTTGGCTAGGAATATGATGCTTGTGGATCTTTGAGTAGTAACATGTAGCTTGCAGTTTTTTGTAAATGAATATGAACCTTTCAGAATTTTGAGTAGGAATATGAAGCTTGCTGATTTTTGGCTAGGAATATGAGGCTTACTGACTTTTAGCTTGGAATATGAAGCTGTCGGATTTTGGGGGTGGAATATGAAACTTACTGTTTTTTGGTCAGGTATATGGAGCTTGCAGATTTGGGGTAGGAATATGCAGCATGTTGTTTTTTGGGGAGTAATATGAAGCTAACAGATTTTTGGCTAGGAATATGAACCTTACTGATTTTTGGCTAGGAATATGAAGGTTACTGGTTTTAGGCTAGAATATGAAGATTGCAGAAATTTGGCGAGGATTATGAAGCTTACTAATTTTTGTCTAGGAATATAAAGATTACTGATTTTTGCCTAGGAATATGAAGCTTGCAGATTTTTGGCTAGGAATATGAATCTTACTGATTTTTGGCTAGGAACATGAAGCTTGCTGATTTTTGGCTAGGAATATGATGGTTGCTGATTTTTGGTTAGGAATATGATGCTTGTGGATCTTTGAGTAGTAACATGTAGCTTGCAGTTTTTTGTAAATGAATATGAACCTTTCAGAATTTTGAGTAGGAATATGAAGCTTGCTGATTTTTGGCTAGGAATATGAAGCATACTGATTTTTGTCTAGGAATATGAAACTTGCAGATTTTTGGCTAGGTATATGAAGCTTGCTGCTTTTGGGTAGGAATATGAAGCTTGCAGATTTTTGGCAAGGAATATGAAGCTTGCAGATTTTTGAAAGTTATATGTAGCTTGCAGATTTTTGCGTATGTATATGAAAGTTGCAGTTTTTTGGCTAGGAATATGAAGCTTACTGATTTTGCGCTAGGAATATGAAGCTTGCAGATTTTTGGGTAGGAATAGGAGGTTGCAGATTTTTGGCTTGGAATATGCAGTATGCAGATTTGGGGTTGGAGATATAAAGCTGGCATATTTTGGCTAAGAATATGAAGCTTACTGATTTTTTGCTAGAAATATAAAGCTTCCAGATGTTTGGGTGGGAATATGAAGCTTACTGATTTTTGGCTAAGAATATGGAGTTGTCGGATTTTGGGGTTGGAATATGAAACTTACTGTTTTTTGGTCAGGTATATGGAGCTTGCAGATTTTGGGTAGGAATATGAAGCTTGTTGTTGTTTTGGGAGGAATATGAAGCTTCTGATTGTTGTCTAGGAATATGAAGGTGACTGGTTTTTGGCTAGAATATGAAGATTGAAGATTTTTGGCTAGGAATATAAAGCTTACTAATTTTTGGCTAGGAATAAAAAGATTACTGATTTTTGTCTAGGAATATGAAGCTTCTGATTTTTTTCTAGGAATATGAATCTTGCAGATTTTTGGGTAGGAATATGAAGCTTGCAGATTTTTGGCTAGGAATATGAAGCTTGCAGATTTTTGGCTAGGAATATGAAGCTTACTGATTTTTGGCTAGCAATATGAATCTTGCAGATTTTTGCCAAGGAATACGAAGCTTGCAGATTTTTGCCTAGGAATACAAAGCTTGCTGATATTTGGCTAGGAATATGAAGCTTGCAGATTTTTCGGTAGGAATATGAAGCTTGCCGATTTTTGGCTAGGAATATGAACTTGCTGATTTTTGGCTAGGAATATGAAGCTTACTGATTTTTGGCTAGGATTATGAAGCTTGCAGATTTTTGCCAAGAAATACGAAGCATGCAGATTTTTGCCTAGGAATACAAATCTTGCAGATTTTTGGATAGGAATAGGAAGCTTGCTGATTTTTGGCTAGGTATATGAAGCTTGCTGATTTTGGGTAGGAATGTGAAGCTTGCAGATTTTTGGGTAGGAATATGAAGCTTGCAGATTTTTGGCTAGCAATATGAAGCTTACTGATTTTTGGCTAGGAATATGAAGCTTGCAGATTTTTGCCATGGAATACGAAGCTTGCAGATTTTTGCCTAGCAATAGAAGCTTGCAGATTTTTGGATAGGAATATGAAACTTGCTGATTTTTGGCTAGGTATATGAAGCTTGCTGATTTTTGTCTAGGAATATGAAGCTTGCAGATTTTTGGGTAGGAATATGAAGCTTGCAGACTTTTGGCTAGGATTATGAAGCTTTCAGATTTTTGGGTAGGAATATGAAGTTTCATACAAGTTCAACTCGGGATATGCAGTGCTTACATAGCTAATTCAAATTTTGTCTACCTGTGGCCAAGTTGGATGCAGCGCGTTACAGATGGAAAGGTTATGTTGATTCGATTCCTCTTGAGAGGTACAATTTGTCGTTTGTCGGATCCATCGATCTACGTCTGTTGTTAACAAGTTTTCTTTTTTAAGAAAATCAAACTAAAACAAGTATAGCAAATCAAATAGGAATATCCATTAACATTAACTTTTATAGCAATAAGAATTAATATTTTATTGAACAATCCATTTCATAACGCGCGCATATGTATATATTACTGTTATACGTTGTTAGTTACATAGAGACACACATTTAAGTAATTGCTCAGTTTATAATAAACAGTATTCACATTTACTGGCCAGAATGTCCCAGAAATTTCATAGAAAATATGCGTCTCCTACACGGAACCGTCATATAGTTCGAAGAATGTAAATAAAGAATATATATATATATATATATATATATATATATATATATATATATATATATATATATATATATATACACACACTATTTGATTTTTTTCCTTTATTCTCCTTAACTTTTTGGGCATAATCTTAACGTTTCGGCCGTTCTACACTCCGGCCTTTCGAACTGAACCCTTTATTTCGTACACCGAAGTAGACTGTTCTAGTTCCACGTGCCATGCCTCTTCGGGGTGTCTCCCTTTAACTGAACTCTCCATGTTTTTGTTCACCACTGCAGTAACCAGGTATTGAAATCGCAACTCTTTGTGACAAGTCACTGGATCCAACCAATGATTTTATCTATCTATCTATCTATCTATCTATCTATCTATCTATCTATCTATCTTTGTGTCTGTGTGTGTGTGTGTGAGTGTGTGTGTGTATGTGTGTATTTAGGCAACATATCTTCATTTAAGCATGTTTGGTTGAATAATTTAGATATATGTCTATTTTTTATGTTTATTTTAATTTTAATCCTCTCAAATTCACATAACACTTTCTTCACACTGATATTAAACTGATAGAGAAAGACGACTTAGTTTTTTTTTTTATTTCTTTTATTTTCCTAACTGTTTTCAATCTCATCCAAGATCATCTTCAGGGAGAAACTCTTAAGACAAAAATAATTTTAAGCGTCAGTAAGGATAGGTTTTCCTTTTGTATTTATTCATATTCTCTTTTTACAAATATATTCATTTTATTTATATCTAAATTTTTGCATCTATATGTGCGTGGTAGTGTGTATGTATGTGTCTGTCTATGTGTGTGTGTGTGTGTGTTTGCTGAGGACTTGATTAAAAAATTCCATGAAACTCTGTGCATGTATTAAAATAGGATGAGTGACGTATTTTATATTAATTATTTATTTTCTATCTATCTATCTATCTATCTATCTATCTATCTATCTAAATCTATTCATATTTATCTATCTCGGTTTATTCATATCTATCAATTTTACCTACATTCCTACATACCACTCTATCGCAGTTTGTTCATATCTAACTAATTTGTACTATCGGTGATGAAAAATGTATATTTATTATTAACATAAATTCCAGCTCTGTTATACACACACACACACATATATGTGTATATATATATATATATATATATATATATATATATATATATATATATATATATATAGATAGATAGATAGATAGATAGATAGATAGATAGATGATATTAGTGGTAAATATACACATACATATGCAATCATATATCTAAACTATAAAAATATATATACATAGATACATACACATACATATATATATGTATAAAAAAATAATTCCAAGAGGATAGAATCCAGGTAGAACTCAATGTCCAGGACAGAGTAAGGATATAATAAAAAGGCTTAAACACTAATATTCCATGGTCATAATTTATTCCATTGGAATCGTAAATACGATCCAATTCATCAGACCTACAAATTGAAAAAGAAAACAGGAAAAACAACTCCGGGAATAAAAAATAAAATTTAGTGAGAGTCTCTGTATGAGGGTGTGGGACGAATGTTAGAGTAAATGAAAACTATAGAGAGGAGTAACAGACGAGAGAAAGTGGGGGATTAAAATTTAACAGAGAGAAGTTTTAGAGAGGGGAGTCAAAGACGGTTTAAGTGAGAGAAATATGAATATTCTCGGATGTCTAATATATTAAAGATTTACCGGAAAAGTGTATACATTTTGTGATGACATACACATGCAATAGACGATATAATCTTAAAGATCAGAAGATGAGGGAAGGAGAGGAAGAGAAAAGAAAAAGGGGCGGGGGTAGAGAGATTGGGTGTGGGGGGAACTAAAACTGAAGGGCATTTACTGAAAGGGCCGCTGTGTAATCAAGAAAATTTGACAAAATTAATATCGATTACAGGTTACAAATCTAGTATAAACATATAAAAATATAACGATTATCTAATCTAGCAAGGGCCTATATTTCTATGTTCAAAAACACATACGTATACACATATACACAACAACATATTTATATTTACACGTGCATACACAAACACACACACACACACACACACACACACACACACACATATATATATATATATATATATATATATATATATATATATATATATATATATATATATATATATATAGTGGACTCTCCCGTCAGATTCGACGTATGAGAGTCAAGCAGCTCAGTTCCTAAGATCCGATAGCCAGACACCAGTAAATATGATTTGATTATAGTAGTGTAGGCTTTGTGCAGAACCAGCCACACTTTTTGAAGGATCGAAAACATAGACCTGAGGCACTACGTGACACAATGTCTACAAACGACCCTACACAGTTTCTGAAGAGTTGTCCTTCCCCTAGACCATTTGCCATATAAGGGTATATTTTACCCATAGCTCGAGGGAGAAGAAGAGGATTAATACCTTTCCTTAGCACGTAAGTGAATGTAATGGATTCGACTGTAATTTGAACTCGGCTCTTCGAGCTGCTATCCACTACGCCAACGTGACTCCTATATATATATATATATATATATATATATATATATATATATATATATATATATATATATATATATATATAAGTCCGACAATTATAAAAATAACGTATAAAGAGAAAATTTATGTATGTTTCCTTACTAGGCCCACTTTCTCTAGTCTATGTAATGAATCATTAAGCACAGTGCAGAAAAACGCATAGAGTGGAGACAGGCTTTATTTTTTTTATTATTCTATTTTTCATATTGAAGCACAGATCAAAGAAACTAAAGTAAATCGTCCGGCTTGAAAGGAATATTGTATTGACTCAGCTGTGACTCAAAGGCTTTACGAAGATGTCTGTGTCTGCTTATCTCAATCTGAGCTGAAAAGCCACAAAGACATAGAGATTGCATATGAATGTTAAAGATAGCAAGGGTGATTTGATTTTTACCTTGTGTCATCAACGATGAAAGAACAAGTCTGTTCTCACCAGGCATAGAAAGATGAATATCACTCAAGCGGCATATGTCAAATATAATCTTTGGTAATAGAGATTTTAATATTTCTTTTCGTATTTTAAAAAATCAATTCGAAACCTGTGAATGGCCACTGTCAGCAGATACGCATTTTAAGGCGCAAAGATATTTATCCTCGTAATGGATTGAACTGAGAGCAAATTTTATATACAAGCATCATGGATGCGACTCAATTTCTAGCAATGTTATTCCTTGATACATATTTGGGGTGATTTTCTAGCAATGTTATTCCTTGAATCATATTTGGGCTGCTTTTCTGGCAATGTTAGTCCTTGATACATATTTAAGCTGCTTTTCTAGGAATGTTATTCCTTGATACATATTTAGGCTAATTTTCTAGCAATGTTATTCCTTGACACATATTTAGGCTACTTTTCTAGCAATGTTATTCCTTGATACATATTTGTGCTGCTTTTCTAGCAATGTTATTCTTTGTTACATATTTGTGCTGATTTTCTAGCAATGTTATTCCTTGTTACATATTTGTGCTGCTTTTCTAGCAATGTTATTCCTTGATACATATTTGGGCTGTTTTTCTAGCAAAATTATTCCTTGATACATATTTGGACTGCTTTTCAAGCAATTTTATTCCTTGATACATATTTGGGCTGCTTTTCTAGCAATTTTATTCCTTGATACATATTTAGGCTACTTTTCTAGCAATGTTATTCCTTGATACATATTTGTGCTGCTTTTCTAGCAATGTTATTCCTTGTTACATATTTGGGCTGACTTTCTAGCAATGTTATTCCTTGTTACATATTTGTGCTGCTTTTCTAGCAATGTTATTCCTTGATACATATTTGGGCTGTTTTTCTAGCAAAATTATTCCTTGATACATATTTGGACTGCTTTTCAAGCAATTTTATTCCTTGATACATATTTGGGCTACTTTTCTAGCAATTTTATTCCTTGATACATATTTGAGCTGCTTTTCTAGCAATGTTATTCTTTGATACATATTTGGGTTGCGTGAATGTGGCCTTTTCGATCCCGTTTTGTAGTGGTTTCCAAACGGGGTGTCGCGCCTCATAAGTGCGGCCGAAGAGGATAAAAGGTCAGGTGGAATCATTGAAAGACAAACAAACATTTAGAAACCGTTTCAAAAAATTCATATGTCAAAAATAAATATGATTTCAAAATTTCAAATATTATTATGGATAACTTGTAATTGCATACACGAGTCCCAGGATAAATAGTTACAAATAATTACTGACCCATTTTATGATTGTAATATTTTTGCATTATATCAATTATTAAGAATACAGTAACTAGGATTTGAAAATTGGTGGAGAGAGAGTTTTCAATGATAATATTTTGACTTCGAATCCACGGTTATTCCACTATTTTAAGTGTACTTTTCATCACATAAAATTTAATGAGGCGCAAGCAAACTTTCATTCCGAAATGTGCCCCTGACCCCACAAAAAAAAAGTTTGGGAGAGACACTGGGCTAAGTTCATATGTAGCAAAACTCTATCGACAAAAACTTGCATTACTTTTTCGCTGAAATTTCAAAAGTCGTTTTAGTCCACCAACTGAGACACATTCTTTATTGCACTCTCTGCAAACAAAATATATATTTGTACTCGTGTATGTATGCTAGTGCGTATATAGGTATATATGAAATATTTATATATATTTGTGTGTTTGAGAGTTTTCTTTTTTATATATTAGATGGTGTTATTTTTATGCGTAAATATATAATCTTCTGTCCATGTCTATATGTTATGGCGTCCTTTTTCCCTAATGTTTGTTTTTCTATTCTGCCCATGTTGAATTTTATCTATTCAACCATTTTTATCCATGTATCTTTGTCTGTATAAGTTATATTTTAAAAAGATATTAGAATTCGTTTAATAACATTTTCAAACTTGAATATTTCTTGGTGGGTGTATCGACGTGTCTTTGTCACTGTATGAGTGTGTATGTGCGTGGCTTTCTCAGTGTCTGTCTGTATGGTCATTTGTGTGTACCTTTCATAGTGTATGTATGTTGTCGGGTTTTTTGGGGGTTTTTTTAAGGATCGTGGTGATATTTCATGTCTCGTAGCTTTTTTACGTGTTTATATATCTAAATATGTCTACGTGTTTGTGTATTATAATCTGATTGTTTATGTATTGTCTTTTGCAAGATTTCATCCTCCCTTGCCCATTTTTTGCTTCAAATATATCCTAGTTACGGAGTTCAGAGCAGCATTACATCTTGACGTTTATTCTAACTTAATTTTAAAAAAAATAAAAAATAAAAATAAATAGAAAAATATATGTATTTTTCCTCTATTTCTTTAAATCATTTTATAATTTTAAACTTAATATAGATTAAATTTAAAATTGGTAATTTGGAATTTTATAGTATAATTTAATATTTATTAGTTAGAATGAATTCTATTTTAGTCTAACCTTAATATTAAAGCATTAATTAATTATTATAACCAAAGTCCGTTGTCAAGTTTTTTGAATTCTCATATACTTGTATTTTGATTGGTCAATCCAGCTTATGTAACAGCGTTTCCCCTAGCGAGGGATGTTTGATTGATTTGAACCTTTTAAAACCCTTTATTCTATATTCAAAATCATCACTTGATAAGACATCAGAAGTGTTTAAACAAAATGGCTATTTTTTAGCGATTTTATAACATATTTATGTTCCAATATTTATATATATATATATATATATATATATATATATATATATTAATGCCATCAATAAAAAATATTCGTACACGTTTAAACTAACAAAATCAGAAAAGACAGAAAATATAAAAGATAAGTAAAATCGCCTCGACTTTGCAGTTTCGCCGGTGACTGTCCATTCGGATCCTGAGATTCTAATTCCTGTTGGCCATCCCTTTCAAAATGGCGGCCTGCAATGTCCGACAAGGTGAACATGCCAAGCCTGCTAAGCCTAGGTCACATATGGGATGGAGCAGAGCGATGCTTGAACATATACAGTAATTTCTTCGACCCAGGACAAAACCACGGCATCTAGCATTCGATATGGAAAGCGTCAATGACCTAAATGCCATACGGAAACAAGAGGGGCGGCATAACATTACGCTCCTATCTTATTATCAACAGAACTATCCCTGAATATGTAAACTTGATAAACATCAAGAAAAAGGACAATGTTAAATTTTGATGCATGCTGTGTAGCCAACATATGGCGGGATGTTAAACAGGAGGAATGAATACTGGCGTCGCGTGGATTCTATGAAATTAACCTCGACGATGTATATATCAGAAGTCGTAGTGACCGAGGGTTTGAGCCTACTGGTGTTGTTCAAATTGCTGACCAGGCCAGATTATACCTTATTTCCCAGTAGTTGCAAATAAGGTTCGCTCAATATAATTGAAGTATAAGCTAGAGGTCGTCTCGTATTGGACAAACACATATGATCTTGAGCACGCGTCTTCAATAAGGATTTATTAGAATCTTCACAGACAGTTGGGCTCGGTAAACGAGTAGACGGGCATTATATATATATATATATATAATAATAATAATAATAATAATAATAATAATAATAATAATGACTCTCCTCGTCGGTTTCGACGTATGAGGATCTGACAGCTTATTGATTCAGTTATGAAATTTTGTGCGATAATCATAAGTGGCATTTAAGACCCGCTAGTGATTTACAAAGGAGGCCACATATGGAGCAAGTGTGAAAATTGTGAGATGAGAGCACTGTTAAATTGGCTGACCTTTTAGATCTTGCTCTCACTTCTTGGAGATGATTCAGACAAGCAGACTGAAAATTGCTGAGTCCACTAAAACACGTTGATCGCCATCTATATAATGAAAATGTTAAAGGTAACAGACATTTTGTGACGATTAATTTTATTGGGCGACTCTTCAAAATTACGAATGATCCCTAATTTTGAAAGAAATATGGTCCAAGATTTCGACTTTCTTAATTCATCATTAGGGTAGATAAAGACAAATGATAAGTTCCGTAGAACTTTTGAGTGTAGTGACATGGGTGAAGAGGGTTGAGACGTAGGCAAGGTGTAGCGTGTTTATTATATATATATATATATATATATATATATATATATATATATATATATATATATATATATAAGTGAACATAGAAGCCAAAACTTAGAAGTGAAAGTCTATTTCATGCTAGATGCAATCGTCAGACCACGATTGACGACTGCATCGATCATGACACAGACTGTCGCCTCTAAGTGTTAACTTCTATGTTCACTTTTATATTTACACAAGCTGTATCATTGATAGTAAGCACTATATCCCATAAATATAGCAGATCTCAAGACTATATTTCTTCATATACATATATATATATATATATATATATATATATATATATATATATATATATATATATATATTTATAATTATATTGTCATCAGGCAACATATTAATAAGAAGAATAAGGACGATAGTAATGTTAGATAACAGCTCACAAACAATACCAAAATGCTAGTAAAATCCAACAGTAAAAACAAACTTTTGATTCTCAAATAATACAAACACATCAAAAACAACTATCTATAAATAAAATTGCATAAAGAACATTTGTTTCCTAAATGCACAGATACACAAAATATATATGTATATCATAATTTACTCACAACAAAGATGCAACCTTCTTGCAGTACATTTATCTGCACCTCGACTGGTTAGAACCAAATCATTGCTCTACTATCGGTATTGAGCCCTCTTTTGAATTAATGCTGTGAATATTAGAATTTATATATTATTTTCGTTCTCATTATAATCATATATATATATATATATATATATATATATATATATCAACACATGCACACACGCATATATATATATATATATATATATATATATATATATATATATATATATATATATATATCAACACATGCACACACGCACATATATATATATATATATATATATATATATATATAGTGTGTGTGTGTGTGTGTGTGCGCGTGTGTTTGTGTATGTGTTGATTTATCGTTAGAATGTTATATGATATAATTTCTCCTAAGAGAACTTTAATCACCTCTATAGATTTTATTTTTATATATACATGTCTTTTATTTTTCTAATATAAATTTAATTCAGGAAATATCCCTCTTTCATATAATTGGCTTTACATCTCTTAATATTGAATTTAATATCAATTTTGCTAATAGTCCTAAAAAAAATCCTTAAGTTGAAACCGAGTTAAAAAAACAAAAATAGGTCACATCAACTTTTTAGGTAACCTCTCTATTCTCGTTTTACTTCTAACCCCTTCTTGTCTTCTACTCTTTCCTTCTCCTTTTTTCTTTACTTTTTTCTTTCGTTTTCTCTGTCTGTCTTTTAAAACCTTTTTAAGCCATTACAATTTATTAATTTGTTTTATCCTGTCCGGTTTGAAAATCCTTATAAATTACCTTAATTATCATAACCAATATGTAATCTTAATTACTATTGTAATATATATATATATGTATATATATATATATATATGAATGAGAATTTGGGAGTAGGTCTTCTTTGTTGGGCTGACAACTTTTCACTGTTGTCTCGTATATAACTGTTCCGAACCCGTCAATGGCTGTACTAGCATGATCATCGTGACCGAGTGTTTGAGCGTACTAATCTTGTGTAAAACTGTTAATGACGACAGATTATGTGCACTTTCTCCGATATTGCAAATATGCATAGCTGCAGTATAAACCACAGGTTGGCTCTGTGGACGTTGAATAAACTCGAATACGCCTGAGTAGGCAAACACATTGATATCATCACCAATAGGAGACAGAGAGAGAGAGTCTCTTTTCATGTTTGGACGCAATCTACAAGCTGTCTAATGGTTTGAAGATTGCTTCTAACAATAACCTACCCCACACGTGTATTATCAAGAAATTACTTTCCTTACAAAGTGCTTTCTTTTTTGGGACACAGAGTCTGTAGAAACTGTTCTAATGGTCTATAGTTCCGAGCGTTTCGGTAATACTTTTAGCCATTATCAAGAATGATTTGATTTTTTCAGTTTAATTGAGTGTCTGCGTTATGTGTATGCTTTTAATGTGTTATACAGATATTTCATTTTCTAAATTCGGTTAGCACATTGTGGCTTTGTTCGTAGTGAATATTGTTAAGAGTTGTTTTTTTTCCTTTTTTTATTATTAGGGCAATTTAGACAGTTGATGCACACTCTGTGCCCCAAAAAGAAAGCAATTGCTCGAACACAAGAAAAATTAAATAAAAAGATTAACCGTAGTACCTTTTCTGTCGTTTTTAATGAAACATATACATATATATATATATATATATATATATATATATATATATATATATATATATATATATATATATATATATATATATATATCCTTCATTCTACACTCAACACAATCACTTCATAAGACACCAGAAGTGTTGAAACAAAATGACTATTTTTGTAGTGATTATATTATAATTTTCGAATAAATAACTAATTCTTGGAACGTATGATAAATACCAATCGCAAAACACTTAATTCCGAACCGTGTTCAGTGAAAGCATGGTACCATTCTTGGAATGTGTTTTTTTAAACGGCAACGCACCGTAATGCCATTGACGCTTCATTTTAAAATTCCTGTCGCATGTCTAAAAGATTTTATTGAACATTGGTGCTATGTTACGAGTACCCATTCTTAGTTTATGGGATCGGCGATATCCATGCGCTTCAGATAGCTAGATAGATAGACATGAATAGACTGAAATAGATACATACATATAATATTAACTGGCTGATAAAGATAGATAGATAGATAGATAGATAGATAGATAGATAGATATGAATAGACTGAAATAGATACATACATATAATATTAACAGGCTGAGATAGATAGATAGATAGATAGATAGATAGATAGATAGATAGATAGATAGATATGAATAGACTGAAATAGATACATACATATAATATTAACAGGCTGTGATAGATAGATTCTATATTTACTTTAATTTTTAATTTGAACATCTTGTATTAAAATATCAAGTTAAACTCCCGTAATTTACTTGATGACGTGCTTTGTTCAGCATTAATAATCTACGTTGTTGTTGTTCTGTAGAATACACATTTCCTTCCGAACCTCAACCAGAAATGACTTCATGACATTTTTACCTATCATTTTTTGTACAAAAGATTACACACATTTTACAGACATAGAACTCTTCGTAATGTGTGAGCTGTACTTTTGAGCACAATCTTTTATAGTTCTTTAAGACATAGGCTACCAAAAACCCCTTCAATGTGAACATTTTCCAATCAATCCGTCTGCTCCAACTACTATTGGAACTATTAATATTCTCATGTGCCAATTTTTATATATTTCCATTTCAAGATCCTTGAATTTTGAGAGTTTTTGAAGATAGATAGCAAACTGTTGGGATTTCCATGACAATAAGAAAGCACATTGTGTTTTTGTGGTCATTGCTCACGATGTTTGTATGATTAGCTCTGATTGTTCTATCTGTATATTGTACAGTCATATGAAAACGTTACATGTTCTATCTCTGTAACCGGTGCTGGGTGATGTTCAATTTCTTGCAGTTTCCTTCCCGTAAAAGTTGCATATTTACCAGTGCAGATATTGGCCCACTCTATCATACCAAGTTTTATATTCAGTTGGTGCTAACACTCTGATAATTGTTGTTGTTGTTGTTGTTGTTGTTATTATTATTATTATTATTGAATCGTTTTCTCCTGAGATGGATTCAAAATGAAAAATTCATCTTGGATGGTTTGTTATTTAATGAAACCATGCGTAAAGGCCGACCTGGAAACAGATAGAAAACTGGACTTGAATTGGTACGAAATCAAGCTGGGAAAGCAAGAACAGATCTGGAAGAGAGTAATGTTAAGTGTTTTGCTTGTTGACACTTCAACAAACATGGATGGCTCATTCCGGAGATCTGATTCCGTGCTCCAACAACTTTTCTAAATCCGGAAACCGTTCCGTCCCCAAACTTTTCTACAATAACAAATGCAACCAAAGACAAAATCAGAAAATAATAAAAAGAAAACAACCAACACGTATGCCAACAAAAAGCGCAGAAAGAACGTTGGGTGTAAAAAAAAAAAAGAACCATTTTCAAAATGAGAAGTGAAAAAACACGAAGGAAACAGCAGATACGGTTCAGCGCCATTCGGGGAGGGAAATTCGCGTTGAATTTTCCGGCCGAGTGTTCAGCAAAACAATATGGCCGCACGCCCAGATGACCCATAGCGATGCTTGCAACGGATGATTATTGAATTCATTATATTTTACTACGTTTTTCATTTTCATATTTTTATTGATCTAGTCCTCTCTCCATTTTTTTTAATTTTTTTTTTTTTTGTGTGCGTGTTCTTTTTTCCATTCGCAAGAAAGAAATATTAGCGAGAATTATAATATCAGAGATGAAGGAGAAGTGGGTGGGGAGAAAAAGAGAAACAACGTAACTTTGACACTTTCTGTTTCCCGTTTCTAACCTCTCCATCATATTTCATACAATAACTCTCTCCGATATTTCTTTCTTTCTTTCTCTCTACCTATATCTTTCTTTCTTTCTTTCTTAATCTTCATCTATCTTTCTTTCTGTTTGTCTCTGTCTGTCTATCTATCTATCTATCTATCTATCTATCTATCTGTCATTTTCTTTCTCTCTTTATGTACCTATCTGTTTCTCTCTCTCTTTCTCTCTCTGTCTATCTGTAATACATATATATATATATATATATATATATATATATATATATATATATATATATATATATATATATATATATATCTTTATTTTTTTTCTATTTCTTTCTCCTTTTTCCTCTCTCTATCTGTTTATTTCTCACTCTTTATAGATTTCTTTATATCTATCTAGATAGGTAGCTAGCTATCTATTGATCTATATATATATATATGTTTCTTTCTTTGTTTTTCCCACTCACTCTCTGATTATTCTATATCTGCGTCTCTTTCTCTCTCTATTCGCCCTATCTATCTATCTATCTATCTATCTATCTATCTATCTATCTATATATGTGTGTGTGTGTGTCTGCGCGCGCGCGTACGTTTCTATCTCTCTCGTTCTCTCTATATCTGTTTATTCTATTAGGTTGGTGCAAAAATAATGTCGTTTTCTCATATATGTTACTATGTGAGAAAACGACATTATTTTTGCACCAACCTAATATATATCTGTCTCTTTATCTATTTCTCTCTGTCTGTTCCTCTCCTTGTCTGTCTTTCGATCCCTCTCACCCACTCTCTCTTTTCTATCTATCTATCTATCTATCAACTACTTTCTCTAGCTCTATACATGATATCGCATTTTCTTTACCCGTATTATAATAAATCCGTTGCTTTTATTTCCCGGTATTCAGTTGCAGATTTTTCTGAAAATTCTTCAGAAAAGCTCCCAGTTTTCATTAATTATCGAGTTTCTCCAGATTTTCAATCTTCCTATTTCCCCAACCCCCCCTTCTCTTCCTGTAACTTTACTCCCTTCTTCATTCCACTTATTCTCTTTTCAATTATCATCTCTTATTTTCATTTTCTTTCTTTGTTTTTTCTTTCCTTCCCCTCTCCTTCCCTCACTCCCTTTCCTTCCTTCCTTGATTTTATTTCTTCTTTAATACAGTGTAACCCGGATATAAGAGAGTTGTCGGGACCGGAGAAGAAGTCTCTTATATCACGGTTTCTCTTATAACAGGGTTTGGTCTATTTTGTTTAGGTAAGTATGGCTCTAATTTGGGACCAGATAAAATCTCTCTTATATCTGGGTTTCTCTTATATCCGGGTTAAACTGTAATTCATCTCTTCTTTTGCCTTTTTCCCCACATGGAATTTTCCTTGTTTTTTTTTTCTTTTTCTTCCTTCCTTTCTCCGATTCTTTCTCTTTGAATTCAATTTTTTTTTATCCTTTTCTATAATTCCTTTCCTTTTTCTTCAACTTGACATACTTTTCTGCTATTTCTTTATACCTTACTTCACGTTTGTCTTTCCTCTTCTCCAGCTTATTTTTCCATTATTTTTTATATCTTCCTTTATTTTTCTTTCTCTCTTTCAGTCTTTATTTTCCTCTTTCTTTCTTACTTTCTAATGAACTCTCGTTCACTCTTTATTCTTTCATTATCTTTGCATTGTCTTTGTATCCCTTTCTTTCATGCACTCTCTTTACATCTCTTTCTCTCTCTCTCTCTCTCTCTCTCTTTCGATTGCGTTTGTTCGCGTCTTCTCATCGATTCACCCCCCCGCCACCTGTATGTTTTACTCCCCCCCCACCTCTTCGCTGCAATTTGAAAGCGCTGATGCGATATAACCACTTCTCCACATCCGGGCATCTTGGCTGTCGACTTAATAAAACGCCCACTTTGGCCCGACCTTCTCTCCGGTTGAATTGAGGATCCAGCAAGGCACAGTTGAAGCGTGACGAAACGTAGAATGTGACTGCAAGTCTTTTGTTCCCAATCAAATGGCTCGAGTTTTCAAAAGGCCCTTGCAAAGCAACTATACTCACATATACACGCGCGCACATATATTCATGTGTATATGTTCATACACGCACATGCGTAGATACGTCTACACAGGCAAGCTCACAAACTTAAATATCCACTCACATATATACGTATTTTATACAGAAACTGATACAATCACAATAATATCAATATTCTATTAATATTTAGTTTATATACATATAAACATACATATTTACTTGCATATATACATAATACAAAAGTTCGGGGAATATGATAATTAAAAAATGATTTAATCTGAGACAAAAGTTCTTAAACCGGGGTACATTTACAGAGTTAAGTTAAATGCAGAAAATACGCTGTCAACAAGTTCGCGCACTCGTTACCTTACCCACTTTTAATAGATTAGAACTTCGATAACTTTTCTATTCTCTTTTCCGAACTAAAGATAATTTTTTTGTTTTTGTCTTCCCCTTTGAGTATCAGCTCGTTTGCAATCAATTTTGAATTAATTCCTAAACTATTTTTTTTTACAATAATGCTCATCCTATACAAGGCCGAAGAGCTAGTCGAGATAGACTGTTAGAGAGTAAGAAGCACAATTTATCGGGAAGATAACCATTGATCTTAGACTAGAACATGCCAAGATCGTAGTGATCTCTGAAGCATTCCCTTGGGAGTCGGGTCAACTGAGCAGACCCTCGGAAGAATCTGCTCGAGTAGAACTTGAATCTCATCAATGGAATATGAAAGGGATGATATTGTTTTGTTATAATCTGCGTTGCATGGCAGGTTTTAGCCATGAAATCTAGAACTGGGGAAATTAGGGAATAGAGTTCGTCTGAGTACTTTCCATGGAAATAGCAATACAGCTGCGAGAGGCTTGCGATGTTTCGTCTATTGGGAATGGGATATAGGTTGGAAAATAATTCCTCACCAGCAAGGACGCCGAGATGGTTTTGGACTCTATCGAGAGTGGAATGTGACGACTGGGTAGCGGTACCCAATTTTCGGCCTGATCTGACTCTTTTAATGGTAGATGTTAGCAGGAGGATTCAAGTAATTACTGGGACGTTCCAGGGAAGCACCAATGGAATGTAGTTCACCTGAGCACTTTCTAGCAGGCAAAACTACATTTTTTTAGAAGTTTTTAATCTTTCAATAGCCAAAAATCTTTTAGAAATATCTCACTTGACATAGTTTGTTCGTTCCATAGCAAAATCCTGACCATTTGTGTCTCTCGTCTAGAGTATATTACTGTTTCCTTTCACCTACAGTTTTATGAGCAATATGCATAATAGAAAATAAATTCCATGCAAAAATTAGACGATTTGAAATTGTTTAGAATTTTAATCAATACTTTCTTACTCTTTTCAGAAAGTAAATTGGTCTCCGAAAGGGTACTTCTCACAAAGGGTAGTGTCAGATCTACGTACCACATTTGGATAGTGCATTCTTAAGACCTGAGAAATCGTTTGTATGCTTGTCTAGCAAATCATTTTTACAGAATATGATGAGACTAATGAGCTGCGCTCTTTTCAGAAATTAAATTGATCTCACAGAAGTAGGTTGCCATTTCTTTCTACGGTAAACCTGTAGCCATCCAAGGCTACAGAACCCGGTCTGTCCTGTTATTTACCCATAGCTCGGGGGAGAAGAAGAGGATTCATATCTTCCCCAAGGGTATAATGGATTCGAGTAGAATTCAATCTGAACCGTTCTCCATTACTCCAGCGTAGTACCAGAATGAAAAGAACTTCTTCGTTTGCCGCATATACTCGAAAAAAATCGTCAGGAACATTGGAGAGGTACTGCACCCATTTGATTCATATATGTTGAATCTAAAAGGTAATCTAGAAAAATGTCAGAAAATATGAAACAAGCAGAAATTGTCAGTCACATTTAATAAAACATGAAATACATACATAGTGGAAGTTAACCCTTGACCGAATAATATCGTCCCTAAATCTCATAACTCCCAAACGAACATTTTAAGGATGATATTGATGTCAATGATGATGTCTTAAATGGTTCTTAAGACCTGCAATTGACTTGCAAGCCGTTCTACATTGAGTAAAGGCAAATCTTCTGATTATCTGCAAATTTATAATGTCGAGTGCGTCCACTGGCAGACCTACACATTTTGTCACAATTGCTGGATGAAAAGTTTTGATGGGTATCGTATTGATCGAGAGAAGTGCTTCTGCGCTTATTCTTGTAACCGAGGAGGCCTTCCCGCGAGAAGCAAACACGAATAGATTCATAATACGAGAGAGACCCAGTTTTTGTCCCTCTCGAGAAGAGGGTTGACACCTTCGAAATATCAGTGAACTCGTTTCAGTTCAACTTAAGCAACTCTGTTTTTCTCAAATACTTCGACACAATCAGCAGTCAGATTTCTCCACACCTCAGGTGTTAGTATCTACATTATACTTTTTAAATGTGTCGAAAAGATTGTCATATATAAATATATGGTGATTGGCACATCTTACTCAGATGAGGGCCTCTTCCTCATCCCTCGTCTCACTTGTAATGGCTTCCGTCTAGTTTCAGCGTTCATAGTCCCTAAAATGACTCTTGAGACCAGCATTCGATTTCATAGCTACCATCAATATATGACAGATAAAACTCTGTATCCGTGATTGGGCTGATTGGATCTGCATGCCTGCAACTCACCTGTGTAAAACCATGTGCCTCCTCAATCAAGATGATGATCTGCAAACCTTGCTGCAAATAACATATGTATTGTTCGCAGGAAGATGGCGCCAGGTTAGCATAGTTGGTTTGATTCTGGTTGTTATGATGACCTTTCAGATGCTTTCCATATCCTACCCCGACAACCGAATGAGATAACACACACTACATTTACAAGACTGTATATCTGTAGCTAAAACACAGTTAGTGCTTCTTCATAGATCATCCTCAAGGGCATTGCATATCGCACTAATAAACTATCACCGCTCTGTATGATTTAAATATTTACATACATTTATAAACGTTTTGTTCAAGAACAACGAAATTCCATTCTTAAGTAGTTTATTATTATTATCTATATTTCAGACAACTTACAAATATAAGCATCTGACAGAAAATATTCAATGAATTTTGTGGAACGGCTGCGTTGATCATTGTTATTAAAGACCACATTTGCAAAATCTGTTGGCTCAATTAGTTAAGGCTCTGCAGGCAATTTACCATTCCATTAGATCCAGAACTCATTGCTATCGTCTCTGTTAATTTTTGTTGTTGTACTCATTATGTGTTTGTAACTGTTTGGTTGTATTTGATTTTATTTTTCTGATCAAAATAATTAACTGTGTACTCAGGCGTGG
>OZ010609.1:45847193-45889693 GCA_963932145.1 Acanthosepion lycidas | reverse complement strand
TACTTTCTGAGTGTCATCTATATCCGTGGCCTTCAGATAGATAGATAGACAGATATTAACAGACTGAAATAGATAAACATTAATATAAATAGATATGAACAGCCTAAAATATACAAGTCTGAGCATAGATAGATAGATAGATAGACAGATAGATAGATAGATAGATAGATAGATAGATAGATAGATAGATAGGATGAGAAAGATAGATAGATAGATAGATAGATAGATAGATAGATAGATAGATAGATAGATAGATAGATAGATAGATAGATAAATAGAAATGAACAGAGTGGGATATATTATATGAATATGATATATAGATAGATACGAACAGACTGACAGATAGATAGATAGATAGATAGATAGATAGATAGATAGATAGATAGATAGATAGATAGATAGGATGAGAAAGATAGATAGATAGATAGATAGATAGATAGATAGATAGATAGATAGATAGATAGATAGATAGATAGATAAATAGAAATGAACAGAGTGGGATATATTATATGAATATGATATATAGATAGATACGAACAGACTGACAGATAGATAGATAGATAGATAGATAGATAGATAGATAGATAGATAGATATAAATAAATAAATAAATAAATTGACGAAGATAGAGGAACAGATAGATATGAACAGAGTGAGATAGATAGATAGATAGATAGATAGATAGATAGATAGATAGATAGATAGATAGGATGAGATAGATAGATAGATAGATAGATAGATAGATAGATAGAAATGAACAGAGTGGGATATATTATATGAATATGATATATAGATAGATACGAACAGACTGACAGATAGATAGATAGATAGATAGATAGATAGATAGATAGATAGATAGATAGATAGATAAATAGAAATGAACAGAGTGGGATATATTATATGAATATGATATATAGATAGATACGAACAGACTGACAGATAGATAGATAGATAGATAGATAGATAGATAGATAGATAGATATAAATAAATAAATAAATAAATTGACGAAGATAGAGGAACAGATAGATATGAACAGAGTGAGATAGATAGATAGATAGATAGATAGATAGGATGAGATAGATAGATAGATAGATAGATAGATAGATAGATAGATAGATAGATAGAAATGAACAGAGTGGGATATATTATATGAATATGATATATAGATAGATACGAACAGACTGACAGATAGATAGATAGATAGATAGATAGATAGATAGATAGATAGATAGATAGATAGATAGATAGATAGTCTGTGAGAGAAAGAGCAGATAAATTTGGAAAAGGCTGTGCTGCTTGTCATCCGCAACGGAAGCTCAGGTATGAACTTTTCGGAGTGTTTGGATGAAACTAATGGTGGTTACGGCAACTGGCGAAACTGAGGAGGTAGTGCCTGCTCTCGGTGAAGAGGGTGACTGTTGGAAGACCCTATGTCTGGCAACAAGACCCTGTCCCATGCTACACAAGCAGAAGAAGCCAGTCATGGCTGTCAGATAATTTTTGCCACTACATCATCCCTTATCTAGGGCCATCCAACTCCCCAAACTACACCCATTATATTATTATATGTGGGACGCAGTTGAGCAATTGACCAACGAAATTTCTTCTAACACCAAAGACCTGAACACAAGGATTATGGCAAACAAAGAGACCGTCCAGAAGAGTTGCAGGATTCCAAATTCTAGAGGTCCTGGTCGTAGCCAATGGCGATTTTAGTTAATACATTTCCTCTTTAGTATTTCAAGAATTTTTGTGCAATTTTGGTAAATATTTTTTGGTTAAAATGAGATGTCAGTGTTATTTTTATTTTGCGTAGTTTAGACAGTTTATTCATCGCACTCTGTGTGTGTGGATAGATAGATAGATAGATAGATAGATAGATAGATAGATAGATAGATAGATAGATAGATACTTTAGTAGAATAGTGAATCATTAAAGAGATAAAAATATAGAGCAATTTTGATAGCAGATCTGAATGCCAGAATCAAAACTGAAGTCTTAAACTCACTAGTTATGCGTATAATCACACACAGCTTTAATATTATTAATAGGTCCAAGATAAAAAAAAAAAAAAGAAAGTAATTTGATACGGAAATCATCCCACAATACATTGTATCTACCACCCAAAATCCCAATCTGACCGATTGTATCTTTTAAGAGGAGACGGTGGTTAGAGAATAATTTAACTGCAGCTATCATTGAAAACTTCAACCATAAGACTGTTTGCTTACTTACAGCAAATAAACGACTGTATGCTAAGACTGGTTCTGAAATATGCAAGAATCAAAACTGCTTTTTGGGACAAAAGTCTCCATAATATATTTTTGAGAAATACAGCTAAACCAACCAGAGCCGGAAAAAATGTATACTCAGCTGACAAGGAAATAAAAACTGCAGCAAAACAAATCGGTTTTGAATCCATAAGGAGAAATGAGAAAAACACTTTGTAAAGCAAATATGTCTCAGTGATTCTTGCAGGCCATTTTACTCCTTAAACCAGAAACAGGAGAATACACAATTGTTCCCCAGAATCAGTACCTTCCAACCAGCAACTAACAATACAATATCAGGAAACTCAAACATTCGACAATCCTGTCGCATATGTGGAGAACATCATTAGAAAAGTGGCCACATAATAGCTGGATGTGGTCGACTGGGGTCAACAGAATACTCGCAATAACATAATGATCCTGATCGGTACATAGATTAGTTACTATGGCGCACATTCAAACTCCCTCACAAAGAGAATTGTTGAGGACATAAGCCAGCACAGGTTGTATAAAATAAAGGGATTACCATCCTATGTAATTTCAGTATTCAAACTGATAGAGAAATCCAGGTAATTCTATCAGACATAATTGTGAAAAATGATGTTAAAAACACCTGTCTGTTGCAAACCCATCCGCTAAAATCACAATATTAAAAACTTTTAAAATACAAGGACAGCGAAATAAAATAAAAAAGAATCTGTTAAACTGTCGATGCTAAATAAATTAAACTACTGAACAGAGTTTTTGATTTATTACGCGTAGGTATAATGGGTAGCAATGAAAAATGTGTTTCTTGTTGTGAATCGCAGTAAAAAAAAAATGTTTGAAAAATGCTGGCTTAGGCTACAGTAACTCGTAACCGGTCAAATAAAATAGTAGTAAGCTGTATTATCTTACGACGTCCGAATTTGTCTTTCCGTCGATGGTCTGCAAAATAATGAAACTGAAAACCATAACAAATTAAGGGATTTTATGGGAGCTGCAGGCGCGTCCTACGCATGAGTTAACTGTGTGCCGATTTGGTCCTTGGGGAAATGACAGGAATTGCCTACGATAGCAATGACAGCATAGCGTAATGGAATTAAAAAAAGAAAATGTCGGTTGGACGATAGCGTTGAAAGAAGGCACTGAGAACGAGGCTGTTAAACGTGCTGAATGGACAGCGGCCAGGTGACTGATATGGCCGCAATGACACGTCTACATAATCGAAACGACAAAATAAAAAAAAAATGAGGCGAAAACATTTCTGCTATTGGCTAAATGTGTCGAGTTATTTGTCAGGACGGCAATCATTAGGATTTTTCTTACAGATATCAACACCTTCTTTACGAACACATACACGTGAATGCGTGTATATGTATAAAGAAGGTAATTGTGATGGTTGTAAGGATAGATAGATAGATAGATAGATAGATAGATAGATAGATAGATAGATAGATAGATAGATAGATAGATAGATAGATAGATAACATATAGGAGAAGGAAAGAATTGAAGGGAGGAATATGGTAAACAGATGTGAACAGATTAAACAGATGAGTAGACAGAGATAGATAGAACAGATTTAGATAGGACAGAGATAGATAGATAGATAGATAGATAGATAGATAGATAGATAGATAGATAGATAGATATAAAAAAAATAAACCGTACATATAAAGCGATAAATTTATTTACATTAGCATATATAAATACGCATATTTGTGTTTTCTCTCTATGTGCTAGCTCGCATACATTTGAATTCAGCGATAATGTGTATGTTACAATGAAACTGCTTCGCTCCGCTAAAATATACAGAAATGAAGTCAGTTCTGTTTTGTCAAATTCCCCCTGTTTAATTAGATTTCTGCAGTCCTTCTGAACTTGTTAGCCATAACTCAATATTCAGTCTTGTGTTTAGTTTTCTTCCTCGTTTTTCTTCTTTTCCTAATTTAGAATCGCCAGTGAAAGACCATCGATGAGATTAATTAGAATACGACAATTCAGCTGATGGTGAATACCAAAGAGCAGACCATAGCTTGTTTTTGAGAATTAGAAGCATCCCGCAGTAGGTTGCCATTTCCTTCTGCGGTAGACCAGTTGGCATCCAAGCCTATGGAACCCGGTCTGTCCTAGTGAATGTAATGGAATTCCAGTCAAATCCTTTACATTCACTTGCGTTCTAATACCCTTGGTAAACGTATGAATCCGCTTCTTCTCCCCCAGCTATGGGTAAATAGCAGGACAGACCGGTTTCTATAGCCTTGGATGGCAACTGGTCTACCGCAGAAAGAAATGGCAACATACTGCGAGAAAATAATCTGCCTCTTCAATCCTGTATCGAATGTATTACACATGGTGCATAACTGACTGAGGATAAGTCTTTGAGGTGCTAAGGTGAGTATTTTGAAATGAAATAAGGCGCCACTGTCCTAGGTATTCTACTATTTCGTTAATATTAAATAACTGAATGATTTTTAGACATCAAGCGACTTCTATATGGAAAACAATCACTCTTTGTAAATTTTGAAAATAAGTTGCTAGTAACAACCGAAAGAGCGAAGCATACAGATATCCATCGATATTTAGTTATATCTTCTTGTGATACGAAATTCGGTAATACACTGGTATTTTCCATGTATTCGTAATGGTGTTCATATAATGTATTCTTTCCAAAACAGATTTTCAACGCAACAGGCTCTTGTTGTGTGAATTATAGCAATGGGACTCAACATGCGTGTTTCAATATGTAATCAATAGCAAATGGATGTTCATTAAATACAAACAGATATTATTGGCCTGGATTTCTGGAAAGAAGAGTTAACGTTATTTACATTTTTACAAAAGGACTATTGTCCTTATCTTTGTTGTTTTTATTACATCGTTTTCACCGTTGTGTCGTGTGGTCTTCCTTAAGTGTATGTCGATCCGGGTAACCTGCAGCAAATTCCGAACTGAACCCTTTATTTGATATACCATGTTCTTGCTCCACTGTCCATGTCTAGAGATATTTTTAATAATGCTGTTTTTGCTCGCCCCGTTTCCACTACAACCCGTAGATCAAGTGAAGGACTCAGTTCCAAAATTCCCTGTAGGTTACTAGGATCGACATACATATGGTGAAGGTCGGAAGGGGTCACAAGGACTGAAAGGGTTTAATAGCAACAACAAAGTTGAGCAGAATCCGATAAAATACAACAAATGTCGGTTACAATTATAAATCGCGAAATGGTATAAGGTTGCATATTACATGTCCCATATATATATATATATATATATATATATATATATATATATATATATATATATATATATGAAATAAAAAGGCTTAAAAAGTAATATTAGTGTTTCAGCTTTTTTTATTATTTTAGTGTTTAAGCCTTTTTATCATTAGGTTGGTGCAAAAATAATGTCGTTTTCTCACATATGTTACTATGTGAGAAAACGACATTTTTTTTGCACCAACCTAATATATTAGTGTATTTAAGCCTTTTTATTATATTAGTGTTTAAGCTTTTTTATCATTATGTTGGTGCAAAAATAATGTCGTTTTCTCACATATGTTACTATGTGAGAAAACGACATTTTTTTTTGCACCAACCTAATATATTAGTGTATTTAAGCCTTTTTATTAGATTAGTGTTTAAGCCTTTTTATAATATTAGTGCTTGAGCCTTTTTATTATATCCTTACTCTGTCATGGATATTGAGTTCTACCTGGATTCTATCCTCTTGGAATTATTTTTCACACACACACACACACATATATATATATATATATATATATAATTTATAAATTCATGAATCATTCATAAAAAAAAGAAATATAGAGGTTAATGATTTAAATTTAATTTTTGTATGAATGATTCATGAATTTGTAAATTATAATTGCACCTTTTAATTGAAATATATGTGTGTGTGTATGTGTGTGTGTATGTATGTATATTTACATATTTTACATATATGATTACATATGTATGTGTATATTTACCACTAGTATATATATATATATATATATATATATATATATATATATATATATATATATATATATATATATATATATATATATATATATATCACGGGTGTAACAGCAAAATTGTTCAAATCGTGTAAGAGCAGAATTGTCCAATTGTTAGAGTAAGCTTTGCACCGTTAGAAATAATTAAATATATCTCACTGGATTTCTCCAAGGTTTTATAACACTATTGGACTGCTTTGAGCAATAAGAATCATTACTCTTCAGGCTTAACAGAAGAATCGCGATGCAATCGATCATAAAAAAAATGACATGGTCATCATTAATCAAACGAAGCTAAAGATCGGAAGCTCATGATGTATTGAAATGAAGTTCAAATATACATATATTATTTCAGAAACATTTTCCAACTTATTCAAGATGATCTTCGCCTTCTCTAAACTTTTAACTTTCTGTCCAAGAGTAACAATGTGTCTCACACTTTTCATGTACTTTTCAAATTTTTTAACACTTTTCTTTGAACTATCATAGATGAAACTCCTCTCTCACGTGTCAAACGTCTCATGTACTGAGTTGGAACTTTTCTAATTGATCTCTTTAACTTTAAGTTGAAATGATGGTCCCTCCTTCTGTTGTGACCTCCTTCTCCAGATTTCCTCTCTGCTGTTCCCTCTTTTTAAAATGTATTCACAGTTCTCTTCATGGTTTTTGGATTGAGTTTGAAAATAAATGTTGGTACCATTAATAAATGCCTGAATAGTTTGTTTTCTCTCATCATTTCTCAGTTGAGACGACAATGAGGCTGACACAAAACGATTTTAACCTGTTATCCTTTTAGTTGAATAAAAGGGTATTTCAGTGATTCTTACGACAAATGGTCTCAAAATGCCTAACCGTATAATTTGAAAATCTATTAAAAAGAAACTCAGTAAATTTAGCGATTTTCAGATATTAAACATTTTGTGGGATGGACAATTATGATGTAATACGATTTTGACAATTTTGTTTTACACCCGACACACAATCAGTAATAATTTCAGATAAATCTGAAAGAGGCCAATCTGAACAATAACAAAAAGAAAGTGTACCTTAGCCGACGCGTTTCGCTCTCTCAGAAACGCATTGATATAGTCCTTCCGAGGACGAAATGCTAAGATAAGTTTTCCTTTTGTCTTTATTCCTATATATATATATATATATATATATATATATATATATACTACGGGCAAAGAATTTGGGCCACCCTGCACACTTTGAAATAATATGGTTTCGTATATTTTAAGTAAAAGATGAAATTTCACTAACTACAGTTTATTTGATTTGATTTTGACAAAACACATCATACAACAGCATCATATTTTTTTTCGTCAATAAAACTGCCAAATACCTTAATTTCTGCGTTACAAATTCTTGGCATTGTTTCACCCGTTTTTTGCAAAGAAGTAGATGGTAGACCTTCTCAAGCATTCTTCAAGCGCTGAAAAAGCTCTCTGTCACTCTTTAGTCATTCTCTTCAAACTTTACAGTCGACTTCATCCCATACTACTTCAATGGGAGAGCGGTCAGAAGATTGAGGCAGCCAAGTCATAATTTCTAAAATTTTTGCTCTTTTTTTTTTCGCAGTAAATGATTTAGAAGATTCTTTTGTATCATTCTCTTGTTGAAAGGTGATTTTCCCAACTCTGCGTAAACCAGATTGCATGGCATATCTTTGCAAAATCGAATGTCTACTGAGTGATTAATCGTAAAAACAATATAAAATGTTTCTAATACAAAGTAATCCAAATTCAAACTTCTCGGTATTAAGAAGAACGAAGGAGGGAGACTGTAATATAAAAATAAGTACACTGTAATTACTGAAATTTATCTTTTAAAATTATCTTATTTTTATGTGTTTTTGAAAGAAATGCCGGGTGATCCCCGAAATTTTTGCCTTTAGTGTATATGCGTGTGTGCATGTGTGCGTGTGTCGCAACATCAGAGTAAGTGTATATTTGTTCCCACTGATTTTTAGATCTCCCCCAACCCCATTTCATTCTTTCTATCTCACTAGCGCTCCTTTCTCCTCTCTCTACCCTGCGCTCTCTATGTCTCTCTCGGTATATCAGTCAACATTTTAAAAAAGACATTATTTTACCCATGGTATTTTTGTTCCAATATAATTTGGTTCATTGGCAGGCAACAATTACACTCTCTCCTTCTCTCCCTCTCTTTCTCTCCCTCTCTCCCCCTCTCTTTCTCTCTCTCTCTCTCTCTCTCTCTCTCTCGGGTTAAATCAGTATTTCCAGACTCTCAAAATAACCTTATTTTACCTACGATATTTATCATCCAACATAATTTTCTTCATCGCCATATTTCTTTGGTAGGCATCACTTACGTAGCCTGAACATTATACAGTGAAAATTTCCGATCGAAATTCAGCTCATAACTTCGTGTCAGACAAAGAACTTATTGATCTACCCTATGTGTGTCAAGCAAAAGAAATTTGTGAGCGTATCTTTATTTTTTAAGTATATAAAAGTGAAGTCAAAACACTATGTTCGCTTTTAATTTTAAAAGGATTTGATTTGTAACAAAGAAAAACTATTTGGTGACTTATAAACCATACGATGATTTTTGTCTTGATATTTTTCTTGTTTGCTATCTTTTTATTTTATTTATTTTCTTTATTATTCGTTTTGTGAAATTTTATTTCTTCTTTTTTCTTATTCCTTATTCATTCTAAAATAAATTTTATCATAACTTTTATTCTAAAAGAGAAACTTTTTTCTTTGTGTACAGATTGCAAATATGAAGCACAAAATACAACGACATTTGAATAAATTCATTTTATGTCTTTATAAATTTGTTTCCCACCCACTTTCATTTGAGTTAGACATTTAAGTTTTCTGAATTTTACTCGTCTTTTCCGTTCTTTTAAATTAAAGGCAAATATTTCATTTCCAGCAAAGATTTGTAAACAAAAATTTAAAAAAAAGTTGCTTTTAAAATTATTGTTCGAACACAGAGCCACTTATTTCTGTAAACCAAAAAGAAAATCGATATATATATATATATATATATATATATATATATATATATATATATATATATATATATATATATGCATATGCCTATGTGTGCGTGCGTATGTGTGTGTGTGTATATATATATATATATATATATATGTCTGTCTTTCATTTATACAGACTTGGTTATAGAAGACCGGCATGGATTTTCTAGTTAATATTTTGGGCTACATATAGACGAATATATATATATATATATATATATATATATATATATATATATATATATATATATATATATATATATATATATATATACACACGAGGGTCAGCTGCAAAGTTCATAAGCTGTTATATTCTGGTACACTTGTATGTCTTTTAGTCTACCAACTGGTCTGTCTACTAACATTTTTGTTCAGTCGATTAACATTTCATAAATCTCCCTCTCTCTTTCTCTCTCTCTCTCTCTCTCTATCTATCTATCTATCTATCTATATATATATATATATATATATATATATATATATATATAGGTAACTACACTTGTCTCGGAAAACCTTCGGTTTTTTGATTTGCTAATGGTCAAATCAATCACGAAGGAAAAAAAGGTTTTAAAAAAAGAAAGAGCTATGAACATGAACGTCTGTCGAAAATAATCGTACAGCATACAGGTCCAAAGCCCAAAGAAAAAACAAACAAAAAAACGATACGAGTAATCAACTAACTTAAAAGTGCTCAATATAAAAGTAGAGCAGACCTAGTCAAACCTAGAGAGCCGGGCAAACCTACCAAGGTTTCACCTAAGCGGATCGTCAGTGAAAGCTGGCTCTTTACCTGACAATCCGCTTAGATAGATTTTCCTGACTCTCTAGGTTTGTCTATATATATATATATATATATATATATATATATATATATATATATATATATTAATTTCAACCTTTGGAAGTAAAGTCTGATGATCCAGAGCCCTTTAAAAGGTCTGAGGTGAAATAACTTATTACATGGAACCTTAAAGTGGTCTGTTTTTATTCAAATATAAATATAAATATATATATATATATATATACACGTTTGCGCTTAAGCATGAAACTGTTGCCACTGGCTGTTGACTTCTATGTACACACAGACACACACACACTTATATATATATATATATATATATATATATATATATATATATATATATATTCGCCTATATGTAGACAAAAATATTAACTAGAAATATTTTAATGTCTTCTTTGATCCAGCTTGTATAAATGAAATACACATGAATAAAGGAAAACTTATCTTAGCCTACAAGTTTCGTCCTCTAATTAAAGCAGTCAAGGCAAATGCAAGGACCTTCTTAAGTAACAAATATTTATACACACACATAAAAATATCGTTCGTGTTTCAGAAATTTCAAATATAAGAACATTCATAACTAAACTTCAGGCTAAATGAAAAAGGAAATTATTGAGAATGCTAAGTGAAGTAATTTCAGCTGTATAAACGGAAGTGAGTAAAAGCTGTTATCTTTCCATATGCAACGTGCAAAAATGAAAATAACACTGATATCGCATTGTAACAGATATATTTACCAAAATTACAGAAAAATATATTGAAATACTAAAGAGTAAATATATTCAATAAAATTGCCTTTAGCTTCAAGCACGTCCTCCAGACGACATCGGAATCGCCTGCAACTCTTCTTGACAGTCGGTCTCTTTGTTTATGTTGGTCAATACTGCCATAATTCTTGCCTTCAGTTCATCAAGGTGGGTTGCAGTCTTGGGAGTTACGTTGCTATATGTGGTCGCAGAAATTTTCAGACCATGATGAATGGGTTCTCCTGCTTGTGTTGCATGGTGCAGGGTCCTATTGCCAGACATAGGGTCTTCCATCAGCTACCCTCTTGACCCAGGGCAGTAGTACCTTCTCAAAACATTTGTTGCAGTCCTCTTAGGGGCTACTGGGAGTGAAAGAGAATTCGAAGACTTTAGAAGGAACCGGAAACCCAATTCTAAACAGAAAACAAGGAATAAACCTAGATATTTTCAATTATGAGAACTGACGAAAACATAATTAAAAATATCAGTGTTTCTGTCTTTTTTCTCTTTTTTTTTTCTCAATCTCTTATGAAGTTTTAAGAAAAGTGAAGCATGTTAGATTGATATTCATTCTGTATTTGTTCTATATTTTATTATATGTATATATCTCTGTATATGTTACTGTCGTTGATTTCCAGTTCACAATCCTTCCCTGTCTTTTGAAAAAGTGTAAGGGTTTATTTTAAATATATGAAGGTGTGGCAACTGTTCTGTTTGGTTCAACAAATAGATTTCCTAATATTAAACTTTTTATTAAATAATAAATATGACTCTCAAATTTAACACAAACTTATTGTGAAATATGCCAAAAGATAAAGCTTCCGATTAAAAAAAATAATAATGCTAGAGACTGTTTTCGGTGCGAAGTCAAAATAAACCTTCTTGCAGCAGTCTCTGATCAATGGGAGTCTAAATTAATTCTGATAGGACAAAGAAGATGAAATACTATTTTGAGAGGATAGCCCAACGAGCGTTGAGAAGTGTAGATAAATGGACATTATTCACTCGATCTTTCTTCCTGTTCATACCGTTTTAAAAACAAGGGACTACTCTCACGTTCAAGAGAAAGTATAAACGAGAGACACGTTTCTTTAGTTCCTTGGTGTTACTATTTGCCTGGTAATTCTCCTAAAATGATGAAATCTTTTACATCCGCAATTTTCAACACTTATCCCAGCCTCATATTTTACTACTGCAAAGCAGGACAATATTCTCGACTGATCGATTCGTTTAAATGGATAATGTCGTAACTCAGTGACGTTATAATTATTATTTTTTTTTTTTTTGATTTCTGGCGTTTACACATTTCTTTCCGGGTCCCGCCCAGGGACCTAAGGTTAGAAATGGCATCATGACACTTTCCACTGACAAAAAAAAAATTACATAGATAAAGCCCTTCGTAAAGTGTGGGCTGTACTTGTCAGAACAATTTTTTGTATCTCCTTGAGGCATGGACTTCCAGGAATCCCTTCAATTAGTCTACTGCAATCTTTTCCAGCCAGTCCTAGGGCTCCAACTACAACAGGGATTGTTGATGTTCTCATATGCCATATTTTCGAGATTTCTATTTCAAGGTCCTTGTATTTTGACAGCTTTTTCATTGCTTTTTATTATTATTATTATTCCCTCCTCCTCCTCGTCGTCCTCCTCCTCGTCGTCGTCATCGTCATTAATAATAATTAATCATAGATCCATCGTGTCCTTTTGATACAAGGATAGAGAAAACGAAGAAAGGAAAAATAATCAACAATGACAAATTGAAGTTTGAACTCACAAAACTTTGGAAGTTGAAGAAGTTCACAATCATACTAGTTGTCTCTGGTGCTGTTGGTACAGTAACTGACAGAATGGAAACACGGATAATAACAATTGAGATTAAATTCCCAGTGTAACTGTTACAGAACGGAAGCCTCTTTGGAATGGTTGACTGGTTTGTTGGTTGGTTGATTGTGTTTAGCGGCATATCAACCATAATAGGCTATTTAATGCCGAAATCTAAATGCACACAATTTTATGGGTACAACTAAATATATTTTAAAGACAACTGCAGATATAATGCATTGTTGGTAATTTTCCTATAAAATGTATTGTTGTTAATTCTACTATAAAATGTATTGCTGGTTATTTTTCTTTAAAAAATGTATTGTTGGTAAGTTTACTATAAATATATATTATTTATAATTTTATATAAAAATGTATTGCAGATAATTTTACTATAAAAATGTATTTTTATACTTTCATAGTATTTTGTTTTTTCTTGGGGATTCACTATTTAATCATAGCTGGGACCCTAACAGGTGCTACCACCCACGGGTCAGGGTTGATTTGGAAACAAAAGCAATTAAGAGAGGGAACCATGCTCCTCAAATCCTACAATATCCTGATCGAAAGCCTTGCAGCCTAATTTAGTTTATAACCATACCCAGGACTATCTTTGGAACGGCCAGAATAACCCGGTAAGTGATGAGCACCTAGAGTCAAATGAAAATTGCTGGTCAGGACTTGCAATCCATGAATTAATTATCAGATGTTATGATCTTATCTGAGAATATACAGAAATGATATTAATGACATCTGAAATAATTTATCGTATATATTATTATTATTATTATTTTTATTTTCTTTGCTTTCTGGCGTTTACACATTTCTTTCCGGGTCCCACCCAGGGACCTAAGGTTAGAAATGGCATCATGACACTTTTCACTGACAAAAAAAAATAAAATAAAATAAAAAAATAAAATAAAATAAAAATTACATAAATAAAGCCCTTCTTAAAGTGTGGGCTGTACTTGTCGGAACAATTTTTTGTATCTCCTTGTGCATGGGCTTCCAGGAATCCCTGCAATTAGTCTACTGCAATCTTTTCCAACCAGTCCTAGGGCTCCAACTACAACAGGGATTGTTGATGTTCCCATATGCCACATTTTCGATATTTCTATTTCAAGGTATTATTATTATTATTATTATTATTATTATTATTATTATTATTATTATTATTATTCAAAAAGCTTGACGTAACTCTTTAAATATTTTTCTACTTTCAGATGAGCACGATTTCCAGAAAAGACAGAGTGTTAAACAATATTTTGACAGGACTTATGTCTTCTTCAAGATATACATAAACAAGAATGCATTTAAGTGTGAAGAACAAATGTTTATGTATAAATTATGCTTGTCTTTCAAAAAAACACAGTTTGTACAGGTAGTTAACATGTTAAGGTACTTGAAATGCGGTTGGTTTGAACGATATATATGTATGTATGTATGTATGTATGTATGTATATATGACTTTCTACCCAAACCTTACAGCATCTATGTAATTTATGTAGTAATTTTGCACTTTCAAAGTCACCTTAGGTCTGGTCAGGCTCGATCCAGTGAAAAAAGCCGGAAATCAATCCTTGTGCCTTCTTGGGCATAAATTGTGCAAGTCAGTTTCTGGATTAACAAGACACATGAAAATACACGTCGATGCCGTGCCTGTTGGGCTTGTGGATCTCCTTTTCAGGTATAACATTTGTGACAATCACCATGACTGATGTATGTTTAAGAGGGTAATTTCATGATTTTATCGGATAGGGAGGGTAAGGGTAAGGCACCTTTGAAAAATGCTTTAAAACAACACTAAGTAAGGTTAACTAAGATTCACCCAACATAGCTAAAGTATAAAACAATGTAACTATGATATACCTGAGCAGGTGACTGCAACAGGGATTTGATAGTTTTCTGTGTTCGGAAAACGTGTAAGAGGCCATTATTTTATCTTTTAATGCAGTATGTATGTATCTATTATTATATTATGTATGTATCTTTTATTATTATGATGTATGTATCTATTATTATACGTACGTATGTATCTATTATTATTATGGTAATGATGATGATGATGCTCATCATCATCATCACCATCATCACCGTCATTTTTGTTTTCTGGTGTATAATCATTTCTTTCTGGGTCTCAAGCAGAGGTCAGAAATTGTATCATGACATTTTACATTGAACATTTTTGAGGAAAAGAAAAGCAAAAAAAAACAAACACCTAAGATCACATACATTTTGCATAGATAAATCTCTTTGTAATGTGTGAGCTGTGAGTACAATTTTTCTATTTCTTTAAGACATAGGATACCAGGAAACCCTTCAATAAGTCTATCGGACCCTTTTCCAATCAATTCAAGGGTTCTTTTTTTTTTTTTTTTTTTTGCCACATTTTTTTTTTTTTTTTTTTAGATTTCCACTAGTTTTTGAAGATACATTCAATATTTCAAAATATATATTACAATTTGCAGGGACTCGCATGTCAATAAGAAAGCTTATATTTCTTTGTGGTCTTTGATTACGATATCTGGGCGATTAGATTTGTTAGTTCTGTTTGCTTGTATTGTAAATTCCCATAAATTTGTTACAATTCCTATCTCTGTAATCGGGTCTGGGTGGTGTTCATACCAGTTCCTTGCAGTTTCCTTCCCGTAGAGATTGCGTATTTTCCAGTGCAGAAATTGGCCCATTCTATTTCAGTTCAGTTTTCTATTCAGTTGGTGCCAACACCGTACAACCTGATGCAAGATAGTCAATGGTTTCTGGATATTTATTACAGAATCTGCATTTTGACTAACATCATTTTTCAGTAGTTTTTTGTTTTTGTTTTTTATTTCACCGCAAGCATGGCAGGAATGCCTCTAGTAGGCAGGAGACTAGAGAGAGTGTGAAAGTAAGAGAAAAGGCTGAGAATAAGGTGGATTGAGGAAAGAATAAAAGATGAATGGGATTCAAGAAGATGGCGATTGACGTTACATTTAATTTTTTGAAGACTGTACTTATCATAGAAGTATGTAAACGGAAAGAAGTGGCGGTTGCATTTAACTATTTCAACACTAAAAGTAGCACTCTTAAATTAAATCTGTGCATGGTAACATCTAGTTAGCAAGCATTGGTTCTGTGTAGCAAGAATAAAAACTTCGGTTGCAACTATGTTATTATTATTATTATCATTATTATTACTACAACTACTACTGCTGCTGCTGCTGCTGCTGCTAGTACTAAATACAGATTGATAAGGCTATAACAAGTATACGCGTCATAGCCAAATATGCGAAATATGCTGACAGTGTTCATAAAAGCAACACAGAACCTTACAGATGGGACCCAGATTGAAGCACCTCCCGTTCGGTTAATTCAGCCCACTCAAACGGCCTTCAATTCACGATATTCCCAATTATCTAGATGCGATTTATAAGTTGCCCTGGCAACCTCATCCTTCAAACATAAAAAAAAAACTTGTGTACAACCATTCAACACCTGGTCATAATGCTCTTCCATTACTCCAACACATGAACAGAGAGGCACAGTGCGTCATCTCTTAGGGGACATTATGAACTATTATTATTATTATTATTATTATTATTATTATTATTATTATTATTATTATTATTCGTTGTAATAGTAGTATAAACACATTGAAAAATTTATTAAAATTATTTGCAAATATTGATAAATGTTCATAACATTATATATTACATAGTATAATATAACTTCCTATTTTCAGTGATAAATATTTGAAAAAATATATGGGGTCGTTCGTAATGACACATAAATATGATTTCTTTTTATATTAATGTTCACCCAATATAAGGCCCAAAATCTACTCAAGGTAGAGGTGTACTGTGTAATGTTGTATGAGCATAAGAGAAGGCAAGGAGTCCAGTTCATGAGGTTATATAGGAAAGATAATGGTTAAGGGTAAATTTGATGAGATCAAGTTTGTAATGATTACAAAAACATCCTGCCGCGTATCTTTTCCACAAAACAGTAGTTCTTGGGAAGAAGCTATCCCAGTAGAACTTACTTCTTACTATTGAGATACGAAGGGAATGAGGATGATTCACTCTTGTGTACGTGGAATAGTGGTACTCAGTTATAAAGGTCAGGGTGGTGGGTCTAAGAAAACAATATATATCATAGACAATAGCGATAGAGAAGAGATGAGCTGGCAAAATCTTGTCTGTGGCAAAGGTATAAAGGGTGGAAAATAAATCATCACCCACAAAACCGCGTAGACACTTTTGAACGCGTTGTGAGGAATCTGCAGCTCCAACCAAGATACGGCAGAAATACTTTATTTTGGTTTAATCTGGCTTTTGTAAATATAAAGTATAGTAAATGAAGGCAGCCTGGAGGTGTACAATGAACTTCAGCATTTTGTCAGCATTTCTAGCAATAGATCTCATATATGAGTTCCACTTGAAGTCTAAAGAAAGCTTGAATTTCAGTAGACGTTCAAGACAAAGAACCTTCTTGGGAGAACACCCATCCATCATGAATGATAAAACATCTCGGTGGTGGTGGAACGTTATTATTTTGGTTTTGATCGTTTTCAATTTTCCAAGCCAGCCCTTTCTCTGTTGAGCCACCTAGGTTTGATCAAGGGAGAGATGAGTTGCTCGGTTATGGTCATCCAATCTTTGAGAAATGCACCTGTAAGCATCATTATAGGTACTGACTATTGATCAGTAAGTAAGCTCTTTGGCAAATCATTAATATATAGTCAAAAAAGGATAAGTCCGAAGAAAGTAACTTGTAGTGCGCCGGTATTGATCCTAAGGACTATTTTACATTAATTTTTGAGCCCGCATATTGTTGATTTCAGGGTGCACTTTGTTTTTTTATAACTTGTGCTCATTTCCTTTGTTGATGACATTAAATGGCTGTTTCAAAATAAAATCTGTATATCTACATCAAATCAAGAATAAAGAATATTCTACAGGTAATTTCGCTGCAGAAACCTAGAGAATTTATGTTCAATACAAAGGGTGTTGAGAAACGTTTGTTGTTCATTATTATTTCTACCGAATTTTCACCACTTTCACTCAAGTCAAATGCCGACAAAAAATATTCACCTGGAATTTACGCAAGACAAAGAAGACGATTTCAAAATGATCCTTCATGATGTCTTGGAGATGCTGAACAGGTCTGACAATTTTATTACTACTTGAGACATTCATCTTTTTCAAAAGATAAATATGATCCCCGCCCTCATCCAGGAAAGGCAACAACTAATAAACACCAAACAAAAACAAAAACAAAAAAAGCAAGCAAAATGTTTATTTGACAATTACCGTAAATATTTTGATATTTGTTTTTTTTTTTAATTTTTTCAAAAAGCAGTAATAGTCGTAATTTGTCTGAATTGATTTCCATCAAACATTATCTATCATTATTAATTTTTGACTGGTTTTTCTTTATTTGTTATCTTTTATGAATAAAGTATCATTGCCGACACTGTGGTTTGAACACAGATCATCAGTGAGCAAACTTGGACGATTCCATTATTAAATAAGTAGTTCACGTGATCGTAAAAGAAACGTATAAATAGGAATTAGCGTGACGTCTAAGTGATCGCTATTCTCTATACTAACCAATATACTATTTCTCTATACTGATCATTATACAAATTACTATTCGGCGATTACTATTTGAACAAATATTATTAGTGCGAGTATTATTTGAAGGTGATACTACTACCAGTATCTGCATTTACAAAGTCTCGTCTACAACGAGAATTTCGAAAGTGATAACGAGCCTTCGTTGATCTAACGCGAGTTACAACGAGTGAACGTCTAACATCACAACTTTTAATTCTAGTGGTTTCAGTAAATATACGAAAATAGAAAGCGGTTGTAAGACAAGCAAGTGACTTCTAAGCAGACCTATTCAACCAAACAGGATTTATTTTTGGAGGCCGCAATATTAACAAAATAAGATGACAATGTCTTCACTGTAGACACAGAAAGGAAACTGCAGAAGGTACCTAAGTAAAACGAAAAGGAAGGACTAAACCTCAATTGCAAGAAGACAAATTGCATGGTTGCTAGCAAATGGAGCAGCCTAACATGCAAATTACAATTTGGAGAAACCAAAACTAAACAAGTACAACAATTTAAATATCTGGTAAGCGTTTTAATAGATGACGGAAAGCACAATACTGAAATCCGAAGGTACATCGGGATAGCGAAAGATGCCTTCCAAAACCTAAGTAAAGTATTATGAAACAGATAAATTGGTTAGAAACAAAGAAAAGCGAGTGTTATTCTTTCCTTGCGTCATCGCCCTGCTTGGACCAGCCCAACACGAAGATACTTGCGACGATTCGATTTTGGCTGGTTTATGATCACCCTTAAACCACAATGTGGGATAAGGTTAGCTCAGGATAGAAACGGTCACTTCAGCGACCAGCCGCGGTGTTGGAAGCCTTGAACTACTGGCGAGGGTTTTGTATGGTTACAAAACGAGTGGTGAAGAGCTTTGAACGCCCACGTTTTTCTTTCATTTTTTAACATGAAAATTTAGCTAACTGCATGATCAATATCCGATCGTAAAGATTCAATCTATTTCTCTGTATGCGCGTGTGATTCTTGTTAGTATAAACTTCACTTGAAGACGATTGAAGATCAATACTGATGTTTCCACAGCATAATCATTACCTGATATGATTCGATCGATTTATCTGGTCCAGTCATTGAGTGCTGGCAGCTGAAAAACAACGACAACTTACGAAATAGCAACTGAACGGAGACCAATTTTGAATGTAGCCTTATGATAGATAGTATTAACATTCTCGGCTGACATGAAGTGTAAATACTAAGAAAGTTGATTCTCTGTGTCGTGCCAGATAATTTTTCACACCAGAATCTATCTTACATATCTATAAGACTGCTATTTGCTAATGCTTAGAATATTGCTGCTACATTTGGTCTAATTATTTAGAGATTCTTGACAGAATCCAAAGGAGAATCACCACTATTATTGGTCCTGACCTGGCGTCTCGACTTCAGTCACTTCCCCATCGACACAAAATTGCTTCCCTGTGTTTTTTCTATAAATAATTTCATGGTAATTGTTCGGATGAACTCTTCGCGATGGTACCTAAAGTTTTTTTTAATTTAAGCGCAGTATTTACTTGACAACAAGTTCTCTTCATTTTACAATTGAATTGGATAGATGAAACCGTAAGTTCTATGCTAACAGTTCATTTACTCGCTTGTGAAACTCTCTTCCAGCTACAAGGTTTCTGGCCAAGTTCGATCTTCAAAAATGTCAATGCAATGTCAATCGTTATCTACTGTCTTCCTGGTTACTTTTCCATTGTTCCCGCTCTTTAAAAATGTTTTGCTAGTAGGTTGCTGTTTCTATCTGCTGTAACCTTATAGACCTCCAAGGCTATATGACCCAGACTGTCCTGCTATTCAAGCTACAGTTGAAGAAATGGATTTATAACTTTCCAAATGGTATTCGCGCGTAAGTGAATGTAACGAACCCAACTGGAATTCAAACTCGGCTTTCCGAGTTCTCATTAGCTTTCGTATCATCGTAGCAAGATTTTTGCTAACGTAATACCGTTAAAAACTATAAACTAATTTGCACTTCAATTTGCTATTTAATAATAATAATAATAATAATAATAATAATAATAATAATAATAATAATAATAATAATAAAAAGAAGAAGAAGAAGATGAGGAAATCTCAAAAATGTGGCACATGAGGACATCAATAATTCTTGTTGTATTTGGAGCCCTCGGCTTGAATGGAAAAAGTTACGATAGATTTATTGAAAGGATTCCTTGTAGCACGTGTCTTAAAGAAATACAAAAAATTGTAATTAAAAGTACAGCTCACACATTACGAAGTGCTTTATCTATATAATATGTGCGTCATCTTAAGGATTTTTTTTTGTTTTGTTTTTTCTTTTTGCAAAAATAATCGGTGAAAAATGTTATGAAGCCATTTCTGACATTTAGGTCTCCTCTGGTTGGGACCCAGAATGAAATGTGTATCCAACAACAATCAAAGGATATAATAATAATAATAATAATAATAATAATAATAATAATAATAATAATAATAATATAGAATTGGTTTTCGTACTCACCTTGATGGTAAAAATCTGAATTTTTTTAATAAAACACACTTAGTCAAAAAATAAAATAAAAATTACTAATAGCCCCCAAAAATGGGTGTGTGTGTGTGTATTTAGGCAGCAACCCTTCTTTTATGCACATTTCATTGATACATGTAACAAACTATTTCTTATTTAACAGTTAAAATATTTCATCATTGAAAATGGTTAAATGTATAGCCGAAAGCGCTCGGAAAAAAGAACATTCGATCTTTCTTTATATAATTTATCATCTGAAAAGAAAAAAAATTATCAGATCGCATGAGAAATTGTATTATATATATATATATATATATATATATATACACACACACACACAAAAACACAGACACGCACACACACACACACACACACACACACACACACATATATATATATATATATATATATGACCGAGTGTTAAGAACATTCATATAGCCGGTTTAGAACATTTCATATAGCCGAGTGTTTAGAATATTTCATATAACCGATGCAGGTTTGAGTCTCACCTTGGTCGATTTGTTCATAGAGGTAAGAGGTAACCTCTTGATGTTATCGACCTGACTATCTCAGCATCCGGTACCTTTGGAAAGTGCCTGAAACCATACCACAGTTTGATCCATGATTTCTGAGTGAAACTGGGTAGATAAAAGTATTTGGGAGCTTGTGAATGTTTATGCTAGAACAAAGTCACAAGTCATTGTGAACGAGAGCATGTGAGTTCCGGCCTTGTTCCCGCCAGATTATCCTCTCTCTACAAGAAACTATAACTAATGCTCGTTCAGCATAATTATGGTATAAACCACAGGTGTTGTTTTTTTGTTTTGATTTGTTTTTTGTTTTTTTGCAGTAAGGTCTGGTGACCACTCGAGTTGGAGAGTTACGATAGGAGGCAATTTATGCGGATATGATTGGAATAACTTTACAAATAATCTGATTATATTCTTTTGTTGATCATTTATGTAAATCAAAAAGAGTAGTGGCTCCTGGGGGACGCCTGCGTTGACTGCTAGGGCTCCGGATGAATGGTCATTAATAACTGCCTTCAGGGACCTAACTGTTAGGAAGGATGCGCAATAGAGATCGTCTAGTATCCCTGACAGACGTGTTCGCTCTGAAAACGAGTGGTAGCCGGCCACACACACACACACAGACACACAGACAGACACATTCACACACACACATACATACATATATATATATATATATATATATATATATATGTGTGTGTGTGTGTGTGTGTATGTATGTATGTATGTATCTATGTGTATGTATGTATATATATGCGCTCAGTTTCATCTCGAAGTAATTTTTGAAGGTAATGGATTTTATTTATCAACAGATTTTTATCACCTTAAACATTATTTTTAGTACATACTCGTATGTATTTATTTACTAGCTTAAAAGCCACCCTATCGAGCGGCATTAAAGCTATCTCCTGCGGAAAGCTCTTGATTGGGCCTTGATCACAATAGGTAGGGAGGAGGAGATGCGATAGACAACAATAAATTACTGAAGATCTCAAAATTGATCGCTGCATTTAAGTATTGCATTAATATTTAAGCTTACCTTTTAAAATTTCAACGGTAATTCTTCTGTCGCCACTTAATTTGAAGACAATTTGATGTACGTAGATCCTTACTTTTCGTACAAACAATTATTTTCATTTCATGGGTGACTTTCGCTGAATTTGCATTTAATTTCAATTATTCCTAAATTTATTTCTATGTTATCGTATCAAAAAATTCTTAGCAAATATCACGTAGAAAAATCACCGAAAACAATCGCAATAAAAAAAACTTAGGATTTCAAAATTTTGGGATTGCAGTTTCAGATCTAGCTCGGAATGTTTTTAATTTACTCACGGAGTCGTCCTGATTCCAAAATGGTATAATATGTTGGTCTACAGCCTCTAGGAGTAAAGTTGAAAAAGGGTGACACAGTGAAACACTGACTTTCGCATTTATTATATAGAAGAAGATGAAATATTGAAAGTTAGAAACTTGTGTCCCTTTAATTGAAAATGTGTGTTACAGTGATATTTTCATTTATTATATAGATTAAACAGATTGTTTATTTATTTTTGTCTACTGGCCTGAATATTCGAGAAATCTTATTAAAGAATAATATGAGTTCTCCAGAATCGAAACTGCGTCCCTCTGTGCAGAAGGAAACCGTTGTTAGATCAGACATTCCTTAACCGACTCAGCCACAGAACAGCCAAGCCGATCGAGCAAAATTAAGGGTGGATGACGAAAATAAATAAATATACTGTTTAATAAATAAATATGAGTATCCATAAAAATAACGATTCATGTGATAAAAAACATCGGATTGATAAATAAAATCCATTTCCTTATATATATATATATATATATATATATATATATATATATATATATATATATATATATATATATATATATAAGGAGTTTTGTGATAGTACTTGTTGAGTTAGATTTACAATATTTAAGCTCAAAGTTATTGCTCAAAAGCGATTTGTAGATACAAATGGGCAAATATTTGGCGCCAATTTCTAAATTGCTGGTGACCCACTGTTATCCGAATTTAAAACATTAAATTCTTTTAAATGTTCTATTTATTTTTTATTTTTATTTTTTATTTTTTTTAAAAAGGTTTTTCAGATTTTTGTCTCGCTAGAACAATTACTGAGTAGTGATTTCGCTCCTAACTTTCGGCCTTGTTCCACATCTGATCTACGCTCAGAAAATGACAAAATATTAACATTTTATTTTTTAAACACTTTTTATAAATACTTGTAATTCTTTTTTTTAGAAAATAAATATTTTTAATGAAATCTTCATTTTCATATTTTTTTTCTCCTTCATTTTTTTTTCCTGAATAAATTTTCATAAAATAACCTATCAGATCCCTTCCCTGTTGAATCTAATATTCCTTCACCTAGATCGGTTGCTCTACAAGAGCCCAGTCTGCTCTATCAGTTATTCTAGCTTGAATCCAAAATTATACTTCTAAATTGGTTATTGCTATTTGGATGTATTTTCTCTTAATTCACCCCTAATAATATAAAGTTACTTATCGCAAATATTAATTCACCCCAAGAAATTATAAATTTTAAATCAAAATGTATTTAGCTTGCCTCACAATAACTCCAATCCCCAGAATGAAAACTTAACAAAAATCAAGGAGTTATTTATATTTCGTAAATGCGGATGATATTCGAGGTACATACAAGGGATTTTTTACAATTTAAAAAAAAGAAAAGAAAAATCTGCTTTGGCTTGTTTATCAGGGTGAACGCGAATAAAGACCCCACACTTAGAAACAGAGTACCCTGGTCACCCACACATGGGGCGATCACAACGATCAACCCAACCGGAGTGCAATGGAAGGGCCTAACGCTAGGAGAAATTGGTGTGAATTTTAGTAACTATATATTATATTTTATTTTGGGTTAACAGAAAATATCCTACTATTTAAGCCAGAGCTATTAGATTAGAAATGAACAAATTAAAAATCGGTGTGGTACTGAAAATTCCATGGACGGGAGACGGAGCGATCAAACAACAAGGAAGTCAACAGAATCAGGAGAAAAGAGTGCATATGGAGAAGGGAGGGTTTGGAAAACTTGTAACTCACTACGTATATTGAGGGCAAAAGTGATAAGGAAAGGCATCGAGCCACTTACCAGATGAGTTTGTATGAATGGATGATGGAATGGCGAGCGGGAGCCTTAGTAAACGGAGCCGAACTACTAAGTAGAGCAACACGAGAGAGAAAGTTGTGGAGAACCGTTATCCCTTGAAGGAATGCGGCATAGGGAAGAAGAAAAAATAAAAGAAGAAAATGCCGATTCCATTTTCAGAATACAAACTCGAATAATAAATAAAAGAAAATGGACAGTGCGGAAAGACAAAGATAAAGATGGAGAGGGAAATTCAGCAAAACAAATAACGGCTTGCGAGATAGTATTATAAATCAACAGAAAGGAGACAAAATGTTTCTTTCTCCCGAGTATTGTATTTCTCAGCTGGAACCCAAGTGGCCTAAATGGTGATCTTCAGAGGAACACCGTAAATTGTTGAAGATTAAGATGTCTTTCCTCACTCTGACAGTTTAGCGAGTCGCAAGGGAACGAAGACAACGCAGTGGCGCGTCAAAACTTTGTATCAGATTTCCCAGACTAATAAAACGTTCCAGCCATTTGACTGACCTTTAACCTCCGGTTTCTCTGCCTCATTGCCACGCATCTTTCTTGTGACTCTGTCCTACTTTAATGGGGATTATTCTAATTGATATTACGACCAGAACATCAGTAGAGAGAATTTAAACACCAGTCTGTGAACAATCAGTTAGTAAACATTTATAGTACATAGACGTAGTATTGTATAAGCTTATCTAATACCGTTTGTTTCACTTCATGGCATAAACGTTCATGACTCTCTATTGCTTCCTTTCATTACCTGTGAATTACCAGGATTACGACGAAAGATTGTGGAGAGATTCTTCTTTGCCTTTTCAAATTTTCAATGACCGTTTAAACAGAAGTAATGTATTTTTGTCATATTTCTACAGATCGTTTCGTTGTAATTATTTGAAATCATGGTTCTCCACAGGTTTATTTTGTTATCTGTGAATTACGATGATTTCTGCTAAATATTAGGTTGTCACACTTGACGCATTTTTGTTTGGTTGTTTATACGGTCGTCTAACGAAGTAAACTTCTTAGTATATATATAAAAAAATCTTGGCTTATTCCTTTCGCTTTTTCTTTCCAGATAATCTTTCTTTCATTGTTACTCATAAATCCAATGAAAATGGTTACATTGAAACAATGTCGAGCATTCTTACTGTATGAGTAGAAACTGAGAAAAAGAACCATTTTGTCATCGAATTATTGCATACGATGAGAAATTAATAATTTTTTACAACAATAAGAGAGTCGGCAAGTGAATCATCAAAAGAATGCTCAAAACCTCCATTGTTAAAAAAAGTTAATGAATACTGTATGGTGGTCTTTCAAAGGAGTTATTCATTATTCATTCTTGCCTCAAGGGAAAACAATAACAGCAACCTCGTATTGTGGAGAAATTGGATATATGCACAAAAAATTGAAAAAGAAACATCCTAGACTTGTGAATAGGGTTGTTCCTATTTTGTTACACGACAAAACATGACTGCACACTTTTCAACCAATTGGTCAAAAGCTTCAATACCTGAATTATGACAGTTTACCTCATCCTCCATATTTACCTGATATCTATCCTACAGATTATCACTTAGTTAATCATTTTAAGCTTTTTCATACGCAATAAAACATTCTCCAATAAGGAAAAAGTAATCGAAGCGTTTGAACTATTTATCACATCAAAGAATGAGAATTTAATAAAGATGGGAACAAGAATTTAGAGGTTCGTTGGAGAACAGTCATTCATCAACATGATGCCAATTTCAACTAAATAAATAACATTTCAAAAGTGTTTTATTCATTTTCTTATAAAGTGCGTCATTTTATGTCTGACAGCCTAATATAGTGGACTGGTTTCTCGCCGTCTTCACGATTTTGAATTCAGATTTGGTTCTCCTAGATCAGTTACCAACCAAGTCTAGAGAACAGAGTACCTTGCTTTTAACTAGGTACCTTCACAGATTCCCTAAAAATGCGAATGAAAAATGTCCCAAACTTAATAAAAACAAAGGTTTATTGACAAATCTGGATCCAGGTGAATAATAGTAAAACGAAAAACTATTTCGATGGAATTATTGGTAAATTTAGAGGATTTCTGTTGAATATTTTGTGAACTTTGCTTGTTCGCGAACAACCAATTGATCTGGAAATTCTTTCAAATTCAAATAATTGTTGGTTTTTCTCAGGAATAATTCACAAATGATTGAACTTATTTAAGAAATGTTTCTTTTTAGAAAATCTTTGCAAATATATTTCTTTTTATATCTGTTACCCCCCCCCCACTTCGGGAAATCAAATTTTGCACAGCTTAAAAGTTAATATTAGTCAAAAGCAGAAGAATTTAAGTGGTGAATTTCATAAGAGCTAAACTTAAGAGAACGATTTTGTCATTTTCAGTCCTCCAGTTACCGAAAATCTACTCTGAATCTTAAAAAAAAAAAAATTATAAAACAAAGACATTATTTAATTACAAAACTTTTAATTGCTTTTATGAATAATATTTATTATGGACACTTTTCAGAAAAGTAAATTTTATTTTTAATGCTTGCAATGTTGCACCATAATTCAAACAAGTAAACTAGCTAAAAGCAGTGAATGTATTCGGGGGTTTTTTTTGGGGGGGGTCCTTAAGCATTACGCCCCGAGCAAGGCGGGAAGCTACTAGGATGCAGGGGGTTGCAGAAGATTTGGAGCGAGAGCAGATAGGAGTGATAGAAGAAAGGATGAGGAGAAGGATAGTGGATAGATCAAGGTAACTGGAGATGTCGATTGACATTACATTTGAATAGTTGGAGATTATAACTCTCAGAGAAACAGTAATTGGGAAGGGTGTTCCACAGGCGAGAGGTGCGAGGTATGAAGCTATTGGAGTAGAAGAGACGGCTACATGTAGTAGTTTCTACAGTGTAAGGGTGAGAGCGGGATACCAGCCTCGTAGGGCGCTTGAATTCATGGAGTCGGGGAACCAGTGAAAGCAGCGCAGCGGAGCAATTACCATGAAAGTATTTGTAGAAAAGACAGAGAAAGGCGACGGCGCTTCTGTGAGAGAGTGACTGTAGACGAGATGCCAGATCAGGGCCAATTATATTACATATCCGTCTCTGGATCTTGCCAAGAGCTCCGAGGTAAACAGACATAAACCATCAATGACAACATACCATGCTCTTCATGCAATAGACAAGTGCTTCCAGAATATTATGCGAGTCGATGTTCTTTTTTTTGGCAGTAAACCTATCCTGTTTTTGGATATTTCAAACAAATTATTTCAGTTGTTCCTCTGGTTCCTCTAGCTACTCTAAAAGACGCTTGCTTGAATCGATCCAATATAGGAGATCGTATGTGCCTAACCCAGAAGGTGATATCAAATAATAATGAACAAGAGTTCTCTAGATGACTCCCTCAACTTGGAAAAGCAACTCTCTCCAGTGTGCTTAATGAGCTTTCCTCAAATGTTGTTGATATCCAGCCAACATCCGTTTGTATCGGCACACTTGTTGGCAAAACGTTTTAATGAATGTTCAATCGAAAAAATAGAACAAAGATTGATACTGTCCCCTAAAAATGCTGATTAATTATAAGTGAAGAATTTCTTAAGAAACGTCGAAAACATATATGAGCACAGATTCCGTGTCTTCTGTTAACGATGAAGAAACCCAAAACTATCCTAAGGTGTTTATAAACTCACTTTTAAGTCATTGCCCATCGACTTAATTTGAAAATTTGTGTCATCTAAATGCGCGATCTCCCAATTGCCAAAGGGTTGTGCAACGAAACACAAGTGAAGGGACTACAACTTCACTAAAATAGTATACAAGTGTCCTTGATTAGTGGTAGTCACAGAGGTTCCATTGTACTCATCGCTAGAAGCAAAATTGAACTCAAGTGATGCCAAAGTTCCTTTAACGTTAAACAGGATTCAATTTCCTGTACGACTTTCTTACTCGATGACGATAAATAAAGCACAAGGAAAACCTTTGATAAAGTCAGGATTTACAAGCAGCAACCAGTTTTCACTCACGGTCAGTTGAACGCAACGATTTCATGATCACGAACGCAGCAGAATGTTAAGGTCAGAGTGTTAATACGAACGAGAAATGACATCCAAGACACAAGTCATGGTATTACGAGAAATATCATGTATAATAAAGTATTGTGAAAACAAATACTTGACTCTATAACCGCAGTGCTTTGACTGGGGAATCGGAGTGCCGAGTTCGAATTCCATTCGGATCCATTACATTCACTTACGTGAAAATACCCTTAGGAAAGGAATGAATACTCTTCTTTTCCCCTCAGCTATGAGTAAATAGCATGACAGAATGGGTTTTATAGCCTTGGATGGCAACCGGTGTAGGAGAAGGAAACTCTGAATTCAAAACCGACCTGGAGAGGTTTGTGCTCCGTCAGGCCATCTTGCACAAGAAGCATCACTTCTACTGCGACTATTAAACATGACAATACACATTTTTTTACTGTACATATATATGCATATTATAAGTAGGTTTAAACGAAAATAATTTTTTCGTTATTGATTTATAAAAAATACAAACGTACTTGTTGTTCTAAAATAAGAAATATATTTCATTTTAAATCCAACAATAATAATTTTACATTTTTTGTCAATAAATTTATGTTTATCAGTAACCGCATTTTTTATTTGGCGGAAAAATAAAAAATCTATAAAAAGGTCAATTTCGAAGAAAAGAGGCTAACAAATTTATTGAAATTTAAATTTTCATCATCATCATCATCACCACTTTCTATTATAGAAACAATATCTAAATTGTCATTAAACAAATTATCATTCACAATATTCTTATTCCTGTTCAAAATTATCTTCGGCCTCTTCATTCTCTTGGTAAAAGATGATATCTTCAGAGCCATTCATGGCTGTCGTGAGACAACACTTCTTGAAAACTCTCTTTATAACATTCTCACTGACGGAATCCCAAGATTCCTGAATCCATTCTTTTAAGGCAATTCACCCCAAGCAAGACGGAATGCCACTAGCACGCAAGGGATTACAGAGGATTGAGAACAAGAGTAAAGAGGTGTGTTTGAGGAAAAGGCGGGAAACAAGCTCAGTTACAATAATTTCCAAATTGGCCGCTTAGTTTCAATTTTATTCTTAATGTCAAGGTCGACTAATGTCTTCGTAATTATTGTTTTCTTTTTGTTTTTTTGTTTTACAAAATTTATAGATGAGTATTATACATAGGGATAGATATATTTCGTAATTTACGGATCATTTGTTGGCGTGCGTATTATTTACGTTAATTACGCTATTTAGAGACAAATTTACCCACAAATATAGTAATAAGTAATATAGTAATGTTTATATACGTACATAATGGGATAAGCGATGTAAACAAAACGAAAAAAATCTAAATTAAATCGGCTATATGATATATCCAAAATCACATAATTAAAAAATACAATTAATTTAAAATATCTAGCGTTTCTCTTTCGTGCGCATGTGTAGTCGCATTAGCGGTAGACTTTAATTACCCTCTAAAAAGTCAAGGATGTCTACTTAAACAGGTGTATCCACAAATTATAATGTTTATATTAATAAGAAATATAGATAGATAGATAGATAGATAGATAGATAGGATGAGATAGATAGATAGATAGATAGATAGATAGATAGATAGATAGATAGAACTGAGAAACAACGAAAATTAATGTTTTTGCTAAGAGATAGGCATCCAATTACGACCTAAACATTCTGTGTGGACTATTTGCTCACCTACATTGAAGGCCATATATAAGATGAGCAAGGAGAGAATTAATAAGCCTCGGGTGAAATTCGAACCCGCATGAACTCTCCAATCCCGATCACTGGCATCACCTTTTGCTGTTTAATCAGTCCTTGATAATCGAATTAGACGATTCTTCTGCTGAAGTCTCATTCCTGATTCCTGTGCCTCTGGCTACAACATTTTAAGCTCAGCCACTCATTAAGAATAAACTGATCAGACTGTCAAGATATAACGATGCGTTAAAAGTTATTTATGTCTGGTGTTCGTTATTCATACGTGACCTTTGATATTTTACTCCTCGTATTGGTATATTCTCTAAAGTGCTTTCGGATCGTTCATTCTTCCTCGGCAAGCGTTAAAACCGGATATCTTTTCTTTTACTAATTTATTAATTATTTATAGCCTCGCTAAACTCGTTCAGTAATATTTAAACAATCAGCCGTATACAACAGCTTTCTCAGATCAGTAGTTTAAAATGGTTCGATCGAATGAAGATCGTGGCTCTTAGCGAGGACAGTTGTTCTTTGAACCTTCTGGTCTGACGCTACATAATTGCAAAAGCTTTACCAAAGAATAGAAACTACATCCCATAAGGGCATTCAATAAGAACAACGACTAAAATAAGTCGGACATGTAACTCGGAAAGTTGACGTTCTCGAAGATGTTGATGTTCCACTCTACTTCAAACAATAGGTTAGGATGGAAACATTAGTCACTAATGGAAAGGGTGATAACAGCTACTGGACAGGAGAAACCTATTTTGCTAAAAATGATGTTTTAAGAGAAACATTTCGGTCAATGAATTGCTGAGTTTCCATATAAGGAAACGGTTAAGATTAAAATTATCATTTTAAACATCGGCAAAGACGACATTATAGAAATTGTGTTAAACAGAATGACGAGTAATTTAAAAATCAGCAGATGATTTCAGGAAGTGACCTTGCTTTAAAAATCTGAATGGGACACTGAAAATCTGCCATAGAAATAGCGATAGTCTAGGGGCATTCTTGAACATCTACTTGAGGCAGGGAACTATTGTGTTTTCCCGCTATGTTTAGCTGGTACGGGACACCCAACCAAATGTACTATATCGAAAGAAACGGTGAAAATTATGAGCTCTGGTAGAAATCTCTTTTTAGTAAAATTGCTGGATATTTTTGTGTAGCAACCCACGTTATAAGAACAAGAACCATAGGAGTCGCTTTTGCAAAGAGAGATTTTCCTGAGTAAAAAGAACATCATCATCATCATCATCATCATCATCATCATCATCATCATCATCATTATTATTATTATTATTATTATTATTATTCTATTGTAATATAGTAAATTTTTTATTATTTTTCTTTATCGGCCTGAATATTCGTGAAGAGTGCATATTCTTCTCTAATAAATTGAATAATGTGTTGAATAAACATACGTAACCACTACGCAAATGACAATGACGCTTATATATATATATATATATATATATATATATATAGGCGTATCTGATTGAAGAAATTACAAACATTATGTCTGTTTCGAATGATACAATTGTAATATATATTATTATTATTATTATTATTATTATTATTATTATTATTATGTTGCAGTCGCACAGTGAAGTAATCAATGGAATTTCTGTAAATGAGTCAACAAGTCAGATCCATTTGAAGAATTCTTGTTTTCTGTAGGTCTACAATTTTGATCTAAACTCCAATTTTTCCTAAGCGTTCTTTCAACTAGTTAGGTTTCCATGCGCACCCAATACAATATAAATTTACTTCAATAGTCATGTTCTATGGATTCAACTCCTGAGTGAGATCCTAGTATTTTTCACTCTTTTCAGTTTCTTTGGAGTCCATTCTTTTATTGTAAGGAAGAGCAAAAATCAGTAATTTGACAATTGATCATTTTTCTTTCGATCTTAATAAAGCCGGGTCTTCGGGATTCGATGACACGATCTGTCTAGGCAGAGAAATCACTCCCTCTGATTATATACAATTGTTCTTTCACGTTGACATACCATCATCACCAAACTAGCCGAGTATTTTCTCAGGATAGCCCAGGAACTTGAGTGCCTAATGGGACTTAAGCTCAACCCAGACTTCAAGTGGAACTTGTACCTACGATCCATCGTTAAAGATACTGGGAAAATTGGTCGGTCCCCTGTACTGCTCCAGGAATTACTTCACGCCTACCGATAGCCTCTACCTTTACAAGATCGAGATCAGACTAAAAACGGCGTACTGATGCTACATATGGACAGGAACTGTCAAGTCTTCACTTTCCAGTCCTTGCGTATTTGTGGGTGTTGAATTATTTTCCACCCTCCGAACCCTTTCCCACAGACAAAATATTGCAAGCCTATTGCTACTCTATCGTTTTTTCCATAGAATGTGTTCAAACGAGCAACCATCCTTAGTTTCACTGGTTCTAGCTTTCAACGTTAAAACCCACCATGCCACGAACTTTGTGGTGAACTAGTCTCGTGGAGCCGACTCTCAATACTTCCACGATCACTACAATCTTAGCCTGTTCATTTCTAGGATTAACCATTTTCTTTCTCACATATTCTCAGAAACTGTACCTCTGTAATCCTCTTCTTCCAGTGATTCTGGAGCTTGGTGAACATTATTATCTGTCTATATTTCTGAGATGAGTTATTATGTACACTATTTACATTATTGGGACTATTGTCCTCATCTTTGTTGCCATATTTATCACAACGTTTCGGCCGATGTACGCTCCGGCCTTCTTCAGTTGGTTGGAATGTTATGATAAGGCTTTAAACGCCAAAAAGGTGTAATACGAGGGGAAGTGGAAAAATCGGGCGTGGCTGACCACATATGGAGAAAAAAGGGCTATCACCGCCCTCTGTGGGATCAGGTTGAAATTATAGACATCGTTAGAAAATTCGTAAACTTAAGGAATCAGCACATATGCTAGACCACAAACATTTCCTGAGCCGGCCAAGCATAGAAATTAATACAATATGGGAACCAGTAATAAGGAGTGCCAGAGAAAAGCAATAATAACAGCAAAAATTACAATATGAGCACTGGTAAAAAAAAAAGATAGCTGAAGACATTAAGTTTAAGTTCTCCATATGTGGTCAGCCATGCCAGGGCACAGTGGATAAAGGCGTTGGTTAGATCCAGTGACAGGAGCCAAAGAGTTGTGAGTTCAATACCTGGTTAAGGCAGTGGAAAACTTGGGGAGATAACTGATAACTGACATCCATTAGACATGGTACGTGTAATTAGAACAGTCTACCCCAGTGAGTTCGACATTCCAACCACCTGGAGAAGGCAGAATCGTACAACGGCCGAAACGTTGTGATAAATATGGCAACAAAGATGAGGACAATAGTCCGAATAATGTAAATAGTGAACATTATTGTTAAAAGAAAAATTCAAATGTATGGCCTACACACTGATGGTTTCTCTTATCAATCCCATCATGTCATCGCTTATAACTCTTTCTGTGCCAATTTGCGATATTTAGCGAATATCATGTTAACTGTCTTTCAGCGTATCCAAACAACCCGCATTTGTTTTCTTCCTGTGATTACTCTATCCTGCTCTTGTGGTTCTTTCGTTACTGAACCATTATTTTAACCACGTGTTTTCAAAGTACTTCGTTGATATTGACTATAAACATCTCATGCGCAGGAGAAGCTCTTTAGTTGTGACTAGAATCTCCCCTACAAAATCATATCTCGATCGATAAATGCTGGTGAAACTGTAACCTTAAATTCACTGGTCTTCATATTATCAATGAAAAAAAAAAAAAACTGAAAATAACAGGACCAATGCTAATAGAACCAATGGTGAAGGTATCTCGTCCGGATAATAGAACCAATGGTGAAGGTATCTCGCCCGGCAGGTGCCCCATTGCACAACACAGCCGTCATCTGATTACTTTTAGAGTGAGCAAGAAAAAAAAGGTCTCAGATGTATAGAAATATTATTATTATAGGAAGGTAAATGCACTGATCGTTATATTTAGTAACTACACGCGTTTGAGTAGACATCACTGATTTTTGTATACTGTGAAATTTATATCAAGTCATTTTCTATTTGTACTATGGTTTTTTTAATCATTTCTCCCCAAGCAACGCAACAAAGAACACGCAGAATATTATAAAAATGTTAAGAAGCGAGAAAAAATAAAAGAACAGAAATTAAGAAAACAAGTTAACGATTGACATTGCATTTAAATTTGTGAAAATCAATGTAAAATGGAAAGTAAGAAGCTGAGAGAGTTTCACAAGCGAGAAGTGCTAGAAACGAAATTGCTAGTACAGAAGTTATGGTTACAGTTAGCCAATTCAATTGTGAATTAATGAGACCTTGCCACGAATCTAGTACTGAGTTTAGTAATATTCAGACTCATTATTATACTCAGTGTTTCGGCCGTTATACACCCCGAAATTCTTCAGGTGTCTGTCGTCATGCTCGGTAATATATTGGAATTTTGAACTGTAACGTTTATTACTTCCACGATGTTATATCGTTCTCACTTTGCTAGCCATGCTTAGAGGATGGTTGATATTGGTTAATAGTAATTAATCTTATTTACATTTGTGCTGTTTGTCCGTCTCTACCACTGAACCAAACTATGTGACTTTTCACCTCTAACAAACCCAGGGATTAAACTCACGATTACCAGGGAAGCAGATACCCAATTAGGCCACATGGGACACATGGTCAAGCGTGTTAAAGTTTGGGTTAAAATATATTTATGCGAATTCTATTAAAGCACAACTATAATTATTATTATTGGAAGAGTTACTTCAATCATTTTGATTAATAATAATAATAATAATAATAATAATAATAATAATATAGGAATAAAGTGTCGCTGCCGACACTGGAGTTTGGACATACATCGCCAGAAAGTAAACACAGGCGATCCCATTATTGAATTAAGATCACATTACAATAAAGGAAAGGCATATATGGGAATTAGCGTCGCGTCTAAGTGATCACTATTTCTTGTCTATCCTCTATTATAATACAGATCGATATTCTCTTCTCTATTTCCCTCTACTGATCACTATACGGATTACTATTCGGTGGTTACTTTTCGAGCGAGTATTATCGAGCAAGTACTATTAGTGCATGTGTCATCCGCAGGCGTCTGACACCAGTATTCTTCACCCGCGTTACTATAGTTGTATCTGCGATTACAAAGTCTCTACTACAACGAGAATTACGAAAGTGACAACGAGTATTCATTGACATTACATAAGTGGTAACGAGTGTTCGTTGACATCGCAAAAAATATTAATCAAAATGATTGACGGAACTTTCCCAATATTTTGCCACGCTTCCAGAAGAGCGCGATTTCAAAAAAAAAGAAGAAAATAAGACAGCTTTTAAGAATGTTTAACATTATTTCGATAATATATCTGTCTGCATCGTTATACATAAATCATTCATATTCATGCTTCTTTTATGTATTCACTTAAAAAAAAAACAGACATGCTGTCGAAATATTGTTAAGCATTGTTAAACACTCTCTCTTTCCTTTTTTCTTTTCTGAAATCACCCTCTTCTGAAAGTATTATCATCAAACGTATAATAATTATCATTTATGTGTATTTGTATATTTATTGTCTCATCTGAGACTAAAATGTACATCTGTTCTTTAATAGCGTAAATTACGAGATCTGTTTCACAAGTAGGTCTTGTGCATGAGAAGAAAATCTCTTATGTTTTTTGGCAATTTGATTATTTTCAAGAGGAATTAAATTTGCAAGTCAAATGTAATTGTCTATAATTTACAAGTTTCTGTAAAATTACACCAAGTAGTAGTTAAAACCCATATGATAAAGCATGGTATCCAAAAAGAAAAGGTATGTAAGGAAAAACCTTTGTAGCCTATATTATGAAGTTATGATGAAAAATAAGCCACCATTTTTATGGTACGGATACGCTAGTTATTATTATTATTATCATTTTTATTTTCTTTGCTTTCTGGCGTTTACACATTTCTTTCCGGGTCCCACCCAGGGACCTAAGGTTAGAAATGGCATCATGACACTTTTCACTGACAAAAAAAAAATAAAATAAAATAAAATAATTACATAGATAGAGCCCTTCGTAAAGTGTGGGCTGTACTTGTCAGAACAATTTTTTGTATCTCCTTGAGGCATGGGCTTCCAGGAATTCCTGCAATTAGTCTACTGCAATCTTTTCCAACCAGTCCTAGGGCTCCAACTACAACAGGGATTGTTGATGTTCCCATATGCCACATTTTCGAGACCTCTATTTCAAGGTCCTTGTATTTTGACAGCTTTTTGAATATCTTCAAAGATACATTGCAGTCAGCAGGGACTGCCATATCAATAAGGAGGCACTGTTTTTGTTTGTGGTCTTTAATAACAATATCTGGGCGGTTGGCCTTGATTGTTCTGTCAGTGTGAATTGTGTAGTCCCATAGAATTGTAACAGGTCCTATCTCCGTAACTGGGTCTGGGTGGTGTTGGTACCAGTTTCTTTCAGTTTCCTTCCCGTAGAAGTTGCAGATTTTCCAGTGCAGATATTGGCCCACTCTGTCATGTCGGGTTTTATATTCAGTGGGTGCCAACATCGTGCAACCTGATACAAGATGATCAATCGTTTCTGGATATTTATCACAGAATCTGCATTTTGGGCTGACACAATATTTTAGTATATGTGCTTGATAATTCCTAGTTAGCAAGCATTGGTCATGCGCAGCAAGGATAAAACCTTCAGTTTCCGCTTTCAACCCTGCACTGCGTAGCCACTGATGGGTACGGGTTTTGTCTACATCAGCTTGTTTGATACGGGCAGAGTATTGGCCATGAAGCGGTTTATCTTGCCATCGCTTCTGTATCTGGTCGGTTGCATTCGTCTTTGCTGTCTTTTTCAAGTATTTTGCAGTTTCAGCCGGTGTATTGTGCTGTAGTTGCATCTCTACGCCCATTTGAAGCTCCAGTTTGAATTTGTTGGCTTCTTTCATTACGGAGTAAAGACGCTTACTACTTTCATGTTCCTTGACGCATACCATCATCCAGTCTTCTGTAGTTTCCAAGTATTTTTGGAGGCCAATTGTTGTAGTTTTGTAGGACAGTTCTAGTTGAACTAATCCTCTGCCTCCTTCGGATCTGGGCACATACAGACGATCAACATCAGCTTTGGGATGATGCATGTAGAATTATTCTTTTGATTTTCTGTTTAATATAATCATTTACCAGGTCTTTTACTTAATATCTGAGGTAAAGGGCAAATATTCTTATAACTTTTTTAGCCTATTAGATTGTTATGGACGTGCTCCTTTATGTGTTGTGTCTCCTCCTGACATAGGCGATTATGGCACTCCACAATTTCTTGTCATTTCTAGCTCTTAAATTTTATATTTTTATTATATCTCCTAAAAACCTGTTCTGCCATCCATTTACTCAAGCTCACTAAGTATGATATGCGTTGTTTTCTTATTTCCCTCTTCTCTTCTCTCTGTCCTGTGTGTGTTAGATTTTCCACGCCTCTTTATATATCCTACAGATTTCAACAGTTTATTCCTTATGCTGAGTATAACTTTCCTCTTTGTTCCCATTTTCGCTAAAACGTTGTCGTTGTTCACATGTTCGATCCATGGCCTTCTCAGCATCGTTCTCAAGAACGACATTTCTGTTGCTTCAAATCTCTTCAACATCTTTGAACGAATTTTCTATCATTCACTACCATATAGGAGGACAAATATCACGTAACAGATCAGTACACTTTTCTTTGTTTCTAACGAAGTTTTCCTGTTTCTTACTACTCTGCTTAGCTTTTGGAAAGCGTCTTTGGCTGTCCCAATGCCCCTTCAGATTTCAGTATCTCACTTCCTGTTAAACACTTCTCAGATATTTAAATTTTTGGAGTTGTTCGATTTTGATATCTCTGATTTTTAATCTGCTTTATAGGATCATTCTTTTGCTAATAACTATGCTTTTTGTCTACTTGTAGTTAATGTTTAATCCTTTCTTCTCGCTTTCCTTCACTACCTTGTGTAGGAGTCTTTGTAGTTTTCTTTCCGTGTCTGCTATCAACACTGTGCCATCTGTGGCGTTAAAACTGTGGCCGAAAATAATTAGTCCTGATAGTACTTCTAGATCTGTTCCTAGTTTTTTTTTCTTTTTTACAATAAGGTTCACCCTGTACGAATTCTGCGGGTGGGGGCCTCGAGCTAGAGGGTTATAATAAGGGGTAGTGTCTATGGATAGGGCCGGAAGTTAACTCTAGACTTGAAGAGTTAAGATTGTTGTAGTCGGGGAAACATCATCTTGGGAGTTTGTTCCATAGGGCAGTGGTTCGCGGGAATGCTCTTTGAGTGGAATTTACTTCTCGCCGATGAAATACGGATAGAATGTGGTCGGTTTGATACTATGTATTAGGTTGGTGCAAAAATAATGTCGTTTTCTCACATATGTTACTATGTGAGAAAACGACATTATTTTTGCACCAACCTAATAAGTAGCCTGGAGAGTCCTAGCCTTGAAGGTCAGACCTGTTGGAAGTAGGAGATGTAATTTGTTTGAGCAATTTCCATGTTAGTAGTGTTAGAGCAGCGAGAGGCTAGCCACATCCCACCTGTGTGAGAGAGAGAGAGAGAAGTTGAAGTGTGAAAAATCTTCCTCCGCAAGGATTCAAAGACGCTTTTTAACTCTATCGGGAAATATGGCAACAGTACTTCATTTTGGTGGGGTGGGGGGAAGGGTCTGATTTGGCTTTTAGAAAAGTAGAGGACAACGGGAGCTGTAGAAGGAGCATATCATTTTACCTCTATCTTTAGCGACGGATCGTATATAGGAATTCCACTTGAGGTCGGGTGAGTGTTTAATGACCTCACGGGGTTTCCTCGAGGGGACATCAATTCATCCTGACTGGCAGTATTTCGCGCTCTGATCGGCAGTGATGAAATTTAACCAGTTTCATTTTAGACGCATTGAATGTAACCAGCCAGTTATGCTCGCCAGGGGAAAGTTAGTCCTAGATCGGAAGAGATGTCCGTTGCCAATCTCTGATCGTCAAGACTTTCATAAGTGCGCCCGTATATGGCCGTATCATCGGCATAGATGTTTACAAATGATTAGAGTATATTCTTAGGTAGATCATTTATGTAAATCAGAAAGAATGTTGGTCCGAGAAGTGAGTCATGCGGGCCGCCTGCGTTGATCGCCAGGGCCTCGGTGAACTGACCGTTAGTAGCTACCTTCAAGGATCTGACTGTTACGAAGGATTTTATAATAGAAAAAAAAACGTTCCAGAGATCGCCTAGATGGAGAGCTTGTGTAGTAAACCTTTGTGCCACAGCTTGTCGAAGGTCTTCGAGATATCTAACTCTATGCTCCTTGCGGTATGTGTATGTCAAAGGCCACATCAATTCTGTGTGTAACAGTAGTTAGGACATCAGCATGGATTGGTCTAATCGAACCCATATTGCTCGTCGCACAAGAAGCTGTTCCTATCCAGGTATTCGACGACCTTCTTGCTGATTAAGGCCTCGAAAAGCTTACTGATGATACTGAGGAAAATAATAGTATATTGACAGGGGGAGGATTGATGCTCGCGTTTGTGAAGACCAGGCATACGCTTGCCACATTCGATATACTTGGGAAATATTTCTCTTTCAAGCAGCGGTTAAATAACTTTGCTAGAATTGGGGATTATTCTTGGTTTATATTCTTAAGGACTACCAATGAAATTTTATCTGGACCCGTGTTTTTTTTTTTTTTTTTCTTTGCAGTCGACGCTTTCGATAAGTCTAGAGTGTTTTCTTGCTGAAATGAGTATATTACTGAGATTGGGCTCAGTGAGAGGTGAAAGGCTGGAAAGATATAGCTTTTGCCATCTAATGTTGAGTTTGAAGCAAAGGCGAAGAGTTTCACCTTTTCTGTCAAGGATTATACCCCGCGGTGCCATTTATAATAGTGGGCACAGCCATTTTGCATCTCTTCATAATTTGGTTGATGATCTTCCAGAATTCGTGAGATCCAATTTGTTTATTTTCAACCTTCACCTTAACAGATCGCGAATAGCTTCACTTTGCATTTTTCATAACTCTCTTACAGCGATTACAAGTGATTCTGAAGAAAGTAAGGGCCAGACTACACCGCTCCTTGCGATAGATTTTGAAGTAGTGGTTTCGGTGAGTTATGGGTACAGCACATTTAGTGATGAACCACGGCTGATTGTTTGGTTTTTGCAGGAATTTTTTTTTCGGTGGGCGGGGGGGATTAAACACTCCATGACAAAAGGATCCATTCAGAGATTATGGCAGCATTTTTGTATGTTTGAAGAAGTTTGGGAGACGAGCTTCTGTCATGAAGGACCGAAAGCTGCCTTCGCATTAGAAAAAAAAACCTTCTATGGAACGGTAAATCAGGAGATGTCATTAGTTTGGGGTTAATCTGGACACTGACTAGGGAATGATCTGACATGCCAATGGGGGCTAAGACTTTTGCTGAGCATTTACCAGGGCAGGATGTTAGAAAAATATCGAGGAGTTTCGCCTGCTGTCCAGTCGTATCAGGGACTCGAGTGAGTTCTTCAATGATCTCGGTTAGTTCATATGCGATGGAGAAATCTTCGCAATATCGGATTTCCACGTCTGTTTTGTTAGAGTGAATTAATCACTCATTGAAGTCATTGCATACGTGAAAACTGACCGAGGGAAATTCGGTGAGAATCTTGTCAATCCTTTCTGATATTCGATCGAAGATTACCGACCCTTCATCCTGAGGACGATACAGGGCAATGACAAATGTGATACTAAAGATAAGTGCCACGCGGAAAAAACATATACGGTCCTCGTTTTTTATTTTTGTTTCCCAGCCACAAGGAAAACCGGCCCTTGATGTAGGCACTGAGCCCGCGACCATGGTAGTCGTATTTAATTATAATAAGCGAGTAGCCCGGGTTAGTGTGCTTCTGCAATGGTATTGCGAAATTGATATTGTTTCAGACCGGAACAGAAGGTCAAATTGAGCCTGAAGGAGATGGTGTTCTACTTTTGTAAAGTTGTGTTTGCTAGTTTTGTTAATTTTCAATTTGATTGCTTTCATGTTTGTTTTCGTTGGTTTGGTGGATGACATGTAGGCTGTGAAACAGAGACACATTTGAGATTCATGCATAAATAACCTGGGTTGACTCGGCCGGAGATACTGCCGTAACAATACCCATCATCATGGAATCAAGAGACCCAACGGGGACTACTACAGGGTCCAGAAACCATTCCCAAAATGGCAGTACAAATTATGCACCTGATGATAGCATAGTCTCCTTCGAACTTACTCGAAGTTTCGGATCCCTGACTATCAGGCGAATAAAGCCAAAAAAAAAAATAGAAAAAAGAAAAACATTTACCTCCAGAACCCGTAATGAGGGGGAAAATATCCCAGGAAAGATTCAGGTGCGATAGTTAGAGTGTATGTGTCTGGTCCAAAGAAAGGGCAACAGAACTTTTCCTTGTGTCAGAAACATCGTGCCGGCCACAGACCTAGGGTACCAAGGCAAGCTCGCTTTTATACATGCGGATTAAATGACCCAATCGGAGAACTGGGGTGATAACGGTGGTTCGGGATACGTGTGCATCCCCTAACCCCATTTGACTTAGTGTCAGGAGGATAGTCGTTAGGCTGAGGCCATATAGATGAAAGTTATTTATTCTATTTGAGAGTGAGAAAAAAAAAAAGAAAAAATTTAAAATTAAAATGTAATTACTGCTGTCACAGAGACAAAGCGGGAATTAAAAGTTGTTCTTAGAATTCATTTGAATCGCCTGATCAAGAAGGCAGGGGGAATGATGAAAGAATGGACGCATTAGCAAATGTTTTAACTTAGTATAAGTCCCAAGATCCCCTCGGTGGAAAGCGTCGATATATACTCATGAGACTACCACGCCAGCAAAACTTCCATTAAATATAATGTGATCGACAATTAACATAAAATTACTTTTCAGGAAAACAGTACAGATATCCGCAGATAAACACACACACACACACACACACACATATATATATATATATATATATATATATATATATATATATATATATATATATATATATATATATATAGTCATCCACAAGCCTGTTTTGCTGTATCACACCTCACCAGTGTAGCTAGTTATCCGATTGCTTCACGCAGAAAGAGATTGTTGAAAACAGACGAAACCTTTCTTTGGTGGGTTCTTGACCAAACTTTTGAAATACACCGAATAACAGTGTTGATTTTGTTGGAGCAATGGGTGGGGTCTCTGACCGAAAAAAACGAATTATCCTACAAGTATAGGTGTAGGTAAGAATAGTTT
>OZ010609.1:45832193-45842193 GCA_963932145.1 Acanthosepion lycidas | reverse complement strand
AGCAAAATTATTTTATCGCCACCCACTTGATAATTGGCGAAAATCTCGTTGACCAATTCCATATGAAATCCGGCTATAATAGCGAAACTGTTTTATCGGATCAGTGGTTGGCGCCATAAGTGCAGATACGTCTGGGTGGCCACCCGCTTGGTGATGGCGAAAAGCTAATTGACGAATTCCAGGTAATTCCGTTAAAAGATAAAAGAGTTTAGGGTGTGAGGTCTCCTCGAAGAGAAGAAGGAAAAGGAAAAGTGAAAAAACACAAAATAAAAAAATATATATTTTTTTTTTTTTTAGCAAGATTTTTTAAACCGGGGTTAGACTGGCCACACCCACGCCGCTGAGCGCCCATTGGCTGAATGATAGCAGGAGTATTGGGCGGAGGTAATCATGTGAAGAAGGAGGGGATGCCTGTTGCGCCCCCCTGAAGGGATAGGTGTGAGATGCCACTGTGAGAAAGAGGGGAAACCCGTTGACACCCTCTGAGGGCATGGTGAGATACCAATATGAGATACAGAAGGAGGTGGGAAGACGAAAGACTTCCAAAAATGGAAAATAATAAAATTTTCCTGACCGAAACCAAATAAGTGGATTGTGGGTTGAGAATTATCAAGGAACTTCAAACCCCGACAAGCCCACCCCGGTTTTGGTCGGCGTCCATATAAGCAAAGTCGCAGCGAGCGAAAACCAGTTCGAGTTAAGTTGCAGTTGGGGTTGGAGACAGAGAGGCAAGCAGTTGCAGTGAGCTGAGAACTCTGAAGACCCGCCTCGCAGAAGCTGACTAAGATTCGCGCAAATTCCGAACTCAACTTCTAGCCAAGAACAATTTATTTTTGAAGAACGACTTAGACTCACACCACCGAAACAAGTTTCACGAATATCGTCTGAAGATACACCAAGAACCAGTTTCTTAAAGAACAAACAACTTAGGATGCTCAGACTCGCCTAACAAACACAAAGTGTCACGAATCCATATAGCGGGTTGGGAAGTAGACGCAGTCCTGTATTCAGCAACCAGATATAAAATATTGAGTTTCCTTTGATCAATAATTTTAATCATTCCTAGTAATACTATTATTAGGTTGGTGCAAAAATAATGACGTAATAATGTCGTTTTTTGACGTACTTTTTAACGTCAAAAAACGACATTATTACTTCATCATTTTTGCACCAACCTAATACTATCAGAAAGACAACTGTATTTAAATACTACTCTCTTAAAATTTTCCTTTATTTACTTATTCATTTATTATTTCGAAAACGTTCTTTAAGATAAATAATTTTAACGCTATTGCCCAAAGAGAAATCTTTCTACGATGTGGTCTTTTTCCAGTATCAAGAAACCAAACAATTATATACAAGATAATTATTCAGCGTTGAACTTTGGGATTTTACTTTCACCTTTCTTTATTTTCTGAAATGCATTCAAATTGTTCATTCGTCGTCGACAAGTGTAAGAACTGTGTAGATATCATTGTAGAATATTAAATGTATTAATTATTTATAGGCTTCTGTAAAATGACAAATAGGAATGGTGTTACCAAAAATCTCAGAAAATAAACACAAAATGAAAAAAAAAAATGGATTATTCAAAATGTCATTTTCCTATCAGGTCTGTTTTCTTTACTTCTGAGGATCAGACATATTGACATTTGCTTCAGAATTTATCAATATTTTTCATCGCAAAATGAATATTTTACACACACACACAGATATATATATATATATATATATATATATATATATATATATATATATATATATACATATATATATATATATATATATATATATATATATACAAATTAGTTTTATTAAATAAAACTGACAGTGTCTGTCTATTCAAATTTTTATATTATCTTTACAATTTCCGATTGAGCTATTTTATTAAATGCCATTGCTGGAATTATCATTAAAGTCAGTTAAAAAGATTTAGTCAAATATATCTTGCTTAACATACAGACAACACTGACAGTTCTTGACAATGACTGTGATAGTACAGTCGAAAATACTCGAACGTAACAAAATGAAGAGACTTTGGACAATTTATTAAGAATTTTGATCACGGTATAAAACAGCTCAATCGGAAATTAGAAAGACAATATAAAAAGTTAAATATCGACAGAATTTTTCGGTGTTAATTTCATAAAATATACTTCATATATATATATATATATATATATATATGTGTGTGTGTGTGTGTGTGTGTGTATGCATATATATATATATATGTGTGTGTGTGTGTGTGTGTGTGGGTGCTTAATCATTTCACTCCAAGCAAGGCAATAAAGTCACTGAGTCTCAAGGGTGACTTTGAAAAGAATCTGAAAAAGAAAGGCAAGAGGTCAATAAAAGAAGGAGATTCAAGAGAACAGAAGATGGCGATTGATATTGCATTGTAACTTTTGAAGATTAAAGTTGACTAGAAAGTAAGAAGCAGGAAGAATGTTCTTGGGAAAGAAACTGTTAGCATAAAAATTATGGTTAAATTGATGGGACCCTAAATTCGTATGACTATACGAATTTAGGGTCCCATCAATTTACAGTTGACATTATTAGATGCAACCATAATTTTTATACTAACAGTTTCTTTCTCAAGAACATTTCCCAAGAGGTATTTGTGTTTTGCAATCAAACATTATTATTCCAATGCAGTCAGCTTTGGGCCCTGCTTGATACACGCTTAGGCGATCATGTAACTTTCGATATATAAATAACGAAGCAGATTTTTTTCCGGCGGTAGGTTACCATGTCTTTCTGCGGTAGACCAGTTGTCATCCAAGGCTATAGAACCCGCTCTGTCCTGCTATTTACTCATAATTGAGGGTGAGGGGAAGAAGAAGAGGATATATACTTTTCCTAAGGATATTAGCACGTAAGTGAATGTAATGGATTCGACTGGAATTCGAACTCGGCTCTCCGGTTGTTATAATGAAGGTTACTTATATTATCCAGAATTATAATAATCATAAGTAATGTATTTAGCGATGTCTATATGCCGTCAGTGTAAAACTGCGTTCACTGATTAGTGGACAGGACGTGTATGTGGCGGGTTCAGGTATCATCGAGTGACTCACTCGAGAACGGGACGCATGCACGGTGTCCATATGTATAAGAGATAGATATTAAAGATGATACGTAATAAGTTTTATGCAGGGTTCCACGGGACAGCAAAACTATTTCAAGGGTTTCGCAAGGGTAAAAAGATTGAGAAACGGTAACCTAAGGAAACACTTGCCCTATCCACGCCCCTCTCATGTTTCTCCACTTTTTCTCCCCCTTTCATCTTTCAAATTTATCGCTCTCCTTCTTTCGCATGTGAATTTGTTGTAGCAACACCATACGCCTTTCTTTTTCTCGTTTATTACACCATTCATATCTTTTATTACAATTGCATGTCCACACATTTGTCGTAAGAAAACATTTTCAGTAATTAAAGGCGTATTTGCTTTCAAATCTCGCGTCTCTTTCCTCCCACTCATTCGTTTGCATGTCCGCTTTTTATTAACCCTTCCATCTCTTGATTGTCCTTGTCACAATCAACGGACAAAAAGCTGGGCATTTTCATCAGTGTAATTGTAAGTGGCGCCACTATGACCTGGACCAACATCAAGATGACCGCTTCTTTCCTTGCTCGACCTTTTTTAGAGCCAACTTATTTACTTTAGTTTGTCTTTCAACACAAAGGTTTTTTTTTCTTATTTCATTTGTTCTTTCTTTGTTTGTCACCTGTCTGTAAGTTTCTTTCTTCTTTTTCTCCTCCTGTTTCTTTTTCTTCAGTCTCCTCCTTCTCACCGTCCTCTTCCTCTAAGATTATCATCATTTTTTTGATCTGATTTTTTTTATTATTTTAGATATATTTTCCTTTTCTTTTTTTGTATATTTAAATTTTTATTTTCTATCTTGGCTCTTCTTGTTTTTACGTCAATCCTTCCATGCTTTTTTTTTTTTTTGCTTTTTTCTAGATCTTTCTTTCTTTCTTTCTTTCTTTCTTTCTTTCTTTCTTTCTTTCTTATTTTTCTAATTCTTAACTATTCTTTCTTTCTTTCCTTCTTTCTTTCTTTCTTTCTTCTCTATAACATTCCTCATTGAGTCTCCTTCAGGTTTTTCTTTCTTTCTTTTTCTTTAACTGTTTGTTTCTTTTTTTTTCTTTCTTTCTTATTCTTCTAATTCACCACTATTTTCGTTATTTTTCATTTTCTTTCTTTTTCCTTCATTCATTCTTTCCTTCTTTCTTTCTTTCTTTTTTTCTTTCTTTCTCATTCTTCTACTCCTCCATTGTTCATTCGTTCATTCTTTCTTTCTTTTATTGATTCTCTTTCTGGCGCATCTCTTTCTTTCCTTGCTGATTTCTATTTATCTGACGTTCGTCTTTCTCACTCGTTCTTTAATTTCAATTTCTTTCTTTCCTCTTTCTTTCTTTCTTTCTTTCTTTTTTGCTTTGTTTTTCTTTCTTTCTTTCTTTCTTTCTTTCTTTCTTTCTAATTTCCCACTCTTTTTTCTTACTGCCTTTCTTTTTTTCACTTTCTTTCTTTCTGTCTTTCTGTCTTTCTGTCTTTCTTCAGTCCATCATTTTCAAGTTTTCTTCTTTCTCATCACTATGTCGTTTTTCCATTCACTCCTTCTCATTTCACCTATTCCCTGTATATCGCCCTCTTTCCCTCGTCGATCTTGTCTCTTCTATTCAATTTCTTTCCTTTTCATTATTTCTTTATCTATTATTCCCATCCCAAACGTCCCACCCACTATAATCCTGACCAACTTTCCCCACATCTTCCTCGTCATCTTCCATCAATTTTTTTCCCATCAACTATCCCCAGGGATTTTTTCGGCGTTCATTGTTTTACATAATACGCACTTTCGTGAGCGTATTTAACAGAAACGCATGTGACCAGATGACCGATGTCCTTGTGCCCGCACCATCACCCAATTAACGATGACTAACCCTCTCTCGACCCGGAGTAAAAGGAAAGTGACGGCAGCAGATACGTGGTTGATATCAGGTTGCCTTTAGATCATCGACGTGACCCATCAACACCTTGCATTAATGACATCATTATCCCACACCTGCACTCTCAACCATACATGCACACACAAACACACACACAAACACACACACACACAGCGCACTTTCACGAGGTTTTGAAGCATTATACATACACACAAAAATAAATAATTGTATTATATATATATATATATATATATATATATATATATATATATATTTAAAAATAAGTAGACAAAGCTTGTCTAAAATTATTTAATGAGATATGCCTTTATATATATATATATATATATATATATATATATATATATATATATATATATATATATATATATATATATATAATTATTTATTTAAAAATATGATTCCAACTCGCAAATTTATGACGGAGGAAGTTTTCGCATAAGAGGTCTCATGTTTCAAAACAAGAGCCGAAAACTTCAAAATAATATTTGAATTAACTTGAGTTAAAGTAGACTCCGTTCCATCTTCAAGCGAAATTTTTTGGGAATGACTTATTTCTGAAATTTACGAGTTCTAATAGTATGGTCAGAATTGAAATCAAAAATTTCCATGGTAACATCAAGGGCGGAATAGGTTTTTATTGTTTAGAAGCTTAATAATGTGTAGTTTCTCATGGAGGCACAAAGGGCATGGGTCATCCCAAGTTTTGCAAGTTCTAGTCCTGTTAATGATTTTCCATTTTACTTTGGGTGTCCTTTATATATATATATATATATATATATATATTTATATATATATATATATATATATATATATATATATATATATATATATACATATACATACATACATATATATATATATATATATATATATATATATATAAAGACATTTCTCATTAAATAATTTTAGACAAGCTTTGACTACTTATTTTTAAAGGATCCTCTCGTAATGAGGAACAAGTTTCTTGGTATGCTTATTAAAGGAAGAAAGAAAATTGCCATGATGATGCATATTCTATTATTTTATTCCGAGTACTTTTGACATTATTCCAATTTCATCATAGGAGTCTTTTTTTTCTTAGAAAAAAATTGTTATGTTCATTAACAAAACCAGTACAAATTGCTGCACAATTTTAGAGCTGCGTATTATTGATGAGGGCGTATTATACATGCGGAATTATGGTAAATGCCTCTTGGGATAATTTGTGTAATTTTGGTAAATATATCTGTTAAAATGAGATGTCAGTATTAAGTATTAGTATCCCGCTATCTTTTCTACAAATACTTTAACGGTCAGTGCTCCGAGGAGCTATTTTAGCTAATTCCCAAACAGCATGAATTTAAAGGTCGGCATCTAGGGCCACTAGGGTCGGCATCTCAGTCCCACCCTTTCACTGTCGAAACGGTTAAATATAGCCGTCTCTTCTACCCCAATAGCTTCATGTCTCGCCCTTCCCTTGTGGAACTTCTTTCCTCTTACTTGCTTCCCTGATAGCTATAATCTGCAACTATTCAAATGCAATGTCAATCGACATCTGCCTTGATCTATTCCTCGTCTTCTATTCATCCTTTCCTCTTTCACGCCTCTTTATTCTTGCTCCCAGTTTGTGTAAACCCTTACGTTTTAGTAGCACTCCTGCCTTGCTTGGGGTGCAATTTTTTTAAAAAACAAATCGGCCCCAAACTAACTTTTTCAGCTAACCACTCAGCTCGGCTCTGTACTATTCATCAGACTACTGAATCTTACTATTCAGCACGGCCAGAAATCGGCATTAAATGGAGCGACATGACAAAGGGGTGCAACAATCTTCAGTTCCAGGCAACGGCCTGACATGTTCAACGTGTAAAAAACGATGTGCTTCCGAGTTTGGATTGCGAGGTCATTAGCGGCAATTAACATGACAAGCTGAATCGTTCAAATATCAAAAATCAAGCCAACGATGATGAAGTGGAGATGTGACCGTTGATAACGACAGACTATTCTTGATTGAGATCGGTTTCCGTGTTTTAAGATGTAGTTTACAGTCAGTGTTGATCTTCTTGACACTGTTAACTTCTCATTTAATTAAATTCCCACATCACTGAATTAATGTGTCATTTTGAGAAAGATGAAGAATGGACCCGCGGACACTGATAAGAAAGCTGTGAATCGAAGATGAAATGTATGAATTTAGCATTCAAAGTACTGCTGGTTGTCGTAATGATAGTTTGGCCCTAAAACCATGCCGCACACCAGTCATCATGTGATGGCACAGATGGGTTTTGTAGTAGCAGGTGAACAAAATTATATATTTTCAAATATTTTCTTTATTTTATTTTAATTGATTTAATTTTATACATTTAAATATTTAGTTCCAATTCTTCATTTTCTAAATTGATTTACTAAGTCATACATTCCTCTGTCTTTTCTTTTTCTTTATACATTGCTTCTTTTTTTCTTTTTTATTTCTTTCTTTGTGTGTTCTTTCTTTCTTTTTACTTTCTTTTCTTGTGTGTTCTTTTATTCTTTTTATATTCTTTTTTACATCCCTCTTGATTTCACCTTTCTTTATAGGCTCCGTCTTTCTTTCTACGTTCTTTCTTTCTTTTATTTTACTTTCTTTTCGTGTGTGAACTTTTATTCTTTTTTACTTTCTTTCTTTGTGCATTCTCTTTCTTTTATCATTGTTTCGTATTTCATTCTTTCTTTCTTTTTTTCTTTTTTCTTTCTTTCTTTCTTTCTTTTTCTTCTACGTCCTATTATTTCCTCTTCTTTTGTACGTCTCTTATTTTTTTTTTTACTTTTTACATTCTTTCTACGTTCCCTTTTCCTTTCTTTTTCCTTTGTTTCTTTGTAGATTCCTTCTTTTTTTTTCTTTTTGCTTTCTTTCTTTGTAGATTTCTTCTTTCTTTAAATCTTCCTCTTTCTTTGTGCGATCCTTTCTTTTTTCTTCTTTCTTTCTTTCTTTCTTTGTACGTCTCTTCATTTTTTTTTCTTTGTACATTCCTCTTTCTTTCCCCCTTCTTTCTTTATACGCCCCTCTTTTTCGTCTTGCTTTCTTTCGATAAGCAACAGCCATATTGTTTTTTACACCCTTCTTTCTATCTTGCTATTTTTTAAACGTTTCTTTCTTGTTCTTGCTTCCTTAATACATACGTCTTTCTTTTTCTTCTTATTTTCTATTTTATTATTTCCTTTCTTTTACGTCATTTCTTTCATATTTTTTTTATTTCCCCTGTCATATTCCCACCTTTTTAAATATTTCTGATATTTTTATATAGGTTTTCTGAATTCGTTCTTCCTATTTAAAACTCATTCATCCATTTTTTCCAGGTGTAATTTATCTTTGTCTATCTTAACAGCACTTTTGCCTCTTCAGTTTTCTTTGTTTTTTCACACCTTTCTAGTCACCTACTTTAGTTCACTTGTTTTCTCACCTCCTTTCCATTTACTTTTTATCTCCTATCACAAATAAAAATGCTCTTAAAAATATTTCATCAAGTACTGTCGGAGTACTAGCGTTTATTACAGCACTAAAGTAAAATAATAATAAATAAAAAAGAAAACAAAAAAGAACGCTACTCCCTGTTTTTTAAAAAAATAAAAATTATGGAATTATCAAATTTAAATGAATAGACTTTAGAGGGAATTAGTTATGAGGAAGCTTTGTGAAAAAAAATTTTTTTTCATCGGTTAATTCCTTTTTCGATACATTTTGATACAGTGGATATCGATTAGCGTAATTCAGTTATTTAATAATTAATGTTATCAATTTTCTTTGAAACAATTCTCTAGGACGGATATTTGATTTTTAAGAGATTTTTAAAGTGTGCTAAATTTTCGATCATTTATCAATTAAAATGTAGGATCGATGATCAGTTGTCCGTGACGTTATTATAAAAGTGTCTTTTATACGGAAAATTATTTTACATTTTTATGGATTAGCTTTCCTTTCGACTATTATCTTAAACTTTACTAAAAAGGAGATATTTAAAAATATTTAAGGATTTTAGCCCAACTTTTATAGTACTTATTTCCATGGTATAGCATAGTATTCATTTACTATTTGGGTGTTGACATTAATGTTCATTTTTATACATCTATCTCTGATAAATATAGCATACCTTAAAACAATATTTTTATCATAAATATATCTATATCTATCTATCTATCTATATATATATATATATATATATATATATATATATATATATATATATATTTAGGCAGCAAGTTTTCATTGATGCTTGTTTCATTAAATAATATAGACAAGTTTTGTCTACTTATTTTAAGTAAGTTCCTTTCATATTGTCTGATAAGGTTAATAACATTATCATTGAAAGACGAAAGGAAATCACCATATTGATACATGTTTTAATTCTAACTAAGCTTTCGTCTTACATAAGCCATTATCAAAGATGACAATTACAGTTCAAAATATCAAACAATACACGGACGAAACAGTAATGATAGTCTTCAACAAAAACAGACTGTTGTTTCGTCCGTATATTGTTTAAAATATATTAAAATAAATAGACAAAACTTGTCTATATTATTTAATAAAAACATGCATCAAGGAAAAATTGATAAATTGATATATATATATATTTTCTTTTCTTTTTTTTTTTTTTTTGAAGTGACATTCCATTTATTTTAAGCAGTATTTATTTGATCTACCGGCCTACATACTTGAGAAAATGATTTTCAGGAGGGACCAGCGAGAAGATCCGGCAAGTTTTACGCACACATATACGAATGTATTCATTATTATAATGGATATTTCGTATTTATTAAACAGACTGTATTAAGTCTATTGGTCTGCGCACTCGAGAAATGTAAGTGGGCATATATATATATATATATATATATATATATATATATATATATATATATATATATTACCATAGCTCAATTAGGTCTCATTTAAATATACATGGAGACCTACCAAACTCTATCCGCTACATACTCATTGATAATACAAATATAACTTCACCTACATTTTAAAAATAATGGAAGCATTATTAATGAAAAATAAAAATTCAACACTCA
>OZ010609.1:45814693-45824693 GCA_963932145.1 Acanthosepion lycidas | reverse complement strand
TGCCCTAAAATTTAATAAAAAAAACAAACTGATTTAAAATTCATTTCTTGGGGTGAAGTAACTTTAAAATATTTGGGGTGAATTAACAGAAAAGATCCTACAATTGAATTTATTGTTAAACCTTTTTAAACCAAAACTGTGATATAAATTTACACGCATACAGTGTTATACACAACAGAATATAACCTGGCATCCGGGATGAAGGCTTGCTTATCCGTTTGGCCACGTACGATTTCCGGTTAAACGAAATTCGAAATATTGCCTTTTGAATTAACATTCCCTGCCGATTCTCAAAGCATCCATATCTGGTCAGTTTTTGTACCCTAACCTAAACAAAGACATCGGACAGTCTGAGAAAACAAATCACCAAACTTTTTTCACGTTATCATATTTTTAAATACTAAAATATTAGGTTGGTGCAAAAATAATGACGTAATAATGTGGTTTTTTGACGTTAAAAAAAACGTCAAAAAACGACATTATTACGTCATTATTTTTGCACCAACCTAATACATACACACATTTGACGAGTTTTTTCATTTTGTCATACAATTTCCCCTATACTGTTATTTCATATCTATCTATCTATCTATCTATCTATCTATCTATCTATCTATATATATATATATATGTGTGTGTGTGTTGTGTGGGTGCGTGTGTATGTGTATGATCCTGAAAAATTTATATTGTTTGAGTTCTCGGGGAGGAAGTGTGAGTTTGTAAACAATGACTATTACTGTTAATAATGCAAGACTCTTCGTTCACAAAAAATATGCTTAAATTTACGTTCATCCGTGCCGTGCGCCAACTGTTTGTAGGTAGAATATCCACGTTTCGATCCTAGCTAGAGGCAACCGGACATTTATCCAGATTGAAGAGCAGTAATAATGCGAAGTATCTGTCCGTGGGTGACTATATATATATATATATATATATATATATATATATATATATATATATATATATATTATAATAATATTTTTTGTTTAAAAATATGATTCCTTCGCTACATAAGAGTACTCATGTTTCAAAAACGAGAGCCGAAATCATCCAAACAATTAAAATTAAGTTGAATTGTGGTGTTTAGTCCCGTTTCATCTTCAAGCGAAATTTTAGGAATAAGCTATCACTCGGTTTACGTGTATTTTTAGGCACGGTCCGTTACAGAATTTGTTATTGTGGGGGTGGCTAGACTATTTTCCTTCGTTAAGTGGTCAGGGAGTTAATAGATTCATTAATATATACAAACTGTATTTAGAAAAATATGAGAAACAGTCGCATGAAACACGTGACAGGAAATTTTCCAGTTTGTAGTTATTGTTCGAATATATATATATATATATATATATATATATATATATATATATATATATATATATATATATATATATATATATATTCGAAATGTATATATATATATATATATACTTTTCGAAATAATATATTTCGAAATATATATATATATATATATATATATATATACAAAAACAGAGAATCCAAACTACAGAACATATACACAGATTTAAAAATGCAGGAAATATGTTGGAAAATATTAATTGGCCAAGAATGACAACAAAGAACAAATTTATAAGACTTACAAAACGAGGTGTTAAGAAAGAAAAAGAGGGGGACTATACGAGCAAAAAGACTAATACATACATATATATATATATACATTTATTATTATTAATATTATATATATATATACATGGAATAACGATATATATATATATATATATATATATATATATATATATATATATATATATATATATATCAAGAACAGTTTAGACAAATTGTACATGTTTTTGTGAAGAAGCGTTTCATGCTTTAGGATTTCATTGGACTGAATGCGTTGACATTAGTGTGACTTCACATGTGCATGAACGAGAGTCGCTGGTAGTTTAAAAATTTTTAAAGAAGTTTTAGAAAGAATATATATATATATATATATATATATATATATATATATATATATGAAATCTATCCACATTCATCTATATTCTTTTCTTTTTCATTCCATCGTCTTCGTTAGTAAATATCCCATTTTTTTTATTTGTGATACAGATATATATGAATATATATATATATATATATATATATATATATATATATATGAATATATATATATGAAAGATGATCTATATGTATATATGAATATATATATATACATAATATACATGTATATATATATATATATATATATGAAAGATATATATTTATGAAAGATAATATATATATATATGTGTGTGTGTGAAAGATAATTATTTGACAGTTTTCATTGAATTTCAATTTGTGTTTAACATAAACTTTATAAATATAAATTGACACAGAAATTAACAAATCTAAACGAAAATCGAAGGAAATTTCGATTGATTATTTTCCGTTGATAAAAAACGCTTCGATAACGTTGGCAAGTTTCAATAAACTCGAAATACATTTCTGGTAAATCACTTCCAACATATGAAAATCGAAACATATTGGCAAAAATCACAGGAAGCATGTTTTGTATTCACATAATAACTGATTCTTATCATTCAAGTTTTGAACAACTTCGTCATAATTTGAGTGCATGCAATAAAATTATTTTGACAGATGTAAATTCAGATTCTCCGAGGAATATAGATTGAAGCTCCCTTAATATTATGACTGGTAATTAGAATGACAGTGTCAACAGGAATTCAATTAAGAATGAACAGTCCGCTGTTGAAAGCACTCGGAGAGAAGACAATATAAAAAATAATTCGTTAAGAATATCTCTGTAGTGCTTTAATAAACATCGTATCACAGCAGCAGCAGCTCTGGAGGTATAAAAAAAACATGAATGCTTAAAGTAATTCTCTCCTTAGGTGACCTGAATATTTCACACTGAAGCAAAAGAGTTGTGAATGTTAACTTGCACTGCAAATCAATTGGTCTGATATTTTGTCCATTTTCACCACCATTGTTTAATAAAATACTAGCAACATGGTCCGGCGTTGCCCGTGCTTGATTCAAAAATCGTACGACTCATGCAGCAATCGCTATCACCTGACTTAAAATATTTTTGCCCTTCCTTGCCTTTAAAGGAGTGCCCTTTGCCGTGCTGTTGTTGCTACATGCTTTACTTCTTGCGTATCTCACACTGCGATTTTTTTCTAAGCTCTATACTAAACTTTAAATCTGTTACGAAAAAAGAACTAAACAAAATGAACACAAAACGATCAGCTTTAGAAAAAAGGACTCGTAACTGGAAAAACCGAATGAAAAAAGAATGTTAACAACAAATACTTTTTCACACCCAACCCAGTTCTGCGGAATCAGAATCAACGTTGAGTTTAAGCAAGCGAATGAGCAAATTGAAGTAAAGTGCCATGCAGATTTAAATTTGTCCCACTTGTGACGAAAGCAGCTATAGATTTTTTTTGCATACTAGCATACTAGTTAACATTCGTGTCAGTCAGCTGGCCAATAGAATCTTCCTGCCTTTTCGTGGCAGCCAGCTATTGGCTCTCACTCTGGCCAGTACAAAATGGCCGCATCCCACATGAAAACTGCCGTAGAAGCATGAAAAAATCGATTATTTCCACTATCAATGGGAGTTGGAAAATGCAATGTCGGTCTTGCCCTTCTGCTAACTTGGAGCATGTGCATGTAAATTTTGGTGCAAATCCGTCGAAAATTGCGGCCGTGCATTCGTTACATACACACACACACACACACACACACACATCCTGCTTTTTATAGATAAATTAAGTCTTGAAGTAGGCAACACAAAAATCTATATACAATAATGATTAATTAGATAGATAGATAGATAGATAGATAGATAGATAGATAGATACCCTGGCCGTGCGTCTTGAAATGGACCTACAATCGGTTGTTAACTGGGGCAAGAATTGGATGATCAACTTTAACGCCTCAAAAACTAAACTACTCCCCATTAACTACCATAGAGATCCTTCCCTGCCCCCCCCATTATAATGTCTGATAGTCAACTTCTTGAGAGCAACTCCCTGCGTCTGCTCGGTCTCTCCTTGACTGCTGACCTGAGATGGAACAAATACATTGAGTCAATTGCTTCTTCCACTGCCAGGAAAGTTGGCTCTCTCTGCCGCGCCAGGAATTTTTTCTCCCCGGAATCGATACTTCAAATATACAAGACAACCATTTGCCCTTGCATGGAGTATTGCTGCCATATATGATCTGGGGCACCTTCTGTTTACCTCGGAGTTCTTGACAAGATCCAGAGACGTATTTGTAATGTAATTGGCCCTGATCTGGCGTCCCGTCTGCAGTCACTATCTCACAGACGCGCCGTCGCCTCTCTCTGTCTTTTTTACAAATACTTTCATGTTAATTGCTCCGATGAGCTGCTTTCACTGGTTCCCCGACTCCATGAATTCCCGCTTCCACCCTTACACTGTAGAAACTTTTAAATGTAGCCGTCTCTTCTAATACAATAGCTTCATAGCTCGCACCGCTCGCCTGTGGAACACCCTTCCCAATTACTGTTTCCCTGAAAGCTATAATCTCCAACTATTCAAATGTAATGTCAATCGACACCTCCAGTTACCTTGATCTATCCACTATCCTTCTACTCATCCTTTCTTCTATCACTCCTATCTGCTCTCGCTTCAAATCTTCTGCAACCCCCTGCATCCTAGTGGCTTCACGCCTTGCTCGGGGCGTAATCCTTAAAAAAAAAAAAAAAAAAAAGATAGATAGATAGATATTTTTTTTTTAAATATCGTTGTAGCATAGAGAACCATTTCCATCAAAAGATGCCTGGCAGAAGTCTGCGTCCTGACTCCAACCCTGTTTTCCATCTACCAGACAGCCATCCTCAGTAAGATCCCACGTGACTCTCCTGGTATTGACATCCGTTATCATCGGGTCGTTGGCGAATTATTTAACTTCACGGGCCCGAAATTCAAAAGTCGAACATCGAAAAACACCATCAAAGAACTCCAGTACGCAGACGACAATGCCACCCATACCATCTCCGTTGACGACCTCCAGCACTGTTCGACTTTCGATTTCAAAGCTTACCGTCACTTTGGGGTGGAAGTGACTGCGAACAAAACGAAGATACTTGCGCAGCCTGTTCCTGAACCCGAAACACCAGAAATTGTGGCCTGCCATTGAACTCACAACTCAATTCTTTGGTTTCGACTCAACAGATGTGAACAGAAAGTTGAGTTACTAAAATAAATTAACTGAAACTGAGATACAATGAAGAGCCATGGCTCGTGGAACTAGAACAATCTACTCTCGTGGACTAAATAGTTTGCTTCGAAATTCCAATGTATGTCACCTGAAGAAAGCCGAGGCGTACAACGGCCGAAACTTTGTGAATATGACAATAAATATGAGGACAACATAAATAGTGTAAATAGTAACAATACTTCATTTGAGAAACATAGACAAATTTCAACGTATATTTACAGAAATTCATAATTACTACAGTGCAAAAAAAAACAAAAACAAAAAAACTAAAAAAAAACAGACCAAATGAAAGGAAAAAGTGCGGGTAGGTTGTGTTGATGAAACCTATCTTATATAGGCATAAGAATCAACATGGATATTTCTATATACCCACTGATTATATCTGAAAATTATCTATTTATGCATTGCCCTGGTAAGTCTGGCGGAGCCCATCCCTCTCCAGATTAGATCCCTGCCAATATGTTACTTGGTCAAGAACACTTGTTCGTTGATAAGATATGGGAATCCTGCAATCTGGCCACTGACTTCAGTCTAGAAGGCCCGTCTCGCGTCACTGTGTCATCATAGGTTTGGATATGCCGCTAGTACGGGTCTCATGTGTAGAATTGACTGTCATTTTGTCAAAAGTTATAATTAATGTCTCTCGGTAGAAATTTGCAATACTGCGAGTCTCTGAACAGTTATTCTTGGAGTTGTCCGCATAGTTTGCTCCTAGAAGCAATACTCTCAGGGAATATATATATATATATATATATATATATATATATATATAGTGTGTGTGTGTGTGTGTGTGTGTGTGTGTGTGTGTGTGTGTGTGCGTTTGTAATAATTAGTTTTAAAAAACAAAATAACCTCTTAAACAAGAAAACTGAAATAAGGTGCAAATGTAGGGATATAAATAAATAAATACTTAGCTATCTAAGCACTAATAATAAAATAAACAAATAAATAAAATAAAATAAAATAAATATATAAACTTTAGATAAATAAATGAAATAAATATAACTGAAACTTAAAAAAATTATTAATAAATGAATAAATAAACAAATAAATACTAAATATAGTTATCTATAATTTTATGTGTATGTACATATAAAAATATACACACAAACACACACACAAACTACAAACGAACAAACCTAATCTCTCATAATTAATACCTCAATATATAACACCAAGACAAAAACAAATATACAACTAAGCGTTAAATAAAAATGAAACATTAGATAAACGATAACATATGATGTAAGCAAAGATTAAATTTACTATATATACACTACTTAAAATTACATATATGTGTGTGTGTGTGTAATTTTACGGAGGTATATACTGTATACACTCTATACATATATTCAAATAGCAAAGAAAATACTCCTTAAACCCTACCAAACATAATTAGTACCCTAAAAATTGAAGCAAAGAACTTTACTATTTAATCTTTTGTTTATTAATAACAACGCACAGGCAAGTGTATATTGGCTTACGTACGAGCGTTTGTATGTGTATATATGTGCGCGTGTATATATCCCTATGCGAATATGCATGTATGCATGTGTGTATGTGTGAGCATATATTCACATAAATTCAAATAATAATAAATAAAAATTTCATTATAATCTTAACCTCCTACAATAAATATTTTAATAGCATTCCACTTAAGATACTAGCAAACTAAATAAGAAGTCGAAAGAATAGCCAAGTCAAGACATATATAAATATTTACGTTATCATTTAAGTAATAAAATCAATTATTTATGCAAAAAAAAAAAAATGCAATTTCCCTATCTACATAAAAGAAAAAATAACCGGAAAGCAAATAGCAACAAATGGCTACAATTAAAAGACAAGTGGAAAATGCTACCAAACCAGTGCGTAAAGTTTAAAAAAACAAAACAAAAAAAAAACAAGGAAAATGACAAATAATCACGACACCCTACGCGTACGCAAATTCGCGCAGACGGCCGCACAAACGGATACACGCGCGAACACACACATGCGCGCACACACACACACACACACAAACAATATAAAAAACTTGCAGCAACGATAAGTGCATATAAAAAAAGAAAAATCGAGAAATATAAGCAGTAAATTGCTGATGCCCATTGACGAGTAGACGGAGTAGTTCGTCTAAGAATCTCTGCAATCGGGATGCTGAAGGTAACATTAATCAGCTAAGTGATAATCCTTTTACTTATACAAATTCTCTCTCTCTCTCCATCTATCTATCTATCTATCTATCTATCTATCTATATATATATATATATATATATATATATGTTTGTGAGTGTATATTTTTAATTTATTTTGTTAAACGTTATTTTTGTTGGATACTAATATTCGAGTAGAATCTCTGTTTTGTAATTAAAAAGTACTTTTTTATCCAAGTAAATTTACCGGCCTGAATATTCGAGAAATCTTGTCAAAATCCATGCGTTCCCCGCAGGATTCGAACCTGCATCCTCCTTGAATTTGACGTGCCTAACCGCTGGGACACGAAGGACTTACGGTCAAATCAAGTCCGAATAATGCCTTTGAGTACGCACTCTCTGTCGATTCCCGAAAATCCATTATACTCTGTTTCATATCTTAACGTAAAAAAAGGACAATTTATTTGAGGGAAATGGCATTTTTATTTTTTATTTAAACGTTATTTATGATGGATACACATATTCGAGTATAAACTCTGTTTTTAAATTAAACAGTATTTTTTATCCAACTACATCGACTGGCCGGAACATTCAAGAAATCTTGTTAGAAAATTATTCATCCTCCGGCAGGATTCGAACCTGCACCCCGTATGGAGGACACTCATTTTATCTGAAATACATAACCGCTTAGGACATACCGTCAAACAATGTCCGAATACTGCTTTTGAACACATACCCTCTGCAGATTCTCGAATCTTGTTGGAGGTTGCATATTTAAAACATGAGGCTTAATTAAAAAGCAGAAAATATTTCATTGTATTTTTCCAGTTTTCGAATAAGGCGTTCAGTACTGTCCTGGAAATTGTGGATAAACTGTCCAATGTTCCTTAATCGAAAATTCTAAAAGTAGAATAACAAATAAACAAACAGATCTTGCCGGTTCTCTAATACATAGCTAATACATATGTATCTGTAATAAAATATAGTTTTAATATCTCCAGTAGGAAACGAACCTGTGTCCATCAGGGCAGCAAAATTGGCGCTCTGGAATATGCATATTCGTATATGAAATTGTCTTTCTTGAACTGATGACATAGTGACATTTGTGTCACTGACACACAAAAAAGAGAATGTTTAACATCGAAAAACAAATGGAAAATTAATTCATTTTAATAATATCTGGAAATATCCAGTCTTTGCCCAAAGAAGGTCGCGAGACTCGTAACCCGTGTTGCAAACTTATGGAAAATAAAATATAATGAATATCTTTTTAAAAAATATCCATATTACAACCAAAAACGTTTGCGGTTTTTCTCTTCTTTTTAATATATACAATTTTCTCTCGTTGGAACAACTATAACCTCCTCTCTTCATATATCTCTCTTCTATATATATATATATATATATATATATATATATATATATATATATATATATATATATATATATATATATATATATATATATATATATATAGATTCATTTCTGTAGTTTAGTGCTAGCAGCGAGCAGAAATATTTCTCCTCCCGATGATGACCATTTCGGCCGAAACTAGTCGAGGAATCTAAATGGAATAATAATAAAAAAACGAAAGAATATTAATCTACAACCCAGTGTGTCTGAAGATTTTAATTTTTTAATTTTTATTGTTCAAAAAATATATATATATATATATATATATATATATATATATATATATATATATATATATATATATATATATATATATATATATATATATATATATATATATACTGTGTATCGTTATTATGGAATGTGCAAAGACAGTGTATACCCTTCAAATCCGCATAAGTTTTGCATAATATTTCCTAAAACATACGCGTGTCAGTGTGCTCGTACCCGTGGTCATTTTTCTGTATCAGAAAAATGTTTTATTTAAATATCATATTAAGTGCGTTTCGTGTAAAGTTGTTTTTGTTTTTTTTTAAATTAGCGGTTTAATTAGTTTAGAAATATGACAGCAGGTAATTCTTTGAATTTGTACATTTACTGACATCCTAAAAAAATATAATACTATGCAGAAAGCATATAACGTTAAGTAAAATGTCTGTCTGTTTAAACTATCACGTGTGAATTATTCTATGGCGGGAAAAAACAAAATGACGTAAAAATAGAAACTGATGGAACCACACCACTGAGACCCACTTGCCGCATGATAAAAAAGAAAAAGAAAAAGACAACTTTATTTACTTTGTTTCTTCTCCTGTAAGTAGAATTATATATATATGCACAAACATACACACACACACGTGTGTGTGCGCGTGTGTGTGTGTGTAGTCAACAGTGTCTATCTTCCCTTGAAATCGAAGCTTATAAGACCTGGTGTCTCCCTCGTTGTATTAGACACGGATAAAACTTGACATTGACATCTTTTGTAAATTTATAATCGATGTTTTTCTTTTCACTTCTAAAAAACACTAAGAAAAGCTTAGCTATTGTTTTTGAGAACTTTCCCACTGAAAGAAGAAGGATTTATCTACGACTGGAGAGTTTGATTGAGCAGATTAAACTTGCTTAACACGAAATAAAATACACATTGCATGTTATCTTATTGTTTATTTACGTAAACTTCAAGAAAAATCTGTCTTGAAAATGACATATACGGCTTATTTCCGAAGGCA
>OZ010609.1:45759693-45809693 GCA_963932145.1 Acanthosepion lycidas | reverse complement strand
AATAAACAAACTATCATGCTTATTTCTCTCTCTCTCTCTCACACACACACACACAGATACATATCGTTCAATAGTGAATTTCTTCCTTTATTATATATCTCTCATATAATAATAAATGTTCTCATATTTAATGAAAATTTTATACTTTTATTACTTTTATTATTTTCATATTTTTGATTTGCTTCTATTATTTTCATTAGATTAGTAAGTCAAACTTGTACATTTGATAACGAACACTTCACTCCGACATCCATTCGTTCCTTGTCATGGTAGGGGGCTTACTTGTCCCAGTGATCCCAAGAGTAAAGACGTTTGGAGTTCCAACTCCTGAAGGACCACCCATGGTGGTAAGGTCGAAGAGGAACACCAACCCTCAAAAGCCCCATCGCTGGAATAGGTAAAGATGTACACGATCTCAACGGTCATACTGACGGAAGAGAGCGGCGAAAATTGGGCCCTGGCGTAACCAAGGCAGACTTTGCCAGACCAAACCTCCGATAGCCCGATGCAACCAGGGTTGCCTGATCTTGCTTGTCACACTCCCCCTTTAGCTACCAGGGATGTACTTCTGGCCAAATGTGTGGGCGTATACGTCGCTCAGAATTATCCACCATAATCAAATTCACGCGAATGGCCTCGTCAAACACGCTTTGTTTCGCAGCCATCTCTGCCACCGCCATTTCGAGATTGAAATGGGTTAGGGAAAGAGGATCCCGTTGCGAGCTGGTAGAAAGTGAAGCCAGTTTAGCCGCTAACGATAGTCAAGTTTAGATTCCACTCAAGTTCATCACATTTCTTTTCTTGGGAAAGTTTTGAATAGCAAGATAGGCTGTGCTCTTTAGCCTTTGTTGTCAACCAATCTATGAGAATAACGACTTTTAATTCAAAATCAGAGAGGAGATGTTTGGCGACTACGCACCAGGTCAGATATGATAACAATATCATGCACGAACGAATGGTAGATTTATAAATAAGCAACATTGATTCTGACGAGAAATGTTTTCTGACACACAGTGACCCAACATTCCTTGTAGTAGGTGCAGCTATTGATTCAATGTAGTCAGTTGAAAACGTGAGTCCAAAAAGGTGCAGTGTGTTGCCCTCCAAAAGTCTAGTTTTAGCCATACTGATGGCAGGCAGAAAAGGTTATCTATTGTGGTTAAATGAGAGCAGTTTTGTTTTGGGGGCGTTAAAATTTACTTCTTTAAAAAAGATGTGATGAAGTCAAAAATCTTATTTGGACTCTTATCTCAGAAAATATTTTAACCGCTATTTTAAGTTTGGATCTCAAAGTTTTTTTGTTTTGTTTTTTTTATGTTTTATTTATTTTATTTTTTTTTTCGCCTAATAAAATTATTATCATCTTCATTTATATGCTACGCCGTTTCAGGAAATGGTTGGTCATGGCCTCTCCACAATTACCTGTCTTTGTTGATCTATGTAACTTTTGATCTTTCTAGCAAATATGAAATATTCTCTATTTATTGGATCATTTAAAGCACTTAATTCTTTTATCATGAGAACTTGTTTTGTGTTAATATTAAATTTTAATATATGAATGTTTTTTTTATTATTATTCCTGATAGCTTAAACAAAACAAAGCAATGAAAAACATAGCCGGCGACGAGACAGATGAAAGCAAAAGTCACAGCTTTATCTTAGTTCATTCGTATTTACTCAATATTGCTTCCAATTGGAAATTTCCGAGTTACTGCTAACCTGAAGTTATGAAATTTCCCAAAACAAACGGTTTCCCATTATCAAAAGACATGGAAAATTTATTGAAAAGAAAAATGGCCAGCCGCATTTTCCCAAACAGTGAAATTCATAGGAAAACTAAACCCACATTTTTCTCGTTTCGTGGATTTTATCTTTTAAAAGTTAACAAGTTGGCTCTCGCGAATACTGATATTTAGTGTTCTCTTCAACAATGGGCATGCATGTTGTGTAATGGCTAGTGGCTCTAAATCCGAAGAGGTGAGTTCCAATTCCAGCCGTGTTTGTTGCATTCACTTTCGAGCAAATATCATTGGGGAAGATATAAATCTGTTTCTTCGAATTCCCCCATCTATGGGTTCAATCGTAGGACAGATTGGGTCTTCATCTTTGGTTGTCAACCAGTCTCGGAAAATGACAGCTCGGAATTCAAAACCTCCAGTTATGGGCTAAAGAGTGAGGCCAACTGGGCTTTTTAACTTCAGTTGGCAACGAGTCTTGGAGAAGTACAACTCTGAATTCAAAACCGTATGAAGCCCTGTCGAATCACATATCATGAAGCTCACCTAAAGGGTTGTAGAATTCGAACTGGTTCTATGAACCCGACTGCAGTCGACCTGCTGATGATCCCCCACAGCGTGAAGGGTAGGTAAACTGATACCAAACTCGGTTCTATTTAACGCCTATGACCTAGGAAAGTTGAATTTCAAACTCAATATAGTAGCCGCCACTTATCATATTTAACGAGGAAGGTGTCGGTTGATTCATTAAAACCTGTTTCTTCTTTTCTTTTACTTTATTTATTTTTCTTTTATTTTTACTTTGATTCTTAGAAGGGAAGAGGTTTATTTTTTATTTCTTTCTTTTTGTTTTTCTTTTTTGTTCTCGTTTTTTTTTTTTTTTTTTTTTTTTTTTTTTCATTTGATTCCTTGCCACTTTGATTTGACGGAGAGATTTTCTTCAAACCTAAGTAAAATTTTGTTTAGAATTTTAATAAATTTTTCTTATTTTCCCCTCTCAATTTCCTTTGTTTTCTTTTTCGTTAATATTCCAATTTACTTAGTTCAAGCCTGATTAGTTCCTACTACAGTTTAGTTCCTACTTTCTGAGATTGTCTTCTGTTCTCTTTCGCTTTAGGCCTTTCCTTCTTGAAATCTCATATTTATTATCATAGATTTGTACTTTAATTTCCAAAAATGTTCCACTTTTCCTCTGGCTGATTCATTCTTTTAAACTTACATTGAATTTAATATTCGTACCTTCATTTCTAATGATTTTTCTCCTCGTTTTTTCTTCTACATACAGTGTAACCCGGATATAAGAGACCCGGATATAAGAGAAACCCGGAATAAAAGAGATTTTCTCTGGTCCAAAATTAGAGCCATACTTACTTAAACAAAATGGACCAAACCCGCATATAAGTGAAACTCGGATATAAGAGAAACCCGGATATAAGAGACTTCTCCGGTCCCGACAGTTCTCTTATATCCACTGTATAACTATTTTCAGTCCAAAATGTAATCTCATGTTTTTGTGCTTTAATTTTTAGATATTTTTTTTATCAATATCTTTTCTGGGGATTTCCTTCTTTCAATCTCACATTTATTCACATAATTTCTGTTCATTTCCAGAGATTTTTTCTGTTTTTCTCATCTTTTCTTCTAGATATTTCATTTCACTTTTATACTCATTTTTCATATTTTTGTTTTTTAATTTCCAGATATGTTCCTCCTCCTTTCTTTTCTTCTTATTTCATTCATATATTTTGTTCTGTAATTTCCGATACTTCTCCTTCTCTTTCTTTTTCTTATTCATTTTTCCTTCTTTCAATCTTATATTTACTCTCTACTTTAATTTCCAGATATGTTCCTCCTCTTTTCTTTTCTCTTAGATCTTTGCTTTTTTTTTTCAATCTTGCATCTAGTCTGTATTTTAATTTCAAGATATTTTCCCTTTTTTTTTTCTTTTCATCTTGTGGTTTCTTTCTTTTAATCTTATATTAATTTTCATATTTTTCATTTTAATTTCCAGATATTTTCTTTTTTTTTCTTTGCTTCTTTCAATCTTGCATTTACTTTCTACTTTAATTTACAGACTTTTCTGTATTTTCTGAATTCTGTTTCGAGATATTTGCTTTTTGATCTTAAATTTTCTTTTTCTTCTGACTCTCCACAGTCATTTTCTTAATATTTAATATCTTAAGAAATTACACAGTTATTTTTTTTTAATTTTCGTTCTGCTTTTTGTCTATTAAGAATAAACGATTTTTTTCTTCTTCCTGTTCACGTTTTTGTTTTATTTAAAAAATTCTCTATTTGTTCCTGTTTTCTTTCATCTTTGTTCATTTTCTATCATGCCATTTTTGTATTTTCATTTACTGTTTTATTGTCTCTTAAAATATTATTCAGCATTAAAATATTTTTGTCCAGTTTTTCTACACGATATTCTCATTTGGGTCTGACCTGCAATGACTTGTCCCTTTCTTTTTTTTATTCACCGGCCTTTTTATAATTTTCTTTCTTTCTTTCTTTCTTTCTTTCTTTCTTTCTTTCTTTACTTATTTATTTATTTATTTTACTTTGTATTCGCTACTTTTATTTATTTTCTTTCTTTCTTTATTTATTTTTTATTTTTTTAATTTATTTATTGTTCTTTATATTTCCTACTTTTATTTATTTTTCTTTCTTTCTTTCTTCCTTTCTTTCTTTCGTTCTTTCTTTCTTTTATTTATTTATTTATTGTTCTTTATATTTCCTACTTTTATTTATTTTTCTTTCTTTCTTCCTTTCTTTCTTTCGTTCTTTCTTTCTTTTATTTATTTATTTATTGTTCTTTATATTTCCTACTTTTATTTATTTTTCTTTCTTTCTTCCTTTCTTTCTTTCGTTCTTTCTTTCTTTTATTTATTTATTTATTTATTTATTGTTCTTTATATTTCCTACTTTTATTTATTTTTCTTTCTTTCTTCCTTTCTTTCTTTCGTTCTTTCTTTCTTTTATTTATTTATTTATTTATTTATTTATTTATTGTTCTTTATATTTCCTACTTTTATTTATTCTTTCTTTCTTTCTTTCTTTTTCCTGCTTTCTTTCTTTCTTCCTTTCAATTTCTTTTGAGTAAATGAAAGAAGAGGAACAAAAAGAAAGTAAAAAGAAAGAAATTCTTTACTTTTCCCTTCTTTTTTTGTTCCTTGTCTTTGCTTTTCTTGATTTTTTACGTTTTTATTTTTTCTTTCTTTTCTATTTCGTTTGTTTATTTGTTTCTTTCTTATATTTGTTTCTTTCTTTTACTTCCTTCTTCCTTTTTTTCTCAATGTAGTTCCTCCTTTTCTTTCCTTCTTTCTTTCGTGCTTTCTTTTTATTCCTTCTGTTTCTACTTTTCAATTCATTTTTTTTTCTCCATTTTCTTACCTTTATCTTTCCCTCTTTTCCTTTTTCTTCTCTCTTTGTTCCTTTTACCTTATTTTGTTGGTTCGGACCTCACCTAAACTTACTTCGTTCTTTCTTGCAATTATGGATCTTATTTCTTTTTCTTGTCTTTTATATTTAATTTTTTTTCCTGTAATTTTTTTTTTTTTGGCCTTCTTTGTTTTCATTTCTTTCCTTTATTTTCGACGCTTTTCTGCGCTGTTATCTTTCCTTTTTTTCATCGACTTTCAACTTTCCACATTACCTGGCCAAAATTCCGTATTTACTGACTTGGTACTGGTTGATTTTATTTTCTTCATTTTAACAGTAAGGCCCGGCGTAGAAGGTTACGTTAAAGGGTAGTTTATATGGATAAGAAGGGAAGATAACTGTTACCTCTAGACTTGAACAGGTTAAGATTGTAGTGATCTACTTAAGAGTCTGTTCCATAGGGCAGTGGATTGCAGGAAGAAGCTGTTTGAGCGGAACTTACTTCTCTCTAATGGAATACGTAGGGAATGTGAGTAGTTTGCTACTATTTAAGTGACATGGCGGGTGATAGCCGTAAAAGTTACCAGTAGATATAGTTCGTCCAAGTACTTTCCTTGATAGTTGCGATAAGGCAGAGGCTTGCCACATCCCGTCTGTGAGAAAGGGGCGGCACAGTGGAAAATAATTCATCTCCAAGAACTTGGAGGCATTTTGGAACTCTCTCAAAACTAGTAAGTGAAGTCTGGGCAGCATCTGTCCAAATATAACTATAACAACAGTACTCCATTTTTTTAAAAATCTGACCTGGATCTTATAAAGGTAGAGGATAGTATAAGGTGTCAGGTACTTACTGGAGCGGTTGTGTATGCAGTTTTTTTTTTTTTTTTTTTTTTGAAAATCATAGATGAAATCCTGTCTTTCGATGGAAACATTTTGTCGGTTTTTTTTTTTTTTTTTTTTTTTTGATTTGTTCGGCGTCGTAAGTCTTTTTTTTCTGGCGATCCTGAAAAATAAGCAAATAAAATACAAATAACAATTATCATTCGTCATGAATCAAACAAGGAAGACTTTTCTGAGTTCCTGATGGAGTCATGTTGAGAAAAGGATGGAGTTGAGAAGGAGAAAAAAAAGAAAGACCCGAAAGTAACGAACACCAAGCATTAACAAGATAATTAAAGGCGTGGGTGGTCGCACATCTTAAATGATCGCTCATTTGAACATAAAAGACGATGGCCGATAAGACCGGTGTTGTAAACGAATCTTCCTTTTAACCTATTTACAATACCAAGCAAAAATTAGGTTTCGGACATTTCTAACCGTCGTTCTGGGCCTAGAAATAATTTATCTTGTCACTGATGATCTGTCCACTAAAACTCAACTACTTCCTATTTTTAAAAGGTGACAGTAACTTTTGAAGTAGAGTATTCAAATGCATTAAAAAAAAAAAATACGAATAGCTTATTTTGCCGGCCCCGTTAAAATATACACCAAGGCTATTTTGCCGGTAAATATAGTTTTTTATTAGGTTGGTGCAAAAATAATGTCGTTTTCTCACATGTGAGAAAACGACATTATTTTTGGCACCAACCTAATAGAATAACGAATGTACTATATTTGAGATCGCTAGCTCGTTGGTTCTGTGAAATGTGTAGGCAGAATTTGAACAACATAAATTCTGTGGTTTATGGCTGTTGTCTTAAGTGGGTGTATATGAATTGTATTGGCATGTTTAGGATTTGCAGACAGTGTTATGCGTGAAGTGCTTAAAATATTCAGACTTCTATATTTCTTTTAATAGCTGATAATGAATAAATGATTTTAACATGTGTTTTACAATTGATTGCAGAAAAAAGATTTTTAATTGTCTTTACAAATGATGGTGAAAATAAATAAACTTCTATGTTAAATCTGTGTGTTGTTATTTTTAACATTACCTGCTTCCATAATAATAAAAATATTTACCAGCAAACTAGCCTAGGGGTTTATTTTACCGAGGCCAGTAAAATAAGCTTAAATGCATGAGTGTCTATTTTAACAGGACCGGCAAAATAGGTTCTCCCTTAAAAATAAATAAGTAAATGCCATCACTCTTCAAGATGTAGGTGATCATGACGCTTCAACGATTCCTTTTTCCATATAATCTGTGATTAATCATCATGTCTTGGAAAACATACTGAAATTATTTTTCCCATTGCCTTCTTCGCAGATTTGAATTTACGTAGAGTATTTGTTTTTGCTTCTGTCTATATTTCTAAAATGAGGCACTGTAACTATTTACATTGTTCGGACTATTATCCTCATCATCATTGTCATATTCAAAACGTTTCTGCCGTTGTACGCTCCGATCTTCTTCAGGTCTTATACGTTGGAATTTCGAACCGAACCCTTTATTTCTAGTACCTCGTGCCACGCATTTTCTGGTTAATTCCCTTTAGTAACTCAACTCTTTAAGATTTTTTTCCTGCTGTGGCCACAGTTCACAAAACTTTGGATCAAGTCACTGGATTAATTCAACGAACTCTTTTATCCACTTAGCCATGTGTCATGAAACAGGCTGTCGCCGCTTAATATTGACCTCAGTATCCACTTTTATATATATACATACGCTCTATCTTTGATATTGAGCACTTTTAGCGAATAATGTATACTTTTTTCTCGTAATTTATTCTCATGTGTCCCTAAGGAACAGAAATGTGGTTCTACATATGGATGCTGAGGATTCCACGGACGAAGCGAATCAACAAAGAGAAAGAAAATGGCAACAAAACGAACACATATACTAAGAATCAGGAAAAGATAGTCAAAATTAATTAACCATATAATTAGGAAGGCAAAAGGCATAGGAGAAAGTATCGGACACTTACCTGACGAGCTTGTGCCAATGGATGGCGGAATAGGGGTGAAGAAGCAGAAGAAGAAGAAGAAGAATGAGGAGGAGGAGAAGAAAAGTAGGAGGAGGAGGAGAAGAAGAAGTCAGTTTTCTTAAACTAACTGCCACTCAGATATATGATCTGCTGCTTGGGCTACGAGGAATCCCTTCAATATGTCTATCAAAACTTTTTCCAATCAATCCGAGTGCTCCAACTACAACTGGAATTATTGATCTCTTCATGTGGCACATGTTTCAGATTTTCATTTCAAGATCCTTGTATTCTGATAGTTTTTTGAAGACCTTCAAAGATACATTACAGTCTGCAGGGGCCGCTATGTCAATAAAAGGGCGCATTTTGTTTTTATGTTCTCTGATCAAGATGTCTGGACGATTGTTCCGCCTGTGTGTATTTTAAAGTCCCATAAAGCTGTTACAGGTCTTATGGGAGTAGAAGTGTTAGATTAATGCCTGAATCAAATGAATACAACAGACGAGAGGAAGATTTGAACACGGCACGCCGGTCATATATTTTGGGCCTATAATTTTTACACTATCTGCATGTCCATTTGCATCGAAAGTGATAATTCATTGGATCAAAATAGTTAATGTCAAGGCAATAAATGAGAAAAGTAAAAAAAATTAGACGTTAAAAACATGGATGAGAGTAAGGTGACAAATACGATCTGATTGCCGGCAGAATAAGTAAAAAAAACAAAAAAAAACGGAGAGAGAAGTCGATATGGTTCACAGGCCAGAAGAAGACGAAAAGTATGAGACATCAGACGAAGTCACTTAAATATGAACAGAGAAGCTGTCGAAAATGTGAATAAGTAAGGTGTAGAATAGGATGATGAAAAAAGATAATTGGATATCAACACCTTTAATGTAAATTCAAACAAAAGTTTTATCTCTTTTTAGAATACCCATAATAGCGCAATATTTTATCTATTTAGAAAACTGTTAATATATGAATGTCAAACGGTGTTCATTTTTTTCCGTTTGTGTAGAGACGTGACCGTCACAGATGATTAAACTACTATCTCTTGCCGGCCAGGTTAACAACAAAAAAACACACTGTCCCCCTTCCCAGCTGGATATTTCATTGTGACTTTCATCCTCGTTCCTGAACTTGTTCTTGCAGACCAATATTTATTTATTTATTTATTTATTTATTTATTATTATTATTATTATTATTATTATTATTATTATTATTATTATTATTTTCTTAGATTTTTATTGTATTTCCTTCTGGTCCCTAACCACAGACCTATAGTCAGAAATGTTCTCATGACATTTTCCACTGATCATTTTTGTAAAAAAATCATTTTACATAGATAAAGCCCTTCGTGATATGTATTAGGTTGGTGCAAAATAATGACATAATAATGTCGTTTGTTGACGTTAAAAAATACGTCAAAAAACGACATTATTACGTCATTATTTTTGCACCAACCTAATACTTGTGAGTACAATTGTTTGTATTTCTCTAAAGCTTAGGCTACCAGGAAACACTCCAATGATTATATCGGAACCTTTTTTCCCCAAACAATCCGGGAGATCTAACTAGAAATGGAATTACACATGTTTGAGATTTTTATTTTAATAATTTTTTGTAGGTCTTCAAAGATACATTACAGTCTGCAGGGGCTGCCATGTCAATAAGAAGACAGTTCTTTTTTGTAGTCTCTGATCACGGTATCTAGACGATTAGCTTTGATTCTGTCTGTGCGTAAAGTCCCATAAAATTGTTACAGGTCTAACTTCCGTAACCGGGTCTGGGTGGTGTTCATACCATTTTCTTGCAGTTTCATTTCCGTAAATATGGCATATTTTCCAATGCATATATTAGCCCACTCTCTCTGTCATGACGAGTTTTACATTTAGTCGGTGCTAACATTGTGCAAGCTGATACAAGATGGTCAATTGTCTTAGGAAATCTATCACAAAATCTGTATTTAGGGTCAAAACAATTTTTCAGTATGTTTGCTTAGTAATTTAAAGTTATTTTTGTGCAGCAAGAATAAAACCTTTTGTTTCAGATTTTAATCCTGTACTACGTAACCACTGATGGGTTCGAGATTTGTCAACATCAGCTTGTTTGTTGCGGGTAGAGTATTGACCTTGAAGATGCCTATCCTGCTATCGTTTGTTATTATCATTATTATTATTATTATTAATTGTGTATATGTTTCCTGCTTTGTATCCTGTAGAGCCGGGTTCAAACTATGGTCTTTAGTCTCTATAGAAGAATTGTCATTTAATTAATGGCACTTTTCTTAGTATATAGGATGTTCTTAGTAGGGCAATCTTCTAGGAAACTTGTATGTTGATGTTACCTGGGACACAGTTATTAAAAATGTCCATTCTTTTTCTCACGAGGCCCAGTACTCCGATTACTATTGGTACCGTCTCAGTCTTAATTCCCCCACATCCTGTTAATCTCGATCTCCAGGTCCTTGTATTTGGACAATTTCTCGATAAACTTCAATTTCGATTTTGTTCTTTTGGCATATCTTCCAGTGCACATATGTCTCTACCTTGTTATGTATGTGAGTATGTTCATTTTTTGCTACTTCCGGAGGACATCCTGAGATAATATGGTCGAAAGTTTCATCATATTTTCCTCAGATCCTGCATTTCGGGTTAGTTCCAGCCTTGATTGTGTCACAATGATAGGATCTAGTTGCGATGATTTGGTGCTGAGTTGCAATAATTAGGCCTTCTGTTTCAGCTTTCAACCCGGTGATTTCTCAGCCACTGATGTGTTTTTCTGTTGGTTCATATCTGCTTATTTCGTTCTTTTTAGTGATTTGCCATGCAACGCCTTGTCTGCCCAGTTATTTAGCAATATCATTTGGCCATGGTATTTTGCCTTCTGTTTTACTCGTTTGGCGTAGATGGTATGCTAATACTATCTACGCCAAACGGTTTTTTGCTGATAGGATTTTAGGTATATTTAGCTGTTTTTTTAAAATGTGCAGCTTCTTTGTTGATGGAGCGGATTTGGTGTTTTACTATCTGTAGGAGAGATTCATTGGTTTTTGTAAAGTATGCTTCTAACCTAATTGTTGCAGATTTAAAGTTTTTGGTACGTACTGCCTATCAACATCGGATTTCAGGTGGTGCATCCTCATTAATGGAAGCATTTTTCTGCTTTTGGCGTCCAATTATTTAATATCATTCAACTTCCACTTAATAATGTTGAAGATGTATATTACTACGGGTATAGCTAAGGTATTGATAGCGTTCATCTTATTGACCCCATTAATTCCGCTTTTATTATTATTATTATTATTATTATTATTATTATTATTATTATTATTATTTCCTTTCCTTTCTGGTGTGTACACATTTCATTACGGGTGCCGCCCAGAGACCTAATATCAGAAATGACATCATGGCATTTTCCACTGACCAATTTAAAACACACACACAAGCACATTTTACGTAGATAAAGCCCTTTGTATGATGTGGGCTGTACTCGTGCGAACAATATTTTGTATTACTTTAAAGCATGGGCTTCCAGGAATCCTTTCAATGAGTCTAATGGAATGGTTTCCAACCAATCCGAGGGGCCCAACTCAACGGGGATTGTTGATGTTCCCACGTGCCGCATTTTCGAGATTTCGATTTCAAGGTCCTTTTGAAGATTTATTATTATTATTATTATTATTATTATTATTATTATTATTAAGACTATCCTGATATCTCTCGTTTGCATTTCTTTTTCACATGTTTCTTGTTGTTCGTAACACTTTAATCCTTACTTTCGTATCGAAATGTCTGTGGTTCCCAATAATTTTGAATCTTACCCTCAATGTTTATTTCGAAATTTCTTTAGCTGAGTACATATATAGATCACCGGGGGATTAATGGAATTTCGAAAGGAGGAGTCCGACTCCTCAGTTCTTTTCTTTCGTGCTAATACTATCATTTTTTTAGAGCCGATAATTTTTTTTTTTTTTTTCATTTAAGAATTTGATGCATTTTCCTTTTCTAAATGTTGGTGTTTTCAATAACTTTTATAGATTTAGATTAGGGGATGTTATTTATATATTTTGGTCACACATCTGATTGTCGGTAGTGCCGTAGGATTTTGTTTTTGCGTGTACATTTGGAAATGAGATCTGATCGTGATTTTGGGTGTTTATTTTGTTCTAAAAAGATAATTATAGTTATTTTCTTCTAGTCGAAGATTACTTTTTGTTTTAAATCATTTCACCCCAAGCAAGGCAGTAAAGCCCCTTAGACACAAGGGATTACTGAGTAGGAGATAATATGAGATAAAGGAAACATTATTAATGAGAGAGAACAATAAAACTACTGGAAGATAACGATTAACATTGCATTTAAATTATAGTAAATCAAAGTCGACTGGGAGTTCTACAAAGGTGACGTGCGAGATAAGAAACTGCTAGCATGGAGCTTATATATGATAAAAAGATAGTTGTGTGGTATGCTATATTTATGAGTAAAAGTATTCAGTTTCAACGATAGAGCGTATCTATATGTAAAAGTGGATACTGAGGTCAATATTAAGCGGCGACAATCTGTTTCATGGCTCAGTGGATAAAAGCTTTGGTTGAAGTAATCCAGTGACTTGATACAAACAGTTGTAAGTTCAATACCTGGCCACAGCAGAGGTAAATAAAAAATCTTGGAGAGTTGAGTTACTAAGGGCAAGTAACTGAAACAGAGATATCCAGAAAAGGCATGTGGCGGACGAAATAAAGGGTTCGATTCGAAATCCCAGTGTATAACGGTCGAAACGTCGTAAATATGACAATGAAGACAGCAGTCCGAACAATCGAAATAATGTAAATCTGTTTCCTGCTTGAAACATAATCTTCAGAGCTGAAAATTGCGTTCAAGCATAAAACAGACTCCAGCCGCTTCCATTTTTACACTTTTTGTTATTAAATATTAAATATTTGTCGGACTTAATCCATTTCGTAAGATATATATATATATATATATATATATATATATATATATATATATATATATATATATATATATATATATATATATATATATATATATATATATATATATATATATATATGGAATTTTAATCCGACATAATTGCTTATTGCTCTAAACGTTACGCGTGTTTGAGTTGACATCATTTTTTTATTCTTTTAAACTGCAAAATTACGATTAGCCACCCTAGATCGAGAAATCTAACGAAAGAAAAATGTGATGTCGCCCCCTCCCATAGGAATAAAAACTGTACTAAATTTTTCCATCAGAGAAAACATTCCTATAGTTGAATTGTGCCGTTACAAATTTGGCCAGGTATGACCGTCAAGTAATTTTCTGTTACCTATCTATGCAATGGTATCTCTCGTCGTGATATTTTAGAATTTCTCTATTAGCCTCATTTTCGTATCCGAAACGTAAGCAACTATCATTTTTAAATGTTCTTTTTTTTAATCCGACATTACTTCTGATTAATATAACCTTTATTTTTTAGTGGTTACAATTGTTTGATATGCGATCCCTGTTTTTACATTTGTAAATAATGAAAAATATACGCACTGCCCTGCCTATGGATTGAACTCATACTTAATATCTCGTAGGACCGAATTCTAGATGAAGAGCGGCCCTAGACTATTTCAATTCCTCCAAATCCCCCATACTCACGAGTAGAGGAAAATGGAAGAATGTTAAATAAAACAACTTGAGTGAGGCTAAGGATGAATTATTCAAGGGTTATTTCAATGCGTTATGACTGTATAAAAAATGTTATACACCTTGGCTGGAGGCGCCCCCTAGATTTGGAGGCCCTAGACTTCACCCTACTTAGCCTATAGGTAAATCTACTGCTATCTCACCATATTCACGAACCCGCGCTTTAATTTACTAGACTAAGGTCGACAGGAAACTGTTGGTTGTTTTTGTTTAGTGGCATGTCAACCGCTATGGGTTATTTAATGCCGTATTCTAAATATTCTGTAAACAATTTTATTTTTATTTATTTTTGGAGATAGTAATTGTTTTAGCAATGCAAGTCTTACTAATTAACCGATAGCTGGGGTTACAGGTGAATTCATATCTTTCCCAATGGTATTTGCCCGGAAGTGAATATACCGAAACCAAATAGAATTGGAACTCGGCTCTTCCGTTAACAAGTCCAAGACATTATCCATTAACCCCCCCACCCTCACACAGCCAAGCTTAAGGCAATTGTGCAGTGTTAAATAAGAATTAGATGTGATTTCTTAAGACAACGAGAACAATCTTGACTCGTAGATTAAATAAAGCTCACTTGATGAAGGCCGGGGGTACATGGCTGAAATAATAACAATAAAGATGAGGACGATAGTCTGCATGCAAATAAAGATAATTACTCATCTCAAAAATTCAGACAGAAATTTGTGAAAGTTATTTTACGGACCCATAGATATTATGGCTATTAACACAAACAATGACGTTAAGAATTTCCTTACATCAAAAAACATTTACAGTTAAAGAATCATTAAAATCGCCGGCAGCAGTCATGTCGGGTGGGGTCTTGGAATTCTGATATTAATGCAATTAACTGGACTCTTCTGTCTCAAAGATTTGTATTCTAGAATATTTCAAAAATTATTTTTGTTTCATTTGTTTTTATTTCCTTTATATTTTCTATTTTTCTTTCTATTTTTATCAAACGATGTAATTATTCTCATCTGCTTAAAACCAACGAAAATTTACCTGTCATTTCTGACAGGAAAGATACGGACAGATTGACGCCAATTTTAAATCACATCTATTCCTTATAGCAATCCCTTTCGTAAACAATTACTGTCTGCGAAAAGAGGCAACTACAACAACAACAACAACAACAATAATAATAATAATAATAATAATGTTCCCACGAGTACAGCCCACACCTTACGAAGGACTATCTATGTACAATATGTGTATGCGTTTTTTTTTTTTGTTTTTTTTTTTGTTTTTTTTTAATTGGCCAGTGGAACATGTCATTATGCCTTAAGTCTCTGTGTAGACACCAGCAATAAAAAGAAATAATAATAATACTAATATCGGATATCTGAAAATTATAACACCTAGCAACAAAACGAGGGCATATGCATGAATGGTAATAACACAATAATAATTTCATATATATATATATATATATATATATATATATATATATATATATATATGAGCAAAAGGTCTCAAAACAACCCTTCCCTTTCAGAAAGATAACTTAAATGTTTATAGCAGAAAAGTTTTTAAAACTCCTAAATTAGAATTGTTAAGATCTACAATTTGAAAAATCTTTTAAACCCATTAAAATATACACTAAACAAAACACATAAGTTACCTCTCTTGCAAATATTATACCTCTAGTTACCTTTCTGGTAAATATTTTGAATTTTGCGGTGTTCACGCACACCTATCCAGAGACATACAACCCCTGAAGATGAAAGAAATTAATCCATGGAGTTGAAAGGATTAAAATTAATATATATATATATATATATATATATATATATATATATATATATATATATATATATATATATATATATATATGTTGCGTATCGTTATTATGGAATGTGCAAAGACAGTGCAAAAATAATGTCGTTTTCTCACATATTAACATATGTGAGAAAACGACATTATTTTTGCACCAACCTAATATTTTCCTTGCTGATACACAGGCCCGTAGGCGCAGAACACACTTTTTTATATAAATAAAAATCAGACTCCTATTTCACATAAAAAGTACACACAATAATAATGTTTGAAGTAACGTCTACATAATAAATGCGAATGTCAGTGTGTCATACATTTTCACTTAAAGCGATACATGTCTCTAATTTTCAATAGTTCATCTACTTCTTCTATATGATAAATGCCAATGTCAGTGTGTCACACTTTTTCAACTTTATTCTCGAGGCCTAACATATTATACCATTTTGGAATCAGGCCGACTCTGTGAGCAAATTAAAAACATTCCGGGTTGGATTCCCAAGATTTCATTACTGTGATTTTTTTTCGGCAATTTTCGTACGTGATTTTTTCTAGACGAGGTTTTTGTGCTATAATAACTTTTCTAACTTGGAAAGAAATTTGACAATAATCGAAATTAATTTTGAAATCCGGCGAAAATAAAAATAATTGTTTGTGCTGAAAACAAGGACATAAGTACATCAAATTGTGTTTAAATTAAGTGGCAGCATTATAATCATCATTGAACTTTTAAAAGGTAAGCTTAAATATTAATGCAATTTTAATGCAGCGATCAATTTTCAGTTCTTTTGTAGTTTATTATTGCCTATCGCATCTACTCCTCCAAAACCTACTGTGATAAAGGCCCAATCAAGTGCCTCCGATAGTATTATATATATATATATATATGTATGTATGTGTGTGTGTGTGTGTGTGTGTGTGCGTGTGTGCGTGCGTGCGTGTGTGTGTGTGCGTGTTTGTGTGTGGATAAATAGAAAGAAACTTTTTAGTTTCTGTCTGGCCTTGCGGTAATTTGCTATTGTAGTTGACTTAATAAATGTTTGGTTTTTAACTTTTAGAATAACATTTGCTTATTTACTTGAAGTATAACAATTATTTATTTCATTTCTTTCGGACTTGATAAATTATTTTATGTTCTTATCGAAAAACAAACTTTTTGTACCATATCCACAGAAAAAAGGCAATTTAAAAAATATGTTCTCGTATCTTGGACGTTAATTTAACATAAAAAAGACTCCTCAGACATTGCTTTCATGAACACTACTGTTGCGAATTTGAACATCTTTCTTGCTCTATTTCATAATATTGATTCATTTATTTACCAAGTTTCGATTCGCATTTTTAAATGTCTACGTTCATCCGTAGACATTTAAAAATTACCTATTGTACATATGACAATCTGCACTTACTTCCCTTGCTACCTCCAGACATCAATCTCATTTAATAACCCTCTAACAAGAGTGGCTCTTGGGCCTTATATTGGGTAAGCACTGTACTAGTGGCAGGGGGTTACAGAGAGTAAAAGCGATAGAAAAATCTGATATAGGAAGGATTTAGGAAAGGACAAATGATGAACGGATAGAAGATAGTGATTAGAGCAGTTGCCATGAAAATCTTTGTAGAAAAGACAGATAAAAGCCACACCACATCGATGACAAAGTGAATGATGTCGAGATACCAGGACCAAATCGATTACATTACAGATACTTCTTTGAATTTTGCCAAAAATCTCGAGATATACAACAGGAACACCAGACCAAATATGGCATCAGTATTTAATGAACAGACGAATCTCTATCTATAAAAGGCAGGATGTGTGTGTGTAACGAATGCACGGCCGCAATTTTCGACGGATTAGCACCAAAATTAACATGGACATGCTCCAAGTTAGCGAAAAGGCCAAGATCGACTTTACATTTCCCAATTCCCATCGATAGGGGTAATAATCGATTTTTTCATGCTTCTACGGCAGTTTACATGTAGTTTTCGGCCATTTTCTACTGGCCAGAGTGAGAGTCTATAGCTGGCTGCCACGAATAGGCAGGAAGATTCTATTATTATCTAGCATTCTAGCATGCAAAAAAAAAACGATAGCTGCATTCATCACAAGTGGGAAAAATTTAAATCTGCATGGCACTTTACTCGAATTATCTCAGCGTTGATTCTGATTCCGCAAAACTGGCTTGGGTGTGAAAAAGTATTTGTTGTTAACATTCTTTTTTAATTCGGTTTTTCCAGTTACGAGTCCTTTTTTAAAGCTGGTCGTTTTGTGTCATTTTGTTTAGTTCTTTTTTAGTAACAGATTTAATGTTTAGTATAGGGCTTAGAAAAAATTCGCAGTGTGTGATAGGCAAGAAGTAAGGCATGTAGCAACATCAGCACGGCAAAGGGCACTCCTTTAAAAGCAAGGAAAGGCAAAAATATTTTAAGTCAAGTGATAGCGATTGCTGTATGAGTCGTACGATTTTTGAATCAAGCACGGGCAACGCCGGGTCATGCTGCTAGTGGTAGATATATTTCTTCTTGTTTTACCTTTTACAATTTTGCTTTCGTTACTTGATTTAAAAAAAATATTTAAAGTTTTTGTTGTGATGTCTTGTAGTCTGTGATGTAGAAATTCTAGAGACTTTCCATTTTGCCAGAAATAATCTGTGACTTTTCCAAATTGTACTACGAGATCTTATTTCTCTCTCTTGAAGTATGCAAATACTTTGTTATGTTTTATTATTTATTGGGGATCTAATTCTGAATTCATCTTCATTCTGATCTTCCAACTCCATATCGGATTCATGCAAATCTAATCAGTCAGTTATGTGCCATGCATGATATATGATTGACAAGACAGATTTTTTTCCCGCAGTAGGTTGCCATTTCAAGTCTATAGAAACCTATTTACCCATATCTGGGGAAGAAGATGAGGATTCATACCTTTCCCAAGGATTTTAGCACGTAATTAGTGAATGTAATGGATTCGACTAGAATTCGAACTCAGCTCTCCCATTCCTCAACCCGAGCCGCTATACTTTATTTCAGCTTGCCTCCGCTATCTATTTAATACTGTGTTCACTTTCTCCATCAGAAGCAGTCACGGAGTCGTCTCTTCCAGGTTACTCGTCTCAAATTCTTTGTCGTCAATTCTTTGTCGTTAATTCTAGGTCTTATTTCATCAGAATGGGCCAAAGAATTTGGTCCACTTGTTGCTTCTATAGCTCTATTAAGTCCCTTTCGTGGAATAAATTTAGCCTTTTCAAAACTTGATCCTGTGTCTTCTATGTTTCCACATTTTTTCATTTATTGAACAAGACATTGTTATAGGCGATCTAATTTGTCATCCCACCAATGCAGAGGAGTTTTACATTCTACTAGCATGTTGAATAGTTCTATAACTCAGTCTCTGTACTTATGGTGTTTCTGGATGGAGAAAATGCCTTCAACCCTATTTTCACTGTCTGTGCCATTCTTTCTGAGATTCCATTCGATTGCTGATGGTATGGTGGTGTTTTATAAGGGAGTCATCCAATTTGTTTTAAACACGAACACAAAGTTTTATCACAAAATTCTGCTGAATTGTCAGCACCCTATTTCTGCAATATATACTCGTAATATTTCCTTTACCTTGGCTGCCTTCCTATACTGCAATCTAACCACTTCAAACTGTCTAGAGAATGAGTCGGTCAAAATTAAAAATAGTCCATATGAACGCAGGCCCAAAACTCTTTTTTCTTGAATGTATCTTGGTTTGACGACTGTTTTTTTTTTATTTGGTGATTTTTTGTACGTATTTCTCGCGAATATCCATGCCAGCACGTTTCCAGTTTTAATCGTCTCTGTGTTACTGTTATTCCACAATGAATATCATCGTATACACTTTTTATAACGTATCTTCTTAAACTCTATGCTGGTATTAAAACATCACCATTTCATATAAGACCCTCCTTTATAGTTAACCTGCGCCTTAACTATTTATAGAGTCTCTTTAGCTTAGATCAATCACTCCATTTTTTCTTCTTTTTTTTTTCTACATGCAATCTTGCTTAATATCGTATCCTTTAACGTTTCAAATGCAAAACGATATATGGGTAAAACACCTGTTTAAATCCAGTGCAATATTTTATCTTCAGAATTGCCTGATCTTTCTAATGATTCATTGTTGAACTTAGATAGCGTCTCTACATTTAGAATTTTGTTTCCTTTTATATATTCAATATCGCAGTCAAAGGTGATGAGCTTTATGGCCCATCTTAAAATTCTAGAAGATGTAACTTTAGGTAACTCCTTCTTGTGCTTAAGAATAAAGTCTAAACGTTTATTGTCAGATTTAAGCAGAAACTTTCTGCCTAATAAAAAAAATGGTGAGCTCTATCAGTGATCCATATGATAGCTAAAGCTTCTTTTTTTCAATATTTGAATATTTATCCTCGACTGACGTTAACCTTCTTGAAAGGTACATTCAGTGGCGTGCCGGTGTCTTGGCCCAAGTTTGGGGCAAAAGCTCGAATCGGCGCCCCCCCTACCAAAACTAGATCAAGATAGGATTTTTTTTAGAAATTCAAATACAAATACTTTTTTTGCGATTATTGACGCGATATAATTTCCTTCCAGATTCCCTAAATACAAAAACAAATACTTTTGAAATTAGGCAAATATCTAAATATAAATGCTTTTTCACATAAATACAAATGCTTTGACAAATTATTTATATACAGTTCAAATACATTTTTATCCTCTACTTCAAACAAGCACTTTGCATTGACAAATTCTTAATTAAATGACGTCAAGACTAGAGCCATTGAATAGTCAATAACACCATCCACATTTATGTGTCCAAATTCAAAGCCAAACTGATTAGGCATTGCTGACCCATTGTTTTTTTTATTAATTTTAGTTTGCTGAAAGAGCTCCCACATGACGCCATTGAGACAACATGCGCAAGACTATTTGTAAATTCGGAAACACATTATTACCATAAGATATTGTAAAGTTAAAAAGCTCGATTTTTTTTTAATGAAGGGAAGGTTTCTTCTTTTTCGTATTAAAATTCGTCAGTCTGTAATTTCGCGACCGGCCTCTATTCCATCAAAATCCCCCTCATATGCTGCAGCAGCTACTTTGCCTTTTACTACCGTGTCTTTGTTCGAGTCAGTGAAGCTTTCAGTATCCAAGAGGAACCCAGATTTTTCGTGTAATTAACTCAACTTTGTAAATCAATCTTTCAGTTCTGTATTCAACCTGTCCAGTACTGCCTTCAAATTTAACAACCATTTATTCTCTCACATTTAGTGTCTCATCTTTCGTTTCCTCTGTATCTATTCTTTTTTTTTTTTTTTTTTCTTGACACACCATTTTCTGCTCACCAAAGTCAATACCCAATTCTATGCATTTTCCTCGACTTTTTCAATTGAATTTTTACATTGTTTTACGTTCACTCATAACGGATTGTTTTAAACTTTGAATGTCAGATTGAACTTCATTGAAGTTGATTCTAGGGCACTGAAGTCGCTTCTACACTCGGTCAATGAAAGCCAAGACGTTGTCCCAGAACTGCAGAATAGTTAGAAAGCTGAAAGTTTACATGTGCAGTAAGCAGTTGACGTCGCTTCTTGTTTGGACAGATACTGAAGTGTCACTTCTCATATCCTTCACCAATTATGTTTTACAACGTGAACAGCATCGCGCCTAGCATTCCATCTTGTATTCAGGGAGCCGCTTTACAGCCGTCACTGTTCTGCCCTTCAATTTCTTCCACCGCATTGTTGTGCTGGAGAAAAATTGTAGAACAAATCAAAAACTCCAAAAATGATATAACAAACACCTGTTTTGATGCTGCATGCATTCCTGTTAGTTTCAAAGGATGCTTGTCACAATTCACAAAGATTGTTTTTAAGTTTCTCTCCGATATTCTTTTCTTCGCTGCCATTGTTGTAGCATTGTCATAGTCTTTCCATGAAAGTCGTTCAAAACATGATCATCTCGTTCCAATTTTGACGTAATGTCGAACATAATCCCATAGTATCTACTTCTTTTGACTTTCTGTAGGATAGAGTGACATAATTCCTTGTCCTGTATCTCAAGGAACTCATTCTATATATTGCCAAAATGTTGCAGAATACGAATACTACTTAATTCAGGTGATATTGCAATAGAGGGTCGTACATTCTAAGTAGCTCAACGCGTGCAAGAAAATTCAGTCATTTATGTGACATACACTTCTGTCGCACTACGCATGAGCGAAAAACTACTGGACGCCGTCGCCAAAATAATTCATAGCACCAGACGCGCCGTAAATGAAATAAGTATCTGCGGACAAAAAGGATAATAAGGTAAAAAAAAATATGGTAATTTTAGGTCCTTTTACACCACTTTTTGCATTCATTTCCCGACATTTTCACTGATAAATATGTTAAAAATAAGTTTGGTTAGATTAGGTGTAGTTAGGCGAGATTTTTACACAGGTTTTGGGGGTTTTATATATATATATATATATATATATATATATATATATATATATATATATATATATATATATATATTGAAAGTAGAACATTTCGCTTGCAATTCACTCCCAGGAATAAATAATTAAGTAGATTTCTTTCAAATTTTATTCCTATCATCGCTTGATAATGGAACGAGACTATGGATTTTAAGTTTAATTTTAATAATTAAATTTATAAATTTAGTTTCAGTTTTGAAACATGGAAATTTTCTCTGTCACGACGGAATCATATTTTTGAAAAGAAAATAATTATGATATTTTGCTTTACTGTTTTGTATCGATCACTTTAAAAAAAATAACTGGTAAGAACATACGCTGCTGGTGTAAATGCAACTCAGGCATATAGGAGTTTAGCAAATATTATAGTGAAAAAATGTTATATTTGATCGCAACACCACTGAAAATGTCTTGATTAGGAGTGGATAGCTAATATATGTGTGTGTGTGTATAGATAGATGAAGAGAAAAATGAAACACAAATAAAGATATACATGTGCCGTATATATATTTTAAAACATTGTTAAATAAAAAGATAGATATTTTTTAAGTCAGGAAATTTAAATAGAGAAGAAGAAGAGAAAGAAGAAGAGGAAGAAGAAGAAAAAATAATAATAATATAGACGGTGGAGTAATATATAGCGGCTTGGATTAAGGAATCGGAGAACCGAGTTCGAACTCCAGTCGAATCCATTACATTCACTTACGTGCTAATACCCTTGGGAAAGGTGTGAATCCTCTTCTCCCTCCAGCTATGGGTAAATAGCAGGACAGCAGATAGAGTTCTATATCCTTGGATGGGAACTGGTCTAGGAGAAGTACAACTGTGAATTCAAAACCTGCGGTGGGCCGTTTGGGGACCCTGTGGCACGTAGTGCACCAGATCTCTGAATTCGGCCCTTCAAAAGTGTGGATGGTCCTGCACGAAACCTTAACCATTATAATCAAATCTCATGTGCTGTTGTTGGGCTGTTGGTTTCCTAGGAACCGATCTGCTTGATCCTCATACGTCGAATTTGACGGGAGAGTCGAATATATATATATATTGGCTGGCCACTCATATCCGAGGATATCCATCTACTTGGACGGCTTGCAGAGGTATTTTTGTATTTGTTCAACACCTGCAGAGTCCATCCGTAGTTTATACTGCAACTATGCTAATCTGATTTTAGTTACAGTTTTATGGGAGAGAACACGTTATCTAGCGTGATCAACTTTCTGAACGAGGCCTGCACGCTCAAACCGTCGATCATGATGACTTGACACATCGTGCTAGCACAGCCACCGACGGCTTCCTGTAACTAAAAATAGTGAAAATATTATTATTCGGTATGTTCAGCTGATGCATATAATACCCTCACCCCCAGGCAGATGAGAAGCCAAAACTAAAAATGAAGCGGTTCATTGTTCGGATTTTTCACTTTAAGTATAATATTCATCATCGTAAGCAATGGATTTCTCCTGATCCCCAACGGTTCAATTATTCGTGGACTTGTGAGATACATTTTGTTTTAGTTGGTCAGCAATAAGAAATTGAAACCGCACCCTCCAAAAATCTCAAATTAAAATGTTTTATAAATTCTCTGAAACATGTGTACGTTGATTTTGTCTTGAATTGTATATTATAGTTTTAATGTGAACAAACTGAATTTTATATTTCCTGTTTGACACAGAAAACGTGACTGAAACTGACGTTATTTGTGATATAGCCAAGGGATTTATATAACTTTATGAAGGGTATTCATTGAACATTATCAACAGATATATTTTGGAAGTCGCTAATGATGGCCTAATGTAAATGTGTGCTTGTATTTCCCTTTACTGAATACAAGAGGAGGGATATATTTTATATTATTATCGAGCTGAAAATAGGCTCTGTTGGTGACAAAGAACGATGTCAACTGCTTCAATATTTGTTCTTTTTCTGTCGATATAAAGGCCATGATGCTTTCAAACCAATGTGGGATGCCGACTGATTGACAACATCGAGTTGCTGTGATCTTTAAACAAAGGTCAGGAACAAAGGAAAGAAAATACCAAAATATGTCGTTGATGTTTGATTGTACTCTTCAAAAGTGAAGGAAACAAATAGATTGATAGATATTGATCGCCTATACTTTTGCTTGAGCGTTTATTTTAAAGTTTCTTTGTTAATACGCATATTAGCTGATGTTAGTTAGGCTGAATGAGAAGATATTAATGTTTGACAGATTTCAGCAGTCCTCTATATGTTGGCTAAGGGATATTTTTCTAGTGTGCAGATCCTTAACTTGTTGGCAATGAACTGCCTATATTTGTCGATGTGTTCGGACGGTTTGACCAATATAGTGTTCCTAGCAACCCTGCGCATTATACTGTATATTAGGTTCTCTGAGTTGCACGACAAATTATTTTTAATTCTAGATTTGTATCCATGTTTGAATTTCAATTTGTGGCCTTATAATAGGGAGCTGAAGATTCTGCAGTGGGACGGTTGCATCTTTTCACCTGAGTCTCTTTTATTTTGGTCTGCAGTTTTGCACTTGTCTGTATAATTGGTCTTTGGATCCCCATATCCATTAAAAAAAAAATTCCTTTTTTCTATCAAGGGATAAGTTTAGATGCTTTATAATAGAAAGAATAAATGATTTTGAAGTAAAACTAATGAAAATAAACTTGTATTTAACAACTAAATTCTATGGAACATTTATGTACACTAATAAAATAACTCATAATAAACCATTTTAAAATATGTGAGTAATTAGGAAATTTCAAAAAGTGCACTTTCCTTTAATGAGATCCATGTAGTTGATGTTGATCTGCGAGTTTTTTGTTTTTTGTTTGTTTGTTTTTTTTTGTTTTTTGTTTGTTTGTTTTTTTTTGTTTTTTTGTTTTTTTTTGTTTTTTTTCATATTCAACTCCATCGATGTCAGTGATAATGCAAGAAAACCACTTTTCACAATATCGACTTTATTATGGGTTTTTGATAGCGAGCCACACCACTAAAACCCGATTAATCCTTCCTTTATATATAATCCTTATATAATTTATATATTAAATTAATTTTATTATTATTTTTTAATATTTTATATTAATTAATCTGTAGTAATATATCAATATTTTATTAATATTTAAAATTAATATTATTATTTATTATTGATATATTAAATTAATTTATATAATAAATTATAATCTTTATATAATTTTCCTTTATTTATATATATATATAAATAATTCTTCCTTTATATATCCTTCTCAGTTTTTATTCAACTTTTACAATCAAAACATACAGTAGCGTAAATGGTGCGGTAGTGATTTTCCAAGCGTAGCTTAGATGTGGCACAAGGCCGAAATTAGGAGGCACCCAGTGAGAATCGAACTCACTACTCAGTCGTAACTGTTCTAACGAGACAAGCTTGCTAACCATTACACCACCTGGTGCGGTAACTTACATCACTTGAATTCGTTTTCTGTTAGTTTATAGCTGTTTTTCTATTTTTAGTATTTTAATATGGTGTAGATTACTGTAGAAATTCCAATTCTCAGTTGGAACAACGTTCCGAAGTGAAATTGTTTTTATGGACTAAGTGCCGGACGGAGACGATACGTGCTTAGGCGATCGTCTCATTATTGACTCAGCAGAAGATGTTCCCACAGAAAATTGTCGATTCTTTCTGCTGTAGCCTGGTTGCTAACCAAGGTTATAGGAACCAGTAGGTTCTGCTATTCAAGCCATATCTGGGGGACGGGAGAGAAGAAGAGATAAATACTTACTTTTCCCAAGGGCTGTTACGCGTAAGTGAATGCAAAGAGCCCTACTGGAATTAGAACTCGGACCTCCGATTTCTCATCCGAGCAGATATCTGTTACACGAAAACGTGCATCTTTGTGTTAATAAATAAATCATAAAAAGTATACTCTTTTTTTTAATCATCATGGTTTAAATGTGTCGCCGAAGTTTGACTTTAGGTTCAAGTGTGCCGTGAGATGTAAAAAAAGGTTGAAACTAAGCAAAGGAAGTAAGCTAAAGATTGAACTAAATAAAGGATTAGTTGCAAAAACTGTTTTCCCTTCAAGAGCAACCCAGAAGGAATTATTCAAAGCAAACCATATTTGTTTTCAGAAATTAGCTGATATGTGTCCGAAGTCTTTGACGAAATAATCTTGTTTATTTGTAGATAAAAGGCAGTTAGTTATGTGCCATGCGTGATACACGCGTAGAAGATCATGTATCATTCGATACATGACTGACAAGGCAGATTTTTCCCCGCCGTAGGTTGCCATTTCTTTCTGCGGTAGAACAGTTGCCATCCAAGGCTATTGAACCCAAAACTATTTACCCATAGCTGGAGGAAAAAGAAAAGGATTATTATTATTAGCCCGTAAGTGAATGTAATTGATTCGACTGGAATTCTTAACTCGGTTCTCCGATTCTGCAATCCAAGCCGCTATCCATTATTCCACCCTACATCCTTGTAGATAATAACAGATTCAAAAACAGATGTTCACTATAGTCTATGAATATAGAATACAGCGCAGTACGTAAGCTGTTCAATGAAACAACGTTAAAGATTAATACTCACGAGTCAGACACTCTACTGAATCCGCCTATATCGCCAATACCAGCAGCAGCTGTTCTGTAATTCTTAAGTCTTCGATATCAAAGGCTGCCAGTGAATATTCGGAAAAAAATATGGCCGCCTTTATATACGTCGCATTAAATATTTTGAACCTTCTGATTGGTTAACCCTTCTATTGGTGAACTATAAAATGAGTGAGCTCATTTTGGCTGGCTCACTAGTAGTAGCTACCCAAAAATTCCAACACAAGCTCAAGAAAGGTTTTTGAAAAATCTAAAAATCTGAATCTTTTCTCATATTTATTTATATTTTATGTGAAGTTTTCTCTTCGAAAGTCACCCACTAAATAAAAAACGAAAAAGTTCATGTGTAAAGGATAATATATACAGGATGTAAATAAACATTAAGATGTTAACAGAATCAAATATATGTTTGTTTACTACTAAATATTGATTATGACAACAAACCCTACCAAAATACACAAACTCTTTATTAAGACTCTCGATTACTTAAGCTAGTAGTCATCAGTTACACTAATAAAAAACAGGATTAACGTTTACTTTAAACTTATTATAATTCTGCTTGTCCCTCCTTTAGTTCCTTAGCACGTACCCCATAAATGATGGACTATTCTATTTTGATGGCGTGCAAAGTCGGGAAAGACATATCAGAGACGCTACTTTGTCTCAGGGAATAAATGATTAAAGAAAGAAAGAAATGTTTAACGTCTGTTTCAGTGAAATGGAAAAAGTTTCTAATTTCAAATCATTTCATTTCTACCAATTTTTTTTTAAATAAAATAAAAAAAAAATAACGATCACCATTCATATCTATGATTATTAATGTCATTTGAATATTTTGTTAAAGTTGTTAAGCTCAAATATTTAACGCTGCAATAGGGGACTTTCTACGGATATTTTATTGTTGTCGAATTCGCCATGTGCTTATTCAACCCGCCTTGAGCTAAAGAATTAAGATTCATCACAAAATTCAAAAAGGAAAACCGTGAAATTTTCACGGGTATTTCTAGTAAGAGTTAATATCGGATTAAAAATAAAATCCATTAATTCCTTAGAAATTACATTTTTTTTCTTTTCGAATGCGAAAATAAATTTATCAGTTTCGGGGACCGAAATGTGCCAAGGAGAAATACGCATTTCTTAAAAAGGGAAATTCAGCCTTGTTTTGTTATTAAGTCTGTCGTGACTGAACTGTCTAAGGCATGCGTATCCTAAAGATTGTTTTCACAAAGTTCGAACCCTGCTAAAAGGTAATATTTCTGCAAGACTCGCCAATGCTCAGTCCGGTAGACGTCAGGTAAACTATTTAAATAATATTAGCATGTCTACTCAAATAGGTGTATCCATTAAATATAACGATTATAGAAATTAGAAATAACGATATTCTGGAAAAAATTATTGGAATTGTCCTAATGGCAATGAAATTAATTACATTTTTTTTCTTCATTTTTCAGGAATTATGAGTAGCCAGTTTGGTACAGATCGGTTCGCTGACGGCAGGGGTATTAAATTTCATATCAATTGTTTAAACTTCTGCAATACTACATATATTAAAAAAAGAACATATTCACTTTAAATACAGAAGGTGTCGTAAAAATGAAGAAGAAACACCATGCATTTCTTATATTCTTTTCCTGTTAACCAGTGGTTGTTGTCAAACATAAATTGAAATTAACCATCACTACATAAATCTCCATTTCAATTTCATTCGCTTGTCTATTTTATTTCAATGACATACTTAAAAATATTTCTACAAAATTAAAAACAAAAAAAAAAAAACAACTTAAAAAATAATTGTATTTCAGAATGATCTTGAAAAACTTAAATAAAATCTGATAATTATTTGATTCATTTGTGGTTTAGACATTTTCTTAGCTCTAATTTTATAATTTTATTGCTCATACCAGGGTAGAAGTTATCAAGACTGAGTGGTAGGGGAATGTATTATTCCAGTTTCTTATTTCAAATTGTGTTTACGTATAAGTGCATTCATTTGTGTGCGTATTAAATGTCACAAAAACATGTATGTCACTCACGTACAACACAGATATAGACATAATCATTACACAGGCACTTGCAAATCACATGCTGTGTACAACAGACAGAGAATTCACAGTTCGTTTTCTATACAGACCTTCTCATTAAAATTTCACGCCTTAGTACATCTCCTACAGTATGGGACTGGGGTCATTACCCGGCGCCTAAGACGTCCTCAAAAAGCAAAGTGTCGAGGAAGCTTGATCAGTTTTATCAAGGTTTTGCCGGTAAACCCATTTCAAACTTTGACCTTGCGGGGGCACTGAAAAATTCCTTCTTAAGCAAAATGTTGTACCTCTTTACACTTAACCTACCCTTATCATCATAAAGCTCATTCTATTCAACTTAATTTTCTGTCATTTTTTCCTTGCCCTTCTCGGGTCAGCGTAGAGATTTCATGCCGCAACACGCAGGAATGTCTGGTCAGTTAAATACATAAACACTGACCTCACATTTGGTACAACTCTACAGGGTAGCCTTAATGTTTATATGCTGCACAGGATATCCATATTGTTTTTTTTTAATACCGTACAGGATATCCATATTTCTTTTTTAATACCGTACTGGATAGCCATATTGTTTTTTTTAATACCGTACTGGATAGCCATATTGTTTTTATACACTTGGTTTCTTTTGTAAATGGTTTTCGGATATTCAGATGACATATTTATTGTCAGAACATAATTTGTATCTCCAGTTATCGTTTGTTGGGGAAAAGTGTCATTTGAAATAGACATTTTTGACGAATTGTCATGAATAAAAGCGGTTACTGATGCTTTAGTTCAAGATATTTTAATGTTCTAATTACAGAACACGGCCTCGTTATCCGCGATTTCTCTGTGAATGGTTTCAGTTATCCCCTGTCAATTGAAGAAATAATTGGTAAGTTTTATTTAATTATTGTTTTTAAAGTTTTATTTAAGTATTTTATGTTTTTACGTATTTGTTATTTCATTTTTACAATGATATTCATCCTGGAAAGTCTCGTGAGCCAGTCGAGGTAGAGATTTACAGAGTAAGAAGTATATTTCATGCATACCCGTAGGGAAGATAGCGGTTAGCTCTAAACTTGAACAGTTTAAGACTGTAATGATTGTAGAAGCATTTTTCCGGTTTCACAAATCAGCTGTTCGTGAGAAGAAGCTGCATGGGTGGAACTTACATCTCACCAATGGGATACGAAGGGAATGAGGGTGGTTGGCATGGCAGGTTTTAGCCATGATGGTTAGAACTGGTAAAATTAAGGAATTTAGTTCGTCTAAAAAACTTCCATGATCAGCAAGAGTCAAGCGATGTTTCGTCTGTGAGAAAGGGGTTTTAAGGTGGAAAATAATGTCTAACCCACAAGGAGCGGGAAACGCTTTGGAATTCTATCGAGACTAGAAAGTTAAAACTAGGCAGCTCCTGTCTAATTAGAAAAAAAGACTTAAAGTTTCTTATTGTAAGTGAAAAAGGGGAAGTTTTCAAGAAAATAAAGAAAGTAAAAGAAAAGTCATGTGCTGATGTTGGTAGAATTTACAATAAGAATAGATATTCTATGTACAATTAGTCAGTTATGTTCATGCGTGATACACACCTAGGCTATCATGTACATGACTGACTAGGCAGATTTTTTCCTGCAATAGGTTGCCATTATTTTTGCGGTAGACCAGTTGCAATCTAAGGCTATAGAACCCGTCTATCCTGCTATTTACCCATAGCTGGGGGGAGAGGAAGAGGTGTAATACCTTTCCCAAGGGTATTAGAACGTAAATGAATGTAATGAATTTGACTGGAATTCGACACTCCGATTGCTCAATCCAAGGCGCTAACCCTTACTCGACCGTTCATTCACGTATGTATAATACTATTGCAATTGATCTGTTTTTCTTTATAATTATTATTCATCTCAAAGTTATCCACGGTGCTATAATACAGGATGTGCTTTAACATACCTACACGCATACAAACATGTACACCAGCCACTTTCTGAAACTAAGAAGAAAACAATATTCTATTCTTCGCATCAATTTCAGACAATGTTACTAAAATGAGTTATATATTTTGTCTAAAATTTTTACTGCCAACCACATTAGTTTAAAACACGGTGTTTCATACGACCACCAGTTAAGCAACGTCGAGCCTGGTCAGTACTTTGATGGGTCACCACTTAGGGATGCCAGGTGTGCTTCGGGTTTAATGGATATGGTCTCAGAAATGTTAGTCGGAAAGCTGAGTTCCATTTCCTGCTGGATTCTTAATATTATGCGCAAATTCCCTTGTGAAAGTTATGGATACACATCTTCTCCCACCAGCTATGGGTAAAATAATAAGACTTGTATCACGAAACCATTATTATTGCTTCACAAAATATTATTACAATCTAAAAAAAATTATTGGCCTGAAATAATCTTCAAAGTGTTTAAAATCCGTAGAAAACGAATCAATCAATCAAGTAGTTACATTCATTTTCAAAATAAACAAGTAAACTTCATTTTCCTTTCTATTTTCTTTTTTTAAAAAAATGTATATGAAAACAACAAAAAATAATATTTGCAGGATGGCAATAGATATAAACATATTCATTTTATGAGAGGATGGGTTAAAAAAAATATCAAATGAAGATACTTTAAAATAGTTAACATTTTATTTAGCCTCCGGACAGGTTGCGGCGCTCTGCTTGATACACTGCCAAATTTATAAATTTCAATTTTATAACAAGTATGTATTAATAATGAATAACAGTAAACAAATTAAAACTGATAAGATTACGTCAAAGAATTATGAGAATTTAATGTATTTTTTTTTTCAGATGAGCGGAACTACTGTCAAAAACGTTCATTATATAACGAGCTTTTATATGGAATTAATCAAAAACGTTCAGCCGGTTTATCTGTTGTCTTTTTTTTAGTCTCTACAAGGCCCGGGGCCACTTGAGGTAGAGCGTTAAAGAGTAAGAGGTAAAGCTTGTGCGGATATGTCTGGAAGATAACGGTTAACCTTAAACTTGTATAGGTAAAGATTGTAGTGATCGAGGAAACAGCCTCTTGGGGGTCGGTTCCAGGAGGCAGTGGTTGATAGGAGAGAAGCTGTTTGAATGGAACTTACATTTCACATCCATGAAGGGAATGGCGGTGGTTCTCTACAATGTGCGTGGAATGGCGGGTCTCAGCCGTGAAGATGAAACTAAAGTTTCTTGGAACTAAGGAGTGTAATTCACCTTAACACTATCGATAGAAAATAAGATAGAGCAGCGAGAGGGTTGCAACGTTTCATTTGTGAGAAATGATTGTAGGTTGGCAAATCATCATCTACAATGACGCGGACCCACTTTTGGACTCTGTCAAGAGTGAAAAGTGAAGAGTGGGCAGATGGCGTCCCTATAGGGCAGCTCCATTTTCGGCCTGATCTGGAGCTTGTAAAAGTAGAGGAGAGCAGGTGGAGTTGATATCCTTGCTGTAGCGGTGTAGGGAATCGACCAATTTTCCCAGGATCTTTAGCGATGGATCGTATGTAGGAGTTCCACTTGAGGTTTAGGGTTGAATTTAAGTCACAATAGGCGCTCAAGTCAAGGGACCCTCCCCCTGAGGGAACATCAGTTCATCAAAATTGGTGAAAGTTCTGGATCCGTTCGGTGATGGTGCAAAGTCACTCATTTCATTTTCTAGGCATTGAATGTGTTCCACTAGAAATGGTCAAAGGAGAGATCAGCTGCGGAGCGCTGGTCATCGGGAGTTTGGGAGTTTCGTGTTGAAACACTCATCCAACATTTGGCTCTGATGTGTCTGCAAAACAAATATGTCACTTGAATCTCCTTGGTTAATTCAATAATAGGTATATATGTAAAGAAAATGATTTGGTTCTATAAATTTGGTTGGTAACCAGTCTACCGCAGAAAGAAACGACTATTTACTGCAGGAAAATATTCTGTTTCGTACAGTGGTTCCCAAATTAATTTTCTCTGCGCCGCATTTTCGGGATGACATTTTATGTGATAAGAAATACATGTAAAAATAATTTAAAAAAAGAGAATAAGTGAGTTAAAGGGAGAATGTTATCATTGATAACTATCTCCACAAATATACTTGATATAATGCAAAAATATCACAATGATAAAATCGCTGAATAATTCTTTATAATTATTTATACTGGGACTCATGCATGCAATTACAAGTAATCCATAAGAATATTTCAAATTTTGAAATCATATTTATTTTTGACATATGAATTTTTTAAAACTGTTTCTTAATGTTTGATTGTCTTCAATCATTCCTCCTCATCTGGTATCCTCTTCCGCCTCACCTGCTATCCTATTTCGCCTCACCAGCTATCCTCCTCTTCCTCACCTGCCATCCCCTTCCGCCTCACCTGCTATCCTCTTCCGACTCATCTGCTATCCTCTTCCGCCTCGCCTGCTATCCTCTTCTTCCACACCTGCTATCCTCTTCCGCCTCACCTGCTATCCTCTTCTTCCTCACCGCTATCCTCTTCTGCCTCATCTGCCATCCACTTTCGCCTCACCTGCCATCCCCTTTCGCCTCAACTGCTACCCTCTTCTTCCTCACCTGCAATCCTCCATCGCCTCACCTGCTACCCTCTTTCGCCGCACCTGCTATCCTCTTCTTCCTCAACTGCTATCCTCTTCCGCCTCACCTGCTATCCTCTTCCTCATCTGCCATCCACTTCCGCCTCACCTGCTACCCTCTTTCGCCTCACCTGCTATCCTTTTCTTCCTCAACTGCCATCCTCTTCCGCCTCACCTGCTATCCTCTTCGCCTCACCTGCTATCCTCTTCCGACTCATCTGCTATCCTCTTCCGACTCACCAATGTCGTGCGGCGCACCGTTTGGAAACTCCCCTAGTAAGTAATGAATCGTAACAGATATAGTCGTCCTCTTAACCGACTGACTGTCTGAATTTTTATTATCAATGACTGAAAGACATTCTTTCTTTTCTTTCTTGTTGAACTAATATGGAACCCTGAACAAAATGATTTCTGATTTTGCTGATTTGCAGTCGGCGATGAAGTGGGCGTGGATTCCTCACGAATGGTGCGTCAAAATAATACTTTTCACAAAATATTTAAAAAAAATTATTTCTATTTTTATCAAATGTCCAAAAGCGAGGATTCAGATTTCAAAAGTTTACGACAGGTTTTGGGAAGCCATTGATAAACTAAAACCATATCTGTTGGTTGAAAGAGCTGTACGCTAAGTCCACTAAACTACACTTTTTTCCGAATAGTTGTCAGTCTGGTAAATGGCTATATGATAAAAATCGGGAATTTGTAGTTCGGTCCTCGGGGAGCCTGAAAGCAGGCCACTCTAGCCGCAGAGAGATAAGGACAACCAGGGGATTAGGTGATATGTTAGGGGTTAGAGACGTAGAGTTAAAAGGAAATTGACGGACAGCGATCTTACGTAGAAGTAGATAGCTGTGGCTTAGGAAGAGCTGTGATAAGAACGGCGCCGTATGTAGAAGTCATATTCATATTGTGGAAGGTGTTGCATATATTCTGTATCTTTAAAGATCTGTCTCTTGAAAGTTTTAAGTTTATAAATACCAAGAAAATGATTTCACTCTCTAAAACGAATATGTCACTAAAATTCCACGTGAGGATGTAGGTAACCAGAAAGACAAACACACACGAGGCAGATTCTCTCTAGATATAGATTATAGATTCATTATAGTGTGATTAAATATAGAACAAGTAAGAATATGGTTATCAATTTAAAGCATTCATTATTAAACTTTAACAGAAATGTGTGCTGAAGCTAAATAGAGGAAGATTAAATTTATAAGAATTATCGTATTTGTTAATTACTTTCATTTCCTAGTTAATCTTTTTACTCGAAAATATAGGGAGTTGGATTGGTGGAGGTGGAATTAAGTTATTTTTATACACCGAATTAATGATAATACCAATAGTTTCTGTGACGGGAAAGTTAGTAAATAAATTCTCTACATCAAGTGACGCAAGAATTGCTTGGTTTGTTTTTACTTTTGTGATTTTAAGTATTTGAAGGAATGTGTGTGTGTGTGTGTGTTAAGAAATTTTTTTGTTTATACATTCTTTTTATAGACACAAATATTTAAGTAAATGCTCTGTTTATAATAAACAGTATGAAACAACATTTACCGTCATGAATGTCCGAGAAATTTTCATAGAAAATATTCGTCCTCCGACAGGATTCGAAACTGAATCCTATACAGAACCGTCATGGAGCTGTGATCAGATAGGTGTGACGTAAGAATCACATACACATTTATTACAAAAACCAAATGCATATTAATTACAAACAAGACGAATCTTCTGTAAGGCATATTATAAAGAAATATACTACTCCAATTGACCCGAATAAAAAAATCAAATTAATTATCTATTATAAAAAATTTAAGACAGCTAACCTTATTCTCAAAAATAACAACACACCAGCTAAGTCAAAATTACAAAGAACGAACATTATCTTATGAGTTCAAATTCCCCTTAAGGAATTGTGTTTCTGATCAAACCGGACGCGTAAATAATTACATTGGTTACACAACCACATGCTTATCCAGACGTCTTACGTTACACCCATATGATCACAGCTCCATTAGAACCCATTTAAACACACACAAATTTACCCGACTCCATTAGGAACATACTAGTAGAAATCACAAATATATTAACTGCATCCACCTGAAAAAAAGACTAAAAATAATGGAATCTTTAATAATAAAAAAGAAAAAAGCCAACTCTTAACAATCTTAATTACGAACAAAGCCACTATGTGCTAACCGTATTCGGAAATTAAAAACATCCCTACCACACACTAAGGCATACACAGAACGCACACACTCAATTAAGCTGAAAAATCGAATCATCTTTGATAATGGCTAACGGTATAGTCGAAAGCGTTCGGAAATATAAAACATTTGGACAGTTCTTACACACCCTTTGTCCAGAAAAGAAAGATCTTGTTCGAACACAAGAAAAATTAAATAAAAAGCTTAACCGTATTACCTTGTCTGTCGTTTTTAATGAAACACACACACACACACACATATATATATATATATATATATATATATATATATATTGACTTCAAGCATGAAACAGACTGTCAGTGCTTGTTGTTGACCTCAGTGTTCAATTTTATATTATTATATACAATTTTTATATTATTATATTAAAATTTCATTTAATATGTAATTGAATGTATTCAAATATTAAGTATAATAATAAGTAAAATGTTTATATCTAATAAATATTTTCATTGATATCAACCAGAATGCATATCAGCTTTTGAAGAACCTGATGTTTCTTATTTGAGATAATCAATTTGTATAATCGTTTTTGAAAATCATATTTTTTTAATTACATTTTGTAATTAACATATCTTTCCTTCCGTTCCATTCTAGACTTTTGTAAGCCTTGTAAATATGTGATTAATCTGCTTTTTCAGTCAAATAAAGTCATTCTCCATTCTGAGTGTGGTAACGACCTTAGCATTTAGATCACTGACAGGGACTAGAGGGAAATAGGTAATGATAATATTTTTTAATAGTATCATTTAAAAATTTAACAAATATTTAAAATTATAATATTGCTACATGGCATACGTGAAAACGAACATGTTGTAAAAGGGTCTACCTTAATTATAACAATTTCTCTAATATCATTATACAGCATCCTCAAATATTTCGTAGAAACGAATACATAGGTATAGTAGGCGAGTGAGGGAAAGAGACTTGGCCGGTACTACTCCGGATATTATTGCTAGTATATAGAAGAGACAAATGTCATTTTTTTTTTTTTTTTGTCAAGGTTTTTTAAGAAGAATGTCTCACTCTTCATAAAATAATATTTGTATTTAAATTTCATTATCAACATAATTACATATCCGTGCGTCAAAATGGTAAACGCATTGACATATACACCGTAATATTAGCAAAAACACCTCAAAAAGCTGTAAAATAAAATTTATCAGAATTTCTTTTTTTTTCTTTTTCCGTTCTTTGCAGATTTATTTTAATGTTATCTTTAATGCTATCTTACTGTCCATATCTGCTTTGCCTATCAGCGAGTTTATATCAGCGAAAACTGAAATTTAACGAACGTTACAGATACATGAGCATATTTACGAATAGTCAAAAGTTTTCAAATGTTTCATAAAATTCTTTCAATATTGAATAACTCTTCGACGGTGCATCAAGCCTTTCTTAGACGAATGATATAAAAAATAATCTTACTCGACAAATATTTATTTTGTTAAGAATAATATTTAGTTGTGAATATATATATACTGAGTAAAATTCATATCAAAATTCCGTCTAAATATTCTACATATTATATGTTCACTACAGGCAAATAATTAGTAGGGAGCTGCATTTCTTAAAAAAACACCTTAAAATGAAATATTTTTTGTATTCAATTAAAGTAAAATATAAAATTTCAGTATCTACAGTGGATTTGCTTTTATTTTGACAAACATAAGCATTTAATTCTAAAAGAATTTTTTCTATTATACAACGACAACATATTTTGTGTTCGTCAATGAACTCATCACCTGACTTAATTATAGCCTAATTCTTAGCATTCTTTCCAACAATTTTTGAAAAAAAATTGGATGTAAGATAATCCCATGCATTCTACGAACACTGAAAAATCTCACAATAACTCTTTAGGTATTCTCTTCGACATCACCTCTCCAATTCATAACAAAGTAATTCAATGGCAGTGAGGTCTGGATATTGAGGCAGCCATGTCATAATTTCCAAAACTGTATTCTTTTTTTTTTGACACCAGGTCATTTTGACATAATTTTGAAAAGTGTTTTGAATCATTGTCTTGGATCATTATTTTCAATTATGCGTGATGCAAATGGTACAGCATGTCTTGAATGATATTCTTCTTTTTTCATAACTCTCTTGAATTGAATCAAATATGCAGCCATTTTGGTAAAATCAAAAAGGTTCCTTAAGGGTTAATGTTGAAAACAAAATATAATTTATTTCATACAAAATACTCGTAATAGAGTAAAATGTATTGTGTACTGATGAATCCAAATTAAAAACAATTTCGTAGAAAGAGAGAACTGAGGAAAGAATGAAAACAAAATCAAATACATTATAGTTACTGAAATTTTGTTCTTTATTTAATACAAATAAACAATACTGATTTTAAGTTAGTTTTAAGAAAATGCAGGGTGGCCCCATTCTTTTTACTGTAGTACATATATATATATATATATATATATATATATATATATATATATATATATGTGTGTGTGTGTGTGTGTGTGTGTGTGTTGATTGCCCCATCTTCACAGATGACTGCCGTCTTGCCAATCAACACCTACATGCAAACTAGATCATTGGTTCCTCTCGAATGACTTCGAAGGTGGCTCCTCAGTATATATATATATATATATATATATATATATATATATATATATATATAAGGTTGGTGCAAAAATAATGACGTTTTCTCACATATGTTACTTTATGAGAAAACGTCATTATTTTTGCACCAACCTAATATATATATATATATATATATATATATATATATATATATATATATATATATATATATCGGTACATGTTATTAATACTGTTTATTTAAAATACAGAGCATTTACTGAAATAAACTGTATCTCTTAAAAATAACGTTTAAAGAGAAAATATATTAAATAAGTGTCGGACTTAATCCATTTCATAATATGTTGCAAATTTTTAACTTGACCACGTTTCATGAGTCGATTCGATTGTTCGGTAAAGATAGTCGAAGATTTGTTGTTTATTAACAGTAACTTGGACTCTGATTTCTCAGTAGCTGAGCAGTATAATATATATATATATATATATATATATATATATATATATATATATATATATATGTATGTGTGTGTGTGTGTGTGTGTGTGCGTATATATATATATATATATATATATATATATATATGTAAAAGAAAGAGGTTGTAGTGTTTCCAACGAGAGAAAAGTATGTATATTAAAAAGAAGAGAAGAGAGGTGCCGTAAACGTTTTTGGTTGTAATTTGGATTTATTTAGAAAAAAATATTATGCTTTGTTTTCCATAATTTTACTACACGTGTTTCTGGTCTCACGACCATCTTCAGGTAAAAGCGGAGATTTCCACATATAATTAAAAATAAATTATTTTTCCTTATGTTTTTCAATGTTAAATATTCTCGATATGAGACATTTTCTGTTTTTGTGTTAGTAATCCGAATTTCATTCTTGAATTGGCAATGAAAAGTTTTTTCTAAATAAATCCACATTACAACCAAAAACGTTTGCGGCACCTCTCTTCACTTCTTTTTAATATATATATATATATATATATATATATATATATATATATATATATATATATATGTATATATACATGTATGTGTGTGTGTGTGTCGCAGATTGAGTGCTGTGTTGATGAAACAGTTCTTGATAACCCAGCTAAAATTCATACTAGTATTACCATTTTTAAAGCGAATTCATATTATGTAAGGCAGTAAATCCACAAAGACTCATAGTGGTTATCGTTTGTGGAATAATTATTAAACGGAAACCTTACTAAGACTCCTGTCACGATAGTATGTCTGATCAGATAAGATCAAATTGGCGACTGATAACCAAAATGAAATTAAGTCTGTTGTTAATTGGGACAAAGAATGGCTTGTTAATTTTTACGTATCTAAAACGATACTGTCGTCTGTCAATTATCTAACAGTCCCGTTTCTGCCTTCCATTAGTATTACTAAGAGTAACACGTTGGTTTTTCTCGGGTTAAAATTCTCGACCGACATGAAGTAGCAAGACTATATTGAATCAATTTCTCTGTCAACTAAGAAAATATTCTGATATAATACTACTTATTTTCATATTTCTAAATAAAAAAAAAGTATAAATCTGAAATAAATACTGCTTATTTTCATATTGCGAAACAAATTCTCTCCAGAATCTATTTTACATATCTATAAGTCTTCCATTCGTCCCTGCTTAGAATATTTCTATCACATATGGCCAGGGGACCCTGATATATATATATATATATATATATATATATATATATATATATATATATATATATATATAATAAAAAGGCTTAAACACTAATACTCCATGGTCATAATTTATTCCATTGGAATCGTAAATATGATCCAATTCATCAGACCTACAAATTCAAAAAAAAAAAAAAAAAAAAACAACTCCGGAAATAAAAAATAAAATTTAGAGAGAGTGTAAGTATGAGAGTGTGGAGCGAATGCTAGAGCTATAGAGAGGGGTAACAGACGAGAGAAGGAGGGAGATTAAAACTTAACAGAGAGAAGCTTTAGAGAGGGGAATCAAAGACGGTTTAAGTGAGAGAAATATGAATGTTGTCGGATGTCTAATACATTAAAGATACATTTCGTGGTGACATGCACACACAATAGACGATCTCATCTTCAAGATCAGAAGAAGAGGGAGGGAGAGGAAAAGAAAAGAGAAAGGGGGAGAGAGATGGGGAGGCGGAAACTAAAATTGAAGGGCATTTACTGAAAGGGCCGCTGTGTAATTAAGAAAATTTGACAAAATTAATATCGACTACAGGTTACAAATCAAATATATGCATATAAAAAATAAATATAACGATTATCTAATCTAGCAAGGACAAAAACACCTGCGTATACACACATACACAATAACATATATACGTACATACATACATATAGGCGTGTACACACATACACGCACATATACCCATGTACACATATACATATATATATATATATATATATATATATATTCATATACATATACATATACATATATACATATATACATATATATACATATATGTATACATATACATACATAAATACACACACACATACATTCATATACACATACATCCATACACATCCATTCCTACATATATATACATTTACACACAGATATATACATACGGAAATACACATACGTGCAGCTAAACATATATACATAAAACCATACATCGCCATGCAATTACATACAACATCTAAACAAATTAACAATGTATCCCTATATCTATCCCTCTAACTATACATACATACATACATATACACCCATATACAGATATATATGAATGCATACATACCAAAACATACACACGCATATATAAACAAATCTACATACACATATACGTACATCCATATACGCATACATATATATACATATATACGCATACATATGCATATATATATACATATACATATACATATATACACTCCTACATATATACACATATACACACATACACACACAAGTACGCACATATACATATACATCAAAATGTAAAATCTAAAAAAAGTAAAATTTGAAAAATTTTGTTTCAAAAAAAAAAATTAAATACATCGCGCATCATATAAACATACACAATGATATATATATATATATATATATATATATATATATATATATGTATATATAGATAGATAGATAGATAGATAGATAGATAGATAGATAGATAGATAAACATAATAGATAAACATAATAGTCATTCCATTAAAATGTCATGTCCGATGTTATTGAACAAAGATGGAACTGACATAAGTGACAACATGTTATAAAACGGTGTTTATGTTTTGAATCGTTTCTTGTGTCTACATTTAGAAAATATCTCATTACGAAGATTTAGAAAATCATCTTGATTCTTATCTTTAATAATAAATTTTTTTCCGCCATGCACAGATCACACCGATCGGAAGTTGTTAGGGATTCTAGCTCTTGATAAGTATCTCCATTTTAAAAGTGGCGTTAGTCCCTTATCCACCAAATCCCAGTAGTGTTTGGATAAGGAAGTTTGATTTCTGAGGTATCTATATCTAATATATATATATATATATATATATATATATATATATATATATATATATATATATATATTCCGATATATTTTATAAAATCAAAATCATCAATATTATTGAAGCTGAACTGGCGTCTCGACTTCAATTGCCTTTTCATGGTAATTGTTCAGATTAACTCTTCTTTATGGTACCTAGACTTTATGAATTTAAGCGCAGTACTAGCAGAGCGACGAGGCCTAACAATCTACAGTTAAGCTGTAGGCTAGATGTAACCATATATTCTACGCTAACAGTTTATTTTCTCCCAATTCTCAATTGCGATACTCTCTTTTATCTTTATGCTTTCCAGTAAACATTAATCTTCAAAAATTGAAAAGAAATGTAAATCGCTCTCTACTGTTATACTGATTACATGTCTATTGTTCTCGCTCCTTAGTAATATTTCTCTTTTCTTATTCTTTCACACCCAGTAATCTCCATGTGTCTTAGTGGCTTCACTATCTTGATTGGGGTGAATTCGATTAAGAAAGAAAATATATACATATTTTTTTTCTCATAGTTAGCACAACACAGAGATTCATGCACGATGCAATCGTCAAATTTCAATCGACATCTAACAAATTGTGTATGAATCTCACAGGTATGCTACCAGTGTAGCACAAATTGTATATATATATATATATATATATATATATATATATATATATATATATATATATATATATATATATAAACAGATTTCTAGTACTGCCAAATCTAATCAAACATTTGAGGAATAAAAAATATGGGATCATATTAAACATAAGATACGTAGGCCGGCCCTTTGCATACAACGGGAGATGAAGTTTAAGTTGGCCTTATTCGGGGAAACGGTTACATGATTTGAGGTAAAACAATTTTCTCCCCCCTCTTACCATCCTGTTTTATTACGATATTAATAAAAAAAATTTCTTGTTAGTACTCCGTTTTAGATTACCGACGATTGTGTTTGAAAATGTGTCGGTCGAAAGGTACCTTACATTTTAAACGTGGATATTATTGTATCTTATGTTTAATATGATCCCATATTTTTTATTCCTCAAATATATATATATATATATATATATATATATATATATATATATATATATATATATATATATGTATTGAACAATAAAAATTAAAAAATTAAAAAATTAATAAATTAAAATCCTTAGACACACTGGGTTGTAGATTAATATTCTTTCGTTTTTTTTATTATTATTCCATTTAGATTCCTCGACTAGTTTCGGCCGAAATGGCCATCATCGGGAGGAGAAATATTTCTGCTTGCTGCTAGCACTAAACTACAGAAATTAATGTCTTGATGGAGAAAATGAACTTTTGTCTGTAGTTTTCATTTGTTTTTTTATTTTTTTATCTTTTTAACATGAATCTTTTAACATTCCTTGTGTTAGTCAAACAGTCTCTTTTAAGTTGTTATTTGAGATAAGAGCTGGATAGATACATGCTGCTATGAATTCTCTGGTCAGTTTGACAGTTGTATTGGACTTGGTGAGAGGATGTGTCTCTGTTTAGTGTTTGTGTGTGTGTGTGTTATTTGGTTCTTAGGGAGTGAGTGAGTATGATATGTGTAAGCGTGTGTGGGTGTGTGTTATCATTTGGCTCATTAGGGAGTGAGTGCGTATGATGTGTGTAAGTGTGTCTATTCGTGTGGGTGAGTGTATAAGTGTGAGGCCTCCACACCTCCGTAACCTTGTCTGTCTTGTGTGGGTGAGAAATGTGGGTAGTTTATATATATATATATATATATATATATATATATATATATATATATATATGCGTGTGTGTGTGTTTGAAGCTTAAAAATAGTTTTCATAAAAATATATTTCTGTCAATTACATTGTTGTGTTTTTTTTTAGCATTGATGGATATTTCCTTCCCAACTTTTTGATTAAGGTAGTGTGGATTGTCAATATCATTATGTTTAAATTTAGTTTCATCAAATGGGTTCTCCATCTGCTCTTTCATAGCGCTGTAATTATTCCACCATGCATCTGAAATGTTTAATTATTTTTGTAAAAACAATGTGTACATATATATCCAGAAGTTTTTACCATCATGGATGTATTATTAGTTTCCCTGTGAAAATGCTGTATTTTTGGTATATGTGCGAATTGAATGGAGAGGGTTAGATTACTGTTGTGATTGTGTCATTTCTTAGAATGAATAGGTTGTGAATCGAACTTGCCACGTGTACGGTAGTTAATGAGAAGCTACCTTTTCCCCATCTCCCTTCGGCGAACAAATTAAGTATTCCTACACTAGAAAAATACCCCTTATGCAACATATAGAGGAATGCAGAGGACGAAATCTGTCAAAGATTAATATCTTCCCATTCTACCAACGCGGCTAGAAAACCACCGAACAAAAGAGCATTAACAAAGAAAAATTTTTCTTCAGCAAATTTAAACGAAAACGCAATTCATTGCATAAACCAAAGATCATCATCAAAACTATTTCGATTTGAGGTAATGAATTAACATGTTCTCTGATCTTCAGTGACATTGTTTACTGATGTGACAATGTTTTGCCAGCCTTCTCTGCGTGTGGAATATTTCTGTCTTGTGCTTTGAATGCCTCAGTTCAGCGTTGTGACTATGGTAGTTCTTGGGTGACCTCTGAACTTTTTGAAGTCAGTCTTTTAAAAGTGAAACTCCATGGCTTTTTTAGCTGCGCATTCTGGATACATTCGCAAAATATGTCCAAGAAGTGTCCATCTTGTTTTCAAAATGAACAAAGACAAATGAGATTCTTTACATCTGCTGTAAAAGTTCTTTTTGGAGAGATATTAGGAGGGTACTTTATCGCTATCAGGATTCTCTGTTGTAGTCTGTGGAAACTCTCTGGCTCCTGCTCTCCTTCCTTTTTAAGATCACCGAGATCATGACATTGGAAGTTCAATACGCAGTAACCGGAGCAGCCATTTACTTACTCCGCCAAATTACGTCCTTCAACATAGATAAATATCATACTATCCTTATCATAAGCGACAGACAAAAACATTTAGACCGCGTGATTACTTTCTTTTATTCCGGACTTAAGCATCTGCACGTGGTAACCGAATAAACATCAAAACATTTTTGAAAAATAAACTGAAAAAAAAAAATATATTAGTAAGACCCATCCTGCCCTCAAAAATAAGAGTTGCCTCTGTATTCTGTCTTCCGACAAAATTAAAAGGCTCTCTCTGTAAGGGAGGGGGAAGGATAAAAAACATTAGAAAATTTTTAAAAAATAACCCAGTCGAAATGAAAAGCGCAGGTCAAAATAAAATGGGGAGATTGGAAATCTCGATTTGGATCTTAGGCAGAAGCCAGGCACAGGCCGGGAACGACACTTACTCACATTAACTAGGTGCACAAGAAGAGTCTTCCTAAACCAGGGGAGGGCTGCACAGGAAACCTCCCATTATGCCTGGGGGACTTAAAAAAGAAAATCAAGGCTAGTCCCGTTCACGCGAACCAAGCTCGCCATAGTTACCCACCTTTAACTGAAATCTGTCAATTCCAACCGCTTTCCTGAGTTGATGCTGAAATAATCTGATAAGATCCTGATGAGAATAGCGGTCACATCTCAAGATTTCCTCCATCCATGTCGTCTAAATAACCATTCGAAATGTGGCCAGCAGCGCCAGAAAGAACGTCTGCTTCATCCATTGTCACACGCGTATCCGCGACCAACGAACATTTGCGATTAATCATATTCTTTTCTTTTTTCTTTTTTTTTTTGATCCAGTAACAAAAATTTCTGTCCTTTGTTGTTTTTTTTTTTTATTATTTTCATTTCAACCTTCTATTTCTTTCGTTTTATTGTTCAATATTATTATTTCTTTTTCTAGCCTGGTGTTTCTCTTATCTATCGAAAAGTTATTATCATGCCTTTCTATCTGCAGGAGAACCAATTGACATCGTTCTTCGTCAACAACAGAAAAGCTTCGCATTTCGATAATGTTAAAAAACATGTAGCCATTCTCTTCTATCCAAAAAGTTGAAATTTAAACATCGTCTTTCATAAGCCACTTCCAAAATAAAGCTGTTCCTAATGTCAGAGATATCTCTTAGTAAAGTTACATAAATTGCTTAATAATATCACATATAGCATGTCAGTTTCGGTTACGTTTTCTTTTTCTGTCAAGAAATATAATATTCACTTAGTCGATATTAAAACAAATATCCAAAATATAATTATCACAAAACAGGATAAAATCGACGCACAAAAATGTCGAGGTTTATAAAAGATTTAAATGGAGACATACCGAGGGGTCATACTTTTCACCCATTCATATGCAATGTAACTCATATTATATACATTATTAAAACGCAGGGGAGAAGATGAAATGGATGGTTTGTGACGGTCAGTATTCAGTGAGCAGAAATGCAATTGCTACAATTAAGATATCTGAGCAACTAATCACTCCATTTTTACATTTGCCTTTTTATTTTTTTCAGAAGATATACATGGATTTATCATTGTGAATAATATATTTTGTTTTTCAGACACCATTATTTTGTGGTCAACAGAAGAATATTTTCTATGAAAATTTTTGGGTCCGTCATCGTCTGTTCCACTACCATTCGGCAACGGATGAAATGATGAATTCTGACGGATAATTTTCCATGTTGGTAGGTCATAAAATACTCGATTTTTCAAAGAATCATCACTGTATTTGTATTAAATTTCTTCCTCTTTGCAAACGGTGATTTGAATAAGAATAGCCAACGTCTTTTCTCTGTATCCCCACCTCAGAATAAGGGATTCTTCCCAAAATTCACAAACAATCAATTCGACTGGGTTATTTTAAAAAAAATTTCTGTTTTTTTATCCATCAGAGAGAGCCTTTTAATTTTGTCGGAAGACAGAATACAGTGGAAACTCTTATTTTTGAGGGCATGAGTTACTAAATTGATTGTTAGTTCAGGTTCTTACTGACAATAATGCATGAATCATGTATTCATCGATTTATCATTAAGTTTAAAGATATTGGTGACTTAGGCCTACAAACTAGTTACACGTACCTGCCATTTGGTGACACTGGCGTGCAATTTGGTAACTTGGACCTGCCTTTTGGTTACCTCCGGATTGAAAATTAGTTAATCGTGCCTGCAATTTGGTAACTCGTGCCTGCAATTTGGTAACTCGTGTCTGCAATTTGGTTTTGTTAAAATATATTCTTTGATCAGTTTTGCACTCGACCAGTCGGTTAAAAAGTTCAAAATAAATATGGCGTTTCATTTTCGACATCCACTTGGTTACTCGGGCCTGCAAATTGGTTTCTTTTGACCTGAATTTTGATGAATCGAGCCAGAAATTTAGTGACTCGGGCCTGCAATTTGGTTACTCGGGCCTGCCCTTTCATGATTTCTGTCTCCCAGTCTCCCATTTGGTGACTTGGGCCTGCAGTTTGGTTACTCGGGCCTGCTATTTGGTTACCCGTGGTTGCCATTGTTTGATTCAGTCCTACCATTTGGTGACTTTGGATTTCAATTTAGTTACTCGAGCATTCCATTTTAGTGATTTAGGCCTGTAATCTACTTACTTGTGTGTACCAATTGGTGACTCTTGCCTGCAATTTAGTAACTCATGCCTGTCTTTTGGTTAGCTCCAACTTGTAATTAGGTAACTGGGGCTGGCAATTTCATTCCTCGGGCTTGCAATTTCGTTACTCGGTCTGCCAGTTGGTGACTCGAATCTGCAGTTTGGTTTCTTGGACCTGCATTTTGTTGAATTGGGCCTGCAATTTGGTGACTCGGGTCTCCCATTTTATGACTCCAGCGTTCCATTTGGTGATGCGGACCTGCAATGTGGCGACTTGACACCATAAATATTTTACTCGGGTCTTCCATTGGATGACCTCCTACCTGTCATTTAGTTACTCATTCCTGCCATTTGGTAACTCGGTCTTGTAATTCGGTCCTCTGAGCCTGCCACTGGTAACTTAGGCCTGCAATCTGGTTATTCGGTTCTGCTATTTGGTGACTCTTGCCTGCTTTTTGGTTAACTCCGTCTTACAATTTAATTATTCGGGCCTGCAATTTGGTTACTTCGCCCAGCAATTTGGTTACTCGGGCCTGCAGTTTGGTTACTCAGGACATCGATTTGGTTAATCGGGCTTGCTATTCGGTGGCACTGGCCTGGACTGTTTTTGCATTTTCTTTTTTTCCTTTATAAAATTCGCAAACTGAAAACTATTCCTCTAGTGAAATTTTTAGTGCAGCTGAATGCTTTAACCTGAAACAAATGTGCATATTTTGAAATAAAGAAATTTCATAGCGTCCATTTCCTGTAAGCTTTACCCTAAATGAAACGGAACTGCTTCAGATGGTTTTAGACTTCATATATTTCCTATCTTGTATTTTGTTAAAATATTTTCTTTCATCATTTTTTTTTTTTTTGCATCCGACCAGTCGTTTAAAAAGTTCAAAGTAAATATGGCGTTTCATTTTCCACTTCCCGGAGTTCATTATAACTTCACAAAAATATGATGCTTTCTAAACCGACAAAATGATTCGCATATATTGGATAATCTAAAATAAATAAAAATATGTCTAAAAATACATATATACATATAATTTCGAGGAAAATATTATTCATATGTTAAATTATATATACACCAACATTAGTAAATTTACTTCGCATCTCCTTCTGGGAGCAAAAAACTAATGACGATGGACGGAGCAATCTCAAAAGTCTATTTGGCTGGCAGTAATTTCTCCTCGCTAATATTAAGCTTTGGAAGATGACATTGTTTGGCCATATCACATGACATAACAGCATTTGCAGGATAATAATGAATGATACTGTTGTAGGCGGACAGAAACGCAAGAGGTGGTCAAACATTACCAAAGAATGGCTGGAAATGACAATACCGGAACGCCTCAATGCCATTGCCAAAAGATCTTGCTGGAATAGGTTGTCTGTTTTTTTTTGGGGGGGGTGTTATTTTTATTTTTTTTTTCTGTCCATATGTCCACCAATGATTGAAGATGTCAACTCATTGATTATGATGATTTCAAGAAAAATATTTTTATATTAAACTTTTCGAACAACGACTTTATTTTGTAAATTGTAGTTTCACTGACATTCTCCCTTTAATTATACAATTTTTCAACTATCAAATTTAAATTTTGAACTGAAAAATTAATACAATAAACTAACAAAAACAAACATGTGGTTTTACTATTTTTTTCTGTCGGAATATTTAGGCATTATCCAGTTTTTGATGCAATACAATTCTTGTCCCATTTTTCTATATAAGAATTACGTATATAGAAAAAGGATCAGGAATTGTTCAGGTGACATCCTTTTTGATATTATTTTGTAGAAAATAACTTTCACCTGATGCTTTTTAGTATAATAGGAAGGTACAATTGATATGATTACGACTTTCACCATTCAAGGCTTTATCGGATCCAAAGAAGAAAGAAAGAAATGTTTGTCTGTCTGTCTGTATGTATGTATGTATATGTGTGTGTATGCTTAAATAATGAATCTTAGTACTTTTTCCCTATCCTGATATTTCTCGTCATTAAAGAAGAAAGATAAGCAGTGACTTTAAAAAAATATTTAATAATTCTGTATCTTTTCTTTATAATTCTTAGTACATGGCGAAAATAATTTTTATATTTTCCCAGTTTTTTTTTTTTTTCATTTTAGCGAATTATGGGCAAATGTTATTTTCCGAATTGACTCGAAAGCAAGAAATTAATTTTAGCCGTTTCTGAAACGAATCCAAGGCAAAACCTCATACACTTCTTCAAAATGAGTTAAAAGTAAAAGATGTGTATATTTTTGGGGGGCTATCCTTGTTTTCTGTACACAGAGGCACGGTGGAGTAATGGATATCGGCTTGGGTTGAGGAATCGGAGAGCCGCGTTCGAATTCCAGTCGAATCCATTCTAATACCATTGGGAAAGGTATGAATCCTCTTCTTCTCCCTCCAGCTATGGCTAAAATAGCAGGACAGACTGGGTTCTGTAGCCTTAGATGGCAACTGCTCTAGGAGAAGGACAACTCTGAATTCAAAACCTGCGGAGGGTCATTTGGGAACCTTGTGGCATTCGGTGCACCAGGTCTCTGTATTCGTCCCTCCCAAAAATGTGGATGGTCCTGCACGAAACCTTCGCCACTATAATCAAATCTCATGTGCCGGTGTCAGGCTGTCGGTTTCCTGGAAAACTGATCTGCTTAACCCTCATACGTCGAATCTCAACAGGAGAGTCGATCATATATAGAGAAAGAGAGGGAGAAAATAATAATATGATTTGGAACAAATAAGACAATATATTTTTATATGTGATGTTTATAATACTTGTATCTTTACAGAGAATTATTAAATTAAATTAATTATTCATTTATTAAAATTATTTTACTTATATGTGGGATCTCAGAAAAATTTGTTTTACTTTAACCGTTTTAAAGTTTTAAACTTTTCAAATGTTTATTCGATTACAACGTGTGGAATAAAAGAAAGAAATGAATGATGTAACTGGATTTGTCCGTCGCTTATGGTAAGGATAATATGAAATTTATCTATTTCGATGCACGTACCTCAGGTTTATGTAAGGAATTGCGTTTTGGTTAAAATTTT
>OZ010609.1:45717193-45754693 GCA_963932145.1 Acanthosepion lycidas | reverse complement strand
CAAAACGTGAGCGTGAGCTTTTTCATTGCTCGAAGAATGGTCGAGAATGCCTGGCATCTAATTTTTTTCAAAAGCTATTGGAAAAAATGCTAAGAATTAGGCTATAATTAAGTCAGGTGATGATTTCATTGAAGAACACAAAATATGTTGTCGTTGTATAATAAAAATTCTTTTAGAATTAAATGCTTGTTTGTCAAAATTGAAGCAAATCCACTGTAGATACTGCAATTTTTTCTTTTACTTTCAAAGAATACAAATATATCATATTCTAAGGTGTGTTTTTTTTAAGAAATGCAGCTTCACCCGTAACTTTTTGCCTGTAGTGAACATGCATATAATATATATTTAGTTACTGAAGGAATTTTGATCTGAAACTTACCCGGCACATATATATTCACAACTAAATCTTTTTCTTGATAAGGAAAAATATTATGTTAACAAAATAAATATTTGTCGAGTAAGATTATTTTTTATATCATTCGTCTAAGAAAGGCTTGATGCACCGTCGAAGAGTTATTCAATATCGAAAGAATTTTATGAAACATTTGAAAACTCTTGACTATTCGTAAATATGCTCATGTATCTATAACGGTCGTTAAATTTCAGTTTTCGCTGATATAAACTCGCTGATGGCAAAGCAGATATGGACAGTTAGATAGCATTAAAGATAACATTAAAATAATTCTGCAAAGAACGGAAAAAGAAAAAAAAAGAAATTCTGATAAATTTTATTTTACAGCTTTATGAGGTGTTTTTGCTAATATTATAATATATGTCAATGCGTTTACCATTTTGACGCACGGATATGTAATTATGTTGATTATGAAATTTAAATACAAATATTATTTTATGAAGAGTGAGACATTCTTCTTAAAAAACCTTGACAAAAAAAAAATGACATGTGTCTCTTCTATATACTAGCAATAATATCCGGAGTAGTACAGGCCAAGTCTCTTTCCCTCACTCGCCTACTATAACTATGTATTCGTTTCTACGAAATATTTGAGGATGCTGTATAATGATATTAGAGAAATTGTTGTAATTCAGGTAGACCCTTTTACAACATATTCGTTTTCACGTATGCCATGTAGCAATATTATAATTTAAAATATTTGTTAAATTTTTAAATGATACTATTAAAAAATATTATCATTACCTATTTCCCTCTAGTCCCTATCAGTGATCTAAATACTAAGGTCGTTACCACACTCAGAACGGAGAATGACTTTATTTGACTGAATAAGCAAATTAATCACATATTTACAAGGCTTACAAAAGTCTAGAATGGAACCAGAAGAAAAGATATGGTGATTAAAAAATGTAATTAATATATATATATATATATATATTAAGAAATGGACAAAGTCCGACAATTTATTTATTAAAGACAGTTTTATGTTTAACGTTCTTTTTATAGATACAAGTATTTAAGTAAATGCTCTGTTTATAATAAACAGTATTGAATAACATTTACCGGCCTGAATGTCCGAGAAATTTTCATAGAAAATATTCGTCCTTTGACAGAATTCGAACCTGCATCCTATACGGAACCGTCATTTAGCTTGACGTGCCTAACCGCCATGAGCAGTTATGAATGTACGAGATTCATGGAAGATTGAAGTTTATAAGCAGTAAATTCGACCTTGCCAACCGAACGATCCTTTGTGGCCGAGCGGTTAGGCACGTCAGCGTAAATGACGGTTCCGTATAGGATGCAGGTTTGAATCCTGTCAAAGGACAAATATTTTTTATGAAAATTTCTCGGACATTCAGGCCGGTAAATGTTATTTAATACTGTTTATTATAAACAGAGCATTTACTTAAATACTTCTATCTATAAAAAGAACGTTAAACATAAAAATGTCTTTAATATATATATATATATATATATATATATATATATATATATATATATATATATATATAGTGGCCAGTGAAGAGAATCGTTTGCAAGAACACTCATCCCTGTTGCCCAGCTGGTTTAACAGCTACAAAGCCCACATCTGGTTAATACTGCAACTATTCTAGACAGACCTTAGTTACAGATTGTGGCATATTCTGGTGTGAAGAACAATTTCAATATGACCAGCCATGATGATTTTTGGCTTCGTGCTGGCTCAACCATCAAACACTTTCTGTATGTGTATGTGTGCGTATGGGCGCCTGTTTGTCTGAGTATGTGTGTGAGTGTTTTTATACGGGCATCAGTCCATTACGTAATAATGAAAAAGTATTTATTTTGCAATATTTATATGTTTTTAAATGTAACACCTTTCTCTTGTATTTAAGCTTCATCAGAAATAAAATAAAGAAGAGAAAATAAATTTCTGCTTTTTTTAAAATTTTGCGTTGTGTTATCTTCATGCTCTAGTCAATCGAAAAGAGGTGATGTTTCATCAGAACAATGCGCGACCCCACACAGCAAGTATCACGTCACAAAAGCTCGAAGAACTTGGTTGGGAGAAAATTCCTCATCCACCTTATTCTCCCGATCTTGCTCCTTCAGACTACCATTTGTTTCGTAGCTTACAGAATCATTTGGAAGAAATAGCTTTTGTAACACAAGGAGAGGTTATAACTGACATTTGTGAGTTCTTCGAATCAAAGCCAAAAGAATTTTACAGTAATGAAATTAATAAGCTTGTTAATAAATGGAAGGAAGTCATAGATAATCAGAGAAAATACATTGTTGATTGAATCTGTAATTAAATGTAATATTTGGTCACTTGTTTTCTTTATTCAAAATTCGTACAGAACTTATGGGATGACCTGATATATATATATATATATATATATATATATATATATATATATATATATATATATATATATATATATCGCATTCTATGCTGATGGAATAATTATTTACTCCAAGTAATTCTGATCACTTGGAAAAGGTCAAAATTGCAGCCGATAGGAAAAACTGATAGTCAACAATCTGTTGTTAACTCGTGTAAAGAATGGCTTGTTAATTATAACGCCTCCAAAAGGAAACTGCTGTCTATTAAGCGTCTGGTAAAACATTTTCTGCCATCCACCAGAATGGATGATGTTAACCCCCACCTTTCCCAGGAGAATCACTCGTTGAGCCTTCTCGAGTAAACGTTCTCCGATTACATGCAGGGATTATATTATATTGTATAAATTGATGCTTGGAAAATATGTTCACTGTGATGTGCGAGATAATTTTTCTCGTCAGAATCCATCTAACATATTAATAAGTCTACCGTTCGTCCATACTTCGAATGTTGCTGACACATATGGTTTGGAGCTTCTGTTATATATTTAGAAGTCTTTGATCAAATGCAAAGAAGAATCTCCAGCGTCATTTGTCCTGACCAAGCACCTCGATTTCAGTCACCTTCCCACCGCCAAAATCTAGCTTCCCTTTTCCATTTTCTATAAATACATGCATGCTCTGGTGTACTTTGATCGATGTTACCTAGACTTTATGAGATGCAGTACTAGATTGGCGTCAAGGTCTCATCATTATACATTCGAATTGTCTAACTGTTATCGTAATTTCTATATTAATAGTTTCTTTTCTCGAACTTATTACTTGTGGAACTTTTTCCCGCTTTATTTCTATCCAGTTTACTTTGAGCTTCAAAAATTTAAATGCAGTATCAATCGTGAACTTCTGGATTCTTTATTCCTTTTCGTTTATTGTTCAGTCTCCTTAATAATGGCTTTCCTTTTTCTCATATTCTTTCATACTCACGCCTTGCGTCTTAGTGGATTTATTGTCTTGTTTGTGTGAAACACACAGACACCACACCAGTTACTAATGCGAGTTCTTGACTGCGAAAGACGAATGTACCGAACCAAACAATAGCAATTTTATCTACACCTTCGGAAACAATGCTCAACACTTTATCAGGAATAGGAAAAAATATTAAACAGACAGGCCATGTCGTTTTATTTTATCAAACCACATATATATATATATATATATATATATATATATATATATATATATATATATATATATATATACGCACATGCACACACTATGATATATTTTTTTTAATTTAAGCGCAGCTCTAAACTAGCATCGAGTTCTCATCAATTTACAGTTTGGCCGGCTACATGTAGCCGTAACTTCTATGCTAACAGTTTCTTTTCACGCACATCTCGCTTGTGGATCTCCCTTCCAGCTCAGTGCTTTCTAGTGAACTTTGACCCTCAAAAATCTAAATCTCATGCAGCCATTTGTGCTTAATGCCATTATTGCCTTGCTTGGGGTGATTCCGTTCAGATATATATATATACCAATGAATTCCTCCAAATACTTAAAATCACAAAAGTAAAAACAAACCCAGGAATTTTTGCGCCACTTGACGTAGAGAATTTATTTACTAACTTTTCCGTCACAGAAACTATTGGTATTATCATTAATTCGGTGTATAAAAATAACTTAATTCCACCTCCACCAATCCAACTCCCTATATTTTCGAGTAAAAAGATTAACTAGGAAATGAAAGTAATTAACAAATACGATAATTCTTATAAATTTAATCTTCCTCTATTTAGCTTCAGCACACATTTCTGTTAAAGTTTAATAATGAATGCTTTAAATTGATAACCATATTCTTACTTGTTCTATATTTAATCACACTATAATGAATCTATAATCTATATCTAGAGAGAATCTGCCTCGTGTGTGTTTGTCTTTCTGGTTACCTACATCCTCACGTGGAATTTTAGTGACATATTCGTTTTAGAGAGTGAAATCATTTTCTTGGTATTTATAAACTTAAAACTTTCAAGAGACAGATCTTTAAAGATACAGAATATATGCAACACCTTCCACAATATGAATATGACTTCTACATACGGCGCCGTTCTTATCACAGCTCTTCCTAAGCCACAGCTATCTACTTCTACGTAAGATCGCTGTCCGTCAATTTCCTTTTAACTCTACGTCTCTAACCCCTAACATATCACCTCATCTCCTAGTTGTCCTTATCTCTATGCGGCAAGAGCAGGCTGCTCTCAGCCTCCTCACGAGCTGAAGAGTAAATTCCCGATTCTTATCATATAGTCATTTACCAAACTATTCGGAAAAGAGTGTAGTGTAGTGGAGATAGGGCATTACTCTCATAACCCACTGATATGGATTTAGTTTATCAATGGGTTCTTAAATCTGCCATAAGCTTTTGAAATCTGAATCTTCGCTTTTGCACTTTTGTCGAAAATAGCAATTTTTAAAAAATATTTTGTGAAAAGTATTATTTTGGCGAACCATTCGTGAGCAATACACGCCCATTTCATTGCCGACTGCAAATCAGTAAAATCAGAAATCGTTTCGTGACTATGTCTTTTTCAATTCTTGACTTATTAGGCCATTGGTTCCCAAACTGTTTGGTGTGTCAGAAGAGGATAGCAGGTGAGGCGGGAGGATTGAAAGACAATAAAAATTTTAGAAACAGTTTCAAAAAAATTATATGCCAAAAATAAATATGATTTCAAAATTTCAAATATTATTATGGATAACTTTTAATCGCATGCATGAGTCCCAGGATAAATAGTTACAAATAACAGCGGGTGAGGCGGAAGTGGATGGCAGATGAGGAAGAAGAGGATAGCAGGTGAGGCGAAAGAGGGTAGCAGGTGAGGCGGAAGAGGATGGCAGATGAGGAAGAATAGGATAGCAGGTGAGGCGAAAATGGATAGCAGGTGAGGCGGAAGAGGATAGCAGGCGAGGCCGAACAGGATAGCAGATGAGTCGGAAGAGGATAGCAGGTGAGGCGGAAGAGGATGGCAGGTGAGGAAGAGGAGGATAGCTGGTGAGGCGAAATAGGATAGCAGGTGAGGCGGAAGAGAATACCAGATGATGAGGAATGATTGAAGACAATCAAACATTAAGAAACAGCTTTAAAAAATTCATATGTCAAAAATAAATATGATTTCAAAATTTGAAATATTCTTATGCATTACTTATATTTGCATGCATGAGTCCCAGTATAAATAGTTACAAATAATTACTGACCGATTTCATGATTGTAATATTTTTGCATTATATCAAGTATTAAGAATTTAGTAACTAGGCTCCGCAGATTGGAGGAGAGAGTTATCAATGATGATGTTCGAATACGAATCCACGGTTATCGGCCTTCAACCTTCTCTCTGTTTTTTTTTATTTTTTATTTTTACATGTACATTTCATCACATAAAATTTAATTCCGAAAATACGGCCCAGAGAAAACTAATTTGAGAACCACTGTATTAGAGAGAAGATTTTCGTGAAGTAGGTTGCCGTTTCTTTTTGCGGTAGACTGGATACCAAACAAGCTATAGAACTAAGTCTGTCCTGCTATTCAACCTATAGCTAGGGGTAGAGGAGATGGATTCATACCTTTTCCAAAATTATTTGCATGTAAGTGAAGGCAACTAACTAGATTGGAATTCGAACACGGCACTCCGTTTTTTCATTGAAGAGCCGATATTCATTAGACCTGAACGCAATAATTGTTACTATGTTAGTAAGCCATAAATTTCAAGTCTCTTACATATGAGTCAAGTGTCAAGCCTACTCCAAAAATGCAACATTACTTACTATGCAATCTAATACAAAATCAAAGGTGCACCTGCCAAAGTGCGAATTAGAAAACAAATTATGAAAGATGGAGACATACGACGACATGAATTAAAATAAAATATATGTGAAGAATAAAAATAGATAGAAAGAAAGAAAAAGGCAGAGAACAATCTTGAATAGTTTCTTCATTTATTCAAAGGGGGAAAATATTCCAAGGCACTAAATGGACGCTTGCCCAAATTACCGAACATTCTACAGTTATTTTCTTTAGATATATAACCAAGGAAATTATTTTCTTTAGTTATATAACCAATGAAATTATTTTCTTTAGACATATAACCAAGGAAATTATTTTATTTAGATATATAACCAAGGAAATTATTTTATTTAGATATATAACCAAGGAAATTATTTTCTTTAGACATATAACCAAGGAAATTATTTTATTTAGACATATAACAAAGGAAATTATTTTATTTAGACATATAAACAAGGAAATTATTTTCTTTGGATATATAACCAAGAAAATTATTTTCTTTAGAAATATAACCAAGGAAATTATTTTCTTCAGATATATAACAAAGGAAATTATTTTCTTTAGATATATAACCAAGAAAATTATTTTCTTTAGGTATATAACCAAGGAAATTATTTTCTTTAGATATATAACCAAGGAAATTATTTTCTTTAGATATATAACCAAGGAAATTCAAGTGACATATTTGTTTTGCAGACACATTAGAGCCAAATGTTGGATGAGTGTTTCAACACGAAACTCCCAAACTCCCGATGACCAGAGCCCCGCAGCTGATCTCTCCTTTGACCTTGTTCTAGTGGAACACATTCAATGCCTAGAAAATGAAATGAGTGACTTTGCACCATCGCCGAACGGATCCAGAACTTTCACCAATTTTGATGAACTGATGTTCCCTCAGGGGGAGGGTCCCTTGACTTGAGCGCCTATTGTGACTTAAATTCAACCCTAAACCTCAAGTGGAACTCCTACATACGATCCATCGCTAAAGATCCTGGGAAAATTGGTCGATTCCCTACACCGCTACAGCAAGGATATCAACTCCACCTGCTCTCCTCTACTTTTACAAGCTCCAGATCAGGCCGAAAATGGAGCTGCCCTATAGGGACGCCATCTGCCCACTCTTCACTTTTCACTCTTGACAGAGTCCAAAAGTGGGTCCGCGTCATTGTAGATGATGATTTGCCAACCTACAATCATTTCTCACAAATGAAACGTTGCAACCCTCTCGCTGCTCTATCTTATTTTCTATCGATAGTGTTAAGGTGAATTACACTCCTTAGTTCCAAGAAACTTTAGTTTCATCTTCACGGCTGAGACCCGCCATTCCACGTACATTGTAAAGAACCACCGTCATTCCCTTCATGGATGTGAGATGTAAGTTCCACTCAAACAGCTTCTCCCCCATCAACAACTGACTCGTTTGAACTGACTCCCATGAGGTTGCTTCCTCGATCACTACAATCTTAATCTATTCCAGCTTAGGGTTAACCGTTATCTTCCAGACATATCCGCACAAGCTTTACCTCTTATTCTGTAACCCTCTACCTCAAGTGGCCCCGGGCCTTGTAGAGACTGAAAAAAAAAGCCAACAGATAAACCGGCTGAACGTTTTTGATTAATTCCATATAAAAGCTCGTTATATAATGAACGTTTTTGACAGTAGTTCCGCTCATCTGAAAAAAAAATACATTAAATTCTCATAATTCTTTGACGTAATCTTATCAGTTTTAATTTGTTTACTGTTATTCATTATTAATACATACTTGTTATAAAATTGAAATTTATAAATTTGGCAGTGTATCAAGCAGAGCGCCGCAACCTGTCCGGAGGCTAAATAAAATGTTAACTATTTTAAAGTATCTTCATTTGATATTTTTTTTAACCCATCCTCTCATAAAATGAATATGTTTATATGTTTCCTGCAAATATTATTTTTTGTTGTTTTCATACACATTTCTTTAAAAAAAAGAAAATAGAAAGGAAAATGAAGTTTACTTGTTTATTTTGAAAATGAATGTAACTACTTGATTGATTGATTCGTTTTCTACGGATTTTAAACACTTTGAAGATTATTTCAGGCCAATAATTTTTTTTAGATTGTAATAATATTTTGTGAAGCAATAATAATGGTTTCGTGATACAAGTCTTATTATTTAACCCATAGCTGGTGGGAGAATAGTTGTGTCTCTAACTTTCCCAAGGTTATTTGTGTGAAAGTGAATATAAAGAAGGCAGCGGAAAACGGAACTCAGTTTTCCAATCCTTTATTGATTAAACCACCGGCACATCTAAACTTAAAGCAACTGATTAAGCGGTCACCCATCTAGGTACTATCCAGGCTTGATGATGCTTAACCGGTGTCGTACTGAACCCGCTGCTTCAACCTAATGTTGCCTTGAGCTGGATGGCATTAATAGTTTTTGACAAATAATACAACTCCTTTCATTGTCTGAAATTGAGGCGAGGGGGACAATAAAATCTTTTTCTTGTTCTTAGTTTCAGCAAGAAGTTGGTATTTCTGTAGGTGGGGTGCAGCATTCCTGTCTTATAGCGCTGTGGATAACTTTGAGATGAATAATAATTATAATTAAAAACAGATTAAATGCAACAGTATAGGGTAAGGCGACTAATATTGCACATACAATATCCTTTGTTATTGTCGATTCTAGCAACGTCAGCATATGACATTTTTTCTTTCATTATTAAGTCGAAAACCTCCACCATTTCGCTTACAATTAGAAATTTTAAATCTTTTTTTCATTTTTTTTTATATCTAAATTGCCAGCTTTATAACTTTTACTCTTTGGGATCCATCTGGCATCCTTAACAGCTCAGGAGGTGGAGACTGGCTGGTCACAATCAATAACTAGAAAACGAAAATAGTTACATTCCATCTACGATGATCAGATCCAGAAATTTCACCAATCTCGATAAACGGATACTCCCTCAGTCATGGCCCGCGCCTTGACCACCTATTGGGACTCAACTAAAACGTCAAGCGGAATTCGATCCATCACTTAAGATGCTGGAAAAATAGTTGGTTCCTTATACCGCTCCAGTATGTATTTGACCTCTCTTGCTATCCTCTACCTTTACAAGAGGCAGGTAGGGCCGAAAATGGAGTACTGATGTCATATACAGACAGGAGTTTCCCAGTTTTAACTTTCTAGTCTTGATAGAATTCAAATGTCTTTCCCGCTCCTTGTGGATTAGACATTATTTTCCACCTTAAAACGCCTTTCTCACAGACGAAACATCGCTTGACACTTGCTGATCGCTATTTCCATGGAAGTTTTTTAGACGAACTAAATTCCTTAATTTCATCAGTTCTAACCATCATGGCTAAAACCTGCCATGCCAACCACCCTCATTCCCTTCGTATCCCATTGGTGAGATGTAATTTCTCCTCATGCAGCTTCTTTTCACGAACAGCTGATTTGTAGAACCGAAAAAATGCTTCAAAAATCTTAACCTGTTCAAGTTTAGGGCTAACCGCTATCTTTCCCACACGTATGCATGAAATATACTTCTTACTCTGTAAATCTCTACCTCGACTGGCTCACGAGACTTTCCAGGATGAATATCATTGTAAAAATGAAAAAAAAAACATTTAAATACTTAAAACCATAAAATATTTAAATAAAACTTTAAAAATAATAATAATAAAAACTTACCAATTATTTCTTCGATTGACCGGGGATAACTGAAACCATGGACAGAGAAATCGCGGATAACAAGGCCGTGTTCTGTAATTAGAACATTAAAATATCTTGAACTAAAGCATCAGTAAGCGCTTTTATTCAAGAGAGTTCGTCGAAAAATGTCTATTTCAAATGATAACAAACGATAACTGGAGATACAAGCGAAGTTCGGACAATAAATGTCATCTGTATATTATAAAAAAAAGAAACAAAGCAAACGTCATAAAAACAATATGGCTACCCTGATCTGAGGTCAGTTTTTATGTGTTTAACTGACCAGGCGTTTCTGCGTGTTGCGGCATGAAATCTCTACGCTGACATGAGAAGGGCAACGGAAAATGACAGAAAAATTCAATTGAATAGAAAGATCTTTATGAAGATGAGGATAGGTCAAGTAGAAAGAGTTACAACTTTTTGCTTAAGAAAGGATTTTTCAGTGCCCTCGAAAGGTCGAGATTTAAAGTGTCTTTACCGGTAGAACCGTGGAAAAATTGATGAAGCCTCCTCGGCAATTTGCTTTTGGGGGACGTCTTAAGTGCCGGGTTATGACCCTAGCCCCATCCTGTAGGAGACGTAGTAATGAGTGAAATTTTAATGAGATGAGGAATAAACTTTTCTTGCATCTAATAATTTAATTAGTTCAATGGTTTTCAATCTTTTATTTTTATCTCACGACACACTTGAACCTAAAGTCAAAATTCGGTGAAACATTTAAATTATGATTATTAAAAAAAAAGAGTATACCTTTTTATGATTTATTTAGTGACACAAAGATGCGCGTTGTGGTGAAACAGATATCTGCTCGGATTAAGAAATCAGAGGGCCGAGTTCAATTTCCGCATGGCTTCGTAATATTTACTTATGCGTATATGCCCTTCGGAAAAGTATGTATCCATTTCTTATCCTCTCCCCACTTATGGGTTGAATAGCAGAACTGATAGGGTTCTATAGCCATGGACGACAACCAGTCTACCGCAGAAAGAAACGACAACCTACTGCGGGAACATCTGCCGAGTTAGTCATGAATCAAAAGAGATGTTCGAAAGAGATGATCGCCCAAGCGAACATCACGAACGGCAATTCACTGACTCACTATTATTAACACAAACGAAAGAATATATGTGAGGGGCAATATTCCTGACTTGATTCCTTATCAAATTATACAAAGAATAATCCATTTTTTGTCCTAAATGTTAATCTTCGTATTGAAGTCTACAAATTCTCGTTATAGATGCATTTAAACCAGTGGTTCTCAGCCGATGTCCATGGTCTATAGAGCAATGTAAATTAGGAACAGTTGTTACAACTGAGAATTGTAATTTCTACTGTAATCTACGCCATATTGAATTACTAAAATTAGAAAATCAACTCTAAAACTAGCAGAAAACGAGATCAAGTGATGTAAAGTAGCGTCCCTTTTACTCTACCGTATGTTGTGATGGTAAAAGCTGAATAAAAAAAATGAGAAGGATGCATAAAGTAAGGCTTATATAAAGGGAAATTATATAAAGATTATAATTAATTATATAAATTAATTTAATATATTAATAATAAATGATAATATTAATTTTAAATATTAATAAAATAAAATATGTTAAATAATACATTTTCGATGCATCAAGGGTGGTCTTCAGTGATGCACTGTTCTCATCGCCGATTTCGGGTTTCGCATCATATCGGCTCCAACAGCAACCCCGACCTGATTCTAGACGAGTCAGGCCGCCTCCTTGAAAGCGTCGAGCTACGCTCCGCGACATTGCAAAAAACAGTAATCGTAAAATCTAGCAAGGCCGGACCTCGGCGGTTCTTATTGACATATGTTAGTCAGCGTCAACCAATGAAAACAGGATTTTTCACATTTATCTTCTATATAATGGTGTCTTATTACTACATCCGGTTTTCAATTTCCGGAATCCATACCCAGGTGAGCTGGTATCTTTATTGCATTGTTTAAGTCCATGTTTTATCTTTTAAATACCAATCCCATATCAATCCTTAATTTTTAATACACCTACGCTCATACGCAACTTAAAAAAATATATTAATATGAATTAATTAATATAGAGTCGACATTGGGAAAAGTGTGATCTTCGACTATTATTGACATCGATGGAGCCGAATATATATAAAAAAAATAATCGCAAATCAGCACCAACTACATGGATCCCATCGAATAAATTTGTACTTTTTTAATATATTAATTACTCTCATATTTTAAAATGCATTATTATGAGCTATTTTACTAGCATACAAAAATGCTCCATAGAATTTAGTTTTTAAATACAAGTGTATTTCATTATTTATTTTTATTTCAGAATAAAGCATATACATTTAATATTTCTATAACGCAATTCCTAAACTTATCTATGAGTAAAAAATAAAATAAACATTTTTTTTTTCCACCAAAAATATTCCATGGGTAAAAACAATTTGGGAACCACTGATTTAGACTCCAACATTAGATAATCATCTTCTGTTTGAATGTGTAGATTGGCATATAGACTATGAAGAGTGATGAACATGCAGACTTTCCACACGACTAATAACAAAAAGAACTGGAAGGAAGCCTCCAGTAATACTAGAAGAGCGATAACAGTTAGTGGACTTCAGAGTGTTTTTAAATTTGATTTCATCCGATAGCAACGCTAACTTTTCGGTCAATGAATGCTGAATGTTTCCTTATAAGGAAACGAATATTTCTACCAATGCCATAACACAGAGACATAAGAACACTACGACGAATAGGTTAGTGTAAACCAATGTCTTTCAATCTTTTTTTTATCTCCCGGCATAACTGAGCCTAAAGGTAAACTTCTGCGGCACACTTAAATGATGATGATCAAAACAAGAATAACAAAAACTGTATATTTTTACGATTTATTTATTAACAGGAACAAAACAATTTATTATAAATTTTAGTAAATAGATAATAATTAACATTCTTAAATCTTGTTTATTTATTTTTGTTTTTTATAATTTAACATTTAATGAGGTAACTGAGATTGTCGTTGACTTTTCTAAAGATATCTTCTTCATATATTATATACTAGGTTAAAAGACGCCATATCGGGCGACATTTAAGCTAGCTCTTGCGGAGAACTCTTGATTAGGATTTCATCACAATAGTTAGGAAGGAGTAGATACGATAGGCAACAATAAACTACAGAAGAACTCAAATTTGATCGCTGCATTTAAGTATTCGGTCTCACGTGGACTGCTGACCTGAGATGGAACAAATACATTGAGTCAATTGCTTCGTCCACCACAAGGAAAGTTGGCTCCCTGTGACGCGCCAGATCTACAAAACAACCATTCGCCCTTGCATGGAGTATTACTGCCATATATGGTCTGATGCACCTTCTGTTTACCTAGGAGTTCTTGACAAGATCCAGAGACGGATATGTAATATAATTGGCCCTGATCTGGCATCTCGTCTACAGTCACTCTCTCACAGATGCGCCGTTGCCTCTCTCTGTCTTTTCTACAAATACTTTCATGGTAATTGCTCCGATGAGCTGCTTTCACTGGTTCCCAGACTTCATGAATTCAAGCGCCTTACGAGGCTGGCGTCCCGCTCCCACACTTTCACTGTAGAAACTTTTAAATGTAGCCGTCTCTTCTACTCCAGTAGCTTCGTACCTCGCACCTCTCGCCTGTGGAACACCCTTCCCTATTGCTGTTTCCCTGAGAGCTATTATCGCCAAGTATTCAAATGTAATGTCAATCGACATCTCCAGTTACCTTGATCTATCCACTATCCTTCTACTCATCCTTTCTTCTATCACTTCTATCTGCTCTCGCTCCAAATCTTCTGCAACCACCTGCATCCTAGTGGCTTCACACCTTGCTCGGGGCGTAATGCTTAAAAAAAAAAAATATTTAAGTTACCTTTTAAAAATTCAACGAAATTCTTCTGTGCGTAGGTCATTATTTTTCCATATATTTTTTTTTTATTTAGTGGGTGCCCTTCGCTGGATTTTGCAATTAATTTCGATTATTCCCAAATTTATTCCCAAGTTATAAAACTTGTTATCGTACAAAAAATCCGTCGCAAAATATCACATAAAAATCGCCGAAATCAACCGCAGTAATGAAAAGTTGAGAATCCAAAATTTCAGGATTGTGGGTCTGGATCCAGCCCGGAATGTTTTCATTTCCTCACGGTGTCGGCCTGATTCCAAAATGCTATGATATATTGGGTTACGGACTCTAGGAATAAAGTTGAAAACACGGACAATCTTATCTTGAAATACTGTAATTTGAGAACAGTATTTTTTTTCATTTGAACATGAGCTATCGAAAGTTAGACAGTTGTTTCTCTTTAATTGTTTTTATCAGTAGAAGCCAAGATGGTAGAATTCGCAAGCAATCGCACTAATGATAATTTGCGAATCCCAAATTTCAGGATTGCAGATCCAGATCCGGCTTAGAATGTTTTTAATTTGCTCCTCTAGTCGACCTGATTCCAAAATGTGTAACACAGTGACACACAGACATTCGCATTTATAGATATATAAATAATAATAACAATAATAATATATATATATATATATATATATATATATATATATATATATATATATATATAGATAGATAGATAGATATATGTAAAAAGTTGCAAATTAAAAAAATATGTTTTATTTTATGAAAGTATTTATTTATTTATATATATATTTGATATTTCAAATTGTCTTCAATCTTTCATCAGAAATAACTGTTTGTTACAAATAAATTAAAATTACTTTTTCTATATAAACATATTAAGAAAGTATACGTGGCTTCTCATTATGCTATATTTATATATATATATATATATATATATATATATATATATATATATATATACGTACGTTATAATATATATATATATACGTACGTTATAATATATATATATATATATATATATATATATATATATATGTAAGCAAATATATGGATATAGATCCGACAGTATGAAGAAAAATATACGGAAAAAAACAAACAAAAATTCTTATATGCAATTATGCTGTTTTAATGACATTATATTAACATTAAAACAGCATAATTGCATGTAAGGAGTTTTGTTTGTTTTTTTCCGTATATTTTTCTTCATATATATATATATATATATATATATATATATATATATATATATATATCAATCAGCAATATTAATACGATTAATGGCGAAATCACTTCGCTAGTAGAACATAATGTATGCATTAAAATACTGTTAATCCACTGAATGATGTGATCCTCATTTATAAAACTGTTGTCAGATGTTTCTAGTGTATATTTTTTAAGTTAAGTGAGTACTTTCGAAGATCATGTCTCCATCCTCAGTCTGTATTTTTTTTCCTTTAAAGTTAAAACTTGAAGACGAAATAATTGTTTGTAGACCGAAAGATGGTTTTTTTAAGAATGTGCTATTTATTGACGGTTGTACAATCTCGGAACGTGCGAGTCGCAACGCTAAAGTTCAAAATTTCAAGTGAGAATTTTTATATGAAATTCTACCGAAGCTAATAAAATTTTCTCTTCAAAGCTTTTCAAATATAAACAAATATTAACAGAGAATCACATCATTCAATGGATTAACAGTATTTTAATTTTTTTTTTAATCGATTCACATTAAGCAAGGCGTTAATTCCACTAAGTCTCAGGTGGGCTACTGGAAGTGAAAGAGAAAGAAAAGTGTTTAGAAGCAACCGGAATACCGATCTTAAACTGGAAAATAGGGATAAAACTCTACTTCTGTTCAAAAGAACGGAGAGGCCTGTGAACCTTACGATAGATTAAAATATCTACTCTTATTAATGAAAGAATGAAATTAAAAAAAATAAATAAATAATAAATAAATAAAGTTTTAGAATTTAGGCAGGAACTTTAGAAGACTCGAAGTAGAGATTAAATGGAACCAGATCCTTAATATCAGACTTGTTAATATGTAATAATTACTTTTTTATTCAGACTCAAACCAAAAGAACATTCCTTATAAAGTTTATTGTATGACAACAAAAAGATAAAATTCTTACCAGTGTCCAACGATTTGACAAAAACAAATTCCCTGATTTTAAAGGATTCCCTAAACCAATAATGGTACTGACAAGAGATTTCCATCCGTGTCAAAATGTGACTAACACACTAAAAGCCGCACAAAGACAAAGGACACACACGCCAAAGCTGTTGGCTTCATGCAGTGGCCGTCATCAAAAATTCTCCCCTTTAATTATTATTAAAAGAATTTGTTTGGAATTATTTCATGTCAGAGCGTCCTCTCAATTATTTAAAAAAAAATTTTTTTAATCATTTCATCCCAAGAAAGTTAGGTATGCTACTAGTATTCATGGGGTTACAAAGTGGATGTGAGAGAAAAGACTGAGTATAGGATGGATTAGAGGAAAGGACAAAAAATGGATTCAAAAAGATGGCGATTGACATTTTTGGAGATTGTATTTATCAGGACAGCAAATAAGCGGAAGGGAGTTGCACAGGCAGGAAGTACAAGAAAAGAAACTGTTGGAGTAGGGGGTTGTATTTAACTATTTAAACGGTGAGACCTACAGGCCAATCTAGTAGTATGCTTAAATTTGTGTAGTTGGAGAACTTGGGAAAAAGCTCATCAGAGCAGTTGTCATGAAAATATTTGCAGAAAAGACAGAGGCAAGCCACGCCATGTCGATGAGAAAGTGACTGAAATCGAGACGCCAGGTCAGGATCGATTCCATTGCAGATTCTTCGGATTTTGTTGAGAACCTCAAGATGAAGAGAACAAGAGCACCTGGCCAGATATGGCAGCAGCACGGGCGAATGGTAGATTTGTAAATGTGCAAAATGAAATCTGACAAGAACAGTTTTCTAGCACGACCCACTGACCTAACTTTCATTTCAGGAGATGTAATTATTGATCCGATTTAGTTGCTCTCCTTCAGGTCAGATGAAAACTTGAGGCCAAGAAGATGCAGTCTGTTGTTCTCCGGGAGACTACCATCAGCCATAGTGATGTCAAGTAGAAAAGTTTCTCTATGGTGGTTAAATGGGAGCAGTTTTGTTTTGGAAACGTTAAAATTTACAAGCCATTTCCTGCCCCAATTACACACTGATTGGAGATCTTTTTCAAGAGCAGCAGCAAGGTACTTTGTCATCTCTGACGGATTTGCTATTGAGACAGGAGTAAATGGTAGTGCCGTCTGTATAAATACCAACTTGGGAACTGATGACATCAGGAATATTATTGATGAAGATCAGAAACAGTGTGTATCCCAGCGGTTGTTCTTGGGGAACAGCCGCGTTCGTGTGAAACGAGCCCGTTTAAAGGAACCTTCATTTGGCTATTTGATACAAACAATTGGATTAAACTAAACAATCGTGCTGTAATACTGTATTCTTGGAGCTTATATAAATGTCCAGCGTGCTAACTTCTGTCAATCGCCTTCGAGATATCTAACGCCACTACATTTCAGTGATGTCCGTTAACACATCAGCAGTAGATCTGGCGAAACGGAAGCCATTTTGTTTGTCCGAAAGTAAATCGTGAAAAGTGATCATTGATTAGAGCCTCGAATACTTTGCCGAAAAGCGATAAGAGATTAATAGGTCGATAGTTTGTGAGGGAAGAGTGTTCTCCAAAGTTTTTGAGAACAGGAACTTCCAACAAGATGGAAAACAGGACACAGCGTAGCAATTATTGTAGAGTTTTGAGGAAGCTGAAGCCAGTTTGGGGGCATATTTCTTTAGTATGACAGCTGTGATCCCGTACCTCCGATTTCCTTGTGTGAGTCTACTTTGGAAATGATTTCTGAAACCAGTGACGGGGTTATGCTCATATCACTCAATAAAGCCTCCTTTCTTGTGAGAAAATCAGGTGTGGGTACTCCAGGTACGTCACGTGTGGAGTTGGAAATAACTTCTGAACAAAGCATGTAGACTGTAGATGTCAGGACATCAAATAGACTAAATAGAAGAGGGACTGAGTATTGCTGTTGTTCAGCACACTCTTGTAGAACTGCCAATAATCTCTAGAACAACATGAACGAGATGCTATGCGTTGTTTCATTATATCAGAAAACACGCTTGGACTCCTTACGAGCAGAGACAAAGAGGCATCTGTCGCAATCATATATGTCGCTCTGGTAGAGTCAGAAGAATTGATTCCTGTGGGCGATAGCGGACGAGCATGCTGGTGAGGATCAATGACATCAACGTGATTGGTATTTCCGTGATGGAATGAAAGCTTCGATTCCAGCTTACAGCCAGGAGATCCCAGAGGCGCATTTTTAACATGGGACGTCAGGAAAGAAAGTCACGGAACGAGCCCCTGTCAGCTTGTTAATAACAGAAAAATGTTCTTTTGGTAAGAAGGTTCTTTGCTGTTTACAGACACTATTGCATGCTCAGAGTTGCCAAGGTAGTGCTGTAGAAGTAAAGAGAAGACTGAGAAGAGAATCATATCCATCAGGGTTACTGTGGAAACGCCACTTGCGTGAGAGTTTTGAGAAATACATAGTTTGAATGCCAGCGAGGACAGAGACAGGGTGATTAAGCCACCTGGCATGTTGGACATTAAATCATCGAACACAAATATATTTGCAAACGACTGTAGGGAGATGGTTTTGTCTATATTATCAGAAATATTACTTAGCACACTACAGTCATGAGACGAGATGGGTAACGGTAGAGAAAGAAGATGTAGCTGATTTTAGTAGAGAGAGAGAGAGACAGAAACACATGTGAGTATGGTCAAGAGATGTAAGAGAGAGTTCTCTAGCCAACGTCAGATGATCGCAGACATAATTTCCCAGGCCATGTATGTAAACATTAGAGTCCTTCCTAAAGAGAGGAAAAGATAGCTAGGAATCGAGAAATCAGAGGAGGGAGTTTCAGAGTTAAGAGTAGTTTCGTAGAATGTCCGCAGATTGTTGAAATAGAAAGGATTCCACACTGCAGAAGTTGGTGCCAATACCGCGAATATTGGAGAAAGAATGGTTGGGAAGTGTAGATAATTTTTGATGAGCTGGTTTAGTTTTATTTCATTGGTTGTTTATCGTCATGGTATGCTATTTTGGTAAAAAAAAAGAGAAGCCAAATGTAGTGTAGCTGTCAGTCATCTAATATAACATATTATTCTATTTTTTATGAGTCGCTTAGTTAATTTAAATATGGTGGTCCTTTTAATTGCAGTATTATCATTACACGTTAAAAGGACCTTCTTTTTCTTCTATGTGTCGTTTACGATCATGGATCTCCACATTTTCCTGTTCTTTGTAGTTCTTAATAATTTTTATGTTTTTGTTATCTCTCCTAAACTTAGTCCCGCCAACCATTTCTACAAAGGTAGATTATGGGTTGTTTTACTCTGTCTTTGTTCTGTCCTGAAAGTATCCTCATTATGTGATCTTAGTAATTTCAACTGGATCTCTCTCTTTCTGATTCAAAATATAAGTTTTACTTTTATTTCCATTTCCCATAAAACCTCATCGTTACTCACATTGTCGGTTCATGATATTCTCAGTATCCTTCTGCAGAATCACATTTATTTTGCTTCAATCTCTTCTTCAATTTGTGAAGAGATTGTCCAGCATCGACTGCGATATTTCTTTGATTTTAGTATCTCCGATTTATAATTTGCACATTGGACTGTTTATTTTTTTTGACAATAAAACATTCTGTCTACTTACAATAAATTTTTAGTCCTTTCTTCTCGTTCCCCTTTATTACCTACTATCTGTAGGAGTTCATGCAGTTTCTCTTCTGTGTCTGCTATTAACATTCTGTCATCTGCATATCTTATGCTGTTTAGAATGTCAACATCAATAATAAATCCTGGTAGGACTTCTACTTCTCTCAGAATCGCCTCACTGTAGAGATTTTCCAAGCATATCTTAGTTGTGGCACAAGGCCGAAAGTATGGGGCACCCAGTGAGGATCGAACTCACTATCCAGTTGTAATTGTTCTAGCGAGACAATCTTGCTAACCACCTCGAGGTGCCCCCGCCTCACTGTATATATTGAATGTCCGGCAAGAAGACACATACTTGTTTTAATATCTTTTCTGGGGTTTTTTTTTTTCATATTTACTGAATTAATTTTCTATCCGTATGCCGGCTGTTTGCTAACAATATACGCTCAGAATTATTTTAATATCCTTCCCAAATATGTCAAGGTTACCTATCAGTTCTAACAGTCTTTTGTGACGTAATTTATCAAAGGCGTGTGTACAATGTATAAAACATAGGTATACATCATTTTCCATTTGTATTACTCTTTCAGATATCATTCTGAGCATAAATAATGCATTCTCTATTCTTTTATCGAACCCGCACTGTTTTTGTCCTATTTCCGGTCTAATTCTGCTGCGCGCTTTAGTCATCCGAGTTCGGATGATTAGTTTTCTTATATGGCTCATTAGGTTGACTGGCCGATGGAGTTCACATTTGTTTGCACCTGGCTCTTTAGATAGTGCTGTGAAAATGGATCTGTTTCACTCTTCCGGTATATCACCACTGTTCTAGAGTCCATTCATTATGTATGTGATTTTGTCAATTACGAAAACATCTTCCCAGGTAATGATATTGCTCTCTCCAAACAATGGCCGACACAGAGATAATAATCTAATCAAGTATTTAGTAGCGGTTGTTATACACATTTCTTCATTATACGATAACAGATTATTTTATGAAATCAATGTTTTTAAAAATAGAATTAGTATTAACTATTAAATTTTGATTAAAAACCTTCAGGATATATTTTTTCAAAATAAAATATTTGTATTTGTCTGATAAAGTCTCACAGACGACGAAACGGGTCGGACAGGATCTCTTTTTATCATTAATTCAAATAGTTTTATATGTTCATATGAGAGACAAAAATAAGTTTCGAAATTATTCACAACAACACTGATCCAGACTACGGTTGATATGAAAACTTTATCTATCTATCTATCTATCTATCCATCTATCTATCTATCTATCTACAGTTTTATTTATTTATTTATTTTTATTTACCAATTATTAGTCTTTTTCGCGATAATTTCATCTCAAATTTTATTCAAATATATGATAATAACCATTTCTTTAGAGACAGTTACATAGTCAGCATAAATATTTCGAATACGCAGACTGATAGAAGTAATAAACAATAATATTAATAAATGAAAAATGGGGTGTGTATTTAGCTATGAAGTGTCTGCTATGATAACGTTTGAGATAATATATATATATATATATATATATATATATATATATATATATATATATATATATATATATATATATATATATATATATATATATATATGACACATTATGTCACACATTATGAAATGGACAAAGTCCGACAATTATTTTAAGACATTTTTTTATGTTTATACATTCTTTTTATAGATGGTATTTATCAATCCACCCACGGGGATCGAATGTGGCACAAGGCCTTTTTAATGTGGGTATCTCCGAGCCCGTAGGCCCAGCCAAAAATAAATAACCATCAAAACCCGCCGAGGCGGGCCTTTTCCGTCAACCTCCCCCAACGAAACCCTACCCTTCGGCGGAGCTTCATCCGTGTTCCTCCCTGCAAGTAGAGAGTTCGACAGACACCCGACCCGGCATCTCACAAAGCAGAGATACTACACTTTGATCCTTTGATTGCCAACGTCCTGTCTCTGTATTCCCCCCTCAGAATACGGGATACTCTCCTGAACAATCGTTAGTACACGTCAATAATGCACGAATCATGTGTTATATACATTGATTTAATGTTACGTTTAATGATATTTTCTCATTATTTTCTCGTAGGCAGATGAATATTTTCCATGAAAAATTTCGAGTTTATCTTAGTCTAATAACCTAACTTTTATCAAGGGAAGACATCCTAAATTTTGACGGATATTTTGTCTAGGTGGGAACCGCATGAAAGAGAATTTTGCTATGAATTGTCCCTATCATTGTTTTCCATGACTTCCCTTTTAAAAACGATGAGTTCATGAGAATAGACAACTACCTCTTCTACAGAATATTGGATTCTTTCTTTAAATATTGTTCTTTCAGGTTCTTTAATATCAATAATGCATGAAAGATGTTATATACATCGATTTATTGTTACGTTTAATCATATTTTCTCTTTACTTAGGCACTATTATTCTCTAGTCGGCAAATGAATGTTCGCCATGAACAAATTTTGGGTTTATCAGGGTTACTTACCTAAACAACCGTTAGTTCAAATTCTTAAATATCATTAATGCATAAATATTGTATTATGATTTTGTGACCAATTCTTTCAGTTACTTTATTCCATTTATTTCCCTTTAAATACTGTGTCTTCATGAGAATATTCAATATCCTTTTCCTGTCTTTTTCTTTCAGAAACTGGGATACTTTCCTGAATAATCGCTAGTTCAGATCGTTTTTCAGACACCATTATTTTCACGTTGGCAAGATGAATATTCTCCATGATTAATTCTAAATTTATCGGAGTCTGATCCCCTACTTTTTCTCAAGGGAGGAATCCTAAATTCTGACAGATATTTTCCATCTTGGAACCGCATGAAAGAAGAATTTTCCACCGAAACATCTCTGTTATTGCTTTCCATTGCCACCACTTTAAAAACGGTAATTTCAGGAGAACATACATCGACTTGCTTCTGCATTTCTCCTTCAGAATAAGTGATATATTTCTGAGCCATCCTTAGTTCATGTTCTTCAATATCAATAATCCAGGTATCTTGTAAGATTGGTAAAGATTTTGCTTTATGCCAACACTATCCTGCCATTTTTATTTGCTTTATTTTTTCCTTTGGAAAATTTGCAAATTGAAAATTGTTCCGCTGGTTATGTTTTAACAGCTGAATGAAGAAAGAAAAATCTAAATTCTGAACTAAAGAAATTTCAAAATGTCCATTTGTTGTAAGCTTTATTCTAAGTGAAACAGAAAGTGCTTTGAAACGGAACTTTATATTTCTTTTATCCTATTTTTTCAAATATTTTCTTTCATCGGCATTTGCATCCAACCAGTTGGTTAAAATATTTAAATAAATGTGGCTTTTGATTTCCCACTTCCCTGTCTTCATTATAACTTCACTATAAGACGACGTTTTTTAATCCAAGAATAATTTGGAAATAACTTCGCATATATTGAAAAATCAAAAAAAAAAAAATGTGTCAAAAAATATATTATTTATTTCAAGGACAAATAAATGGCATTTATATCTTCTAATATACGTCTACCAACACTGGTAAATATAATTCGCATCTCCTTTTGGGAGCAGAAACTAATGTCTATTGACTGAGCAATGTCAAAAGTCTATTGAACCGAATGAAATCTTTCTTCGCCACTATTAAGAGTCGGAAAATGGCAATGTTTGGTCATTTCACACAGCATAGCAGCCTCTGCAAGACAATCATTCATGACATTGTTGTATGGGAATGGCAAATCAAGAGATGGTCAGACAACACCACATTATGCCTGAAAATAACAATACCGGAACTCCTGTGAGTCACCGCCAACAGATTATACTTGAGGTGGTTTTCTGTTTCTTCTGCTCATAAATACCCCCGACGATTGAAGATGTCAATTGACTGATGATGATGATGATGATGATGATGATGATGATGATGATGATGATGATGATGAATTCATGAAAACTATTTTAATATTAACCATTTATCAACTTTTGGAATAACGACATTGTTTTGTAAATTGTACTTTTATTAGTGACATTCTACTCTTAATTATACAATTTTTCAAATGTTAAATTAAAATTTTTGACTGAAAAATGAATACAATAAACTAACAAAAAGAAATATGCGGTTTTTACTAATTTTTTTATCTCTCTGAACATTTATGCATTATCCACTTTTTGATGACAATTTTTGTCTCCTTTTCTATATGCGAATACGTATATACAAAAGGGGACACGAATTGTTCAGTCGACATCCGCTTTACATTGTGCTTTATATATTTTGCAGAGAATAACTTTGTCCCGATGCTTTTTAGTGCAATAGTGAATGTACGACATGCAAGTGTCGATGACTTGGATCTAGACCAGCGTTTCTCTTACACTTGTAGAACTCTTAAATTAGTTTTCTTGACTCGAAAAACCCCTGCATAAAATTATTATTTTATTTATTATGCGATCGAGCTACCTCGAACATTAATGAGTTTATTACGCCAACCATCACTGTCCTGCATCAACGTCAAATATCATTAGGGTGGTTTTCTGTGTCATAACATAGCTGGTATGTGGTTGCGCCATAGCTACGTGTCCAGAGCTGTATACAACTCTTAAGTTCTTGTTTTGCTTACCAGCAGTATTCTACAAATTGCCTTCTGCGTTCGTCCAAGATTGTAGAAATATCAGGGATGAGTTCATAGAGCTCTGATTTACTTTGATGCTGTCTCCAAGAGATGGTAATATAGCTCTTAGTACTAGAGTGTACGTTCCATTAAGTTTATTCTTTGGGAATCAAGTAACATTGAATCACAAAGGAATAATATGAAAGAAAAAGTGGCTATAAAAAATTCAAATTCATCACTTCAATTTATCGAATATTTCAACGAGCTGCTTGTTCAACTCAAGAATTTATATGAAGATCAACAAACTGAAATTTTTCAGGAAAGAATTCGACTCATCACCTCTGCTGCTGCCAACAAACAATCTTTCCTTGTTTGGAACGAAATCAGTGACAGGAATTCAACAAATAAATCCAAGTTAAAGGCCAAAGTTAGGCTGAAAGACTGAATAAAATTCTCTTAGGAAATGTACCTGGCATTTTAGATACTTAAGTCAAGTATATGTTTGAATATCCTCTTGATATTTAAACTTGGAAAATTTACAGATGCAGAACTTTAAATTGCTTTAAAAAAAAAAAAAGCAGCAGGATTTGCTAACATTTCTCCGGCGGTTTGGGGGTGGGGTGGGACACAGGATTTTGACGATATTCTACCCCAACTTGTAACGCCATATAAAATGAAGGTGACAGAAAGATGGACAAAAGACTGCATACATCTTTTAGTAAAGAAAGGAAATCCGGGATCGACAAAAAATTATAGAGGAATCACATTTACTTCCGTTGCAGCAACGACGTAGAACTCAATGCTTCTCAACAGAATAACATCTGATGGTGTTCCGAAAAAATCAAAATGGATTTTGAAAAAATAGATCAAACGATGGATAAATTCTGACTATTCGGCGGATTATTGAAGACATCAGGGCAAATAATCTACAGTTTGCCTTAATTTTATGTAGACTTCACTGAAGACTTCGATTCTGTACATAGGGGAAAACGGAGACAATTCTTCTGCTATATAACATTCCACCTGATATACTGCCATAATAAATGCTATCCAAAAATTACCAAAACGTTCGATCATCAGATGGAGAGACAAGCTTCTACGACATGAAAGGAGGGATCCTTCAGGGTGACACCCTTTCGCTTTTTCTCTTTGTTATCACACTTCTATACTTATTTAGAACTTAGCTATGGTATATAGAATTTAGGAATTTAATCGCATTACTAGATTAGCAGTAAGGTCCCATCGTTTTACAATTAAATTGACTAGATCTAACCGTAAGTTCTATGCTAAAAATTCTCTTTACACGAACTTCTCGCTTGTGGAACTCTATTCCGACTTCTTGCTTTTCAGACATTATTGATCTTCAAAAATGTTAATGCAATGTCAATCGTTAATAAGTGCCCTCCTGGTTACTCTTCGGTTATTCTCCCTCTTCAATAATACTTCTGTTTCCTAATTATCTCACACCAAGTAACCCGTCGTGTCTTAGTGGCTTTACTGCCTTAGATGGAATTAATTCAATTTAAAAAAAAATGTTTATTCGAATAGAAAAGTAATCTTTTATTAAGATTCTTCGCAACAATTTTGTAATGTAATTGTCCCCACCCACGCACAGTCAGAATTCCTTGACTATGAATTGGTGACTGATAGTAATCAATATATTGTGAAACATTACACCAAATAATAAATAGATCGAATAAACATTCTGATTGATTTCTTTACCAGAAAGTTTGGCAAAATCTATGGAGAGTTTGGCGAAGAATCTTTTTATGTAGCCGCTCTTGTTTTTTAAGTGATTTAAAAGAACTTCTATCATATTAAATATTAATATTCTATAAGTTAAGCTCTTAGATTTATTATCTTCTTTTACAATAGCATAAATCATCAACCCTTGGGTTTTTAGTGTGACAACCCGACGCTTGAGTGATTTATCAACGTTTCAAAGGCTTCCCATTACGATTACTTAAGAAAGAATGTTGCAAAGAAATAAGGAATATGTATTTACATACCAATGCTGCCATATTTCGTTGAGAAGTATTACATCCACCAGAAACCACACATAAATATACAGTTTAGGTATATACAGTAAGTGTAAGGAACAAATAGGAAAGGTTTATGAGTTTAAAATGGTTGGCTTTTATTTAACCTTTACCAAAATTTCTTTGCTTTCACAAACATATCTCCAATTTTCCCGAACCACATGATTTTTATCGTCAGCCCTAACACTAATAACGTATATCTAACAAACGGCCAAGCCACGTACCGACACCACTAACACCTGCAAGACTAACAAGAAATATTATACACGTCTACTCATTCCTGTTTTACTTCCATCAACATCTTCAGGAAATAAACTCTACCAGACAGACAGTGAAATGCTCATTAGAATCCAGACGCATGCGCGAACACACGCGCACACACACATTCACAGACATGTACTGATATCACGAGTGATCTACATTGACCAATGGTTTCCTCGTTCTCTTTTTCTCTATCTCTACGATTCTTTCTCTATCTGCCTTTCCCTTTCACTATATATTTTACTCTCTTTCGCTTATTTTTTTGTCTCTCTCTCTCTTTCTCTCTCTCATCTTCTCACTTTCTCTGTATCTCCTTCACCCTCCCAAGCTTTGTCTCAGTGTCTATCTTTTTCACTCTCTCTTTCTTTCAATGCATCTCTCTCTCTTACTCTCGCTCATTTTTTTCATTCCTTCGTTCTTTTTCCCCTTCGCTTTCTCTTTTCCTGTTTATCTCTTTCATTTACTCATTCTCTATCTTCTACCCGTTCACGTTCTCTTTCTCCCTCTCACACTTTCTCATTCTGTCTTTTTTTCTCTTTCTTTCGTTTTTTCTCTTTCTTTCTTGCTTCTTTTTCTTTCTTTCTCTTCACTCTATGTCCTTTTCTCTCGTTTATTTAGTTTAAGACAATTGACTATTTAACGATGAAATACGAAATGCTTGCTTTCATTTACTTTTTGTAATTTTCCAACACCAAACATTAAAACCTGTCCATTAATTGTGAAATTTTATAAGACTAAAATATTTGCCAAATTTTCATAGATTCCATACGTGTAAATATAATCTGAACAAGCGTAAATACATTTAATTCTGAAGAAAATAAAAAGTAAAAAAATGTCAAAAAAGAAAATGACGGGAGGAACCACCCTCCCCTTCACCCTGGTATCAATAATAGCCAGTGAACAATTCCGTCCCTTTTACAACACCACCCATCCCTCGCTCACCTATCCCATCTCAAGTCAGAGTGTTTGACCGAGGAAACCAGACAGCAGCCATCATTTTTCTCTAAAGACCATTGTTCTGTACTTCAAGATTAGAAGGAAGCCTTTGTAGATCCCGTATGTAAATTACCTTGCCTTGTGTCATCTTGTTGTTGTAGATGTTTAAATATTAGTGTAATAATTTGGATTTTATTTTATTTGTTAATTTTTTGTTGTTGTAATTGCTCTAGGCTGTGATGTTTTCACTTATCCTTCACTTTGTTGTGTGCATTTTGTTCTCTCCATTGCTATTAATTAACAAACTTCCTACTTTAGTCCCCGCCACTGACTTCCTTAATTAACATTAGAGTGTTGCTTATGCATTTTTACAAAGTGACGCAACAAGAGTGCATTACCGTTACTTTTTTTTAGTTGGCAGTAGAGACCAGAATTTAGTCACGACTTAATATGCATTCTTTCGTAATTCACTTGTTTTTTGACCCACAAGTTAACAGGAGTAGATAGGCTTACCTCTAGTCTAGTCCGCACTCCTTCCATTTTTATTAAACAGGAGTAGGGGTTCATCCCTGTTCAAAATAGTTTTTGCCGGATCTTTTTCTTCTACCAAGACCTCTATGATTTAAATCTCTTAACTTTTTAGTGATCGGACTAGCCAGTGGCTGTGATATTCCATTGTGAGGGTACAGTGTTAACAGTCTGCTGGCTGCTGCTTCCGACTGGTCGTTAGGAGCCCGAAATCTTTGGTAACGCTTAGAGAGGCTGCTCCGATCAACAATCGCATAATATTGCGGTATCTGTAGGGCCATAGCAAGCATGGGTAGGTGTCCCTGTATATATTTCTGATAAGCAACCCTGAGGCGACTTTATACTCTGCTATCAGCTACGTACTAGCTGGTTTGCATTACCAGATAGTGACAATTATAGTGGTCTTTTTCCTCTCCTCAAAACATATGTGATGGAAATCACAACAAAAAGAAATAAAACTAAACCAGGTAAAAAAACAACTCCCTCGCCTCAATTTTCCTCTCTTTAATATTCGGGGTATCCGTTCCAATATTTTCTCCTGGAAAAGTAGCCATATATCGTTGCCTTCTGTAAAACCAATTTAAACTCTTCTATTGCTACCAATGAATTTTGGGTTCCAGGGTATTTCCCCTTTGTTGAAAAGATTCCAGCATTAACATGCATGGCCTTGGTGTTTACATCTGGAATAATCTTCCGATGGCCATGGAATTGTCTCTCGAGGCTACTGACTAATCTTTCCTGTGCTTTCGTCTTTCTCTACTAAACTTTGTCAGCTATCTCTTTTCCTTTATCTCTCCTCCTCTTCCCAAGACTGCAGTATATTATAGAAAATAGATGAGAGTATAGAAATGACCCTTTATATCCATTCATCTACAAAATCTTTGTCTTCGGAGACTTTAATGTTCACCACAACACGTGGATGAAATATTCTAAACGTACTGATGTTGCCTTTATACAGTCATTAAATTATTCTGTTGTCTAATCGCTCACTCAAATCGTGGAATTCCCCACTCGTTCCCCCAGCCAAACTGAGCAATATGCTTTTCTATAAGATCTATTACTTACTTCCTCTCCCCTCTCGGAGTACTTCCCTCTTATTAAGTCGAACTACTTTATAGTAGCTATTGACATGTTCTTCCAAGTATCCATCAAACCAGAACCCCCTATCCACAAAACCTCTTACCGGTACCAGTATGCTAATTGGGAGTAAAATGTACTTTTTTTTCGTGACGCCCGTTGAACTGACATCTTCAACATCGCAACTGAAAATTGCGCCACTGAGGTTTCTTTGTGGATCAAAGCCGGCATGGATGCTTTCATCCCTCCTCGAAAATACCAAGTGAACCGCAATTCTTTCCATGGTACGCACCAGCATGCTAGCCCGCCATAACACAGAGGAACCACTATTTCCGCCTATGCCAGCGTGACAGCTCTCATCATAACAGGTGCCTTTTTGCTACTACTCGTAACAAATGTAAGCGAGTTCTTACATGTAAGCGAATGGGGCACCGCATAGCCTCTAAAACTTTGGCTCTCATGACTACTGGCGTCTACTATATAAGTGCGAGGTATCTATTACCTCCTCTTCAATCGTCTTGAGGTGTTATCATCCTTTGTTGATAAAGCTGAATGCTTTGCTTGTAAATTCTCCACAAACTCTGTTCTTGACTCTAGCTGCATAACATCCCATTTAGAACGGATTCTCTGTGAGAAATTTGGAGGTAGGCCGTGGTCTGTTTCAGTTCTACATTCCAATTCACCTGAGTAAAGCAAGGTATTCCCCTTTGTTACACACATACTACCAGTACATAAAAGGTTGATAAGCCAAAACAAAACAATCAATAACTTTTTTAATTCCTATCACACACCAAATTCATCATAACCATTTTAACAGTAACACTCTAACTTGGGTGGATGTCGAACTTTGTATTAGTTTAATGTTATTAAAAAATATCTTTGTCGTTGGCGGAAATCGTTACCGAGTATTGGAGTGTTCATCGACATTTACTTCTGTGTGAAATAAGTCCGATGATGGATCTGAAGAAAAATCCGCATTATAGGGTAGGAGGTTTCAGGGGATGGAGAGCTCCGGCTTTTCTTTTGAGCCTCTTCTATTTGTCTTCTGGCGTTTTTGAAGGATGTTTCTTTTCTCATGGACTTCTCTTCTCGAATTGGTTCTTTCTGCAGCTCCCATATACCAATTGACGGGATCGATCTCTGTCCCCAGAAAAGTGTTTTGGGGCTGATCCTTAAATGGACAACGTGGGACTCTACGTGGTTTCTTGCCAGATGTGAGCTACGAGAAGAGGATTTGTTTGGGTAGGCGGATGTTTGGCATTCGAGCAAGGTGTCCGGCCCATCGAAGTCGGTACCGAGTCAGAATAGGTTCTTGGCTCTCTGTTTTTGTGTAGAGGAGAACTTTATTGTTCGTGATCCGGTCCTGTCAGTTTTTAGTATAAATAATTACTTCCATTTTAAATTTAGTGTTTCATCTGGCAATAAATTGTTTCCCATCAAGGGGCAATAATTAAAGTAGCCATCGTAACAGATGGGGCTATCCATTTTCTTCTATCAATTTTCTTACTAACCTCTTCTTTTTATATGCCAAGCTAACCTTAGCTATGGCAAAACTTTAATTTAACCAACCAATATCTGTCACAAAGCTTATGTCTGTTTGCATTCTAGATATGACCTTGTCGTCAGAGTAAAACAATATGTCGACCTTATTGCCTCCTAGCTGAAAATGCTATTGATCTTTCTACTCAGTTTTTTTATAATCTATTTGCTTTCCATTATCCCAGAAGCAACTTGAAAAGACACAATAGAAAATACAGTAAATAGTACCACTGAAAGATAAAAACTGTTCTACCTCAGCCACACGCTTGGTTAATGATTCGTACAACAAGCACCATAAATTCATTTTTGGTATTACAGTTTTTATTTGAAATTTAAATACTAACCAATTTCAGCAGCAAGGACGAGAAAAAGGGATTGAATCTAGGTGGTGGAAAAAAGCAGGAGTATATATATATATATATATATATATATATATGTATATAAATGCTATATATATATATGTATATATATATATATATATATATATATATATATATATATATATATAAAAATTTATGTATTTCGGTAGCAGTCCCTCTCTAATGCATGTTTCGTTAAAGGTAACTGACAAGATACATCTGGTAATTTTTATTGTATTTTTCTTATGTGCGAAAAAAAATTATTTTATGGACTTATATAATAACGGTCCTCCTTTATAGCAGTGAGTGCTGGACAATATTTTCAGAGATGGATAAGAGACTTGAGGCAACAGAAATGTAGTTTTACAGAAGGTTTTAGAAAGTTTTAGAAATGATGGAAGCAAAAAAGATACTTATACGTAGGATCAGAACGATAGTGTTAAAATTTATAGGCTACATCATGCGGAAAGACGGTTTGGAAAATTCAACACTTACAGGGTGTAATGAAAGCAAGAGGAAAGCAGCGAATACACTACCTAATGAACTTTTGTAAATGGTCGGCAGAACAGGGATATAGCAAAAAGATAAACTTAACTAAGGGCTACAAATGTCAGAAAGTTGTGGAGTGCCATGATCGCCCACACCCTGAAGGAACATGGTACACAAAAGAAAAAGAAGAAGAAGAAGGTGTGAAAATTGTTTTAATGATAATTCCATCCAAGCGATTTCGGCTAATCTATTAAACATTTTCAGGATTTGGGTGTACTATTTTAAACGGTATGTAAGTGCTATAGAAAATGGCGTGTACGTGGTGTTGTAATTAGGCTAGAATTTACAGAATGCCAAACGCATGTTTAATTCCTCAATACAGCTAGTACATTGTGGCCGTGTTCATAGTTGATTTTTATACTAATGTTGCAATTATCTTCAAACATGCTTATTTAAATGGCCCCTTTTGGAGCGCTGTGCCGAGAGATGTAGAGTTAGCCATCATCTGACAAAATTATTTATGAATTTACTTTCGTCGGGAACACAGTCCTTATGGAGCATTTAAATGCATAAATAATATTGATCTCATATAGTTTCGCTTTTTCATATATATATATATATATATATATATATATATATATGAACAGTATTCTTTTTATTTCTTTTGCTAAATATTGATACTCTGTGCAAGGTATATCTTGTGAGTTTAATTTAAATTACAAGGTTTGTTTTTGTTATGGGATCTTACCCATAATAATAATAATGGACTATTCCATACTTAATAAATACTGCGCCTCAGTCAGTAGACGAGAGATCGGCTGTTCGGTTGAACTCTCTGCCTTCGAGGAGGGAGGAACTCGAAGGAGGCTACGCCGAAGGGCGGATTCTCTTTCGGGGATGTAAACCGACCCTGAACCCGTTTATAGGGGTTCAATGGGCATATTTTGGGCCGAGCGCACGGGCTCGGAGATCCAACTTTAAAATGCCTTGTGCCACATGACGCCCTCGTGGGGTGGGGGTGACTGAATATCGTCAATAGTTCAAGTCGAGTCAGTAGTTCAAGTCGAGTCAAGAGTCGAGTCAGAGGCAGTCCGAGACAGCGTCGCGTTCATACAATTACTACAAGACATTGGAATAGTGATACTGGTCGAGACTACATTGTTCTCTCTACTAAACCTGAGTGTTCATACTAACACGTCTACTTCTCTGTATATATTCCTGTTTGTAATATATCTGTGTTATTCCATACCTGTGTTCGAGTTCTTCTTTATTGGTTCTACCTTGGACTATCACTGTGGTACTAGGAATCGGAACATAACAGTTTTTGAAGGTTTTTATGGACCGTGTCCCTTTTGTACGTAGGTTTCCATTGTTGTCTGAAGCAATATTGGACCCCTCTCCGTTCATGTTTTGATAACAATTTAGACGAAAATTCCTACCACCTTTCTTGCCTTCAATATATCCTTTGAGTGTCAGATTCTCCAGATGTCCTTTTCTCATTCAGTGTCCAAGAAAATGTCCTGGGGATTAATATTTTCTTCTCTATAGTGCGTTGTGTGAAAAGTAATATTTTGTAGAAACAATTTTCTTTTTAGTAGAATTTTATTCTGCTTCTTTTTTTTTTTTTTAAATCTATACTAGCTTAAAAACGCACTTCTGCAGAGTGATAATTGTCCCTTCGGGCACAAACTGCAGGGACATCTGTTCCGGCTTATCAATGATAATTTTGAAGAAATAACTTTAAATTCCTCAACTCACTCCAAAACCTCACTTTAACTCTGATTCGGAATATAAGTCCAATTCCAGGCAAAAGACTGATTTGGGCCGAAAGTCCTATTTGGGCCGAAAGTCCGATTTGGGCCGAAAGTCCTATTTGGGCCGAAAGTCCGATTTGGGCCGAAAGTCCTATTTGGGCCGAAAGTCCGATTTGGGCCGAAACTCTGACTTGGGCTGAGATTCCAATTCAGGCCGAAAATTGAGTTCATCAAATCACAAACTACGTGAGACCTCAATTGAGTTGAGTTCATCAAATCACAAACTCTGCGGAACTTCAAAACCTCGTGTCTCGAATCCTCTCGGTTAAACTCTGATTCCATGGCATTTTGAAGAAATAAAATTTATTTTCTCAGTCATTTGGAAATATTTTAAACTGAATTTAAGACATTTTTTTTTAATTCACAAAGTTTAATATTCAATATAAAATAAAAACTTTTAAAATCACTAATTTTTTTCAGTGATTTTAAAATTTAAATTGTAAACTGTTCTTTCCTCATCCAATGCTGGATGTTCAAGCACTAGATGACGGATAGATTTCCAATCACAGGATCACCCTGATTTTAAAAAGGTCTATGTGGAGAAAGTGTGGCCAGAGTTAGATCGGCTTCAGACACACGGACAGACAGACAAAATTTGTTGTCTATTTTGACGTTGGTTTATTTAGGATCAAAATTATGGATAAACTCTCATTAGTTCGGCTTCTAACCGCCGCAGTTGTTATTATGATTATTTCTTATTGGATATTTTAGACACTCTTCAAGGATTTCTCTCATGTGGTGAGAGTTATTTTATTTAATGTGGATAGTTTCATATGTAAAAAGTTATTGAAAAATTGACAAAATACGACAAAAATAAACCTACAGACCCCCTTGTGAGTTGAATTTAGCCAGTTGCTGTTGCAGATGACTTTTCAGTCACATTTTTGTTTGTCCAACACCAATGCAACCATACTGGAATCGTAGTTGCAGTTACTGGTATGATCAGCAACATCAGTACGCTCCATCTCTAAGTCATGATGACTGGTGACTTCGTACTTGCACCACCATCGACAGCTTAAAAAGAGAACTGTCTACCTAATGTAACTCATAACTCGTGGGGTAGGGCTTTCAGAGACTTTCCAACCGTGCCGCACGTTGGGATGATCGCCTCTCCCAAACATGTAGCATCAAATCAACCATGAGCAGATTTGAACCTGCGTCTAACCATTCGTCTCTCTCTCTCACTCTCTCTCTCTCTCTCTCTCTCTCTCTATCTATCTATCTATCTATCTATCTATCTCTCTCTCTCTCTATATATATATATATATATATATATATATATATATTCTTTGTTTATCTTTTGATCACCACTAGAGAAGATATCTTGAAGAGTGTCTAAAAAGAAAAAAAACAACAAAGAATACATACATACATACATACATATATATATATATATATATATATATATATATATATATATATATATATATTTATATTCATTGTTTTTTCTTTTGATCACCTGCTATTTGCACACACACACACACACACATATATATATATATATATATATATATATATATATATGGGGGATGCAAATAGCACGTGATCAATAGAAAAAATATATATATATATATACTGTCCACTGGATACCTCATACTTTCGACCTTGTGCCACATATAAGCTACGCTTTGAAACTCACTATATATACAATATTCAACATCGGTAGCACGACTCGGAGTTTCATGCTGTTATAGATTTCGTGTTCTCGTAGTGTTAATCTAAAATTGTGTGTTAACATTTGTTTATTTAATTATTGTTGCCTAAAATATTATAACTAACTATTTATAATTTATATCATTCAAATTCATAAGCTCGAAAGATGAAGAATTAAAAATTAAAATATTTAAATTTGAAATAATTAAACATGTTAGGTATCAAGAGAGATAACTCTCTTTTTCGCATAAAATACCACAGTAATGACAGTTACAGTGAACTAGTAGTTATGATTAAAATATAACAACATTATATAAATCAAACATATTTTCAGTAAAAAAACAACGTAAATTCTTCTAAAAATAAATGCAACTGCCGTAAAAATACCATCTTTCCCTGAAACGGTCAATGTATGGCCGATAATACTATATAACGAGCGAACATACATTGCGGTAACGATGATAAATTTTATTTTGGTTTCACGGAAAATCCTTGGAAATTTCGATTTCACCATCATAGAATGGCCGTAAATAATTTAAAAAACAAAAACAGCACTGCTCTCTCCAAATATTTATGGCAATTACAGAATGATGGCATCTCACCATCAATTAATATTAATATGTTATTTAAAATATTAATATTCATCCTATATATATATATATATATATATATATATATATATACAAATGTAAAAGAATGAAGAAGTCAGCGTTCAAAACATTAATTTAAAACAGGACTCAATATATATATATATATATATATATATATATATAGATAGATAGATAGATAGATAGATAGATATTGATGAAAGTTTCTTGGCACGATTCACTCTCCAAATTTTGTCCACATAACTTCTGGCAAAGTTTTTCTTCTTCGAACCGAGAGTATACCAATGCCCATTCTCGCAATCACATCTCGGCAGCAGCATCAAACCAATAGTATTAAGACTGGTGTGTTTTGTATGGTCTATTTTCGGAATGTAATCACATTTTCATACATGGGAATCCATGTCTTTATAAATAGCTTCTATACACACACACACACACACACACACATACATATATATATATATATATATATATATATATATATATATATATATATATATATATATATATATATATGACTAGATAGATACATAGATATTTTATTTATTTTATATATGTATGCATATATATATATGCATGGATATAAATATATATAGTAAAATATCTATCTACCTCTCTCTCTCTCTCTATATATATATATATATATATACATCATTTCTCCGCCTTTCTCTCTCTATATGTCTGTGTGTGGACGAGCGCGGGTGTGTGCGCAAACTATATTTTACTTTATACACATTTTCGCACATTCAAAACTATATACGGACATATATATATATACATGAATAGATAATATACATATATATATATATATATATATATATATATATATATATAAACATATTTACATACATACATACACACATACATATATATATATATATGTATATATATATGTGTGTGTGTATGTATATGTCTGTGAGATTGTACTCTTTATCTCTATATATGTAAGCTATAGTTTACCCTATAGATATATACATACTCGCCTAAACATAAATCCATACGCACAGGCACACACAAGCATATACACACAGATACATACATACATACATACATACATATATATATATATATATATATATATATATATATATATATATATATATATATATATATATATATATTCGCTTGATGCATAAAAGAATGAATGTTATTTCCGCCAACATTTATATATTATCCTTTATTTTGCAATTTGTTTCTTCTCTCTTGCTCCGCCATTTTCATTTTTTCATCTTTAATCACAGGATTGAAAACAGAGAAACATAAATCTTTAAACATTTCAATTTTTTTTCTTCCTCTTCTACTTCGGCACAACTCTTGTGCGTTTTATTAGATTTTCCTATTTCTATCCTAACATCTTTATTTCTTCTGCAATGTTTGCTTATACAATTTGAATAGGTATAAATAACCTGTATCAGCGTTTAAATAACAAGATGTTGAAAACCTTTTTTTATAAGGACAGCCTCTAGGTATCAGTAGGAATTGAAGCTATCGTGTAACTTCTAAAATATGTACGCTGCTTTTTATTATTTATATTCATATCTGTTGCTCTGTTTTTTTTTCCATTAGAATATATAAATACGTACTTAAATGCATACATGCATAACTTCCCACATACAAACACACATACAGAAATATATATATATATATATATAT
>OZ010609.1:45654693-45712193 GCA_963932145.1 Acanthosepion lycidas | reverse complement strand
TTAGCGCAATTTTTGTTAGCGCTAGAACAATCGACTTTTCGAATAATTGCCATGAATTATAACTTGATAAATATCTGTTTAAGGAAGATAAATCCAGATCTGTTAACCGCTAATTATATAGTCAGTCCATTGATATGTTTGCATTCATCTGCTAGTTATTGTACCATATCAGTGTTTTTATTAATATAATAATTCTACTTCTTAATGATTAGCATTTGTAAATCATTATGGCGATTTACTAACTGTAGCTTAGATGAGTCAAAATGGCGAAAGCATAGATCATCCAATGAGGAACGAACTCATTACTCAGTTGTAATTGATGTAGTGAGACAAGCCTGCTAACTGTTATACTACGCCGAAAGACCCATTTGCAAATCATTATGATATGCATTTCATTGTGTCAAATATATTGGGATTCAGAACATTTGTTTAAAAAACATTCCTCTAAAGAACATTCGTCTAAGGAATATTGATCTAAGGAATATTGGTATAAGACATATTGGTCTAAGAATATTGGCCTAAGGAATATACGCCTAAAAGATATTATGGTCTGAACCGGGTTGTTATTAATATATAAACAATGCATACCAATAAATACTATTAAACAATACGTTTCATCAGTAATTAATGTTGCTATAAGTGTTTTAAATATTATTTTGTAATAATTATTTTGATTGAATATTAATAAAATTAAGTATTTGCACACGAATAAAGAGTTAATTCATTATAAACCAATGTCCTTAGACGAATATTCCTTAGACAAATGTCCTTAGTCAGATTTCCATTATGCCAACATTCTTTTCACGAAAGTTCCTTAGACCAATGTTCCTCAGAACTATATTCTTTTGACAAATGTTCCTTAGACCTATGTTCTTCAGAACTATATTCTTTCACAAATGTTCCTTAGACCAATGTCCCTCAGAACTATATTCTTTTGACGAATGTTCCTTAGACCAATGTTCCTAAGAATTATATTCTTTTGACAAATGTTCCTTAGACCAATGTTCCTCAGAACTATATTCTTTTGACAAATGTTCCTTAAACCAATGTTCCTAAGAATTATATTCTTTTGACGAATGTTCCTTAGACCAATGTTCCTCAGAACTATATTTTGTTGATGAATATTCCTTAAACCAGTTCCTCAGAACTATATTCTGTTGACGAATGTTCCTTAGACCAATGTTCCTTAGACCAATGTTCCTTAGAACTATATTCTGTTGACGAATGTTCCTTAGACCAATGTTCCTCAGAACTATATTCTTTTGACGAATGTTCCTTAGACCAATGTTCCTCAGAATTATATTCTTTAGACGAATATTCCTAACTCCAAATTTGATTTGAATTTCGCGATGCTTGAGATAAGAATCTGAGTCGATCTTCGATAAGTATTGTGATCTGTTTATATTTTTGCTGTAATAATTATTAACCTAGATAGCTATTGAGTTCTGTTCGCCTTGACATTTGTTGAATTATATAATTTGATGTGTATAAGTAGTAATTATTATCATTATCATTATTATTATTATTAGTAGTAGTAGTAGTAGTAGTAGTTGTAGCAGTAGTAGTTATTATTATTATTATTATTATTATTATTATTATTATTATTATTATTATTATTATTATTTTATTTACTTTGATTTTCCAGTACACATATTAGTCCACTCTCTCGGGCCGCGTTTTACATTCATTGCAACAAAATGATTAATTGTTTCTGGATATTTATCACAGAAACTGCATTTTGGACTAACACGATATTTTAGCATGTATGCTTGATAATTTCTAGTTAACAACTATTGGTCCTGTGCAGCAAGGATAAAACCTTCGATTTCAGCTTTTAACCCTGTTCTCCGTAGCCACTGATAAGTACGAGGTTTGTCTACACTAGCTTGTTTGGTATGGGCAGAGTATCGGCCATGAAGCGGTTTATCTTGCTATCTTTTCCGTATATGTTCGGTTGCATTTGTTTTTGCTTTCCTTTTTTAAGTATTTTGCAGCTTTAGTCAATGTATTGGGCTTTATTTTTATGTCTGCACCCATTTGAAACTCCATTTTGAATTGTTGGCTTCATTTATTACGGAATGAAGACGCTTACTACTTTCATATTCGATGACACATATCATCATTCATTCTGTAGTTTCCAGGTATCTTTGAATGCCAAATGTTGTAGTTTTGTTGAACTAATCCTCAGCTCCTTTCGGATCTGAGCACATACAGACGATCAACATCAGTTTTGGGTATGATGCATGCGGTATCAAATGAGAAGCTTTCTCGTTTTGGAGTCCATTCGCTTAATGTCAGCTATGGTTCAATTAAGGATGTTAAAGCTATATTGCACCACAGGGACAGCCAAGGTACCGATGGATGATATTCTGTTTTTTTTTTTGCTTTTTAATTCAGCTCGGTATCCAGTACCAGACGCACACGCCTGTATTACTCCTTTCTTACTTTCTCCTTCCTATGGGTATGTTGTATACCATCTCCTTAGCTAACCCCTAGGTACTTACAGGCTTCATCTTGTTCCAGTTCCCTAATCTTTGTGACAAAGTCTAAATCTTTTGAGGGTGTTTCTGTAATTCTCACTTTCTTGAATATTACTTGTGCACATTTATCTGATCCGAAGTTCATACCTATGTCGTCACTGAAACATTTTACAATATTGAGGAGGCCCTTCAACTCATTGTCGTCTTTGGTAAAGAGTTTGAGATCATCCATGTAGAGGAGATGATTGAATACTTTTTGTTTAGTTTGTAACCATAGCTACTGTTGTTTAGTTAGTTCATGCTTAAGGGGGATTAAGGACAAACAAAACAGAAGGGGTGACTAGGAGTCTCCTTGAATGAATTCACGTCGGATATTCAGACGGTTGGTGATAGTAGTGCGTATTATTATTATTATTATTATTATTATTATTATTATTATTATTATTATTATCGTCATCATTAATTGATTTTAATAAGCATTATTTAAATAAAAAATGACTTGACATAGGGCAGAGGAAGAGGAGGAAGGTATCTTAACAGCATCTAACTAAAATACTATTTGTGTCAGCTGAAAGTAAATATCAATAACGAAATGAACTTGGTAATATTTAATATAACATAGATAACACATATGCTGATAACATTATCTTTGTATGCGGGTATGTGTTTAGGTGTAGGTGCAAAGTCCGTCTGACTGTTAACAGCAGAGTAATTGCATTCAGAATATCTAGTCTAAATGATGATTGACTGAGACTGTATTCACATCACAGTATTAACATTGGAAAAAGGCAATAATCCCCTCACTCACCTGGTCAGGTGTTAAATTACTCCCGCCTCTTGGTGCCATGTATCCTAATACAAACTATCGCATGTTAGATGCGGAGCTGTTAAAAGTCACTTTAACATATATATATATATATATATATATATATATATATATATATATATATATATATATTATAGCAAGGAATAAGCGGAATGGAAAGGACATAATTATGAAAACTAAGAACTAAAACAAACAACCGGTTTCGTCCCAGTACTCCTCAGGTTTGATACACTGGGATTATTTATTCATAAACTTAAAAACAAAAAACTATTCAATATTTTTTTTTGCCCTCCCCCCTCATTGAACATTGATAGGGCCACTGAGATCAATGACATGTACTTGACGTTTCTCGGATAAATAAACCACAAGTAAATAAACAGATTACTACTGTCCTCTGATTAGTTTTTTTAACTTTAAATTGAACTTACATACTTTAAACAGTTTAAACACCAGTAGCTGCTTAATTTTAAACTGTTTAGAGTGTCTTTTTTTCACTTGTGTCCTTTTTTTTCATTTTTTTTTCACTTGTGACATTATTACCGTTCACACAAGGAAATATATCGTATATGTGACCGTAGCATTGTTTGAAAACGTTTTTTTACGACTTAATATCTAGCTTCGTATAGAAGGAAATTTAATTTAGATTTTAATATCAAATTGAGACAATAACAATGTTTAATATATACACTTATATGTACAAGGAAGTTACTCTACAAATAAAATCTTTATTTAAGTCTTTAATTCGGCATAATCTATCTCCGTGGTTTGTTTACTTTTAACGCAAACTTAAAAAAACAGAATTCATAAGGCTTTCTTCACATAAAGACGGGTCTCATGGGATACTGTGAAATATGTGACCGTAGCGTTTTTTCGAGGGTGGATCGATTAAATATGAATTTCTGTTGCAAACAGAGCAGACACATAAACTCGTAAAGTACCAGACAGATATTGATGACTTTATTACTAGTAATTAAAAATTGTGACTTTTTTTTCGTAGCTACAAATCGGAGTTTATTACCAGACGAAAGTAAAAAGCAAATGAGCTGTCTAGAAATACACTGGCTGGGATACCTAAGTTTAAAATGTTTTTTTAAAACGAAAAAACATTGTTGAAGATTTCATTTTAGTTTTAAGTGAAAGTTTAATAATTAAATTTATTATTTCCATTAAGTAAACAATTCTAGTATATTTCAGATAGAAACTATATACATTGGAATGTCAAATTTAATTTCGATTTCTTAAATTTTCTTAAAAACGTCCATTTTCTTAATTTTAAGAAATTTGTAAACAAACAAAAATTTATCAATTTTAAAAATATTTAAAAAACTTTCTGACAAGTCATTTTAGTAAAATTGGAAAAATTAGAGCTAAATTAATCTGATTTGAAAGAAATATTACTTACTTATAGAATAAAAAAGTAATATACAACCAATTATTAACGATTGGTCCTGTTCATCTGATCAAACGTTTGATGGAATGTTGATTGACAAAGCGATGACAGCTACTACGGATGACCATAAATGACAATTTTTAGAATTCTGAGTGAACGCTTTTTTTTTTTTAGTTTTACTGTTATGCTTATTTATTAGATTAAAGGGATAAAACTCTTAGATCACGTGACCTTTCCATAATAATGGCAATTTCAGTCTACTATACATGGAAATAAGGAACGTATTAAGTAAAAAAAATACAAAATAAAAAATTATTTTAAATATAGAATAGTGTAACTACGTTTATTAATCTTTTCAATTTTGGATTCGCAAATTTTGTTTCCACTTAATTACTATATCACATCAAAGAAATAGCCCAATACAGAATTTTACACGACTTTAAACTATTATAAATTATTATAATTAATTTTTTTTTAAATTCTTGTAAAAATTCATTATTCATCAGAAAATTTTTATTTCTTCAAACAATAATCTCCTTAATAATAGTTATTTACAAAAGCAATTGAAAGCTTTTCTAATTAACTAATGTCATAGTTTTATTGGATTCATTATTTTTCAATTCAGAGCAGATTTTCAGTTAGATAGCTCAAATTTGAAAAAAAAAAAAAAGAGTAGGTGATTTACAATCTCCAAAGACTCCTACTTTTAACCAAAAAAAAAAAAATTCAGGAAACAAAAAGGTTTTGTGCGAAATTTCATGAAATTAAGTAAGTGTGTGTGTGGGGGGGGGTAACATATTTAAAGAAAAATGTTTTTTTTACCAAAATTTAAAAAAAAAGAATTAAAAAATAATTTCATTCATTTGTGAATAAGTCCTGAAAATTTCATTGAAATCAGGCAATTACTTTATTTTTACAAGAATTTCAAAATCAATGTGTTTTCAACGGAAAAAAGCGGAAAAAAAAACAATGTTATTTTCATGCCCCCCGCGATGAAATAAACAAAAGAAGACTTTAACCCAAATTTCGAACGTGTTAGAAAGGATTAAAAAATTTCAAAAAAAAATTAAAAAATACTTTGATCTTTCATCTTAATAATAACATAAACATTTTGACGATAAAACTTTATTTTCGTTAAGTTTGTGGCCTTTTTCATTATCCTATGCTGTTTTCCCGCGAAAAAAAAAACGGTAATGCCTATTCTAAAATGATTAAAAAAAATATTAAAATAATCAAAAACAGTCATTCATTGTTTAGACTAAATATTCCGAATCCAATTACTCTGCTATTAATAATAAAGAAAAGATTTTAACAATAAAACTTAGTTTTCGTGAAGTTTGGGGCATTTTTTCAACATAGTATGCCATTTTACGGCAAATCCGTGAAGATTTTCTATAAATAATAAATTCAAAAACAAGTTTATTCATTTGTGAATAAGTCGTGATAGTTTCATTAAAATCCGACAATTATTTGATTTTCGCAAGAAATTCTAAATCAATGTGTTATTTTACCGGAAAAAGTTAAAATTTGCATATTGAATTCTGTTGCACCGTTGATGCAGAGAAACACAAGATTTTTAACCAAAATTTCAAACATGTTAGGAAGGTTTAATTAAATTTTTTTTTAAATAATTAAAAAAATACCTTGGTTTATCCTTTTAATAACAAATATTTTGATGATAACACTTTGAGCGTTTTTGGTGCCTTTTTTCATCATGCTATGCTGTTTTTTAGCGAAAAAGTGGTGGTACATATGACTCAAAAGCTTTTTGCTGGAACTTAGTCTTAGGTCGGTGCAAAAATAATGTCGTTTTCTCACATATGTTACTATGTGAGAAAACGACATTATTTTTGCACCAACCTAATAAATCAGTAACGTTATCCGCGAAACTCAAACTGTGTCACCGCTGCTTACTCGACCGGTGTCCTTCAAATCCGTCCTCCTCTGACCGTCATTTGAACTTTGACATCGAAAAAGTAAACAGGTTTTCTTTCTTTCGCAGCGAGTTATTTGTAGAGTTTATACGCCAACTGCCCAAAATTATCATTGATCTTTGTCTCTCCCGAACACCGTATTTAAAAAAAAAAAAAAAAAAAAAAACCTTAGTCGATGAGCTAGGGACGGCTTCCGACCATGTTCTATACAATGTCTATCAGTCATTATTTGATTACAAACTGATAAAAAAGTCTCTTTCATGCCCACTTTAAGCCTTCTTAAACAAATAGTCTATTTCTCCAGGCGTTCTTAAAGTCTCCCGTTTTCTACTACAACCTACACGTCTTGACTACAGTCCCACGATATGACCACATAAACTGCCATTTAAACCTGCCTTTCCTCATCTGACCCTGTAAACTAAATATATCTGTCATGAACTTCCCTGGGTACTAGTTGTAGTTTTTTTTTTTTTTTTTTTTTTTTTAACCCTTTACAGAGAAGTGGGAGGAATAATAACACTACAGACTCATTGTACTATAAAATCTGACCTTTTGTCATACTTGGCTTAGGTCAATAAACATCTCTCCCAGGACAAGAGACGTGTAGAAAACAATGAGTAGTAACGTGACATTCAAGTTGTTAAAGTTGGAACTCCTGTTACATTCTTCAGATCTTTTCTTTTAATTCACCCCATATAATGTAAAGTTACTTATCGCAAATATTAATTCACCGCAAGAATTTTAAATCAACATTTGTTTAGCTTGCCTCCCCACAACTCCAAACCTTAGAATGAAAAATTAACAAAAATTATTTGGTAAGTAAGGATGATATTCGAAATACTTACGAAAATTATTTTTGCAATTAAAAAAAAAAAAAAGAAGCAAAAAATCTGTTTTTGACTTGTTTATGAGGATGGGCGCGAACGTTGACCTCCATGCTTAAAGTAACGCACTCGAGTCGCCCACATTTGGGACGATCGCAAAAGTCAACTCAAATGAGTTCAATGCTCTGGGAGAACTTCTGAATTTTAGTAAATAACATTTTTTTTATTTTATTTTGGAGTGAATTAACAGAAAAGATCTCATTGTTCACGATGGTATTTTAAAAACTTATTGTTTTTTTTATTAATTATGAATAAAACAAACAATGCAACATTTATTAAATATTTTAAAGAATTATGGAACTGGAAAATATTCAGAAGTTACCACTTAAGCAAAAATTGTATATTATTTAAATTTAAATTCAGTCGACACTATTTAAGTCAAAATGTTGCTAGATAAAGCAATATAAAACTGGTAAAAAAAATTGAAGATAAAATTAACTCATTAATATGTAGTATTGTAGTCATATTTAGGCAAAAGCTGCTCCGACCTCACTTTCCAGTCACGACAGAATCTAAAAGCGTCTACACGTCCTTGTACTCTATCATTACTTACATGGAACTTACTCGGATGAACTGCATTCCTTTGGTTCCGCCAATTGTAACCTTCATAACCAACATGCCACTTACATATTAGCAAACCAGCCCCATTCCTCCCGTATTCTATTGGTGAGAAGAAATGTCCACTCGAACAGCTTCTTCCCGCAAACCACTGCTCTGTGAAACCGACTCCCTCGATCACTATAATTTTGACCTGTTTAAGTCTAGTTTTGACCGTTATCTTCCACATAAACTACCTCTTAATCTGTAACCCTCTACCTCGAGTGGCCCCAGGACCTTATACAGGATGAAACTGTAAAAAAAAAAAAAAAATTCTTTTTTTCACATAAGTGCGAAGAAAGGGTTTAAAGCAGTAAGACAGAGTGCATGCTTGTTAGCAAAAGGATGAGATGAAAATGCAAATTACAAGTACCAAAATCAAACAAGTTCAAAAAATAAATATCTGAAAAGAGTTTTACTAGAGAACGGAAAGTGTGACACTGAAATCAGAAGTTGCATTGGGAGAGCCAAAGATGCATCCCAAAAGATAAACAGAATATTAAGAAATAGAAATATCTTCGTTGGAAACAATGAAAGGGATACTAAACTGTTGCGTGTTATCTGTCCTCCTATTTGGCAGCGAATACTGGAAATCTCCTCAAAGATAAAGAAGAGATTTGAAACAACACAAATGTGGTTCTATAGAAAGAGGCTGAGAATACCATTGACCAAATATGTGAGCATCGACGAAGTTTTAGAGAAAAATGGAAACAAAAAGGAAACTTATACTTAACAATAGGAAGGCATAGTTGAAACTGAAATCCATTTAAATAAAAACTGTACCACTAATGTTTTTGGGGGATATTGAACCAAAAACTTCAAATTGCGTCACTATTTTTCCTTACGTGACAAGAACAATAGAAGAATAATCAGTAGAACAGTAGATAACGATTGACATTGTATTTAAATGTTTGAAGATTAAAGTTAGATGGAAAGCATGGAACTGGAAGAGAGTTCCACAAGGGAAAAGTGTGAGAAAAGAAACTCTTAACATAGAACTTACGGTTACATCTACCCAGTTCAACTGTAAATTGATGAGATGTTGAGGCCAGCCTAGTACTGTGATTAAATTCATAAAGTCTTGACACCATAGTGAAGAGTAATATTTATTTTGTAAAAATATGCAAAAATGTCGCACAAGGCCAAAATGGGGAATGGGAAAAGGTTGGTCTTCTTCTGTCTTATAATTAAATTTGACAGCCTACCACAATATTCCTTAAATCAAAACAAAACATTCTTACTAACCATTTTTAACATATCTACCATAACACATCAGAATCTCCATTAAGTCCTAACTAGTCCCCAGGTGTACAATTCTTGTCTGTGGGGATGGAATAAAACAACAATTTAAAAATCTAAACTCCCATGTGTATTTACCATGTGGAATAAACTATTTACAAAAAACTAAATAAAAAGTGTTAATAATAACCCCCCACCAAAAAAAAATCCATAGGGAAGAGCGAGATTTATTTTGTAATGCATAAAAATGTGGCACGAAGAGGATGGGAATAGGGTGGTCTTATAATTAAACTTAGCTCGCCACAATTACTGACCCAATATACCACAATATCCCTTACACCAAAACACCACATTCTTACTACCCATTCTTACTACAGCCACCATAATAGCTCAGAATCTTCATGAAGCCCTAACTAGTCCCCATGTGTACAATTCTTTTCTGGTGGGGGAAATAAAACAGCAATTTAAGAATCTAAACCCCACTTTGTATATACAATATGAGATAATCTTTTTATGAGAAACTAGATAAAATAGTGTTAGTAATAACCAAATATCCTTAATTGTGGCAGAAACATCAGTTAACTGGACGAAATCTATGCAGGACTTTAATAAAATGAAATACTCATTTGTCCAACCTACTCACTCAAACACACACACACACACATTCAAACACGTCAACAAATACGAAAAAGACACACCCGAAATATGAAAGGAGTCCCGCATCCACCAGAGAACTGACATCTCTTGTCACCTAACTAGCGAGGGAGGGGGGTTAAACTAAAGAAAGTGTGTGCGGGCAGAAAAATGGTTGTCAATGAGCATACATCCCCTGGCTAAGTTAACTTTAAAGGAAGAAACTAAAGACAATAAAAAAAAACAACAACCCTAAACTAACCTAATTTTAGACTGAGTTTTCAGTTTAATACAGTTAGGACAAAATCCTGAAGCCTAAACGGCATCAACATACCACTCAAGATCAGCCCCTCTTACTCAACACAATCGTACAAGTTTCACCCACTTTTGCCAAATTTTGATGGAGACAGCCGGCGCATTTCCGTACTAGTCTTAACTTTAAGCTGATGCTTAAAGAACAAGATCATTTGGGAAGAGGTGTAATTTTCGCCCTCATAGTATTCTGATGTGTCCTCCAAACTACAACTCTCATTAAGCCTACAAATCAAAAGAACACAAAGTGTTCTTTTTCTTGCTAAGCAATGGCGGTACCACATTGCTACAGACAGAACTGGCCTCGAGGACGAAAAACTTTCCATGCTACATGCGAACTATAACTTCAATAAACTTGCCCAACGGGACTATGACCCTGAAATGAAAGAAGGTGTGATCCAGATTCTCCACCTACTCATGACAGGGAACGCAGTTTGGAAATTTTTCCAAGCCCGCCGAACAAAGTATTTTACCGACCCAGAGAGCCCTTTGAATCACCAGCCAGGTAAGTGAGGCCTAATCATTATTGAGGCATTTCTACCCGGGTATCCAAGACCATATTAAACTGGCCACATGCTTCTTAGTCTTAAGATCGTTTATCAGATCATCTTGAGCGGACCCCCTAACTAAAATGTTAGTTAGGGGATACGTTAACGCCCTACGTGACAATGCGTGGACGTCGGAGAGTCCATCCATCGCCCATAATAGGTGTTTCAGAGCAATCTGACATTTACGATAGAAGATGCACTTGCCGCGAAGTAAACGGCGGAGGCGCTCCTATACGCATGAGTGCACATTTCTCAGGAGCTTTTCTTTCCAGAATTCGCCCTAATCATCCGATTGCTGACACATTCGATCTAGTAACACGATGCGAAGCGTATGATAAAGAATCTCAAAGCTAGGTATACCCAGACCGCCTTCAGAAGTGTGTAGGCAACATCTCTCTGGAAGTACCTTGGCGGCCTTGCCTACTCACAAGGAGAACAAGAGCCTTACTAATGACATTAGTGAAGCTGAAGTGGAATTATGGAGAATCGGTAAAAGAGAATCAGGTAGATGTGCAACTTTAAGGAAAGTTTCCTCCGGGACCACAGAAGAACTGCAACCATGGCCTTCTCCGGCACTTCCAATTCAATTCCAAGATAAGATCGGGACAGAAGCAGACGCCGAGCATCTAGACCGACCCGTCCGTCCAGCGGAAAGGCCCGGGACGAGAAGCTCCCTTCCACGGACCCAACCGCAAGCAAACAGACAGTTGATCTTGGTCCCTGTCACCGTCTCGTACCCTCTAGTTTCTTTGTTGAATTCGTCAATCTCGGTTCTACTCGAGACAAGAACTGAAACGTCGACAGCATAGGCGAAGTAACTCACGAGGTGGTCTCACTAGGTAGGGAAATTCCGCGTAGCACCGGATTCGTCTTTAACTTACGAAGGAAAGGCTACAACGCAAGAACATATAGTAAAAACGAAAGTGTACAACCTTGACGAATGGAGCGAGACAATACGAAAGGCTCCGATCGAACACCATTCACTTCTACCAGCGCACCTAGAGGAGAATACAGAAATCAGATCCACGTGTCAAAGTACGTCCCGAAAACGGCCGCTGAAAGGACAGCCTCCAAAAATCCATGGTCAACCCTATCGAAAGCCTTGGATTGATCTAAATTGATCAGTGCGCCATCACTATAGACTTGCTCGATGATCAAGCGTACTATATTAGGGTTATCCTAAATAGTCCCGCACAATTCTTTCGGTGCCAATCAGACTAGAGAGGACAGCTTGTAAACGACTGACTAAGATCTTGCTTAAAATCTTTTACTCTTGTGTTAACATTGTTAAACGCCCAAAGTTACTTTTCCTATCCCCACTGTTCCTATCCTTGCGTAGCACTTTGATCCCACTCGTGGTGAAATGTTGAGGTACAGACCCCTGTTTCATCTACTTGTTGTAAATCAGTGCCATCAAAGAAAAAAAAGACATGCGACTGTCTCAAGTACAGTTAGTAGGTTAGATTCCCAGATTTCCAACACTTTGACCATCGCACCCAGCCGCTTCAGCCGCCTCGAGGCAGGGGAAGTCGGCTAAATAGGCGTTGAACTGAGCAATGCTCAAACCGGATTCCCTAGTGAATTAATCCTTAAAATGTTCACGAAAAGTCTCACATATGCCCGCGTTTGTAGCAACGGTCCAATTATCTGTCAATGTGACGCACGCGACATTCCTCTTCACGCAATTCAATGGCCATATTGGTCACCTCGGAAAACATTGTTTTTAACCTAACTACCAGAAATTGAAAGGTTACGTCCACAGGATTTAATCGCCCGATAAACTTTTTCCTCACATGCCTTTTGCACTGTTAATTTATCTAGATTAAGTCGATGACTATAATCAGCATCAAACGACCTTATTTGGGATTTTAATTTATCCCACAACATATTCCCAACCACAGCCCCCGTCAATTTCCGCTGTGGCATTAGTAGCAGATGGCCCTGGAAATTTTCGTCACTAAATAAGGATGCGTTCAATTTCCAGTAGTCAAACATCTTTAGGCTTTACACAAACCAGGACGAATCTATGATCCGAGTAAACTATACAATGGAAACTTAAACAACCTAGGAGCCCTACATCGACTCTCAAACTAGGGCTCTGTCGAGGTGGTTAGAACGCAACGCCGTAGCCGAGACACTCCTGTTCGGTCCAAGTCTGCACTACTTCCCACGGTTGTTCCTTCCGATATTTATCGTCAAGAACAAATTTATCTATAAAGTCACGAAATGATTTCACATCTCGGTTGTCGATCTTGCCCCTATACGATCTATGGCAAAGTCAAGGGCGGCATTCTATTCGGCGGATCGAGCCGTTTTTGACATCTCGTCGAGTAGTTGGTAAAAGCAATAGAATAAATAATCTAATATAATTGGCAAGCATTATTCCATTTATTATATATGTTATGATTATTATTATTAGTATTGAAGGTATATATATATATTAGGTTGGTGCAAAAATAATATCGTTTTTTGACGTTAAAAAATACGTCAAAAACGATATTATTTTTGCACCAACCTTATATATATATATATATATATATATATTATTTCTTTTAACTTTTTCCACTGTAACCGAGTTTATCTGTTTTAGTATTTATTTGATTTTGAATAACCTGAAGAACATTTGTCTTTATTTTTACTTTCTCTTTTTGCTTACCTAAAGTTATATTTATCAAATTTGCGTTTTCTACTCTCGTTAATTTTTTATCAATCGATAGTTTAGGTTTTCATGCAGAGAAAAAAGCAATAGAAATGATTTTATTTTATATTAAATAATGAAATAATCTCAGAGTAGTTTCTAAAACTCAAAAAAAACTTTTAAAAAATAAAATTTTCGATATTTGTGTTTGTTTATTGATGTATTATGTCGTAATTTGTATTTTTTCTAAGGCTTTTGTATAACGAACGTATTATATATTTAAAAAGAACAATAATTTTTGTTGAGCTTCTAAAAGACGTATTGTATCTAATGTGTATATAACATGTACCTCCAACAGCATGATGTAAAAAGGCCCCAAACTTAATAAAAACACAATCAAATAATTGTCGGATTTTAATGAAAATTTCAGGATTTATTCAAAAATAAATTTAATTACTTTTTAATTAATTTTTTTTTTTTTACAAAATCTTGATATTTTTTTTACATCCACGTAAATTCGAGAAATTAAATTGCAATCTCAGAATTTGTTTTATTAGCAGGACTCCGTGGAAAATGATGTTTTAAATCCACAAATCATTTCCCGAGAATTCCCTTCCACGTCTCAAATAACCGGAATGCAATGAAGTTGGGATCTCTGTTTCCTGGTAGGGTCACCCATGGCAGTAAATTTTCAAGGAAGGGACCAGACTTAACACGATCCGACACCCGGTGGATATGTGGTCAAGACGAACAAGCACTGGTTTGACGCAGTGGATGATGTCAGCTGAAGTGTGTGCGCCATGGACTATGAACCCATGGATCACCTCAAAGAATTCGCAGGACCTATAAAAGGTGGGATAGACATTGAACGCCATCTCCCTCACCTCGCTGCGGGTGCCCATTTTCTACGATCGAACACAATCTTTTAATTAACTACTCTACCTTGAGCCTCAACGCATTAGAACTTTAGAAGATTTCTCGATCTTCAAGAGAAATATTAGGTTGGTGCAAAAATAATGACGTAATAATGTCGTTTTTTGACGTATTTTTAACGTCAAAAAACGACATTACTACGTCATTATTTTTGCACCAACCTAATAGAAGAGACGAAGAGAGTCAAAAGAAAAACCAGAGGTCTCCATACCCTGAACCTTACCATGCCCAAACGACAATACATATTTGTAAGAAAAAAAAAAGAAAATATATGCAGCGAAAAATCCTTTTCTTCTTTCTTCGAAACTTCCGATGACGTCATAATGCTTCTGTTTATACGAGAGAATGACGTCATAATGCTTCCGTTTATACGAGAGAAATAAATCAGTCAGCTTATATTTATTAACCCACCCACGAGGATTAAATGTGGCACAAGGCCGGTTTAATGTGGGTTGCCCGCGAGCCCGTAGGCTCGGCCAAAAATATGACCTTTGAACCCGCCTGGACGGGTTCAGGTCCTGTCTACCTCCCCGAAGGAAACCTTGCCCTTCGGCAAAGCTTCCTCCGAGTTCCTCTCTGCATCAGAGAGTTCGACAGAAGCCAGCCCGCATGATCACAGATACTACACTTTGATCCTAAAACGGGCCGTCAGCTTCGCGTTTTTAACTCGTGCAGACGTATTTGATAAAAGTGTTATGAAATAAGTTGAGAATCCTGCAGAAAATATTTTTTGCGTTAAGATTATTTTCTAAAGGAATTGGAGAATTCCAAACAGTCCCTTTGTGTTAAACACACCGTTTGTTTATTTTCAAAACACGACTGTGTTTGCTTCCTTAAAGATCAGCTTTACGAAAACCAGAGATAATCCCTAGTTTTCAACTTGATCATCACAAAAGAAATAGCAGCTGGAAACTTCTGAGCTACTATTCATTGAAACATAATTTAACCAAACTGAACATAATTTCGGTTAACTAAATTAAATATTAGTGCATCAGGTTTTACTTCTGAAGACAAAATCAGATTCCAGAAGATACTAGAGAAAAAGTTTACGTTATGGCAGAGAAAATACAAACAGAGAATCTGGAAAATCCCAAGGAGATTAGCAAACAGGTTTCTGTGGTGATTGATATTCCTCCAAGTTTGCCACCTGATCCGGTCGCGGACGAAATGCAAGAAATGCCCGGAAACTGGGATCGACATTGATCATCCAACTGTGATACATTTGGAAGAACAGGACCTTAATTACACCGAAAATTACTATTCTACTGTCATACTGAAAGAGAGGGAAAACGTTAAAAAACTGAAATTCATCACACAGAATGAATATTACGATGATGATGATGAAGAAGAAGGAGAAGAAGAAGAAGGAGAAGAAGAAGAAGAAGAAGAAGAAGAAGAAGAAGAAGAAGAAGACTTGTTCCCTGATCGCAGTGAGCAGTTTTGACGGAAATAAAATTGGTGAAAAGTTTATAATTCGTAAAGGATTACAAATATTTTTAAAGCCTATCTCTGAAGTAAGCGGACAATTAACTCCTCGGGAAATTTACACCACTGCCATATTTTTATAGAAAAGACAATTTTTAGGTCTGCGATTTTTATTAGTTAAAAGCAGAACACACTTTTTTTTTTTTTTTTTAACAGCTACACCTTTCACCCAAAATATGATCTGAATTGTTAAATAAAAAAAATGCAATAAAATTATCACATTATTTAATTAGAAAAGCTTTGATACATAAAATTTATTAAGAATAATATTGGTATTTATTGCATTAAAAATACAATTATCGCACAAGGCCGAAAAGGGGGAAAGGTGTTGAAGCTGGTCTTCATTATCCTATACCTAGTTAATCTGATTCACGACCTATTCACTCATTACAATTTGCGCATTCACCACAAAAATTCGTCCGTCACTAATCAATCCTCCATTCACCATAATACCGCATCCTCACAGGAGGACCTACAAAAACGCACTCGGAGATTTAAAATTTTAATGATAATAGATATTTCGTAGATAAAAATCTAATATTTGACAATGATAGGGGTTGGGGGATGAGAACCTAAACAAACAAAATATCAAAAGGCAAAATAAATATAACTGATGTTAGTAGGACTGGTCCATCCCTCAAAAAGGAGAGGCCGCTGTATTCTGCCCATTGAACAAAATCAAGAGGCTCTCTTGATAAGCGAGAGGGCAAAGAGAAAATATAGACGAGCATGGGGAATCAATAAAGCTGACTCAGTCGAGATGAAAGGGTGGGGGGGAAACAAACTGGGGAGGTTGGGAATCTCAATTTGGATCATAATCAAAGATGTAGCCGGGAGCAGGCCAGGAACAACACTTACTCACATTAACTAGGTACACAAAAGTTTGTCTAGTCTTAGGGGAGGGCTCCACAGGAAACCACCCTGATGTGATATAGGTTGACCTAAAAGAGAAAATCAAGGCTAGCTGATGAGAAAGACGGTCACCTCGCAAGACTTCCTCCAGTCGCGTCATCCAAATCACCATTCGGGCCGTGGCCAGCAGCGTTAGAAACACCATTCGTTTCACCCCAGAATACGGGGGCGACACACTCGTATGCACGATCAATGAGCATGAGGTTTTCAGGAGAGATACAAGCCGTCAGCTCGCCGGCATGGTCCGATAAGGGGCGGACCCGAGGACAATGGTAGAATGCGTGCGAAGCTGTTTCTTTCAGGTCAATATTACATCGTTCACAGTCTGGCAAATCCATCAAGCCCCATATGAAGGCTATGTCATTGAGAGGCAGCCTATTCTGAGCTAGTCACCAGGTAAGCGAAAACCCAGTTACTGAGGTAATCTGCCACTGGCGCCCAAGACCAGAAGGAGCGTAGAGGATCCGTTGCGCCCCCTCCACTAGATAACGATAGAAGACCCTCTTAGTCTGAGAAAGGTCGCTGGACCGAGGAATGATTTTCAATGCGTATCGACACTCACAAAGGAAACTCGATAGAACGGCGCCCAGCCCACGAGATTGGTGATAAGGCAAGGGAAGGCGTCCCTTACAATCCCCGACATAATCGAATCTCCTGTCAACGTCCGGCGTAGGAAAGCCAACCTCGAGGCGAGTTTGTGACTCGCTAAGTGTGGCATTCCCAACCCCCAATGACACGGACGTTGTGCACAGACTTCTCACTCGTCCTGATGCTTGCGTCTCCTCCACAAAATAGAGGATAGCGAGAACTCGAGCGGCTTCTTATAATCTTTACAGAGAGAAAGTACGGCCAAACGATAAAGGACAAGAGGAAAGACGTAAGTGACACACTCCTCCGCCCTGCTCTTCACGGGCAACCTCCATCGGTGCCAAGTCTCTCCGGCCGCGTCGACCTTTGCCCGTACTTCTGACCAGTTTTTTTCAAGCTGCAGGAAGAGCGGCCTGCAGGACAGCAGCAAGTTTGCGATGGTCACCCTATTAAATGCTTTGGACTGATCTAAATTGATCAGCGCGGCTTGCTCGTCGTCTTTTACACCCTCTATGATCGTGCGGATCAGATGCAGGTTGTTCTGAATTGTTCGTCCCCTCACAGCGCAAGTCTGCTCAGGTCCCAACAGAGACTCGTCAACTGGCTGCAAACGCTCCTGCATGATCTTGGTCTAAATCTTTAACTCTGTGTTTAGCAGAGTTATGGATCTATAGTCATCTAAATCCTGCCCAACACCCTTGCCCTTTTTCTACAGCGAGATCACACCCCTGGTGAACCGGTCGGGGACGGACCCCTGCCGGAACCAGTTGTTGAACACAACAGTCAATATTGGGACAAAGATGTGCGACAGCCTCAAATACAAGTCATAGGGCAAACCATCCAGACCGGGCGACTTGCTTCTGCCGACCTTCTTAATTACCGCGTAGACTTCGTCCTCGGTGATCTCCCCCTTGCAGCAAGCCGCTTCAATCGGCGAAAGCAGAGGAAAGTCAGCCAAATAGCTACGAAACTTGTCATCCCGGGGACCAAGCTCCTTGGTAAACCGGCTCTCGAAATGCCGCCGAAACGCTTTGCACACTTCGTCAGTGGCTCGAAGAGTATGCCTCTCCGGGGTTTAGACTTCACGAATGTAATGACCGTATCCCTGACGGATCTCTTCCTTGCGCAATTCTACACCCATGCTCACAGCTTCGCACGCCATCTTGCTTAACCTATATATAATTACCTGGCCCATGTAGCGCTCGCTAGTCAAACGCTCCAGGGCCTTCTTAGCTAAGGTTATCTCTAGGAGATCCCTCCCCAGCCACCGCCCTGGTAAAACTATCCTTAAGTGCCTTCACCTTTATCTAGGGCGAGCTGTTTGCTAAACTCTGTGGTAAAGGACCTAATCCTACACTTAAGTTTTTCCCACCATCTATTACCAATAACCGCCCCCACTAGTTCCCACTGAACTAAGCTAGTTAGCTGCTCCTGGAAGTCCCGCCTGTCCAGTAAAGACGGATTAAACTTCCAGTAACCACCCATTCTAGGCCTACAATCTAACGGCACCCGGGAACAAACAAGTTTGTGGTCCGAATAGCATACCGAGTGGAACGTGGGACAATCTAGCAAGTCTACGTCGGCTCTTCTAACATTCTATCCAGGTAGCTAACCACTTGGGTAGACGGCCAACTAAGGGCCCACGTCCACATTTCCCCGCCCCGGTGTGATCAACTCCGTATCTATCGACGAGACCAAATTCGTCGATCAGATCCACCAAGCTACGATCACCCCTACCCCGCTAGCTCCCCTCCCCCTATCTAACTTGGGGTCCAGGCTTGCATCCAGTCGCCCATTAAGACTAGGCGCTGTGAATCCACCAGGAACGGCCCCAACCGCCGTAGAAACGAGACCCTCTCCTCTCGGTCGTTGGGCACATTAACCGCAACGACTCGGAACGAACCACTTTTCACGGCAATATCGGCCACTATCAACCGGCCCTCGGCATCAACATGAACAAGATCCACCCTCGTATCCAGGGTACGGTTAACCAGCAAAGAAAATCTTTTGGCCTGTCGGTCTCCATACGCTGAATAGACGACAAAGTCGTTAAACAGCACTCAAGCATCTACGTTGCAAAGTGGGTCTCTTGGATCTCGGCGACATTCACTCCAAGGGGTCACGGAGCAGGCGGGCAGCCTTACCCCGATCCCTCAAGCCCTTCACATTCAGACTGGCTAACTTGATTGACATCTTTTAAGCCTGAAAAATAAAATAAAAAAATTAAGAAAAAACTTACTCACATACGGGGCGGAAATCTGCACTGGTAAGGACCCCGCCAAATTGTCCCAGGCTCCCGGTGCCCATCTCCGACGTCATCCGTCCATCCAGGACAATACCGCCGACGTTCATAAGATAAGACGTTCGTAGCTCTTGGCTCTCTCGATGAACTCCGTCAAGTTGATAATAGACTTTAGGGAGGGGAGACTTCCAGCATGAAGGCGTATTCCCGGCTGTTACATTGTCGTCTTTGTTGTTGTTACTGTTGTTGTCTTTCGATTGGGTTGCAATATTTTCCTCCCAATATTGGCCTTTTTCAGCTACCATACCTTTTTTCCAATTCCTTCACTTGGTCATTCAAATTTGTTGTTTCTTCGATGGTCCCAGTTTTTTATTTATATTTATCAGGAGGGTCTTTCTTTTTTTAAGACCCCAAAAGGTTTGTTTTTTTTTTTGAGGGGGGAGGTGTTTGTTGGGGTTTTTTGGTTTTTTTACCAATCTACTTTTGTCAGCCATTTTGATTTTTTTTCTTTTCTTTTACATATAGTTTCCTTTTAAAGCAAAAAAGGGGGATTATTTTCGTTTTAAAATAAAACGGAAAATAAAATAAAAATTTGAAAAAATGAAAGATATAAATTAAACAAGAGCTCATCCAAACAATTACCATGATAGTATTTAAAGAAAATGCACCTGGTGGAAGGGTGCAACTTTACGGCGATGACAATGTAACTGAAGCCGAGATGACAGATCAAGACCAATAATATTACTGATTCTTCTTTGGATTTTATGAATTGGATCATTTTTAATCCAACATTATTATTCATGATTATGAACGCCATTTTTTAGCGCGTACACGTGATTGAGTTACTGCCCCTATTTTTTTTTTAATTTTCTTTAACAATGAAATTAATATTATCCTGTCCAGATTAAGAAGTACACATTTTTTTTTATATTAGGACTTCTCTATTAATTTCATTGTTTAAGAAGAAACTAAAAAAGTGTACTAACACTAACCCCTACCTACTAAAATAATAGCGTTTGTGGTAATAAGAAAAAAATATATGTAATATTCAAAACCCTTTCTTTTTTACCTGGGCTAATGATAATAGAATATACCGGATCTATAATAATATTATCCACACCTACTGCTTATTATTATTATTAGGTTAATATCATAATAGCATAATTATCAGGCGTTTTTGTAGGCGAGTTAAGAAAAATTGCTGTTTTGTTTACTTTAATAAAAATCATTTTATTTTCAGGCTATAAAAAATCCGTGTCGATAATCAGATGCTCCGGAAAAATCATTTAAATGTGTTATTGTTGAATTGTTATGTTTCTTTTTCATAATATTTAAAAAAAGAAAAAAACAAAAAAAACACCTGATAATTATGCACCAACCCAATATTATCAAAAAATTTCTTTATGCCATTCTAATTTCAACTCTGTTCCGCGTATTTACTTTCATGGAAAATTCTTAGAAAATAATTAACTTTCGAGGAAATTGTTAATTCGGAAATGTGAAAGCGATTTCAGATTCTAAATTATGATTCGTTCAGTTTTTAAAATTAATTCAACAAATCGAGATTTTATCCAATACCCCCGTTGGCAACCACATCGCTTATTAAATTGAAAAAAAAAAAAAAAAAAAAAAAAAAAAAAAAGAACACGCGCATGCTTATTTAGGTTTTGAAAAAAAATTCACCACTCTTCCCGGCACTTTATCCAACTCCTGTTTATTTGCTTTCGTGAAGGCTTCCTGGAAAAAATATTTAATTCTAAGAAAAATATCATTTAGAAATGCGAAACTGATTTCTGATTTTAAAACTTCATTCAAATTATAATTCATTCAATTCTCAAAATTCATTCAATTCTCAAAATTCATTCAATTCTAAAAATTCATTCAGTTCTCAAAATTCATTCAATTCTCAAAATGCATTCAATTCTCAAAATTCATTCAATTCTAAAAATTCATTCAGTTCTCAAAATTCATTCAATTCTCAAAATTCATTCAATTCTAAAAATTCATTCAGTTCTCAAAATTCATTCAATTCTCAAAATTCATTCAATTCTAAAAATTCATTCAGTTCTCAAAATTCATTCAATTCTCAAAATTCATTCAATTCCCAAAATTCATTCAATTCTAAAAATTCATTCAGTTCTCAAAATTCATTCAATTCTCAAAATTCATTCAATTCTCAAAATTCATTCAATTCTAAAAATTCATTCAGTTCTCAAAATTCATTCAATTCTCAAAATTCATTCAATTCTCAAAATTCATTCAATTCTAAAAATTCATTCAGTTCTCAAAATTCATTCAATTCTCAAAATTCATTCAATTCTCAAAATTCATTCAGTTCTCAAAATTCATTCAATTCTCAAAATTCATTCAGTTCTAAAAATTCATTCGAACCATAAGAAATCAAGATTTGATTTTCGTCATAAAATGAGCTATCTTTCCTCGTCAGAAGTCATCAAGGGGGGAGAATTATTTTAACGGATGAGCTGCTTTACGAGTTTGAAACTTCCACATTATTCATACATTTTTACAATCAGTTCATGCCTTTACACAACACACGAGGATCTGCGAAGAAAAGGAAGAAAAAAATAAAGAACATTAGAAACTTACTTTGCAAGATTTATGTTTATTTACGGTAAAACATTTGGGAAGAAAAATCTCTCTTGCATTAAACAATTTACTGTGTATTTACATTGGGTAACTCCGCAGATTCGCTAACAATGAGCATGCCATGATGAAAAAATATCTCATATTTAATAAAAACAATGTTTTATCGTTAAAATCTTTGTTATGATTAAGAGTGAAGACCAAATTATTTTTTGATTAATCAAATTATATTTTTGATACTTTTTAGAACGTTCGAAATTTTGGTTAATTTTTTTTTTTTTTTGTGCACGCAAGGGGTGGGGGCAAGATTAGTATAGAAAATTCTTATATAAATCAAATAATTGTTGGATTTTAATGAAACTTTCATATTCACAAATGAATAAATTATTTTAGAAATCATTTAGAAATATTTCTTTTTAGATTCTTGGTAAAATATTTTTGTGTCTGTTCCCCAACCCACGAGTATTTAATTTTATGAAATTTCGAGAAGTTAATTTTTTTATCGGTTAATTTTTATACTAGGTATACGTAACAATCATTGGAGAATCAAAATAATAATTATTTTTTTCCTTATTCATTTATTTCTTTGGAAAACTGTACCCGCAGTTACCGAAAATTGATAAAATAGAAAATGCAAAAAAACTAAGATAATATTTAATTAGAAAAGATTTTAATTGCTTTTACGAATAAGATATATTATAGACATTATAATCATAAGAATAATTTTTTCGATGAAAATAGAATTTTTATAAAAACTACTTTCATTTTATAAAAAAAATAATTAATAATTAATTTTCATTTTATGAAAAAAATAATTAATTAGAATGATTTATAAAATTTTAAATCTTTTAAAATTCTAAATTAATTTGAACCAGATATTCTCATTCAGTAAAATTATATTGATAAGCTTACTACAATATAATAACCCCCAATGTTTCAAAAAGAAAATTTTGATCTTTTTTTTTTTTTTTGTAAATACAGCAAATTCACGTCAAATACTACATTATCAGAAAATAAGAGTGATAGTAAATTTAAAGACAATGCACCTAATGTTCAATAAAATATTAAGTTAATGTTTATTTTTTTTTTAAGATAACTGGGTAGTTAAAAATTATAGAAAAAGGAGCTTATCGTCTCAAATAATTTTTACAGATATATCCACCGTAGAGAAAAATTAAATAAACTTCCGGTTGTCAACCTTCAGCACCTAAAATAAATACCTACCTCCTTGTTAAAACTGCATTTCTGTGATATTTTAAAATAAATTAAATATTTGTTTAAAATCAAATTAATTAATCACTAAATCAGATATTATTTTCCAAAATAAGTTTCAGAAAATTTTATTTTTGAAAGATCTTTTTAATAAAGACAATTACATTGTGCTGAGAGATGGTTAAAAATGGCGGTAAAATTAGCTATTTAAAAACAAAAACACCTACCACTTAATTTAAATACAAAAAGTAATTTGCTTATTGGAAATATTAAATTTAATCCATTAGCTTGGAATTAAAACTAAAATAAAAGCTTCAAAATAGATATTTTATTTTTCATAATTAATTTTAAATATTAGTTCCCGCGTTTCTGTGGAGTTATCTATTGATCTTTCATTCAAATAAAATAAATTCTAGACGAATCCTACCCACCCTTCAAATTTGTCAACCTCACCATTTACCAGATTTATTCAATTATTCAAAAACTTACAACCACACGTTTATTAAATTTTGAAAAATTCACCCACCCACTTATTCCAATCATGCATTTTATGCAAATCCAAAGCGAATTCGTGGCTAAATTAAAGAAGACTTTCTATACAGATATTCCACTCTTTTCGAAAGTTTGTTCTACACCAGCGATCGGCAACTCCCGGCCCACGAAGGTTTTTGTTCACCCCGCCAACTTAACCGCAGCTCAAATTAACTCAATTACCGTACATTTTATTTCTTTTCCTTTCCAGAAATTTTTCAAGTCTGAAAAAAAAAAAAAAAAAAATTTGAGTGCCGAAATTTAAATGAAAGCTAGATACTTAGTTATATTTTCATTAAGCACTTTAGAAAATATGTTTACTTAATTTATCAAGAAACCATTAAAGAAAGTTTCTCCAAATCAAGGCAGCCTTCTGAACGGAGCTGTCTGAGATCAAGACCATTTATTATACTACATTTGATATCATGCCTTTCCTCCAAGACACAGCATAGCTCTCTGAACCGCTCTCCAAAAGGTTGACGCCTCCTGTTCTACACCACTTAACTTTTAGGAATTTCCTATATTGATAAAGGTTTTCGCAATATCCGAATGGGGTAAAACGAAGGATAAATTACTATAAATTAATTTGGAAAATATATCAAATTTTCCAATGAAATTCTTATATGACTGCCTGTTTCGATATCCAAAGACAAGTGCCATTGTCTAGTCTGCTTAATTTTGAAAGCTTGAAATACGACAGTATACGTCACGACTTAACATTTGTCTTACATCCAGTTGATTATAGGCACTGAAAACGGCCTACAAACCTGCCCTTTCAGGACGCAAGTCAAATTTTCTGCAGTTATTACAACACTGTCGATCGAAGGGAAAATCTAACGCAAGGTTATTTTTCGATTTGCTAATGCTTAAACATTTTATTCCATGTAATTTATGTTTCCAAGAAACACTCCAATTTCGATTATAATGTTTTGTTTTTGTTTTTATTGTTTTCTTTTACAATGATGTACTCTACAAGGCCCAAGAGCCACTCGAAGCAGAAGGATACAGAGTAGCACAGTTTATGGGAATATATGAGGAAGATAGCGGTTAACACTAGACGAACAAGCTAAGATTGTCGGGAAGCATCTTCTTGAGAGTCGGTTACACATAGCAGCGGTTCGTGAGAATAAGCAGCTGAAGTGGAACTTACACCTCACCAATGGAATACGAAGGGAATAAAGGTGGTTTGCAACAGTGTGAGTGGCATGACGTGCCTTAGATGTGAAGATTAGAATTGGCGGAACTAAGGAATGTAGTTCGTCTGAGCACTTTCCATGGAAATAGCGATAAAGCTGCGAGAGGTTTGCGACGTTTTGTCTGTAGGGAAGTGGTTGTAGGGTGGAAAATGATTCATCATCCACAAGGACGCTGAGACGCTTTTGAACGCTATCGAGACTGGAAAGTAAAGATTTGGGCAGCTCAAGTCCATATTTGGCAACAATACTCCATTTTCAACCTGATCTGGCTCTTTTAAAGGTAGGAGTCATACAGAGAAATTTCCATCTCTGCATTATCATTAGCTGTGCATCGTACGAAATCCACGGGGTCTGGATTGTGTTTAAGTCTCAATAGACGTTCACTGCAGAGGTCTTCCACGAGAGAGCACTCTTTCATTGCGATAGGTGAACATTCAGAGCCCGCTCGATGGCCATGGAATAACATCAGTTTGGTTTTCAAGGTACTGAATGTAACTAACCAGTTTTTCCCTAATGTACTATAAAAATTCGGTCAGATCGCAGATCAGCTGTCAGGCTTATTATCTAGAAATTTATAGGTGGATCCATATATCATTGCATCATCAGCATAGATATTGACAAACGATCGGTGTATAATTATTCATGTACAGAAGAAAGATGGTTGACCCGATAAGGGACCCTTAAGGAACACCTGCGTTGATCGATTTGGGTTTCGAGTGTGTTTCTTGGAAATATAACCCGTGGAAAGCCGTTCATGTCTTTCTACGGCTTTTATTTTATTTTGTACGTCTTATAGACACTAATCATTAAAAAACTGTCTTGTCTTATTTCTCACATTATAGACTAAACAAATACGGGAGTCCTCACTTTTTGAAAGATTTTGAACACCTGTTTTGTATTATTTCTCAGGTTATAGATTAAACCAGCGGTTCTTAACTAGGGATCCTCTTTGAATCATTAGGGTTTGTTTATTAAGGAAACTCTAGTGTAGTGTTTGACGATCTGGCATAAAAGTTTACATTGAAGAAATCGTATTTGTTCTTTTTTTTTAATACACGCTATTCTGTTCTTCTTAATGTACAAAGCAGTAGGACAATCTAAGATGTCTCTAATTTTTTTTTATCCAGTTTTCTAATTCCCACTGAACCATTTCTATGAATTTCTGATTCGTCAACTCCAATATAAGAGAATATATGTTTAGTGAGAGCAATACAGCAAGGATAAATTAGTGAAATCGACTGCAATGTATCAGGAAAATGAAATATTTACTTTGCTGTGACGTGACTATCATCAACAAACATGTGACGGATTGACATCTGAACTCTTTCTCGAAGAATAAAATAAAAAAGCGATAGAAAAAAAAGACCTTTCGCCCAGTAAACGAGTTGTTATGGTGAAATACACCTATTCTATAGTTAATAGACTCTCCTACCTAATATAAGTAGGAGTAGTAATAGAAACGGGAGTTGGTGAGTCGGTCAGTCAGTCAGTCAGTCGATGTCGGACGACAGTTAGTCGAATACGAAAGTATCAGCGACCACAACAAGATTTCTCTGCGTTATACCTATTATATCAAGTTCCTAACGTTTTGTACGTCGAACCTATTTTAGGACCGACTTAGTACAAATACAAGCCTCCACTGCGAAATAACTCCACAACACGTGTAAAATACGTAAGAAGATATGCCCAAAGCAGACCCCACGTCAAGTGAAATGCTGGCCATCTCTGCAGAAAATCATCGACCCAACTGTGAAAATGATGTGAAGTAAGTTCAATGCAAACATTCTTATACACCAAACCAATGTAAAGGCTGACTTTCCCATTCAGAACATTCAGGTAACGGGTTTGACCCTGTGGTGATAGAGAATCAAATAAATAACACGAATACCAAAATTTCACCATCCCTAAAAATAGACGGATAATAAAAATCGGTAGGTAAACAAAGCCATAGGTCGACCTAGGAATCAGAATTTTTCACAAACAAGACGTAAGAAAAATAAACAAATAATAACAAGGTGACAAACACTTCACCATTTCTAAAAGTAGATAGTTTGACCAACCAATGAAAAAGTTTTCGCAACGATAAGGCAGCGAATCAATGAGAAGCGAGCGGACTTTTTAAAGTAGATCTATTAAAACTCAACTCAAATCAGAGTCGGTTGATAAAATCTGTTCATTATCTGATGCGGCGGTAACTGTAACATATCCAAAGACAAAATGCTACATTTACATAATCAAATGGCGTGCGTAGATAGATACACCATCCTTGCTCCATTGAAAACTAACATACATTCATTCACCACGTGGTCAAGCCGCGGCTACTACATTTGGATACACACGCACACACACACACACACACACACACACACACACACAAGACTCTCTCTCTTTCTCTCTCTCTCTCTCTCTCTCTCTACTCGAATCTTTAACTTTTAGGTTATTTTTCTGTATTATTATATTGTATATATAAAGATTTATTTTCTATTTATCAGCACTGGATTTTCTTTTAATCATTGCACAATCCAACATGCATCCAAATCAAATATATCTTATATATAGAATTAACGGACGTTGTCAGAAAAAAACATCCTATCACATATAGCCCAAAACGAGATTGGAGTGGTAGTGGGGATATCAGTTCCCTTGAAAGATGGAAAATTTGACATTGTACGAATGTGCAACTGACTTTTGTAGAAGTGGATATTAGGTGAACACTTTATATATTATGATGCGAAGAAAAAAGTATACGGATATATGATCTACGAAGAATCTCAGATATTTAGACAACAGACTTCTTAAAAGCACTAAGTTCGATATTTTCCAGAAAGTGCAAATGATTCACTCGGATCCCAGTAAAATGGAAACCTAAAATTCGTTCCGGGTCAGACAGGTTTGTTTTAATTTATTGTATATCAATTTTTTCCAAGTTATTTAATTCCAAAATTTGTCGTTTTGATAAACAAAAGATTTGGTTTGTATGAACATCAAATAGGTAAACATTGATTTGGTTTGCGTGAAAGAGATTAAAGGTGGATATAGGTTTGGTTTGCATGAGAGTCAATAAGATAGACATGAGTTTGATTTGCTTAGAAAAAAATAAACATAAAAATAGTAAAGATGTGTCCACTTTTGCAGATAGGGTATTACCTCATAATACGGAGATACAATTGGAATTGGCGTATTACCCCAAACAATAAGGCGAAAATCACACAAGAAACGTAAGTTACAGTAGGTGACGCTGACCCTAACAAATTAATAGTAACATTAACCTACGCAACAGCATCGAAATATATGTGAATGATTTCTGCAAAACGCAACTTGGAAATATGGAAAGAAATTTGATGCTGTGGTTGCAAATTATGAGGATGCTTTTTCTTTTCTTCTTTATTTTTTTAGCAGGGCGGGAATCAGCAGTGAAAGGTATGAAATGGAAATGAAAAGAAAGGATAAAAGAAACAAAATAAATTCTTCAATAAAGATCCGTGATGGTGTATCAGAAAAGGTCGAAACCAGATTTGATATTCGAGAACCCGTGTTGCGAATAAGTTTAATCTCGAACAGTAATGTTTCTTGAAGGCACTGATTATGAGTTCAAACTCCAGTGGGGGATCCACAAAACTTTACGTTGTTATCAATTCGATTCCATTAAAGTCTTTGACGTGACACTTACCATAATTTGCTTCAAGCGTGATTCTTGGTAGGAATTTCAATTACAGATCTTTTTCATTAATATAGCTTATATTACTTTATAGGAAATCATAAGAAAGGGGTTTTTTATGTCACAGAAGTAAAACGTCACGCTGCCAGAGTTCAATTATATAACTATTCAAAGTATCAATGCTATAATGAATCAAATATGCAAAAAAATTGTTACAAAACTTCACCTTTGGCATGAAATAATAATAATAATAATAATAATAATAATAATAATAATAATAATAATATAAAATTCGTCATAATAGAGTTGGCCAATATCTACACTAGAAAATATGCAACTTTAACGGGAAGGAAACTAGAAGAAAATAGTATGAACATCACCCAGATCCGGTTAAAGTCGTAGGACCTGTGATATTTTTATGGGACGTTATAATACACATATACAGAACAATCAAATCTAATCGCCCTGACATCGTGATTAGAGACCGCAAATATGCCTCTTTATTGACATGGCAGTCCTTGTAGAATATAATGTATCTTTGAAGATCTTCACAAAAATATCACAATACAAAAATCTTGAAGTGAAAATTTAAAAACATGAAACATGAGGACATCAATCCCTTCATTGAGTTTATCGGAACCATTCCCAAACAATCCTAGACCTCCAGGTCTAGGATTGTTTGGGAATGGTTCCGATAAACTCAATGAAGGGATTCCTTATAGCCTATGTTTCAAAAATTTGTACTCACATGTACAGCACACATATTATGGAGAGCTTTATCTATGTAAAATGGATGTGATCTTAATTTTTTTATTTTTTTTTATTTATTTACAAAAATGATCAGTGGAAAATGCCATGGAGTTATTTCTGACTTTAGGTCGATGATTGAGGCCCAGAAAGAAATGAGTACACAACATAAATCAAAGGAAATAATAATAATAATAATAATAATAATAATAATAATAATAATAATAATAATAATAATAATAATAATAATAATCGTGACACCGGTAAGAGTTTGTCAATAAGTATTAGAAATATATACAGATCTAAAATTAACATATAATAAATAAGAAATGTAATTTTGCTGACTCCTTTGATCTGGTTACCATTTGGATTCAATCATAGACTTCGATAGGAAAGTAATCGAATTCCGTGGGGAGTGCCGATCGATAAGCGTTACGATTAAAGGAATTTCCGCTGGGAATTCTTATAAGTTTTCGGAAAAATGCACAAGAATTTCCCGACCTCAAGAGGAAAGGTTTTACTGTTATATGAGTAAATATAGAAACGGAAATTTATATAGACGTGTACGCACGCGCCTGTGTATGCTTTTAAATGTATTAGGTTGGTGCAAAAATAATGTCGTTTTCTCACATAGTAACATATGTGAGAAAAAGACATTATTTTTGCACCAACCTAATAAATATCAATTCTTTTAGATGTACCTGAAATTTTTATTCAAATTCTTTATCGAATTCTAAACTGTTCTTGTGTTCTTCAGCACTGTAAAATCTTTAACGCCGAAACTGAAGAATTGGCTTTAAATGCCAAGTTCAAAACAAAGAAAAAGAAAAAAGTGAAGATGAAGATGGAAATATCATATTTTGTCAAGAAGAAAATTGAAGCGGCCTACAATTATAAGAGTAAAAATGAATGACATGAAATCAACAACTGAAAGGATACTGCATTAAAAGGGAAAATAGATGTCGGTAGTGGGGTAGGAAATAATGAAAATAAGGGAAGGTAAGGAAAGAAATAAAAAAAGAATAAAGTAAAACATATGTTAAGTGTTATATACCGTACTTATGAGCACTAATGGGTATGTCCCAATCCTCATAAATACGTTGGACACTATTGTAAGTCGGGGTGGATAATATGCTGTCTATGTAGTCCACCACTAGCAGTAGTTTACCTACTTCACGCCGCTGGCGAGTATTGTATTTTGTTGATGTTATAAAGATTACAATTTTATTTCCAACCTCCGTTTTAGTTATTCCACATTCAATAACCCTTTCTAGGTTACAACACTCTCTTTCCCCGCTTATCCTCTTTTCTTCTTCTTTCTCTTCTGTCTTTCATCTCTTCCTCTTTCTTTTCATTTGCCCTCTCACAATCTTCTTCTGCCTTCTCATCTTTTCCCACACGTCTCTCTTTCCTACGTTGTTACTATCATTTTACTTCCCTCCCTCCCTCTCTCTCGCTTTCTCTTTCTCTTTCTCTCTGTGTGTTATCTACCGTACTTATAAACACTAATGGGTATGTCCCAATCCTCACTGGACGTAGTAAAGTTGGCGTAAATACAGTCTATGTAGTCCACCACTAGCAGTGGTTTACCTACTTCACGCCGCTGGCGAGTAATGTATTTTGTTGATGTTATAAAGATTACTGTTTCATTCGTTTTGGTTATTCCTCATTCAGTTGCCCTTTCTAGGTTACAACATTAAGAGAGAAAAGTAAGAAATGAATAACGGAAACGAATGAATGAAAGAAATTAATACAGAAAGTGAATGAAAGAGAAGAATGAATAAGGAAAGATTAAGGAAAGTGAATGAAAGAAAGAAATAAAGAAAAGGCAAAGAAAGAAAGTAATGAATAAAAATCAATGAAAGAATTGAATAAGGAAAAAGGATGAACAAGAAAAGAATAAAGAAAGAAAATTTGATAAGGAAAGAAAAGAATTTGTAAAAGAAAGAAGGAATGAAAGAAATGCAGAAGAACAAGGAATAGAAAAAAGGAATGAATAAGGAAAGGGAATGAAAGAATCGAATGAAGAAAATAAATTTAAGAAATGAATGAATGAAAAAAGGAAGAAAGAATAAAGAATATGAAATGAGTTAAGATACGAGGAATGAAACGAAGGGAACGGAATGAAACAAAATAATATTATAAGAGATTGAAAGAGATAGCATAAATAAAAATGAAAGAAAATGTTGCAGGAAAAAAATAAAAAAAAAATTAAATACTGTAACTGAATTAAGGAATAAAAAAAAGGGAATGAAACGATGGAAATGAGAAACTTAAAAAATAAATCGAAAAAGAATGAAATCAAATGACCAAAAATAGAAAAATCAATAAAAGTATTAACAAAAGAAAAAATCAAATGAAAGAAGATGGAAAAATGAAGAAAAATTTTACCAAAGAGAAAAATCTAAAAGGAAAATTATGAGACTGCCTTTTCAGAAGATATTTTATTCGTATAAATTCGAAACATCATTATTACATGACTCCCCTTTTTTTTGTATTAGGTTGGTGCAAAAATAATGTCGTTTTCTCACATATGTTACTATGTGAGAAAACGACATTATTTTTGCAAAGAACAGGGGAAGCTCAAAGTAATTAGATGAAACTGGCTTAACGAAACATTAGGTTGGTGCAAAATAATGTCGTTTTCTCACATATGTTACTATGTGAGAAAACGACATTATTTTTACAAGGAACAGGGGAAGCTCAAAGTAATTAGATGAAACTGGCTGGACGAAACATTAGGTTAGTGCAAAAAATAATGTCGTTTTCTCACATATGTTACTATGTGAGAAAACGACATTATTTTTGCACCAACTTAATATTAATGTACTAGCAGCATGACCCAGCGTTGCCCGTGCTTGATTCAAAAATCGTACGACTCATACAGCAATCGCTATCAATTGACTTAAAATATTTTTGCCCTTCCTTGCATTTAAAGGAGTGCCCTTTGCCGTGCTGATGTTGCTACATGCCTTACTACTTGCCTATCTCACACTGCGAAATTTTCCTAAGCTCTATACTAAACATTAAATCTGTTACGAAAAAAGAACTAAACAAAATGAACACAAAACGATCAACTTTAAAAAAAGGACTCGTAACTGAAAAAACCGAATGAAAAAAGAATGTTAACAACAAATACTTTTTCACACACAACCCAGTTCTGCGGAATCAGAATCCACGTTGAGGTTAAGCAAGCGAATGAGCCAATTGGAGTAAAGTGCCATGCAGATTTAAATTTGTCCCACTTGTGACGAATGCAGCTATCGATTTTTTTTTGCATGCTAGTTAACATTCGTGTCAGTCAGCTGTTGGCTCTGACGCTGGCCAATAGAATCTTCCTGCCTACTCGTGGCAGCCAGCTATAGGCTCTCACTCTGGCCAGTAGAAAATGGCCGCAAACTACATGAAAACTGCTGTAGAAGCATGAAAAATCGATTATTTCCACTATCGATGGAAGTTGCAAATGCAAAGTCGGTCTTGGCCTTTCCGCTAACTTGGAGCATGTGCATGTAAATTTTGGTGCAAATCCGTCAAAAATTGCGGTCGTGCATTCGTTACACACACACACACACACACACACATCCTGCCTTTTATAGATAGAGATAACAACATTCAGCTACATTCTGTATTCCATCATAAACAAATAATACATGTTCGAATCGCTGAATGGTTCTTGAGACGCTGGTCAGAAAAGAACAGTTTCATGGAGTAAGAAAAGTGAGAGTCTACGAAGAATACGCTATATATGTTCAAACTCTCCAACCCAGTGAAATACAAATTAACTACATTTCATTTCAAGATCGCTGTTGCAAGAAAAAAAAACCCTGTCGATTTACTGCAAACTACTGTCTTTGTTTCCTTAATGCGTCAGGCAACTCATCAACTGCTCATTGTAGTGTCTTCATGTGACAGTTGGTTTAGGCTTTAAGAATTCAGAATAATTATTTTATTTTGGTTCCACAGAACATAAATAAGATACATTCTCCTAATAGATTCAATACCTAAGAAATCATGACAATTCCCAAATAATAAAGAAACTGAATCTTTGTCCTGAAAAGACATGGCATTTAGAAATATCCCCCGATACGAATGTAGATAAAAAGAAATGCAACAAACTGGTAGACCCGGCTTTTAGTAGAGTGCACAGAATGTTATGGGTCCCGCATCGGCATTTCGGCGTCACCTCTGTAACCGTATCTTGCCTGTGTATTTTCTATTAATACTTTCATGGTAATTGTTCTGATGAACTTTCCTCTATAGTACTTGGGCTTTATGCATTTAAGCGCAGTACTAGATAGACAAAATAGTCTTATCAATTTACAGTTGAAGTGTCTAGATGCAGCCGTAAATTCTATGTTACAGTTTCTCTCTCGCACTTCTCGCTTGTTTTCCAGCCAACTTTGATCTTCAAGAATTTAAATGTAATGTCAATCGTTAACTACTGTCTCATTGATTCCTGTTCTTTTATTGTTCTCGCTACTTTTTGTTTTTCTTATTCTTTCACACTCAATAGCCCCCTTGTGTCTTAGTGGCTTTCCTCTCTTTCATGGGTTGAAATGATGAAAAATATCTGGAGATTCGACTTCAAGAATGATATAAAAGCAAGAGTCTAAAAGCTATTATGCTAGTCTTATTTGTTTAAATGGATAATGTCATTAAGACGCAAGCGGTCGCGGAGAGTCAAAGAAAATGATAAAACTTTAGTTAGGAGAAAGGACAATAAAAGAACAGAGTTTAGGAAGACAGAAAATGGCGATTGCCGTTGTATTTAATTTTTTGAAGGCAGAAAAGAATTTCCAAGGCGTGAATTTTTCAAATAGAACTAATTGTTAAACGTTGCTTTTTTCAGTTGAAATGAATAGATGTAACCGTAAGTTTTATGCTAAAAGTTTCTTCTCTCGCATTTTTCGCTTGTGGAACTCTCTTTCCCTTTATAACTTCCCAGTTAGTTTTGATCTTCAAAAATTTAAATGTAATGCCAATCGTAAACTCCTGTCTTCTTGATTTATAGTCTTTTATTGTATTATCCCTCTTTTTTTTTCTGATATTCTCTCAGACTCAGTAACTCCTTGTGTCATAATAGCTTTATTGGCATTTGGGGATTGAAATGGTAAAAAAAAAGCATCCAATAGTAAAGTGATAAACCTAGTTGCCATTTAGTAATACGTTTAAATTCATGGGATCGAGGTACCGAAGAGAAAAGCTCACTAGACCAATTGCCAGGAAATCATTTATAGAAAAAAAAAAAAAAATAGAGAGAAGCCATGTTGGAAAAGTGGATGGAGTCGAGATGACTTCTCAGGACCGATAAGATTATAAACCCCTTTGTGGATTGTCAAGAATCTCTAAATTCATAGTAAAAAGTGTGGTAGTAATATTTAGTGCATGGACGAATGGTAGACTTATAAATGTGTAAGACAGATTCTGGCGAGAGACATTTTCTGGCAGGACACCATGGACCAACTCTCCTAGAAGCGGAGCTCGCAATTGACTCAATATAATCATAATCATAAATTTCATGCCTGTGGAAAACGTGAGCCCAACAAGACTCAATGGTGTGCACTCCCGGAGGTTAGGATCAGCCATGCTAAGGAAAGGCAAAATGCTTCTCTGAAATGATTAAAGACAGCAGTTACGTTTCGGAGGTTTTAAAATTTACAAGTCTTATCTTGCCCCAGTTAACAACTGATTTAAGTTCTTATTTGAGTTCAATTGATATCTTTTAATTATCTGAGAAAACTGTTGCAAGAAATGATTTGTTAAATGTAACGCCTCCAAAATGAAACTGTTCTCTCTTAAGCGCGTCTGATAGAAGACTTTCTACCATCTGTCATCATGACTGATGATAACCTCCAGGAGAGTGGTTCACTGCACCTTCTCGGGATAATGTTTTCAGCTGATATGAAGAGGAAACATTCTGAATGTTGGTTCACTATATTGTGAAAGACAATTTTCCTCAACAGAATCTATCTTATATATTTATGTTTACTATTTGTACTTGCTTTGAACAATGCTGTAACATCTGGTCCCGCGCTCCTTCTATCTATTTAGATATTCTTGATAAAAATCCAAAGAAAATTCTGCAATGTAAATGGGTCCTAACCTGACATCTTGGCTTCAGTCCCTTTCCAACTGCCGTAAGGTACTTCCCTGTGCCTTTTCTATAAATGCTTTCACGATAATTGTTCTGATGAATTTTTCTCTATGGTCGCTAGACTTTATGAATTTAAGCGCAGTACTAGATTGGCGCCAAGGTCTCACCATTTTACAGTTGAAATAGCTAGATGTAATCGTTAGTTCAATGCTAACAGTTACTTCTATCGCACTTCTTGCTTGTGGAACACTTATACAGCTTCATAATAACATTGATTTCAAAAATTTAAATGCCGTGTCAATTGTTATCTTCTGTCTTCTTAATTTTTGTTCTTTTATTGTCTTTCCTCCTGAATAGTAGTTTTTCTCATATTCTCTCACACTCCTAGTGACTTTATCGCCTTGCTTTGTGTGAAATGATAAAAATAAAAATGTTACGCCGAAAAACCAGAGCTTTCTCTAGTTCTCAGACATTCTCTTGAAACTGCTTAAAAAATGTTTCATCTTCGTGATCCTTGCTAGTCATCTAGATCCAGCAACAGACGTGAAAATCTCTCCTAAATCTTATTTCGCGAGACCACGCCCTCGTAATATAAATGTACACAGAAAATGTTATTAATAGTTCAATTGAGTAGAACAGAAATGGCAACGGCCCACTTTCTTTCTTGACAACAGATTTAAAGTCGTCACTTATCTCAATAGAATAACGGTCTGATTTACACGCAGAAGAGAAAAAAAGAGACACTCAAGACAGAATGTTTCAACTAATTAGAAGCCCTTCGGCTATAAAGAGAATTTGTGCACGGATTTTTTGGTCGGGTTAAAAATAAGAGCACAAGATAAGCGGACTAACAAGAAAAACAGTCTTTTTGCCGGATCATAGGTTTAACCAAACACTGTACGTGTGTACGTGCGTGCGTGTGTGCGTGCGTGCGTGCGTGCGGTTGACATAGTGATTTATTACTCCCGTTGGCCTGGGCATGCGCATTGGCGCCAGTAGGCCGTTTCCAAATCCGAAAGTATTGCAAGCGTTCATTTTACTGTTTCTTAATTAAGATAATTTAGAAGGTCTTCCAGCTGACAATGATAAGGTGATTCAACCTTAATGGTATCACACGGCTTGTCCTTCTATCGACGCCCTCCCCAAATACCAAATGTGCTCAAAAGAATTATCACGGTTTGTGAGTTTCTTGTTACGTGGATCAAGGTCAGCAGAGGTCAGTGTTAATGGCAAAGGTTAGTGATGCGCGTAAAATCTCGTTGTCGACGGCTATATTTGCGATATGGCTGAATGCCAAAACCCTCCCACTCCAACGATCAGTATCAAAATAAGCTGATGACACTGCTATCAGTTTGATAGCTGTTTAATTAATAAATGACAGTTGCACATGCTTGTTCTTATCTGAAGCTATAAAAAGACAAATATTTTAAGAATTCTATATACACACTATTTTAAATGAAATAATTGAGTTCTCTCTGAAGAATGTTATCACTTGTTATTATGCATAATAACAATTTAAGCACTAAATAATTAACAATTTGTTTCTGCTGTAAAACGTTAGTAATTAATTTATATTATACATATAATATCCCATTCAGTGAAGATTACATTAATTGCTAACCATTGTAAAAAATCTATAGTAAATTATTAACAATGTATTAACACTATAAATATAATCAGGACTGGAGCTCATTACCGCCAAAACTCTCGAGCGGGGGTTCCCAAGAGTGATTGGGGCCCCTGGTCAGTGCTATGTGACCTCGCTATCTTATCAACATTTGCTTTTCTCTACCTACATTTTTATACGTTACAAATTAAACTAAGTACAACTGACTAATAAAGGATGAAAACTTTTCGCGGATATTGATTTCATTGTAGGATGTGTTTTGTCGTTCAAATCCGTGAATTTGTCCCAAAAAACACTACATAAAATTCAGTAATTTTTTATTCTTAATATTGAATGTTTGTTAGATTATTCAACTTTTGAAAAAAAAAAAATTAAGCTGATGTTAAAAATTGCCACAAAATATTGTTGATTTATATAAGATGGAATGATCTGTTATGACGTGTCTCTAATTTGTATTTAGATACATTGGATTTATTTTCAGTTTTTCTAATTGTCCACCAATATTGCATATGATCCATTGTCGTACATAATTTTGTTACAATAAAATTTTATGTGAAAGCTACCTTGTTAAAATTGAGATTTATTAGAGTGAGGTGCCAATACGTGGGGAGGGGCACGGGGCCCTTGAATCGACCCGACATATATCCCAATTGCGTCAGTAATGCTGACATTAATTTCTGACCACTGTCAACTTGTTTGGTGATTTTCAGTGTCCTCTATAGCAAAATGACTTAAAATGCTATATTACCCGTAGTTACAATGCTATTACATTACATAACTTATTTGTTATTAATGCCAACATTAATGCCTGGCCGCTGTTAATCTCTTTCCTCCTGATTTTCAACATGTTTCTCTATAATAAAATTACTAATATTCCATTTTTATTATAAATTACTAACTATAGTAAAATTATTTGTCTGTATATCTGAAATAAGTCACTGTAATTATTCTCACAATTTACATTGTTTGGAATGTTTTACTCATTTCATTGCCACATTCACGAAGTTTCGGCCGTTGTACGCCTCGGCCTTCTTCAAAATCTGTCTATATTTCTGAGATAAGGTATTGTAATTATTTACATCGTTAGAACTGTTGTCCTTATCTATTAGGTTGGTGCAAAAATAATGTCGGTTTTTGACGCATTATTTTTGCACCGACCTAATATGTTGTCATATTCACGACGTCCTCAAGTGAATAAAAGCGTTTGTTGAATTCAGTGACTTGACCCAAAGAGTTGCGAGTTCAATACCTGGCTACAGTTGGAGAGTTGAGTTAAAAGGCAAATAACTGATACTGAGATACCCGGAAGAGGCATGACACGTGGAACTAGAACAACCTACGTCGTTGGACGAAATAAAGGATTCGGTTAGAAATTTCAATCACCTGAAGAGGGCCGGAGCGTAATATCCCATTTCATTATTAATGCTTACATTAATTCATGACTACGATATGAGAACGTTCGCTTTGTGACCATGAGACAAGGGTTCAAATCCCACTACGAGCGATTTGTCAAGCAGGCGACCTTGATCTTATCGGTCTGGAGACGGTCCCAACCTTTGGAAAGTACCTGGAAACTATACCACGTGTCGACTCAATCCTTGTGAGTGAAATTGGATAGACTGAACTCTTGGGAGCCGTCGATGGTTGTGCTCGCACGAAGTCACCAGTCATCGTGACCGAGGATTCGAAGATGCTGGCCTTTTTCAGACTGTTCATCGTACTAGATAACGCGAACTCTCCCAGAAAATGTAACAAAGGTCCACTCAGCATAGTTGCAGTATAAACCACTGGTTGGCTCTGTGAGTGTTGATCAAACACAAATGTGTCTGAGTGGGAGTCTACAATAGGGATTGGCTAACCGTCCGAGTGGACTACGATCCTCGGATATCAATGCCTGTGCCATTTACATTTACTTTCAATCGATTTATTCATGATTTCCAATACATTTCTATAATAACATTATTTACAATGCAATTCTGGAATAAATTACTTAAAATGCATTTACATTATAATTAGATAAAAGCCTTTATGTCTGTAGTGCTTACATTCATTTCTGACCGCTGTAAATCTCTTTGGTCTTGATTTCCTATAGTTCTATAGGAAAATCCGTTACAATGCGTTCTAGAGTGAATTATTAGGTTGGTGCAAAAATAATGACGTAATAATGTCAAAAAACGACATTATTACGGCATTATTTTTGCACCATCCTAATACAATGCATTTACATTATAATACTATCCTTCAGTTAAACTTCCCAACAAGTATCAGTTAGTTTAGTCCCTTTTTTCACTATCTATAGAGAAATTAATTACAATGAAATTCTATAACCCAGTCCCTTCTTTTCAACTCTATACTTCCAACGTCTCCCCCGAATGATGTAATGTTATTTACGATTTTTTTTTCACTAGGAATAGATAGGTTCACTTCTCGTCTGGTTCACACTGAAGTGTATGCCTTGTTTAGGAATGGGTTTCGGGTTCCTTCTAAAAGAATTTCATTCTCTTTCCCTCCCAGTAAGTAGACCCTTACATCTTAATGATATTTCATTGTTTGGGGTGAATTGATTAAAATGTAATTCGTACAATGCTTTCTATTGTAAAATTATTAGCATGTAATAGATTATCAATTATTACAGATTATATCTCTATTCTGTCGGTAATCCTTACACTAATCCCTGACTAATATCAAAAATCTATCGTCATTATTTTCAAAGTGTCTGTAAAATTACTTACAGTGCAATTGTCTTATAAATTATTAGGTTGGTTAAAAATAATGTCGTTTACTCACATATGTTACTATGTGAGAAAACGACATTATTTTTGCACCAACCCAATATTTGGATTATTTCCTATAATAAATTACTTACAATGCTTCCATAATAAAATTATTGGAAATGAATTTACGCTGTACATATAACAGCTCTATAGTCTTAGTAATGTTTACATTTATTCCTCTCCACGTGAATCACTTTTACGCTGATGTCGGATCTTTTGTTAAATTCACCCCAAATAATGTAAAGTTACTTATCGCAAATATTAATTCACCCATAATTCAATTATAAATTTTAAATCAAAATTTGTTTATTTTGTCTCGCAACAAATCCAACACTCAGAATGAAAAAAAATACCAAAAACCAGGAAGTTATTGACATTTCTGATGATATTCGAGGTACGTGCAAGAATTTGTTTATAATTTAAAAAAAAAAAAAGAAAAGAAAAAAATCTGTTTTTGGCTTGTTCCTGGGGATGAGCACGAATGGAGACTCCCCATTTAGAAATAGCGCACTGAGTCGTCCACATTTGGGGTAATTGCAAAGGTCAACCTAACCAGAGTGTTAATAGAACGGCCTCTCTCCGGAAGAATTTGGTGTGAATTTTAGTAAATATCAATCCTTTTTTTTTTTTTTTTTGAATTAACAGAAAATATCCCTGATCTTCAATGTATTTCTATCATAATACTTAAAAATATTATAATAGCCAAAACCTTTCAGTCAGTGACGCTTGAATTAATACCTAATCACAAAGCCCCTTTCAAACAATTATCATATTTCGTGTCTTGCTTTTAATATGCAGCGTAAAAATTTGGAGCCAAATGTGCCAAATCTGTTTATTAATTAAATTCAACTTTTGAAAAGTATTGTTATTATGAAGATGTATTTACAGCCCTGGGAACGAGTTTTACCTGCATACATCGATCGAATTTTTCTGTAAGGGGAGGGACAAAAATATACTGTTTGTAAGGTCGATTCACACTTCTGAAGTTAATATTTTGCATATATTTTCAAGTAAATCGGAAATTAATATAAAATGAACAACTTTGGCTATTAATGGTATCCTCAGTATATCTGTTCAGACAGTAAATGTATGTGCGAAAATTCCTCGTGTTTTAGTTTCAGAAAGTTTCCATTTTATGCGCCGTGTCTCTTCACGATATGGATCTCGACAACTTCCTATTTTTGTAGCTCTTAGCAATGTTTGTCTTTTAATAATATTCCTGTTCTGCCATCCATTTACACGAGTTTGTCAGGTAGGTTACTTGCTGTCTCCGTCTGTCCTTCAAGCCTTTAATGCGTGCTGTAAGTGTTACATTCTCCAAACCCTCCTTTCTCATTATATGTCCCAAAAACTTTAGCTATCCCTTTCTGATTCTCAGTATGAATATCCATTTTCCTTAAAACTTCCCCATTGATCATATGATCTGTCCATAGTATTTTCGGATTCCTTCTCTGGAAGGACATCTCTGTTGTCTTATACCTTCTCTTCATCTGTGACTAAACTGTCCAGTATTTCACTACCAAAAAGAAGAAGCAATATAATATAACAAATCAACGAGGCTTTATTTCTTTCTAACAAAAATTTCCCGTTTCTTAATACTTTGCTTAGCTTTTGGAAGGTATATTTTGATATTCTACTGCGCTTTCGGATGTTGGTGCTCCATTTAGCGTCGTCAGTGTTCATCAGACTGGCCCCCACAACACATTGGTTTGGTGTAGAATGGTTAGAACCTTAGCATTCCGATTATGAGATCCAGTTTTGAATCTTCTATAGTCGATTTGATTTTTTAATAATATCGGCCTGGGGAGACAATCCCAGTTCACGGCACCGCTGCGAAGTGGGTAAAAACTAAATCCCGGGTTAATCCAAGCCACGTGAAGTAAATTGGGTAGCCGGCACTGTTCGGAAGCCGTCAAATGTTGCACTCGCATGAAGTCTAAAGTCATCATGACTTTTAACGTATTGGGCTTTTTCAAACTGTTAATCACGCCAGGTTATGCGCTCTTTCCCAATCCAATCAGCATATTTGCAGCATAAACCGCATCTTGGCACCGTGGCTGTTGAAGGAATATGAATGTGTCTGAGCAGCCGTCTACAGTAGGAATTATCAAGAAGAGGTTCATATTCTGATATAAGTGACTAGCCATACAAAGATAAATCGAGATATCACAGAAAGTATTTAATAAAAAATAAGTTAAGATTTTTATTCCTGTATTTCATAACGTAGCTGAAAACGGATCCCTTCCTTTTCGTTTCATATGCGTGAAATTCTGACATTCTGACAAGCTGTTTTTACTAAGATTATAAAGGAGGTCCATAAAGACTGTTTACAATTTTTTTTAAATTATTACAAAAGCAAATGTACAGACAAATATATGGAAACTGTTACAAAATGAGGATTATATATTGAAATTTGTTAAACACCACTATATGGGTACTATTAATTGCAGGGTAATTTTGAGTACTTATCTATTTCTCTTGTCTTTTCTTTTTGTCTTTTCTGTAGGTATTATCGGCAATTTCCGTACGTTTTCTCTTTACTTTCTTTTCTGTTAAAATCAATCTTCATATGGTTATTATTTATATAAACATTGCATTGTTATTATCATTAACTTATCCTAGTTTTAGAAATCAAATTAATTAATATTTATAACTCCCTAGTAGTAAGATTAGCCTCGAATTATATCTTTCATCTTATTTTTATTTTATTTTTATTTTTACTTTTATTTCGATCTTAATTTTATATTTATTTTTAAATTTTATTTTAATTATTTATTCGTTATTTTACTTTGATTATTTTTCTCTAACCTCTTTAATAACGCTTTATACTTACACTATTTACATTATTCGGACTATTTTCCTCATCTTTGTTGCCATATTTATCACAACGTTTCGGCCGCTGTACGCTGAGGCCTTCTTCAGGTAGTTGGAATGTCAAACTGAACCCTTTATTTAGCTCACTGGGGTAGACTGTTCTAGTTCTACGTACCATGTGTAATGGATGTCAGTTATCTACTGTTAATTCCCTTCTGAAAGTTCTCCACTGCCTTAACCAGGTATTGAACTTTTGGGGTCCTATCACTGGATCTAACTAACGCCTTTATCCACTACCTCAAGAACACATGGCACAGTAAGAATGGGATTGTCAGTGGACAGGAATTATTGCAATTGATACTGACGTGATAGGTTTGTTTGTTTAGCGACAGATCAACTCTTATTTATTTAATGCCGAAATTTAATTTTCTTGGGAGGATTAGTAATTTCTTTTACAAAATTTATTTACTGGTAATGTTTTTTTCTTCAAAAATGTATTGCTGGTATTTTTTTTTTTTTTTTTTACAATGAAAATATATTTCCGGTATTTTTACTATAAACATGTATTTTTATATTTTCATAGTGTTTTGACCACAGTTTAGGAGCTAACTATTTGCCCATAGCTGGGACCCTAACAGGTGCTACCACCCGGATCAGAGTGGACTGGGGACAACAATAATTAAGACGTGGTTCTACATTGCTCAAAACTTCCCAAGGAGAAGCCTTGTTGCCGGATGTCGATAATTGTTATATATAGGCCGTGATATGATAGGGCTATCACGTGTAAAATGGATATACATTACTGATGATTAAAAAAAGAAAAAAGAAAAAAAAAGCGCAATGAACATCAGGAAAACTGGGTTTGGCTGTGGTCATGAATTATTGTAAATGTTACCGAAACAAGGCTATTATTTTAAAATATAAATGCATTGCTAATGATTTTCCTAGAGAAGCGTACGGAAAATCAGGTGGAGACTGCCAGTGGTCAGGAATTATATCAATTATTACTGACAGAATTTTTCTTCCTATGAATAAAAATGTTTTCTTAAGTTTAGTAATGTTTTATTTTGTTAGGGTTTCTGAAGTGCAAGGATCGGGAATTAAATATCAAGTAATGAAATATTTAATGCAAGATGGCAGGTAGCAACAATAATCAGATTTTACAAATTTCTGTGAAATTATATCGATGCCAATCATAAAGAAGAGAAAGAAAAAACCCCGATGAACCTTACTGGAGATTTGAGCATTTAAAAAAATAAAGGAAATATTCAGAGCAAGTGAAACATCCGTGCAAAGTTTTAACTTGCTATCCAGATGGAGTCAACAAAACCTAATGAAAGAAAAACAAAACTGTGACATATCAGGAAAATAAACGAAAAAAAAATCTGAAAAATGATGAATTTCGTCACGGGAGAAAATGCATAACACTTCAATCTTGACGAGAAAAAGATAAATACCAAGTTGAGATTATGCGAGAATAAATAAGAAATGAAGGGAGAATGAAGACAAAAAAAAAAGGGAGCGAAGAGAAAATCAAAAGAAAGAAAAATTAAGTAAAGAACGAGAAAGATTATTCGGATTGATGCCTGTAAATCTATCTTGAGATAATGCATTTTCTGAAAAGAATCAAATTAATTACACAAATATATATTATCCCATTTTGCGTTATTTTGCGGTGGGGTACCTTTTCTTTTCGTCAGCCAAACACACTCCCAGTTGAAACCATCTTTTTGTGTGCCATGTCAGTTCATTACGTAGGCGATCATGGGTCTCCTCAATTTCCTATACCTTATAGCTTTAAGCAACGTTTGTCCCTTTATTATCTCCCCACCCCGTCCCTATTCTATCATCCATTTTACATTATATATTTATCATAAAAGATAAAGTCTGACCGAACTTATCAGACTACGCTTGTCTACTAGGGCGGCTGACCATTCCCTGTTGCGGACAATCACCAAAGTTAAGCAACGTCTAGCCTGGTCAGTACCTAGATGGATAACCGCTTTTGATTACCAGGTGCTGTAATCTTAGGTGTGTGGATGGTGTAATAATAATGGCTCGAAATTATTAATCGGAAAGCCGGTTCCAGTTCTAGTTGAGTTCGTTATAATCATTTGCTCGCAAATAACCTTGGGAAATGCATGAATCCATCTCTTCTCCTCCATCTATGTGTTAATTAGTAGAACTTGTATTACTAAAGCCTTTAATATATACAAAAAATTAAAATTGCCTACAAAATATTTAAATTTCGGCATTAAATAACTCATAGAGGTCGATATACCACTAAACCAAACAAGTAAACAAACAGCTAATCCCTATTGCAGACACCTACTCGAGCAGATTTATTTCAGTTGAAGTTTCTTGGAGAGAGTGCGTTATCTAGCGTAATCAACACTCTGAACAAGGCGAGTAAGCTCAAACCTCGGTCATGATGACTTGTGATAAACCAGCAGCCCAACCATCGACGGCTTTAATATAGTTCCGTTTACACAATTTCACACACAAGGCTTGGATCAACCCGTGGTGGATTTTTCAAGCGCTTTCCAAATGTGCCGCACACTCGGATCGTCTTCCCAGGCCGATAACATTAAGAAGAGGTCCTCTTTCTCTCTCTCTCTCTCTCTCTCTCTCTCTCTCTCTCTCTCTATATATATATATATATATATATATATATATATATATAGATAGATAGATAGATAGATAGATAGATAGATAGATAGATAGATAGATAAACAATAAAACCCAAAATCACCTCATATAGGGAATAACCTATTTTGGCAGACGAAGATATCAGTCGTGTGTCTTATCAATCCCAGGGTAGACTGAGTTCGTGTTAGGAAAAGGAATTTAGCGGTGAAAGCCAAAAAATAAATAAATAAAAATAAAAAATAAAATAAACCAGTCGGAAGCCAATACAGAATTATCCATTTCAATGTTTAGTCAGACGAAAGGCACTAGTGAGGGGTCAGTGGAGAATGAAAGGTATTTGTTTTAAAGCGAAGAATTTTTATAAAAGTTATATATATATATATATATATATATATATATATATATATATATATATATATATATATTGAAAAGTTTTATTCAACTTCGGCTTCCTTATGCCAATCTTACTATGAAAATATTTACCTTTTTTTCTGTATTGCAATTATACTCTCCCTGGTATTTGATTTGCTAGTTAGAACGTCGTTAGATTCAGCCATCTTTAGTACAAGACCGCGTTTATGGATCACCTTGAGAGAAAGGAATTCATTGACACCAGCATACGAAATAGTTAAACTTGACTTAATGGAAAGAGTCTCTGTTTGATTTCCAGGAAAACTCGTATATTAATAGCTCTCGCTGGAAAAAAAAAGAGCTGGTCCCAGCAACCAATAATATTCCCTAAAAGCAATAGAAATGCGGCCTTGAATAAAATAAAAAAAATCTCCTGACACTACCAGAAACAACGAGTTAAAAATAATCTCTCTCTTAGATTTATAGACGCATATGGCAGATATAATCCAACATAGAGATAAAATATATGTAGCCGTGTATGATGGACGGAATAGACGTATTTTGATATTTTAGGTGGCTGAGGGCGGGGGAGAAAGACATCACAGTGGCCTCACATCCACTGGGAACACATCAAAGAAGAGATAATCTGAAAACGAGGCTCTCTGATCTACATTGTATGTATGCTCGGATGGTTTGCGATTTAAAACGCCGATCGATGTCTTTGATCAGGTTTCTAGAGATGTCGCCTTTTTACCAAGAAGTATTTGGTAGCTCGCAACAGATTTACAGAAAAATGGCCGTTCTGAAAGTGTTTTTTTATCAATGTTTTATGTCTTTATTTTTTTTTTGTTTATTATTTTATATTCATTAAATTTAATTTCTTATTTCCTATATTCCAATTTCTTTTTCTTTGTGTTTTTTTTTTCTTTCTTCGTGTTTCGTTTCCATTCTATTGATCTTACCTAACATCTGAGTTTTTCCAGTTCTGTCTATTTTCTTTTAGATTTTAACGTATTCCTGTATTTATTGCATTTCTAAGGCGTATCATTTTTTTCTTCTTTCTGTTCGTTTTATCATTGTTCAAGAGAACAGGATTCTTTAGTCTTTATTGTCTTTTCTACTCATATTTTCTCATCCTTTTTTTCTGTCATATTCATTTTGTTAGCCTTTGTTTTTTTAATTCCTTATTGTTTTTACTCATTTTAGCTTCCAGCCTTCTTTACACGCACATTCTTCCTGACTGGAATTGACTTTATTCCCATTCGCATCACACTGAGATTAGCTTCTCTATTCTCTCATGATGACACCTTTTAACATTTTATGAATAAAATAAGCACCAAAATACGATACCAAGAAATATCTATTCATATTCTCTCATCGATTCTTTATCACATTATTTGTTTGTTTGTTTTTTTATCACAGTTCGGGAAATGCAGGGTGTCCATAAAGTCTGGACAATGGGAAATCTCATTAACTACTTTTATTCCTCCCACAGGTTAAACATGATTTTGTCGAAAGAAGAAAGAATTGACTTCTTTTTCTGAGGTATGCTAAAGGAGAAGGTGTACTCAATGAAAATCACAGATGCAACACACTTTAATGAACGCATAAAGACTGCATGTGTTAAAATCGACACGAATGTGGAGTTATTGCATCGAGTTCGTGTGAATCTTGCAAAGCGCATTAACCTTGGCATCACAAGTAATGGAAATTATATTGAAGATGTTAATATTCCAATTCAATAAAATATTGTTGAAAATTTTCATTTCTTGGAAATATGCATCTTTGCCTATGTTCCTAGACTTTAAGGATACACTGTACTGTATATCTTTTCCGAAAGCATGGTAATGTTAGTCGTTTCCTTGTAAAGAAATATTTGGCAATCATTAGTACTGCTTTCGGTTGAAGTTTCTCTATTAGATTGACGCATTCGGTGGATTCCGTGCTTGGAAAGTTGATTCTAATAGATGAGAAGAGGGAGTCTCTATTGATTTGGTCATATGCTGCTGTGAGGTCGACAAAGCAGGTATACAGTTTCCTATTAGGAAGACAAGCAATTTCTGGGAGTTATTCGATGACGTATATGCCATCGTTGCATTCCTTAACGGAATGAAAAGGAAACTGGGTCACGAGGAGATGACTTTCATCAATTGTTTCTGACATTTATTTATAAAATATTTTTTAAACATTTTTCAGGATAATAGGGTTTTCAAGTCCATTAGCTGTTATCGCTCTTTCCAGTATTGATTGGGGGGGTGGTCCTTACTAACCTTTTATTTGAAATAATATGGAATGTCAACATCTTGATTATGTTATTATTTTCTCTTCGATTCACACGTGCTATTCATTTTAGATGTTGCCGATGTTGGGAGTCATCGATCGATGCGCTTTCTCTTATTTGGCACAAGGGTATTCATCAATCTATAGCACCAGTCTGCAATGTTAAAAAGGATTATATTTTGCTTCAGGCTTTACTCGGTCAAAGCCTTTTTTCACAATTGATCCCTAGAAATCGGTTGTATGCAGCTGACGGTTTAGATACTTCTTAATGTGTTTGGCGCCATGCATGACATCCATATGAAAGTCACGATCTGATGAGGCTATTTAAGAACATGACACGAATTTTCAGGTTGTCTTATTGTTTTCGTAGCAACTGAAGGTATTGGGCGAAACTATCACTGGCAGAGCTTATACTATGTTCAATTTCCTTTCCTCCTCTACTTAATTTGTTATAACTGATCCATATCCTGAGGTACTTGAAGTGTTTATTATTTATTGATTCCACATCCTGAATATTGATGATTGATTCAGGTTAGGTGCCATCACTGTTTTCATTCCAATTCCAGCTTATAGTTTCTGTTTTCGGGTTTAATTTCTTGAAATACTTGGTAGAGAATGCTGATTTTCCGTTCAAGACCATTCTTATTCCAACTATAAATACCTATGCCATCAGGCATAGTCCCTTTTAATTGGCCACATAAGGGAAATTAAAAGCGTTGTCTTCTATTGGTAGATTCGTTTGGGATATAGTTAAATGTTTAAATGGTCAGTGCCCATCTCATCACATCTGTGTTTGTAAATATGTAGGGCATAGCATAAGAAGAGATTAAATAGACTGAGGCACTCATTTCCTCTTTCTTATAATCTGGATGAGGTCTGAAATGTTTCCATATTGGGGTTCACGCCCGACATGTAAGATTCTGTAGATCGATACAGTTCCTCTATCAGATCGCTTCATTCAGTGTATTCCTAGTTTGGAAAGCGATTTTTTAATAGCTGACAAAAGGCCGTCTCTATTGATTTGGTTATATATTGCTGTGAGGTCGACAAAGCAGATATACAGTTTCCTATTTTTTTAAATAAGCAAATTCTTAGAGTTGTTTTGATGACGTATATGCCATCGATGCATCATTTACTAAAATGAGAACTTTTGTGGTGTCAGCGAACTCTCGTTGCCACTTTTGTAATGTCAACGAATGCTTGTTGTCACTTTCATAATGCACGTTGTAGTTGAGACATTGTAATCGCAGATACAACTATAGTGAAGCTGTCGAACAATTCTGGTGTCAGACGCCTTCGAATAACACTTGCACTCATAGTACTTGCTCGATAGCACTCGCTCGAATAGTAATCCGTATAGTGATCCGAAAAGAGAAATAGTATAGATAAGAAATTAGAATAGTAATCAGTATAAACTAGGATAACGCTCATTTGGACGTCATGCAACTTCCTACATATATGCGTTTCTTCTATGGTCATGTGGTCTATTTAATCCAATAATGGAATCGCCTGTTTTTGCTCACTGGCGATCTATGTTCAAACTCAAGTGTAGGCAGCGACACACTATAAAACAAAAACCAGAACAGGTCGTGAGGAGATGACTTTCATAAAACGATGAGAGCTCAGTTAATATAATGTGTGAGAGTCTTGAGAGTTACCTTTTCATAAATCATCAATGCTTAATAGAAACGCACATTTTAAGGTTCATTTCTAATTCCAGACTTCTTTCAGAAAACAGTAACTTATCGAATTCAGGGAGAATGTAAACTATTTTCAGAAGATAAACTTCAATGTTTAATGGTAATATCAGCCGTTTCCTTACAAGGAAATATTTGTCATTCATTGACCGAACAGCTAGTACTGCTTTACTGCCAGTACTTTAAATATTAGTTAATTTTAAGCTGAAATAAATTTAATCTACAGTAGGTGGGTTTCGTTCGATGTCTAGGAATGTTCTTATTCTTATTCTTTGTACTGCTCGTTCTGATTCCACTGAAATCAGTGACTGTCACAGAAAATAAACTGGTTGTATATTTTGGAACATTCAGGCACTGACTAACGTCCGTATTTTACCCAAATGAGAGAATAATATCTATCAGGACAAGAAAAATTTCTCGGCTGTAGTCATGGCTGTGCGAATTAGCTATATAGTGTAGATCAGTGGTTCTTAACCAGGGGTAAGATGTCGGTTCCTAGAGGGTGCAAGGATACTGAATCATTAGGGTTGATTTATTAAGGATACTGTAGTGTAGTGTTTGGCGATATGACACAAAAGCTTATATTGTAGAAATTTTAGCAATTTCTACCATCATAACAGCGTAAGTTTTTTTTTCTAATATGAAAATAATCTGGGTTTTGTAATTCATTATTTTGTTGTCAGTTATGTGAATAAAGATTAAAAGAAACTCAATGGTTTGTTTTTTTAGATATAAGATCAATATCGTTTTTCATCAGTTCTGGAAATGGGTGTGAGAACTGATTGGTAGTTTGAAAAGGTGCGAGAACTTGTTGGTGGCTTGAAAAGGGTGCTAGCACTGGTTGATAGTTTGAAAGGCGTGTGAGAAGTGGTTGTTTGTTTAAAAGGAGTGCGAACAAGGAAAAAGAATAAGAATCACTGGTGTAAATTAATCGAACAATATAAAAACACCAAAACCTTACCCAAGAAGTGAATAAACTAAGGAAAACGATCTGATAATAATTACCAAATTTGCCATTTTCCCCACTCTATCGAGGAACTACTAACTTAAAGAAAAGATTGAATCACTCTAAATTAAAGTTTTTCAACCCGTGTGTCCTCGGAACCCTAGGGTTCCACAAAAGGTTGCTAAAGGTTCCGCAAAAAACTGGTAATTAGGCTAATGCATTTTTGAGTATGTTTTATATTCGTAATTTTACTATACACGTACGGTATCATCATTCACTCATTCAATTAGCGCATTTTGCACCGCCGCTATTGTCACCACTCCCCTCCATCTCACAATTGTAATTCATGGTGAAATTCAAGGCAGAATAGTGCAATTCATTTACTCCTAAGAATCATCCTTTCGAAAAAAAAATAGTATAATTTCCCTTTTGACTATTTTTATATTACATACATTTGATGAGCCTATCTCATACGTCACTCGCAGCTTCTATACCGAAACATAGCACTAGATTTTTATCAGGACTTTTTCGTGCATAGAAATGTGTTTACGTCTTATACCACTAACACCTGCACTTTGCTTGGAAGCTATTTATCGGAGTAAATGTAAACAATTTAGGCTAGGAATTTTATAAAATCGATGGAACATTAACAAGCATTGCAGTATAAACAATCAAAAGATGGCTCCGTTCACAACGCCACCTGTGGCCACTTAGTGAACTACTGTGAGAGCAGCGAGAAATTCGAGTGGCTTCTTGTAGATTTTTCCCAATTAAAGGAGGCGTCTTACCATAAAATTATCGTAAGCCTGCAATAATAATGAATTCTAGACATAGACAATTGTGTGTCAAAACTATGGATCCTTGACCTTATCATAAGAAAAATAGAATATTTAATGTTTGTATATGGAATCCAGATGTCAAAATCAGTTTCTATACCATTATGCATAGCAGTAGATTCATTTAACATACGAGTATCTATGGAACTTTTACAGTTACCGCTAAGGAGAAAATTTATAGTTTCTTTTTGGTTGTGCTATGTCACGAAATATGTGTTGGAGGAACTTAATAACAGCTGGCTATCTAAAACAGATACTTGAAGAAGCATTAAATTCCAGCTAATAAAAATTTATACGCTTTTCATTTTCAAGCCTTAATACAATGTGAAATTATCAAATGAAAAAGAATGTCAAGACTGAAGAGGAAGCGATTACCTTTTCTGGTTCTTTCCGTTCTGGATCTAATGTCAATAAGACTCCACAAAAGTATACAGCATTCTTCCCAGGATTCGAAATGATTTTCGTAATTTTGTTGTCTTAATAGCTTTATTCATTATTCTTATCACTTGGCATGTTCCAGCAAAATAAAAACAGAATAAAATGATACTGGAAAATTGCAGAAAAAAATGGTATTAGGTTTGGTGCAAAAATAATGTCGTTTTCTCACATAGTAACATATGTAAGAAAACGACATTATTTTTGCACCAACCTAATAGAAATCTCACAGTAGAGTTTGGATAGATTACAGTAAAACCTTTGGATTGTGTGCCACACACTTAGACGCTTTAGGCTTTGAACTCTGTACTCCTCAGTGATAGAAACTTTCCTTAAATACAGCATGAAACTGTGGAAAACCACAATATACCGAAATCATATTAAAAATACTGACACTTCTATGTTTGAATATCCGACGAGGAATCTATCAGGGGCACTCACTGTCACTACTTTGGTTCTAATTGTCCTTAATCTCCCCCTTTCGTATGAACCAAACACTATGAATACAAATTAAAAAAAGAAAATGTTTAATCAACTATTTTATATAGAGGACATCAGACTCTTTTCCAAACACGACAATGAGTTGAAGGGTATCCTCAATACTATTAAATGTTTCAGTGATGGCATCGCTATGGATTTCAGATTAGATAAATATGCAAAGCTAACATTCAATAATCGCAGAATTACAGAAACAAACTCAATAAATTTATATTTTGTCACAAAGATTAGGGAAATGAACAAAGAGAAGCCTATAAATAACTAGAAGTCAGCAAAGGTGATGAAGTATACCACAGGTGTGTGCAACTGGTGTTAAATACGGCGGAGTCGAATTCACGAAACCGAATATCAGTCATAAACATTTTGGCTGTCCATCTGGTGCAAAACAGTTTCAACAACCTTATTTGGACCAAAGCTGACATTAAGCGAAACTTCTCTACTGCCTGGTCTCCATTTTAGAAACGAGGATGAGATCATATTTGTAGATGATTTTTTGGAGCACCGGAGCGCTACCCTTCTTCCGTGATAGGATTGTATTGCTTAAGCATTGTTGGACCAAGTGCTTTGGTGTCAATGGGTCTATAGTAGAAAATAGTGAAAACTGTTTTTTTTTTCTCCAAATCATTCTGGGTGAGGCTTAGAAAGTTTTGAACGAACATCGTATTTACTGATACAACGGAGGTGGGTGAGGGTTCCTACGAGCATTTTATAGTCGTGGAACTAGCAAGGATCTTCACTTATTAAATTAAGAATTATGATTAGTCAAACAATTCAAAAAGGAAAACTGTCAAGATTACATCGGGAGTCTCCCTTTTTATTATTTTATATTGATTTAGTCAAACTGTTGCCCCAGATTTGTTTTTTACAACTACCGTCCCCGTTCGGCCATCTACTCACACAGCTGACTTCCCCTAACTCTCTTACTCTCGATATGTCATGTGAGGGTTAAGATCTCTAAGTCCTCCTTACTCATTATGACTTCAAGTAATTTCATTTGTCTCTTTCTGATTCTGTCTATATGCATTATTTTTGTTACATTGTTAACATTGCTAAATCGCAGTATTTTTTTTTTTTTTATCTATGTCCCGCGTCCCGTCAGCAATCATGGCTCTCCAAAATTACTATTCCTTGTGGCTCTTAACAATTTTTCTTTGTGGCTTTTAGCAGTCGTTTTTTTACCGTTGCTAAGGCTCCCTCCGCACGTTCCGCCATCTATTCACACAGGTTCACTGCCTCTACCTATCTCTCTTGCGCTCAACAAGCCTTTTGAAGGTTAAGTTTTCCAAACCTTATTTCCTTATGTGTCCAATATATTTCAACAGTTACTTTCCGATTCTGAGTATGTGTTCTTGTTGTTGCAATTTTCTTTAAGATTTCCTCGTTGATTACCCGTTCCGCCTATCGAATTCTCAGTATCCTTCTGCAGAACTACATATTCGTCTCCTCTTGTTTTCATAGTTGCCTTACCAGTTAGACCAATTCATCGATAAAGTTCCCTGTCAATATCATTTTAACGAGATATTTTTCAGTAACGCTCAGTAGGATTTCTTCTACATTTCCTCACGTTTTATTCAATTCGTGTTCTATAATGGAACGAGGAATGGAGAAACCCCAAAAGTTTAAACAAAATGTATTCGGCGGATGTTCTTTAGATTCCTACTGGAGGCTAACATTCGCCAACAGTTTCTTAGTAATTGAAACTTACTGCTTAGTGGTGCACCTCGACGTGATCTAAATGCTTGCCAATCTTGTCTCAATAGAACCATTATAACTGAGTAGTGAGTTCGATCCTTGTTGAGTGCCCACTACTTTCGGCCTTGTGCCATATATATAAGTTGCGCGTAGCAAATCACCATACTGGGTAGTGTATTTCAAGAGATTTTAACAATACATTTATGCGGCCAATATATTTGTTCGGAACAAAAGTTGGTTGCATTTTTAAGTGGATATAAAAGACTAGCAGTAGAGCCTGGCGTTGCCCGGGGATGTAACAGTAAGAGATAGATCAAGTATCGACCATCATAAAGACTGAAAAATAAAATTGATAAAGATTATTGTTTAAGGTTGACGGACAAACATGTCTTAATTAGTTTTTTTTTTTTTTTTTTTACGAATTGGTCAAACCGAAACTCAAACAAAAACATTGTTTTCAATCGTTATGAGTCTACCGATTGAATAGAATTTTATTATAAACAATTGTCTTGTAAATGGAATTTTTAAAGCATTCTGAATGTAAAAATAAAGATAAAAGTGTGCAAGACAATAAGAAACACTACCTGCCAAAAAAAAGGGAAGTTTTGTTGAAACCGGTTGAAAAATATAGGAAATTCGATTCCATATATAAACGAACACACGCACAAACAACCTGGGTTTTATAATAAGTATAACTCGATATATGCCTCTTAATAGTGTTTTCAAATTTATTTTGTGCAAAAACAATTGTGTTTTTTCAATTTTTGGCGCTGTCAGAACAACCGCAAGGTAATTTTACATAGTCCTGTGAAGTTTTGTTGAAATCGGTTGAAAAATGTAGGAAATCCAATCAAATATATAAACATACATACACACACACACGCGCGCGCAACCTGGGTTTTATAATAAGTATGATGTTTCTATATATATTTATTAAGCCACGTAAGAGCTGTTTTGTTCCACTGGCTTTCGACATCTCTGAAGCAGCTTCATTATTCTATCCTCCCAAAGCCTGGCCTTTTTATTTGGGTGATGAACTAATCAAAATGAATTTACTAGCTTCTAGTGAATTGAAGTCATTCCCATTAAGAAACTTTTGGAGGGGTCAAAATAAATGGTAATCCGATTAATGAATGTCTGCCGAATGTTCTCGATCTTCCAGATTAATCAATGGTTATCTGATTTGACCATCACCAGTAACTACATATCTGCTGAAAGTTCTCCATCTTTTAGAGCAAGTTTACCATTTCTTCCATTAAGTGAACGACTTATCAACAATAATTTCAGATATGGAACCATTTCATTAAAGGGCACATGTCTTTTTTGTTGTTTGTGCAACGTTTTGCTTTTCCGGAAATAAGAGTATCAAATATTAAAACTGTTTTTAATTTTCCTACGTTTTCATTTTTAACTCAAAAACTTGGAATCCTACCTTTCAGAAATTGTATATATGTCACGTGTCGAAGCGCCATCAAGTGAGAAATGCAACAAACTTTTGTTTCTGTCCAATACTAGGTCTAGGAAGCATCCAGCCGTTTAATATAAAAACATATCCCAACTATGAAAATTATTCTTAAGTTCCTTTCAAAATACACATCAACTGTCAATGTCAGAATTGAGAAGGATGGTAATGGTGCCAAGAGCTAAAAACGACATGAAGCTGTGAAGGACATGATCTTCCCTATCTTGGAAGATCAAATCATAAAAGAAGAAGAAAAAAAAAAAAAAAACGTTAACGTCCAGTAAGCTTTGAATTCGTCTTGAGCTACATTGAAAACATTGGAAATTAATACAAATTTGTTCTTTATGGATATTTACTCGTGTGGTCGCATCAGAAGCGCTTAATTTGAACTAATTTAAATCAAGATCAATTTTTGCTGACAGTTCTTTCTAGTCATATTTTTATTTTAAGAAATGTAAAAATGCGGATCAAAATCATTTTTATAGTTCATCAAGAAGGTACTGCGATGATTCAAACATGTCGAAAGTGGTTCACAAAGTATTATGTTTGAGATTTAGGGCTAAATAATGTTCAACGACTAGGGAACTTTAGTTAAAACTATTAGGTTGGTGCAAAAATAATGACGTAATAATGTCGTTTTTTGAGGTTAAAAAAATACTTCAAAGAACGACATTATTACGTCATTGATTTTGCACGAACCTAGTAAACAGTTATTGAAGGCAGAAATTGTAAAGAAAACATTCAGAATTTGTTAGCAGAAATCGCGTAATATTACCTAGGTTAGTTTGTTACAGTTTGGCTGGGAAGCTTTCATTTATTTTCAGGACTTGCCAAATATTTTACCTTTGTATTACAGTGTAACCCGGATATAAGAGCGTTGTCGGGACCGGAGAATAAGTCGCTTATATCCGGGTTTCTCTTATATCCGGGTTTGGTCTATTATACATACATTAACACAGGCTCTAATTTGGGACCAGAGAAAATCGCTCTTATATCCGGGTTTCTCTTATATCCGGGTTTCCTTATATCCGGGTTACACTGTACCATTTATTCTGGTCTTTAAAGAATCGCAACAGCGAAACGAATTGCAATTCCCTGAAAGACTGTAAAAGAGTGAGTATTATTTTTTGCTGCAAAAGATAAAACATTCTTGATGTATAGAACCGAGGATTTACCTGGAAGATGTCACAAGATAGTGTAACAAAATGATGAATACATTGTTTAGTAGAGTTGGTGTAAACTTTTGTCTTTTATTTTTATTTAATAAGCCGAACAAATACGCAAGGCTAAGATCTTTGCTGTCAGTTTGTAGCCTAACTTGTAAATACTATTCTGGAAAAATAAAGTCTTATGAAGTGAAGAAAGCAGTGTAATTTACCTTCGCTTGTCTGGGGAGGAATTTTTCAATTTTCAGGTAATCTTCGTTGACAAATCACTTGCTTGGCTTCCTCAGAGATGAAGGCAGTAATATTTCACTAGTAATTCTCTCAACTCACTTTATCGTTTCCTGAATCTCTCATTCCAGCTATTCAACACGTTGTTCTTTTTCTGCTTTGCTACTGTTTCTGTATTTACGTTTTTTTACAATCATCTTAATTGTATCAGGTTTAGCGCCCATTACTCAACTGTCACTCATTCAAACACTCACTCACTCCGAGTTCATTTATTCGTCTCTTCATCGCATCCCTCTCGCCGCTGTATCTCGCTTTCTTTCTCCCTTCTCTAATCTCTCCATTTCCACTTCACATTTTCATCC
>OZ010609.1:45622193-45649693 GCA_963932145.1 Acanthosepion lycidas | reverse complement strand
AATTCCAAAGTAAGGTAGCAAATAACGCTGACTTATGCGGCGTCGGCTGCTGCTGCTACTACCGTTTAAAGAAAAAACAAAAGCAAACTTAACTATTGAAGACTATGTATATATTTTAGTTTTAAGGTTAAGTTTAGCTTAACCGATTAGCGTTGCAAGTACTGACAAAAAAATTAAAGTCTTTTTTTCACAATAAAATTAAAAATAATATACAATACTAGTAACTAATAAAAATTCAGTGAATAAATTTTTATTCTTGATTTTACCTCTGATTTATATCCGAAAACATATGCTATTTCGTCTGTAGAATTATTTGAATGTTAATGACTCAAAATTCAAAATTATGAAAATACTCAAAAAAATTCTCAAAATTATGAAAATACAAAAATGGTCGTTATTTGCGAAGATATTATATAAGAATATGACCCAGTAATTTCTATTTAGGCTCCTGTGTTTCTTAGCTGTTTTTTTTTTTTTTTTTTTTTTTTTTTAAGTTCTTTACATATCTAATTGGAATATTTTTTCGGATCGCATGTGTTTAATACTGAAAATCCTATACCGCCCACCAAATTTTCTAATCACGTACAATTTTTTGTTCAGTAGCTCATCGCCTACCCAACATTTGAAATCGTCCACCAGGAGGCGATATCGTCCAGGTTGAGAAACCCTGGTTTAAACGCTTAACTTATGACAGAAACTTAGATTAAAAGAAGAGTAAGAAGATTATTTTATATCAGTCGTCCAAGAGAGAAGTTTGCTTTACCTGGAAAAAATGTTTTGGCAACTTTAATCTTATAAATTGTCTCAAACTCTAATACTGCTAGGAAACATGTAATGGTATCACCCACGAAACAGACTAACTTAAAGATTATTATATATCTGTTTCCAGAAACATTATTTATGCACATTTTTCTGTATTTCCTTTGGATTTTACAGCAGTTCAGTATATTAAGCTAGTGCAGGCAATTACCGTTCAGTGGTTATCAGTAGGTTATTCTGTATTCACAAGTGGGTATTGTGAGTGTTTGTGTTGTAATATGGATATTTTTATAGTGTTTTTTTTTTATTTGTAGCCTGTTTTTGGCGCAAACAAATCGGATCTAGAATATTGATTGAAAAGTTGGGAACAATTTAAAGAAATATATAACGCTGCTTTCTCATTTGGCATAACACTGATGAAAAACAAAAAAATAAGATGATATCGTGAGGTTCCGATGGAAGACCTGAATTAGGGGTAATGAGGCTTCAACGCTGGGGTACAAATGTTGCTTTGGCAACAGTACACACACACGCACATCTCTTTCTCGCTCTCCTTCTCTCTCTCTCTCTCTCTCACACACACACACACACACACACACTCTCTCTCTCTGCACACACACACACACACACACTCTCTCTCTCTACACACAAACACACACACACACACACACACATATATATATATATATATATATATATATAGCATCCCTAATAGGAGATATGATGCAAGCTTTCGAGCTTTTTACAAAAGAACTTCGCCATGCTTGCAAATGCAAACTTGACCCATACGGGCGAGTTATAAATTTGAGTAACAATAAATTTTCACTCAATACATTCAGGGTATTAAATAAAGGACTAAGCTTTTGCCCTAGTCCCCCAAGGTTTGATAAAGACACCTTGGCAAAGGACCTGAAATCCTTCTTCAGAAGAATACGGTTAAAAGCCCACTATGGGGAAAATGATCACACACCTTCCATACTTGAGATATTAAAAGAGAAGGACACTACCTACACCCCCCAAAACACAGACATTACTATACAGACATTTGAACTAGCCGTAGCAAATGACATAAAGAAAACAATAGCACGAAAGCTGCCACGTGACAATATTACCGAAGGGGAACGTATAGCCCTCGACACGCTGGCACATAGAGATGACCTAATCATAACACAGGCTGACAAAGGGGGTGCGACAGTGATCTGGGGAATCGAAGAATACATTAAAGAGACCAACAAACAGCGAGCCGACAAAGAAACCTATAAAAGTTTACCTACAGATCCCCTTCCAGAATACCAAAAAGAATTAACTAGCTCACTAAACATAATGCTTCGCAACAATCTAATCGACAAGGAAACATACACAGCACTTACACCCACAAACATTACACCTGCTCGTTTCTATCTCCTTCCTAAAATACACAAAAGCAACAACCCAGGAAGGCCGGTTATTTCATCGTTCAACTGCCACACGACAAAAATTTCCAAATACATAGACCATTACATACAACCGCTAGCTAAGGAAGTAAAATCCTACATCAGAGATACAACAGATCTACTGAACAAAATTAATCACATACAAACAGTACCAGAGAATGCTATTCTAGTGACTATGGACGTTAGGTCACTCTATTCAAACATTAAAAACATCGAAGGGCTAACCGCCCTTCAGGAAGCACTTACTAAAAGAAGAAAACAATACACCCCCCCCACAGAAGTCATCATAAAACTCATGGAGCATGTCCTTACATTGAATACTTTCAACTTCAATGGATCACACTACCTTCAAATAAGAGGTTGTGCCATGCGCACCATTGCAGCTCCATCATATGCTACAATATTCATGGGAAAATTTGAGGAGACCCATATCTATCCCATCATTGGTAGTGACTGCGTATTCTATGCAAGATATATCGATGATATATTCTTTGTATACACGGGTAGTGATGACAAACTTAGCCAATTCCTTATGACCCTAAACACAGTGCACGACTCAATTAAGTTTGACTATGAAAAATCCACAACATCAGTAACATTTTTAGACACACCCATTTACATAGATGAAAACAGGAAACTACAAACGACACTACACACTAAAATCACCGACACCCACAACTACCTACACTTTAAGTCTTCCCATCCTAAACACCTCAAAGAGAACCTTCCCTATTCACAAGCACTTAGACTCAGAAGGATATGCTCCAACAATGAAGAATTAAATAAACACATTGAAAATCTGGAGCATCAATTCACAACACGTGGCTATAAACAGCACCTAATCAGGGAACAAATAAATAAAGCAATTTCCGCACCTAGAGAATACACCCTAATGTACAAGATTAAAAATAAATCTAGCCGCATTCCTCTAGTAATGACTTTCAACCCACTCTGCCTCCACTATCCCAAATAATCAAACGTTGCTGGGAAATACTACATCTGAAACCAGACCTAAAAAAATTGTTTAAGGAACCCGGACTTCTTGCATATCGTAGACCTAAGAACCTAAAAGAAATCATAGGTAGTAACCACATTTCAGGGGACAAGGTAATCCGTAATAAAATAAGAACAAATACAACAGGATTTTCCCAACCATGTAACTACAAAAGAAGTTTATGTTGCAACCATATTAAAAACACGAACTCATTCACTAGCTCAATCACTAAATCTACTTTCAAAATCTACCACGATTCTAACTGTAGAAGTCATAACATAATTTACCTCCTAGAATGCACACTATGCTAGCTACAATATGTAGGAAAATCTGAATGGCCCTTTCACTACAGAATTAATAATTATCGTAATCGAATTAAGTCGACTCCCCATGAAAAATTATTACCTGTAGAACAACATTTCCGCCAGGAAAAACATGATTTCAAGACCCATGCTAAATTCACTATAATTGAGAGAATAGAAAAGTTCAGAGCAGATAACATTAGAAAGATTTTAGAGTCCCATGAAAATAAGTGGATACAACGTCAAAAACAAAATATCCAGCCGGGCTAAACCATAAATTTAACAATATATAACTCAACAAATCAAAACCTACCCACATTTCTCACCCACACAAGACAGGCATGCTTACGGAGGTGTGGAGGCCTCACACTTATACACTCACCCACACGAATATACACATTTACACACATCATACTCACTCACTCCCGAATGAGCCAAATGATAACACACACTCACAGCAATACACACGCTTACACATATCATACTCACTCCCTCCCTAAGAACCAAATAACACACACACAAGCACTTAACAGAGACACATCCCCTCACCAGGTCCAATAAAACTGTCAAACTGACCAGAGAATTCATAGCAGCATGTATCTATCCAGGTCTTATCTCAAATAACAACTTAAAAGAGACTGTTTGACCAACACAAGGAATGTTAAAAGATTCATGTTAAAAAGATAAAAAAAATAAAAAAACAAATGAAAACTACAGACAAAAGTTAATTTTCTCCAACAAAAGACTCAGTAGTTTAGTGCTACCAGCAAGCAGAAATATTTCTACTCACGATGATGGCCATTTTGGTCGAAACTAGTCAAGGAATCTAAATGGAATAATAATAAAAAAAAAACGAAAGAATATTAATGTACAACCCAGTGTGTCTAAAGATTTTAATTTTTTTATTGTTCAATATATATATATATATATATATATATATATATATATATATATATATATATATATATAATTTCACCGCAAACTGGGCCGCAATGCTAGTAGTACGCAGTGTTGGTACAGAGAGAGTAAGTGAGAGAAAAGCCTGAGTATGAGGAAAGGACAAAAGATGAACGGGATTCAAGAAGATAGATGGCGATTGATGTTGCGTTTAAATTTAAAGTGTCGGTTGAATTTAACTATTTCAACACTAAATGGGTAAGACCTAGATGCCACTCAAGTAGCACGCTTATATATATATATATATATATATATATATATATATATATATATATATATATATATATATAATGGACTCGCCCGTCGATTTCAACCTATGAGGTTCGGACAACTTAACTGATTCAGTTATAAAGTTTTGTGCGATAATATTAAGTGCCACTTAAAACCCGCGAGTGATTTACAAAGGAGGCCGCATATAGGGCAAGAGTAAGGATTGTGGGATGAGATCACTGTTAGATTGGCTGATCTTTTAGATTTTGCTCTCGCCTCTTGAAGACGATCCAGACAAACTGATTGAAAACCGCTGGGCCTACTAAGGCACGTTGATTTCCATTCTACCCGCTCCAAGACTAAGCGCTCGAGAATGTTATGAGATATATTGACAGCTGGCAAGTTGCGCTTTAATTTGTCTTTGTATCTTAGCCATGGGCGTCCTACATTCCTGTAGCCCTGATGTAAGTGGCTGTACATTAGGATCTAATACATACATATATATATATATATATATATATACATATATATATATATATATATATATATATATATATATATATATATATATATATATATATATATTAGCGTGCCGAAAGTCATCGGAATATGCCTATTATTATGCAGGACTACATCTAGATCAATGAAATGCAAGCACTTGACGGAGCATCGACGATTTCACAAGTAGTCGGAAGACCTCTGGATAAATGTTAATAGGTAACATCTTGGCAGTTGTCCAAAACTCCGTGATATGGTATAGAAACTTGTTCACGTATAAACATCATCACATCCCATAAGTATCTGATTGGTCTCTTTTCGTGTGAACGTGGTAGCCACATAAATCCACAGCAGGGTTCAGAATACCCACCAGACCAATTATGGTCAACTTGCATCCGATGTCAATGCGCATTATCCCGCTAAATTAACCCGCCATTTTGGGGATACACAGAGCAATGAACGGACATGCAATAGCCAGTCAATGACGCGAAATAATGCACCTAACCAATATTACATTAGCATACCACACAGAATTATAAGCCAATATAAGCCTTATTGTGTCTGTGACGTCCCCCCGGTGTCGCTGCGCCAAATGTGACGTCTGCCTGGCTACGTCCGTCGTGCTATCCTGTCCTGTGACGACCAACTGGCTTGGTATTGGTCGCGGCACCAAATGTGACGTTCTAAGCTTTTGGTGATTCGGATGGGAATCTGGTTAGATTCGGTATCAGCATTGTCGTTCCCAGCTCGCCTCTAACGTCTGGTTACCGAAGTAACTGTTTTGATTTCCAGTCTCACCTACCCACGTTGTGATTTGATCTTAGGCAGACGAAATCAATCAGTCGCCGGGCCTTAATGCAAGTCGAGTTCGAACAAGGGTGATATCGCACAAGTATATGTAAAAGAAAAGAAAATAATAACTCGAAAAGTTCAAATGTGCTAAAAAAAGGATAACAATATTTTATATCTGGTTGCTGAATGCAGAACTGCGTCTTCTTCCCAACCCGCTATATGGATTCGTGACACTTTGCGTTTGTTAGGCGATTCTTAACATCCTAAGTTGTTTGTTCTTTAAGAAACTGGTTCTTGGTGCATCTTCAGGCGATATTCGTAAAACTTGTTTCGTTGGTGTGAGTCTAAGTCGTTCTTCAAACATAAATTGTTCTTGATTAGAAGTTGAGGTCGATAATGCGTGAATCTTTGTCAGCTTCTGAGAGGCGGGTTTTCAGAGCTCTCAGCTCACTGCAACTGCTTGCCTGTCTGTCTTCAACCCCAACTGCGAACTTGAACTCGAACTCGAACTGGTACTTAACTCGCTGCGACTCTGCTTATATGGACGCCAACCAAAACCGGGGTGGGCTTGTCAGGGTTTGAGGTTCCTTGATAATTCTAAACCCAGAATCCACTTCTTTGTTTTCGGTCAGGAAAATTTTATTATTTTCCATTTTTGGAAGTCTTTCGTCTTCCCACCTTCTTCTGTTCTCATATTGGTATCTCACCATGCCCTCAGAGGGTGTCAACGGGTTTCCCCTCTCTCTCACAGTGGCATCTCACACCTATCGCTTCAGGGGGGCGGGGGCGCAACAGGCCTCCCCTCCTTCTTCACATGATTACCTCTGCCTAACGCTCATGCCACCATTCAGCCAATGGGCGCTCAGCAGCGTGGGTGTGGCCAGACTAGCCTCGGTTTAAAAAATCTTGCTCAAAGAAAAAAAAATTATCTTCCCCCTTTTTTTTCTTTTCTTTCTTTTCTTCGAGGAGACCTCACACCCTAGACTCTTATCTTAACCAAATCACCTGGAATTCGTCAATCAGTTTTCGCCAGCATCAAGTGGGTGGGCATTTGGACGTATTTGCATTCTTGGTGCCAATTACTGATCCGATAAAATGGTTTCTCTATCATGACGATAAACAAATGCTCCTCTCAATGATATTCTGCATATCGACAAAGGCTTAACCTTTCCTTCATGGTGGTCAGCGGACACTTTTGTTTTTCTCGCACAGTGCGTGCTTAATTAATTTTTATTTTTATCTCTTTAGAGTTCTGCGGGAGGTAACTTGTCCAACTTGAAAATTCCCTTTACCATTCCCATGGGCAAGATTGAACATATCTTACTCTCCGCCCCGTAACATAAATCAGATTAAATTCTGTGTTTCACCTTCTCGACAATGGAAATAAAAATCTTACCACTTTTCCCCGCCAGAAAAACAACACCGCTCAGTGTCCTTTTCGTGATGGCTTCTTATCACCTAAATTTAATTCTCGCCTTTCTTTTTTCTTCTTTCTTTCTAGCGACGTAAATAGTGTCACAGGTCTCATAGGAGCTACACTTTACCAAGTCGGTTCCCGGTCGCATCCAAGCATTGGGATCGTCATCATCACTGCTTATTCGCTTTCTCCCCTGAAGGAGAGGTATGTGAAAGCCCAGCCTACTCCTGACGATTCGTGAGCAGCAGTCACTAAGGAGTGTGGATGGTGGAAACGGCTGGGCGAATCGTACCCTCCTGACAGCACATCGCAGATCCTCCTTCTACTGACAGTTGGACTCGAAAGTCTCGCCTCATACCCTTGAATCGTTCTACGTCAGGAAGGCATATTTTTAGCAAAGGTTTTCCCAGGTTACAGGCTCGATGTTGCCCAATGTCAGGGATGTTTTCAACTGATCCTTAAAGTATCGTTTTGGGTATCTGTGTAGCATCTTGCCGCTGGATGATACGTGGGAGTCGAGTGGAACGCATTCTGGACACGTGACACGCCTGGCGAAGGCGATGTTGAAGGATGGCAACCTCGATGCTGGAAAGCGATACCCGAGACAGGACCTCGTTTTTGGTGATGTGTATCGTAACGTAAACAAATGACATCATATATTATCAACTGGACTAAGTCCGACAATTATTTGAATATATTTTCTGTTTATACGTTAAGATATGCTTCGATTAGATATGAGTGTTCGATAGAAAACATGGAAAATTTGTTGTTTAAAAGAAGTAATTTGAATTTGCTAACTAGACGCTTTCTTTGTAGCAAAATGCTACAACACGCCAGTCTTTATTACGGTTCCATGTGTGTATATATATATATATATATATATATATATATATCGGTATATAATCCGGGTGGATCCTAGTAATATTATTTATTAAAACTGATCCACAGTGATCTCGATGTATTTATTATAATATATATATATATATATATATATATTGTATTTATTATACTTCAAGCCAGGATGAAAAATGAAACGAAATTCACACGTTTTTGATGGACCTTATCAAGCATATGTAAAGCGTCTTGTTAGCAAATTCAAATTACTTCTTTTAAACATCAAAAACGTGTGAATTTCTTTTCATTTTTCATTTCAACCATTGGAAGTAAAGTCTGATGATGCAGAGCCCTGTTAAAGGGGTTGTGGTGAAATAACTTATTACATGGAACCTTAAAGTGGTCTGTTTTTATTCAAACAATATATATATATATATATATATATATATATATATATATATATATATATATATATAAATTTAAGATTTTATAAAGTTCGAAGCAAGTCGATGTTTTTTGCCAACCGTTCCAATCAATAATAAAATAAATAAATAGTGTAAATATTGTTTATTATTTTTGTTGTACATTCTCAAGGATAAAGAAAATGCATCAATCTACTTTCATATGTTTATATATATATGTGTGTGTGTGTGTGTGTGTATGAATCCTCCCAAGTGTGTATATATTTATTTTATCGCACGTTATTTATTTTCATTTAGAAATGTTTACAATTTTTTCTGTTGCTCTTGCTGCATTGAACTGTGGTGTTTCACAAGATAAATATATCACTGTTCCCAATTTTAAACTGATGACGTAAACTCAGTCCGATGTTCTTGAACAGCTCAAAGATAAGCAGAAATGTAAACAGTTTTAACACTGACCTGCTTTTACCCGCCCCATATACACACACAAATGCGACTGATATTTTCAAGCATATTACATATTAAAGAATAATTTATTCTACCATTCGCCCATGCATTGCATATCCCTGTCACATCTGGTTTGGTTATTCTACTATGTACAGATTATTAACAAAATCCTAAGCAGAATCTACAATGTTAATGATCGATAATTGTCATTTTGACTTCAGTCACTTTCCCAACGCCGTAACGTAGCTTCTCCTTGCCTCTGCTATAAATATTTTCCCGTTAATTGTTTTAATGAGCTTTCCTACTTGGTCCATCAACTTCACAAATTTAAGCGCAGTACTAGATTATCAACTGGGTCCCATCATTTTACAGTTGAAATGGCTAAATGTTCTATGCGAACAGTTTTTTTTCACGTAATTCTCGCTTGCAGAATTCTCTTCCAGATTCTTGCCTTCCATTAAATTCTTATCTTCAAAAATGTAAATGCAATGTCAGTCGTTATCATATTTCTTCTTGATTTTTATTTTTTTTTTTTATTGTTCTCCCACCTTCAAAATATTTTTCTTTCTTCAGATATTTTTTCACACCCAGTAACCGCCTCCGTTTTACTAGCTTTATTGCCTTGAATGTTTTGAATTTTTGAAAATATATTCAATTTAAAAATAAATCTGTTTTATACATGTTCAATTCGAAAAATTCAATAAAACTGCCCTGGGCCTTGAATGCGCCCTCGGAAGCGCTGGAATCGACTGCATGACTTGACCAAGGTGTTCTCCTTCACTTTGGCCATTATATACATAATGGCAGTCTTTTAAAAAAATTTTGGTCTCCTGAGGCCTCTTTCTGTTTTCTCCCACGACGGTGTTTCTAACATAATAACCAAGGGGATTCATATTTAGAGTCCCCATATAAAGGTAATCGTGAAATACTTGGCCAGCTATTTCTAGTTCACTGCGTTATGTGAGAAGGGGCAGTGACCTTCTGGAACATATACAGCCACCACTGTGTCTAGAAAATTAATGTAGTTGGTGGTATTGATCCAGATGCCCTTCCTGAAATAGACGGACGGCAAGGATATGACCCGACTTGCTCCTCGGACATCACAGACAATGGGAACATGGTCGTGGCTATAGATGTCGGTTCAGCGCTGATATACCCATTGTTTCTGTCTATTTATCTATCCATATTCAAGAAGCTCGCTACTCCCGAGTCACACTAGTTGATGTTTGCTTCCACGACGAGGGCACAGCTTTAAATGTCTTATGTCAAGTTAGAAGCTACTATTTTGATTTTCGTGAAAGGTTTTGAGATATTAATGTAAGCTGGTGCGGTTTTTCTTGTTTTCTATTACTTTTTGTTGTGCGTTAGTTTGTGTTTTGTGATTCCATATATTTTTAATATGATTGAGCTATTTGCTTATTTTTTTATTTTATTTATTTATTTTTTTTTTTTTAAATTATATTTTGCTTCAGCAGCTTCTCCGTTTCCAAGGTTGTTCTATATTTCCAAGGTTATATATGTTTTAATCTTAAAATAGCTTAGTATATTACATTAGTTTCTAGGCAGTTATCCTTTGGTTTACATGCGTACGTTATTCTGTAATGTAGTGTACTGCTGATTCTTCTGCTCCATTCACTATTATTTGTAGCATATTTACGGTACAATTATGACCAAGTTTTAAATTTGCCTAGTTAACTTAACCATAAAGTGCGGTATTTTTTTTTTTTTAATCAAAGCTTTCGGTAATTTTTTAATCATTAAGATCCACTATAAAGCCGGAGACAAAATTGATGAAGGGATGCAAAGGAGGATAATCTCTCTTTGGTTGAGACAAAGTTGCTGGTGCATTGTGTCGGCTCTTGAAAGACATCAGTCCATAGAGTGGCGAGAGTCAGTTGCTCTTTATTCGACCTGGATACAAGGTTTGCCTTTTCAGGCCAGTTTCTATGTAGGCCGCGGCGAAAACGGAAACCCCATCGGTAGGGTGAACGGATGAACCTACATAATTACGCTGGACTCATAAAGTACTCCACTGACCTGCCTTTTCCCCATTAGGAAATATTACAAGAAAGACCTTCTCTCTTTTTGCCCCTTTCAAAATGCTTGTTGTATACAAATGTTATAATTTTTCTGTATAGAAGAAATTTGTAATAAATATGTCTATATACATATAAAAAAAATCTCTTTGGAAAGAACTTATGTCTGTAATTCTTTCAGACATTCTGTTTCGTTTCTGTATAATGGTGTTACTACATCACAGATATAATAATGTTTATAACGGAGAAATACAAACAGAAAATATTCCTTCTTATCTAGAATCTCTATCACTGTGGATATAGATTTTTCCAGGCAATACATATATACATTAATCATTTTTTTACGTCACCAGGAGTGATCAAGTCGTATATTATTCAGGTAAAATTGAATCTGAAATGTTCACTGTATAGTGTCTAATTAATAATCATTATAAAATTAAGTGCTTTGACAAAGAGGGATAATATGTTAAAAACTATTTGTTTTATAAAATACTAGCAGCATGGCCCGGCGTTGCCCGTGCTGGATTCAAAAATCTTACGACACATACAGCAATCGCTATCACTTGACTTTGCCGTGCTGATGTTGCTACTTCTTGCCTATCTCACACTGCGAAGTTTTTCTAAGCTAAACATTAAATCTGTTACGAAAAAAGAAGTAAACAAAACGAACACAAAACGATCAGCTTTGAAAATGACTCCTAACTGGAAAAACCGAATGAAAAAAGAATGTTAACGACAAATACTTTTTCACACCCAACCCAGTTCTGCGGAATCAGAATCAACGTTGAGTCTAAGCAAGCGAATGAGCCAATTGCAGTAAAGTGCCATGCAGATTTTAATTTTTTCCACTTCGGACGAATGCAGCTATCGATTTTTTTGAATGCTAGCATGCTAGTTAACATTTGTGTCAGTCAGCTGTTGGCTCTCACGCTGGCCAATAGAATCTTCCTGCCTATTCGTGGCAGCCAGCTATAGGCTCTCACTCTCGCCAGTAGAAAATGGCCACAAACTACATGAAAACTGCCGTAGAAGCAGGAAAAATCGATTAATTCCACTATCGATAGGAGTTGGAAATGCAAAGTCGGTGTTGGCCTTCCCGCTAACTTGGAGCATGTGCATGTAAATTTTGGTGCAAATCCGTAGAAAATTGCGGCTGTGCATTCGTTACACACACACACACACACACGCACATCCTGCCTTTTATAGATAGAGATAGGCATTTATATAATCTTATTGATTCACCTATTTATATAATCTCTTGTTAAAATGTTGCTCGGAATAACTTTTATATTGGATTTTTTAAATAGATCCTCAAACTCCGATTACTGATATATATTTATATTAACTGATTATTTACATCTTTCTAAGAAGTTATTATCAGCAGTTTCGCAAGATTGTCGTTTCTATGTCTTTCAAAATTGACCTTTTATTGCATAAAAATTGTTTTATTATACTGTCATTTGTTTTCTAATTTTACCCCGGAAATTTCTTTAATTCAAAAAACTGTTTGGTGTGAGGAAACTGCTCCGAAATTTTGTAAAAGTATTTTTGATACACCCTGTATATAAAAAAAAATAAAATATATAAAACAGACAAACAGAAGAAACAGCGAAATCTTTTTTTTCTGAAGACTTCTTTTCGTTCATTCCTAATTCTTCATTAGAAATCTCTTGTTTCCATCACCATAAATTAAAACTATGCATGTTTTGTAACCTAGGAAGGGTTACTAAATAAGGAATAACCAAAACGGAGGTTGGAAATGAAATGGTAATCTTTAAAACACCAACAAAATACAATACTCGCCAGCGGCGTGAAGTAGGTAAACCACTGTTAGTGGTGGACTACTTAGACATCATATTACCCCCACTTACAATAGTGTCCAACGTATTTATGAGGATTGGGACACACCCATCAGTATTCATAGGTACGGTATATAACAGTATGATTTATTCGACTATCATAATACACTCTGTTTTATTTCACACCAACAAAAACTCATCATTGAATTTCCCCGAGTTCTGCTCGTTATGTAAGCTTCTGAAAGACAGAGTAAATTACATTCCCATATATTTCATTATGCATCGACCAATATATACTTATATACCAATATGTATAGCAATACTAATTTCAGGAAACTGGTCGGCTATTCAGTGCACCGAGACATTGACTTTTTTCTCGTTGCAGAATAAATCAATACCAAACCGAACGCTCCCATCTACAATCCGTGCAGTTGCGTGGTTTCACTAAGAAAAATACTGCTCGAAATTTAATTTTATTGCTACAAGCAACTGTACTTAGTAATTTTACGTTGCATTCTAAAATTTACTCAACAATAGAAACAAAACATAGATTAATGGGTTGTTGCGGTTGATCTACTTATCAATAATCAAGCCATAATCAAATTTCTTCGTCTATTCTGAGCAAATAGCTTGTGTCAAGTGACATCTCTCCTTTCGTGAACACATTATTCTTCTGACAATGTTCATTATAAACAATCAATCAGTTAATTCTATTCAAATATTTTCAACAATTTTTATTGTGTTTCGGAATTATCATTATTTTCCCGAATGATATAAGCGGACCGCTGGGTTTACGTGTTGTCAAATTAGGAACACGTGCGTTTATTCCTGCTAGAAGGTCCACTACAAGAACATGTCGGACTCAGAGACAGTAAAGAAAACCAATAAGATCGATATATCTATCTATCTATCTATCTATCTATCTATCTATCTATATATATATATATATATATATATATATATATATATATATATATAGATTCATTTCTGTAGTTTAGTGCTAGCAGCAAGCAGAAATATTTCTCCTCCCGATGATGGCCATTTCGGCCGAAACTAGTCGAGGAATCTAAATGGAATAATAATAAAAAAAAACCGAAAGAATATTAATCTACAACCCAGTGTGTCTGAAGATTTTAATTTTTTAATTTTTTTTATTGTTCAATATATATATATATATATATATATATATATATATATATATATATATATATGCATATATATATATATATATATGTGTATATATATATATATATATATATGTATATATATGTATATGTATATATATATATATATATATATATATATATATATATATATATATATATATATATATATATATATGTAAAATATATGTATTAAACAACACAATTTTAAAATGGACATAGACATTAACATTTGTATTTATGTGAGAACGTAATAAGTCTGTATTTTGGTGAATGTTCGTACGTACTTGTGTGTGTATGTCTGTGTGTTTCATGGCATTTTTCCGACAAGTGGGCAAAACGCAGATCTCTGCGAGAGATCACATTTTTAAATGTGTCCACTGAAATGTAAAGTAAAAAGAGAACGAGGCAAGAAATCGCCCGGTATTTACAGTGTAAGGAGAGCGTGCCCTAGTCAAAAATCAGGAAGTTAAGCAGGAGTTAACTCCGACAGTGATATTGGGACTGAAAATAAACAGAACATTGTGTGACAACTACTCTAAAAGAAGGATAATTCTAAATTCAAATCAGTAATGATTCTAGGGAATTCATCTATTTTCTTCCAATCAGCTATAAATTACATAACAAGAGAGTCTGGCCTCTGTACTGTAGGTTGACAGCTAGTCTAAGGGAAAGACAACTCTGAGTTCAAAGCTGTTAAGGAGGTAACAAAAAATCACTCTACTAACTTACCAAAATCAATCATAATATTGAACAATTTACCGACATTGAAAAGAAGCTATCTGCTACTTTATGAAGAGATATAACACTTAAGAAGGATGAATGTTAGAACATGTCTCAGTGTGAAAAACATAGCAAAAATTTAAACTGAAATATTTAACACGTTGGCTACTATATCACAATATATCAGTGGCGTAGGAGTTCAGTTTATGAACTGTTTATACATATTGAAGATATTTTCATTTTTGGATGCGTCTATATTCCAGAATTTTCTCACATCTCGGGTAAGGTCCTCATATTTTTGACATTTTTGTTTTCTCCAGTTTGTGATGAAGGCATTATAGGGCTAACACAAAAATTTCTACATGTAATTAATTGACACTATATATATATATATATATATATATATATATATATATATATATATATATATATATATATATATATATATATATATATATATATATATATATATATATATATATATATATATATATATATATATTGCTAAACCGGTTAAGGAACGTTAGGCTATATGACGGTTCCGTATAGGATACAAGTTCGATTTCTGTCGGAGGACACATATTTTCTATGAAAATTTATCGGACATTCTGGCCGGTAAATATTGTTAATACTGTTTATTATAAATAGAGCATTTACTTAAATATTTGTATCTATAAAAAGAACTTATAAACATTATATATATATATATATATATATATATATATATATATATATATATATATATATATATATATATATATATGTGTGTGTGTGTGTGTGTATTTATGTATGTATTTTTCAGTGTGCCCACGATACATCCGAATGCGACGCAAGGTCAGTTTCAAGTGGGTTTACCAGAAATACCGTGGAAAAAAACACGAATGAGAGGTACTGCCTGGAGAAATGTACCCGTGGGGATTAAGCTGATACTATTCTGAAACTGACCGAAAGTATGAAAGTATATAATATATAAATATATATCTTGGTAACATAAAACCAATGAGTTTGTGCGGAAAAGAGTTGAACGTTAAACGGAAAAAATAGCGTGGTTTGAATACGTTACAAGAGACGACAGCCTGTGCGAGACTATCATGCAAGCCATTTTGCTTGCAATATAATTTGACCCAAATAAATAAACAAACGACTTCCGGTAAAATAATCGCCATAATAGAATACCCACAATGCACCACTAACCCGTATATATATATAAATAGCCGAGAAAAATAACACCATATGTGGCCTGACGATTGCATGAAACAGACTGTCGTCTCTAAGTGTTGACTTCTATGTTCACTTTTATATATATATATATATATATATATATATATATATATATATATATAATTATTTATTTAAAAATATGATTCCAACACGCTACATAACAAGTCTCATGTTTCAAAAACAAGAGCTGAAAACTTCAATATCATTATTAGAATTAAATTGAATTAAAGTAAGCTCTATTCCATCTTCAAGCGAATTTTTTTTTGGGAATAACTTATTTATAAAATTTACGTGTTTTAATAGTGTATTCACAATTGAAATCAAAATTTCCATGGTAACAGCCATGGCGAATTTTTTTAAAATGGGTAGGGGTGTTGATAATATGTATCAGCATAGAGTTACTTTCATAGATGTCAAGTCAGGGTAAGGTGGGGGTGTCTAAATTTAAAACGGAAGATGCTTTCAACCAGTCTGATTCACGTGTCTATGGAGATTTATTTATTTTTTTTTTTTATTTCTTTATGAAAGGGTTTTGTGTATATAAAGACTGCCATAACATTTGCTTTTTGACGACTTCATAAAGGACTATCTTTTTTTGTAGGGTGTTTAAACTATTTATTGGAGCTATGGATTATAAAAGTTAATTTACTGTATGTTTGTTTTTAAGCTAAATTATTCAATGGGTGAATTTGATGATGTTGGCAAAAAACCGTTAACTCATGTCTATTGTTTAATAGATTTAAACAATAGACATGAGTTAATGAGTTCTAATAATTATATTGAAGTTTTCCACTCTTGTTTTTGAAACATGAGACCTCTTATGTAGCGTGTTGGAATCATATTTTTAAATAAATAATTATATTTATGCTCTACTTTTGTATCGAGCACTATTTTTTTAAAATAATAACAAAATACTAAAAAACTTTGAATTACTTACCTAACCAGTTCTTTCCTATTTTCTATATATTTTCACACACACACACACACACACACACACACACATATATATATATATATATATATATATATATATATATATATATATATATATATATATATATATATATATATATTAAAATAACTGATCCAAGTGCAACTTTCGGATAATAAGTGCGACATTACTGTAATTATTGAACAATATAGTTCATGCCACTTTGACGGAAAATCTACCAGTAAAAAAGAATTCTCTTATTACTATATTTGTACAAAAACGCACAACCTTAAAATTTAAATTCAAACTCAGCGTTGCGACTGCACGTTCCAAAACAATAACACATTTCTCATAGCATTTTTTTCGGATTATATCTTTATTTTCGTTGTCCTCTTATTACTGAGAGTAAAAACAAGAACAAAATCTGTTTCCATACCCGAGGATGTCTGTAGGAACAGACGAAAGCTTGTAAAAATAAAAAAGACCTTATGCAACTGAAATTTATAAACGAGGATCATATCATTCATATACAGGTTCGGGATTTATGTATCTTATTTGAATTCTTTGCGACGATGGATTCTCGCCAATTAAATTATTAACCTCTGTATTTGTTGTTTGTATGAATGATTCTTGAATTTATATATATATATATATATATATATATATATATATATATATATATAAAGAAGCAATGGATTTTTTTTTTATTAATCCGACATATTGTTATCACCTTAAGCGCTATTTTTTATGGATACTCATATTTTAGTAGACGCTCCGTTGATCTATTAATTAGTAAATTTAGTGTATTTAGGGAATTGTAATATTCCTATTTCTTCGGTAACGTCGTGTAATAGACTGTAAACTTGTCTCGCCAGATCAGTGACGACTGACTCGTGAGTCCGATCCCAACTGGGTTTTCCATATTTTCGGCCTTGTGCCACATCCAAGTTACGCTTAGTAAATCACTATAATATTCGCATAATATGTTTATTAATATTTGAAAAAAAAATCTCCTGGCTCATATTCGAAACACACTCCTGCTTATTTATCTTGATGGAAACTTCCCAATAAAAAAAAATGCGTTTTAAGAAAATGATCATAGCGAAAGTGATTTGATATTATTCTAAAACATTATTCAAATTATAATTCATTTTATTCTAAAATTCATTCGACTTATAACAATTTAAAATTTTATTTTAGTCATGTAGTATGCTGTTTCTTCTTTTGTCAGAAGCAAAAGAAACTCCCCAAAACATGGCGATATTCGTTAACAGAATACAGCAACTGATTAACGAGTTTAAAACTCCGACGACATTATTGACGTCCTTACGCACTCAACCTATGGCCAAATACAACAATGCACAATGATATGGGAAGTAAAGAATAACAGATGAATGTTAATGGTAAGGGTAACATTAGCCGTTTCCCTATAAAGAAACATTCGGCATTCATTGAGTGACCGTTCACTATTGCTGTCGGTTGAAATGTATAAAATCTTTCTCTTAAAAAGTTTTCCATGAAATAAGTTTCTCAAGTTCAATAGCTGTTATCACTCTTTCGAGTATGGACGGGGTTTCTTTCCTAAATTTTATTTGAAGAAGTGTAGAATAGTAACATGTCATTACTTTCTCTTCGAGTTACGTATGCTGTCCGTTTTAGTTACTGCTATTGGTAGTCTTCAAATGATGTGGCTTCTGTTATTTAGTACAGTTCTTTGTAATTCTATAGCGCAAGTTCACGATGTTCAAAGAAGGATTATCTTTCACAAGCACCACAGGCTCAACTTTCCCAAAGCCATTTTCAACCATTGATCTTAGAATGGGGTTGAATACAGCTGTCAGTTTAGATATTTCTGAGTTTGTCGCCATGCATGACATCCATATGAAAATTTCTAACTGACCGGGCTATTTATAAAACATTCCTCTTAAAACATTTTTTCAGGAAAAGGTTGAAGTCCAGTAGCTGTTATCGCTCTTTCCAGGAGCTGTTACCTAATTTATGTTTCTAAAACTCATTTTAAATTAAGATTCATTTAGTTCTAAAAATTAATTTGACTCACAACAATTCAAAATTTTATTTTTGTCGTGTAATGTGCCGTTTTTTTCTCGTCATAAGGAAACAAGGATTCGGTATGACTTAACAGAATGTAACAACTGATTGACGAGTTTTCATGGTTATATATCAGGTCATCCGATAAGTTCTGTCCGAATTTTGAATAAAGAAAACAAGTGACCAAATGTTACATTTAATTACAGATTCAATCAACAATGTATTTTCCCTGATTATCTATGACTTCCTTCCATCTATTAACAAGCTTACTAATTCCATTACTGTAAAATTCTTTTGGCTTTAATTCGAAGAACTCACAAATGTCAGTTTTAACCTCTTCCTGTGTTACAAAAGCTGTTTCTTCCAAATGATTCTGTAAGCTACGAAACAAATGATAGTCTGAAGGAGCAAGATCGAGAGAATAAGGTGGATGGGGAACTTTCTCCAAACCAAGTTCTTCGATCTTTCGTGACGTGATTCTTGCTGTGGGGGTCGCGCATTGTCCTGATGAAACATCACCTCTTTTCGATTCACTAGAGCAGGTCTTCTTTTTTTTCGCAAAGCTTGGTTCAAACGCTCTAATTGATGACAGTATATTTGAGAATTAATTGTTGCATTAGGTGGTAAGAATTCAAAGTGGATTATTCCTTGGCGATCCCACCAGATTGAAAGAAGAACTCTGCCCATGAAGTTCCCTTCTCGGCTGTGGCTGGGGTCCTTCCCCTTTACCAAGCCACTGTCTACGACGCTTAACATTTCGATAAAAGATCCATTTTTCGTCGCCAGTCACAAGTTTATCCAAAAAAGGTGAAACAAGTTGGCGAGAATGGAGAGAAGAGCAGATGTCAACTCGGGATTTGAGGTTGTTTTCAGACAGTTCATGAGGCACCCATTTTCCAAGTTTTGGAACTTTTCCAAGTTGTTGAAGATGACAATGAACAGTTGTATGGCTTGAACTGAGAACCACTGCCAATTTCTCAACCGATAAAGTAGGATTTTCTTCAAGGCCTGCTTCAAGAAGCTTTTCATCAAACTCAACTGGACGTCCGGTTCGATCTTCATCTTCAAGGGTGAAATCTCCACCTCTGAATTTTGCAAACCATCTTCTGCAAGTTCTTTCATTCACACATTCCTCTCCATAAACTGAGTGAATGTTTCTAGCCGCTTCGGCTGCTGAGTTTCCTTTCTTGAACTCATAAAGCATTATGCGCCTCAAATGATTCTTGGGTACTTCCATGTTAGCAGGGTTTTAGTCAAACAAAATTTAATTTTATTGTTCTCTGAAATAAAATTTGATCAGTTTAAATGCATCTAAACATAAAAATAATGTTCAGCTCCATTAGACATTATAAAATACTCTTTAAATTTCGCTCATTTTAAAAAAAAAAAGGTAAAATTCGGACAGAACTTATGGGATGACCTGATACAACAACGCACGATGATCCGATAAGTCAAGAACAGATAAAAGACATTGGAATTATGCTTTGTAAGGTTTATATTTATTAACGGTAAAGACTTTAATAAAGAAGAGGTGTTTAAATATTAATTAAATTCTTTCTTTTATGAATGGTCGATCGGCCTGTGATATCTGATGATACTATCAGATAGTTTGGGAATATTGGGGCACCTCGAGGCGATGTAATGTTTAGCAAGCTTGTCACGCTAAAACAATTATGACTGACTAGTGAGTTCGATCTTCACTGGGTGTTCCATACTTTCGGCCTTGTGCCAAATCTAATCTATACTTGGAAAATCACCATAGTTTGGGAATATTTCCGATTTGACCTGAAATGTTTTGAGTCCATGCTACACGATGTAAACTATATAAAACAGCTAAATGGGACGTATAATGTATATCTTCGTTTTATTGTGGACTGGTACTCTTATCGATTTCAGCTTCGTTTCTTGGCTTTTCATGACCAACCCACCCAAGGCTTATTCGATGTTTAATGCAACTTCTTGGTCGTTCTTGTTAGATAACTTGTGACAAACATACAAAATTAGTCACCCGATCAATTATTGTCTTTGTCCAAGAGATTTCGTATGTCCCAATACAGTTTCCATGTATTCTTCATTCTTGTATTGTTTTCTCCGATTTCCCAGAATGCTCTACTGTTATGGGCAACTGTCGTATCCGGTTGACCTCCCACTGTTTTTTAAAACAACCGGAATAAAAAGCTTAACCAGCGTAGTTGTAAAAACGAATTCAGCATATAAAGAGGTCTCAAAGCAACGAAAAACAATCGTTCCGCGGATTCAATTCAACCTTTTGGCCTGAGATGCAATGACAGCTTAGACCATTTTATGCTCGAACCGGCGTAAGCGGGGGTTGCGTAAATTTTGACCATTGGCCCGATCGGAAATGCTCTTGTTCACAACGTTAAACAATTGACCTTGTGCCACATCCTTAACGCAGTGGAGGTGAGCGGTGAATATTATCCTTCCGCGTTTAAAAGTGAAGTATCTGTTCCAGCAGCCGGACAGTAGCTCCAGTCGTCAGCAGCATTTCTAGCTAGCCAGGCATTATCATTTTCAGCTCTCCATCGGTCGTCTCTCCAGTCATCTGTAGTGGGCTTCCAGCTTCCACCACCCTCGCTAACAGCAACGATATGCATTAAACTGTCCTTTTCAGGACAACACAAAACTGTCCTTTTCAGGACATCGCTCTTCTCATCCTTTACATGAACACGCAGATATATTTTTGTTGATGTATTTTCGTTAAGGAACATAAACTTGGCAATATATTTGTTTCCTCAAGATTTTGTGGTATTCTGTAATTTAATACTTGTTTGTGGCCCAAAACACTACATGTTTCACAACTATTCATGATTCTTATTAAGATTGGCTATGAATTAAGCACTATTTTTTTTTATTTTTAAAATCTTAAGACACTCGATGTTCCAAGATTGGAGGTTACAATTTTTTGTAATCCTTTTATGATTATTGTCATTCAATTCTGCTTTTAGCTTAACTTTTTCACTTTCATTTTTTTGCTGATTTTGTGATAGATCATGTACTCTCTTTTCTACATGTTTTGAATATTTTTCAAACTTCCGTTTCTGTCTTTTTAGACATATTGTTTGATACAAAAACGCCGGATCTCCCCACTCTTTCTTGTTCTGCGAGGAATCGATCCGTCGTCCCATTGATTTAAGTTTCTCTCTTATCTAAGTTTTTAGTCAGTGGAAGATATTAGTAAAGGGCTTTTGTGATTAATGCTATTAATATTTGTAATCGTTTCAATTCCCTTTCTTTTCACAGGACTTCTTTATGCATCTTTCTTTATGCTGATTTCAATTCATCTCTTATCGCCATAGTTCTTCCTTGTCTCAAAGAATTCATGTATAAATAGATAGAAGTTGAATTGTTTCGACATATTTGTGAACTCGTGACATCCCTTAGAGATTTCAATATGAGATTCTGTAGAAATAATTGTGATGATTTGACCCCAGCTTTAACCTATTTATATTCAGGTTAGCTTTTTCACTTCTTGTTTCATTTTCTTGTTGATTTTGTGACAGTTGTATCTATTTCAGCGCTATTTTCCTGATTTAAGCCGAATTCGCTTGCATATTTATAGGCTTCGTTTGATATATTAGGTTGGTGCAAAAATAATGACGTAATAATGTCGTTTTCTGACGTTAAAAAATACGTCAAAAAACGACATTATTACGTCATTATTTTTGCACCAACCTAATATAATAAAAAAAAATCGATCACCAAAACTTAAAACAGTTAAAACTATGAAAGTATAAAAATAGACTTCTATAGTCAAAATACAAGCAATATATTTTTTAAAAAATAAAAATTACCAGCAGTTTATTTTTGAAAAAAAAATATTAAAAGTAATACATTTTTGAAAATAAAATATTACCAGCAATACATTTTTGAAAAAAAGTATTACAAGCAAAATATTTAAAAAAAAATATATTGCCAGTAATCAGTCAGTTATGTGCCATGCTTAGGCGATCATGTATCTTTCGATACATGACTGACAAGGCATATTATTTCCGCAGTAAGTTGCCATTTCTTTCTGCGGTAGACCAGTTGCCATCCAAGGCTATAGAACCCGACCTCTCCTGCTATTTACCGATAGCTAGAGAGAGAAGACGATTTATACCTTTCACAAGGGTATTAGCACGTAAGTGAATGTAATGGATTCGAATAGAATTCGAACTCGGCTCTCCGGTTCCTTAATGAGAGCCGCTATCCATTATTCGCTGCAATACATTTTTGAAAATAAAATATTACCAGCAATAGAGTTTTACAAAAGAAATATCACCAGCAATACATTTTTAAAAAGAAAATGATTACCAGCAATATTTTTTTAAAATAATTACAAGCAATACATTTTTTTAAAAATATATATTACCAGCAATACATTTTTGAAAATAAAATATTACAAGAAATACATTATTTGAAAAAAAAATTACATATTCTATTCATACGAACCTATCCTAAAACAGCATGTCCGCATTAAATAACCCATTAAGATGTTTGTATGCTGTAAAACAAACAATTAAAGCAATGGAAGAAAGGAACGGTTAAACCATATCCTAAATAAATAAAAAAAAAGGATAAACATCTACTCCTGATCAATAAACCTGGAAAGTGTACTGTACAGACGACAGGCGAACCTGTCTACTCCTATTTACCCATGCAACGATAGCATTATCATAGAATGCATATCACGTTGTGTAGCCGTTGTTATTGAAGGATAGAGAGGAAGTAGATGTTATTAGGTTACTGCATCTAACTTTTGTGTGTAGGAAGGCTGATAAGATGCGTCCATAGTAACATGAAACACTTTTTGATGGTAGAGACGAATAAAGAATGAAAAGAAAATGCAATGTCTGACAGGACAGGGTCCATGATGACGGAAATCAAATAAGCATTGTGGTTTTATATTGTTCTCGGTCAATCCCGTGAATATTTGAAGATGCGCGCCATTTGAGCAGCTTCCCAGACAGAGATCAAGAGATATTGAGAATTGGAAATGGCAGGAGAAAAGCGTACTTTGCAGAAACAACACAAAAATCCATTTAGCATTGCATACAGCGCTTTAGTTTTCTCTCGCAATACCAACGTCTGTTTTTTTCTATCTATCTCTATCTATCTCTCTCTCTCTCTCTCTCTCTCTATATATATATATATATATATATATATATATATATATATATATATATATATATTAAGACATTTTTATGTTTACACATTCTTTTTATAGATACAAATATTTAAGTAAATGCTCTGTTTATATATTTGTATCTATAAAAAGAATGTATAAACATACAATTGTCTTAAAATAATTGTCGGACTTTGTCCATTTCATAATATATATATATATATATATATATATATATATATATATATATATATATATATGTATGTATGTGTGTGTGTGTTATGATAATTGTGGATTGAGACAGCAATCCTTCTTTTATACATGTTTCATTAAAGACGATCAAGCTTTTTATTTAATTTTTTCTTGTGTTTGAACAAGTGTTTCCTTTTCTGGACACACAGTGTACAGAAACTGTCCAAATGTTCTGCAATTCCGAGCGCTTTTGGTTATCCTTTTAGCCATTACCAAGGATGGTTTTGTTTTTACTTTTTTAACTGGATTTATGGGTTGTGTGTATGTATCTAAAGTTATAGGGCTGTTTTATCTTCCCATCAAAGTCAGCTCAATGTGGCTGTGTTCGTAGTTAATATTATTGAGTGTTGGCTTTTTTTTTTATTATTAAGGCTTCCATTATTTTTAATCTTTTTTTTTTACATGTGGACGAGGTTATTATGTTTAGATTGTCTTCTTGTATGTTTCGTATGGAGTCTGTTAGGTTTGTGTGTGTTTAAATAGATTCTGATGAAGTTGTGGTCGGATAGGCATGTAGTAATGTGACCGATGTAATTATTTATGAGTTCGGTTTGATCAAGAACACAATTCCTGAAGAAACATTTGAACTCCTAAATAACGTTCGTTCTTTGTAGTTTGGATTTTGAAGATGTGTTGCTACTTTTGAGGATAAGGTTAAATTTTTAAAAAATTTTTGTAACAGATAATTAAATTTTTTGGTTCAGGTCAACTGGGGTGGTGTATTTATGATATTAATGAGTAAGACATAAGAAAGAAAGAAAGAAAGAAAGAAAGAAAGAAAGGAGGAAAGAAGGAAGTAAGAAAGAAGGAAATAAAGAAAGAAGGAAAAAAGAAAAAGGAAGGAAAGAAAGAGAAGGAAGAAAAAAGAAGGAAATAAATAAATAAAAACGAAAGAAAGAAAGAAAAAATGGAAATAAAAGTGTATGAAAAGAGAAAAAAAAAAGAAGAAAAGCACTAAGAAGAAGTAGTAACATACAAATCGCCAAAAATGGAAGAGCCTACTTCTAGTCTGATATTTCCCAATGTTACTCAGAATTTAAATTTGATCTTCATAATATTGATTTTCCCAAGAGAAGCGCCATCGCCAGATGGAAGATTGACGTGACACACGCTTCCATCTCTGTTTCTTCCCAGTTTGACCTCGTACTGGACTACACCGAATTCCCTCACATCAATTGGTTTACATATTCTCACTCAAATATCCAAAACACTCCCCCCTGTCTATCTCATAATATTCTTCTTTTATGCTTCGTCTCCATTCAGGATGTGAGCGTTTACGGTTATCTAAACTTTGAAGCCTTTCATAAGGTTTATCGATTTGATATCTCTCCTAAACCCAGTTTACTAGCTGATTTCGAACGTCCATCTTGCCTTTAATGTGCCCTGCGAGAATCAAATTCTCCAAGACCTCTTTCCTCATTATGTGTCCTCAAAAAATCAACTGTCACTTTCTGATTCTAAGAATATGCGTACGGTTTATATTCATTTCATTAAAACTTCAACGTCACGCTCATGTTCAACTTCATCAGTATATATATATATATATATATATATATATATATATATATATATATATATATATATACAGGTAAGATGATAACGTTCGTAACATTTCATTTAAAAGAGGGCTCAATACAAAGTAGAGCAATATATGAATATAATATATATATATATATATGTATATATATATGCATATATATATATATATATATATATATATATATATATATATATGTATATATATATATATATATGCATACATACATATTTCGGCTATACTTTTAGCCATTATCAAGGATTTTTTCCCAGTTTAATTGAGTGTGTGTGTTATGTGTATGCTTTCAGTGTGTTATAAATGTGTTTTATTTTCCGAACACGGTTAGCACATTGTGGCCTACTTCGTAGTTAATATTATTAAGAGTTAACTTTTTCTTTTTTATTAATAGGGCTTCCAATATTTTAAATCTTTTTTTTACAAATGGATGAAGTTGTTATATTTGTGTTTTCTACCAGTATGTTTCGAATGGAGCATGCACATAACGCACACACTCGTTTAAACTGAAAAATAAAATCATCCTTGATAATGGCTAAAAGTATAGCCGAAAGCGCTCGGAACTATAGAACATATGAACAGATTCTACGCATGTGTCTAAAAAAGAAAGTTCTTGTGCGAACACAAGAAAAATTAAATAAGAAGCTCAACCGTAGTAATTTGTCTGTCGTTTTTAATGAAACATGCATAAATGAAGGATTGCTGCCTAAATACACAATTATCAAATGAGAGGACCCGGCAGCCAACAAGGAAAAACCTGGTCTTACAACAAATAAAATCAGCTAAAAATGACATCCAACCTTTAAACAACGAAACCCACAGACATAACATAACAATAAAAAACACCTTGACCAAACCGTAATATAATGAAATATTGTATCACCTCAACTTTAGCATCAAAAAAGCGTAAACTTACACACAGACGAATAATCACCAAAAAGCTCTGTAACTTATATCAAGGAAACATTCTACTACTCAACACTGAAGACAAATATATAAACTATCTAGTCATAAACTAACAGATGACCAAAAAGAATTCCTAAACTTAGGACCAAATTGCCACCTCCAACCTAAACTTGACCTTATCACAAAAACTAACATTGAAATTCTACACCAGTCACTATCCCAACTTGAGGCGCGTGGAGATATAGCAGTTCACGCAGACCTGAGAGACTTCCTCAAAGGAGAAGGCTAGAAGACCGCTCCTCTGGCAACAACTACAATAATATCTTAACAACAAAACTAAAAAAAAAAAAAAAAAAAAAAAAAAAACGCCGCGAATGAACTAAAAAACAACCCTAACACAAAAAATCACAAAACATTATCAACGATCGAACTAAATTCACCAAATTGAATAGAAACTCCATGGAGACCCTAAAAAGTTCCGTCAACAAACTAATAACAGCGCACAACGCGGAAATTGGTTCCTTGAAAATCCTCAAAAATCATTGGAGTCTACCAACCTGGATATTTATATGGAAATATAAAAACCCATAAAGCCGGATACCTGTTACGCCCAATCATTTGCCAGATCCCAAAACCAATCTACGAGCTATAAAAATTCCTGAACGACATCATCACTCC
>OZ010609.1:45502193-45617193 GCA_963932145.1 Acanthosepion lycidas | reverse complement strand
CCAACCTATTATATTGCGCGTCATTGATACGGATTTATGAAGCCCTTTTGATCTACACTTCTGGTATTTTATTTATTTTGAACTTGTGAAATATTTGGAATTACGATCCTGAATTTCTGATCTTGGCTGTGAACCCACCATTAACTATTTCCCGACAGTTATAAGGGCTCCTCCTGCGTTCTGTGGGCTATGTGGAAGGTTGCAGAATTTTACTAAATCATGTACGATCACCCAGTGAATCCAGGGCTTGCAACCGTGTCTCGCACCTCCATATAGACAGTGCATTGATCCTAAGAGATTGCATGAAAAGCATGGGGACATGATAGCATCCTTTTTTTCACAACCCTAAAGAGTATTATAGATGTCCTTTGTGCGCATCAGTGTGGATTCCTCAAAGAAATGTTAACAAAGCCACCTGTTATTCATTCTTTTCACCTTGCCATTTTTCAAGAAAACGCGTTCTCTGAGTCCCTGAGGTTAGCGGTTAGTGACACGGAAGATTCATTTTTCTGTTTTTCCTTTTGATTTCGCATGACAGGTGACAGCTTGGAAGCAACCATGGTAATGCACTCGATACATCTGAAATAAAAATGACATTGTTAAAATTCGTCGCATTCCGCGTAAAATTATGTTCGGACAATTTTCATTTAAAGATCATTAAATTTATTTCTCAAATAATTGGCGCAGTCTCACTCTCTCCCCACTCTCTCTCTTTTTATATCGGTATGTATACGTGTATATGCGCGCGTGTGTGTATATATGTGTATGTGTTTGTGTGACAATGCCTAATGTTTTGGGTTTTTTTTTGTATTCCCATATAAATCCTTTTTTATATATCGAACATTTTTTTACAATAAGGTTCCCCCTGCACATGGCCCATGAATCACATGTGGTAGAGGGTTACGTTAAGGAGTAGTTTATAAGGATAGAAAAGGAAGACCTAGACTTGAACCTAAACTTGAAAAAGAATTTAGTGACCAGGGAAAAATCCTCTTAGTAGTCAGTTTCACAGAGCAGTGGTTCAGGAGAAGAAACTGTCCGAGTGGAACATACTTAAGAAATAAGCTCAGATGTTTAGATGATTCCAAAAAGCACACCTTTGCACACATTTTTATTAAAAATAAACGTTTCAACTTCCGCGACATGATTTATAACAGCGAATGCCCTCACAGGTGTAAAACAGCTGTTATTAAACATTTGATCAAGAAGGCAAAATTCATCTCCTCTTCCTGTAGAGTATACAACAGATTTCCTTTCTCATTAACAAAACCATAAAAAAAAATGAGTTACGGAACTCGTGACCGTGAAAGAAAACTGAAGAGAGTTCTACAGACGAGAATAGAATTTAACTATTTCAGTAGTAAAACGATGCGGCCTAGTTGCCAATCCAGTCATACGCTAAACTTTATGTGGTTGATATAAAAATAATAAAAGAGAAGACAGAGGGAAGCCACATCACCCCGGTGGGGAAAATGACTGAATTCCAGATGCCAGATCAGGACCGATAACATTAGAGAATCTTCTTTTGATTTTGTCAAGAATCTCGAGATATATAGCAGGAGCACCGGACCAAATAACGGTAGCAATATTCAAACAAGGTCGAATGGTAGATTTATAAATGTGTAATATTGATTTTGACAAGAAGAATTGTCTGTCCTGACAAAGCGAACCAACTTTTCTAAGTGCGGACTTAGCAATTGATTCAATATAATCACTCCACTTCATGCCAGTAGAAAACGTGAGACCAAAAAGGTTTTTGGTTCACCACTGCTGTGGCCTGGTACTGAACTTACATTCTCCACTGAGCCATGTGGATAAAGACGTTGGTTAGATCCAGAAAATAGACCCAAAGAGTTGTCAGTTCAGTACAAGGCAACAACAGTGGTGAACCAAAAAACTTGGAGATTTGAGTTAAAGGGAAATAACTGAGCTATTTGAAAGAGACATGACACGGGGAACTAGAACAATCTACCCCGGTGGACGAAATAAATGGTTCAGTTTAAAATTCCAATCACCTGAAGAAGACCGAAACGTTGTGAATATGGCAATGAAGATGAGGATAACAGTACGAATAATGTAAAAAATGTAAGTAATTTGGAAAGTCGTTGATAAAGTTAAGAAAAGAACTCAGGTAAGAAACAGAAAAAAATCGTTGGTAAGAAAGAAAGGAGTAATGAACTGTTATGTAATATTAATTCTCTTATATGGCAGTAAATACTAGACAAGCTCCTCACAGATGAAGAGGAGACTTAACAGAGATACAGTTCTATCGAAAGATGCTGAGAATACAAAGGACGGAAACGATGAGGTTTTCTGGAAAATAGGAAGAAAAAGATACAAGAAAAGAGCTAGAATTTCTTGTTCATATAATGAGAAAAATGGGTTTAAAGAATGTGACGCTCTAGCGACATATTGAATGCAAGAGGGGCAAATAAAAACATCGTTCAATCTATTTAATGAGCTTGATGAAATGGGTAGTAGAACGCAGAATGGCTGGGATAGTATGGGCAGTTGAGATTTCTAGGACACATAATGAGAAAAGTGGGCTTGGAGAATTTGATACAGGCTTCTGTAAATGGTTGGCAGAATATGGACTGAGTAGGACAAAATGAGAATAGACATTTCTTAGAATCACAAATAATAAGAAGTTATGGAGAGATATGATTGCTGACGCTTGAATCTACACAGCACATAAAAGAAACAACACGAAAGCTCTTGTAGGAATAAAGATCAAATATTTAATATAATAAACTCAGCAACAATTATAATATAAAAGAATGATTCGTGTTTGTTTACATAAGTGTATAAACTACAAAGCTCCTGCAAAATGTCGTGAAGAAAAGCGTGATTAAAAGTAGCAGCCAATTTATTGCTTCTCCTGTACTTATTGTAAATCGCAACAATGAATTTATTGAAAAATGTTGGAACAAACTATAAACAAGATGTTTTTTTTCCTATCCTCTGCCAGCCCCAATAATGGAGAAAGCATTACTTCGCACCATCGCCAGTGAGACACGCTGCAAGAGCCACTCCGTTTCGCGAGGCTCGTCCCTTAATCGAGACGCCATCCTGCCAATCCTCCAAAGGAACGCCATCAAACGAGGGGTCATTAACCTCTGAAGTCTCCACTGCCACCGGGAGTGAAAAAAATCTATCAGCAAGAAAAGAATCTTTAAGTATGTTTTTTTTTTTTTTTATCTCTGCGTCCCATGCGACAGACCCCGGCTCAACCACGAAACTGATCAAAATACCTATGGAAATATATCCGCACACGTCGCGTCCCAAATCTACGACGTCCCTATTTTAAAAGGGAAAACAGTAATGCCATGCGGCCGCTTTCCATCACCACGGCCGAGGCCTACGCGTTCGATTTGGGAACGGAAAGTAGCTGCATCCAGACCTCTGATGATGATGTCGTTTATTGCTGCATACCTTTCCAAGGCATACAGCAATAAACGAGAGGAGAGAGGATGCAAACTGAAGTCATCAATGGAAGAAACTGTAAATTAGAAGCTCCCGTGAATATGTTTAGATGTAATCGTCTTAGTTGCTGTTTGGTCCTAAAAGGTACAATACATCGCCTCAACTGTTTCCCCATGCGCTAATGTATTCAGCTTTACATTTGAAATATAAAATTTTAATACCCTTTGTTTCTGATTGCATAAACTCATTGTATAATCACTGGGACGTACCTTTGCATGACATTTACCTAAAAAGGGACTGCAATATTCTGTTGCTGCAAAATGTAGTACAAATGTAATGTAGAACTTGTTAATTAAAAGCATGACTGTATACTTCTCAATTTAAACGTGATAAATATTTAAGATTAATAATTTACCAAAAAGATATTAAACACCTAAGCTAACAAAAACACTCCTAAAAATATCTACGGAACTGCACCAATGTCATCTACAGACTACCATACCCAACCATGGGTAACTGTATTACTTTCATTACATATGCATCGAATATGGAAATATATATATTATAGTTAGGATATGAAACCACGACTCTATCTTGTAAGTTTTCTTTGGTCTTGATCATTAAGAATTCGTGTTCAGCCGTTGTTCCGATCACAGTGAACGATAATGCTTTCCATCAGGTACTCCGTGACACATGCTTTCGTGGTATGTCCACCTTCTTCTGATATTCATTCAAAATCAGGCCTCGTTCAAACTGATTATTCACGTCGCCTTTCATGAAGTCAGAATGTTTCTGTAATGTTAAGGTAGTGGAAAACCACCTACGATTGCCTGTACATAGAATTGCTATGCATAGAATTTTGGCACGTCAATGCATATATTTCGAAAATTTAATAAAAACAAATATTAAAGAACAGAAACACATTCAAAACATTACTAGATTGGAAAACTTTCAAAGTTATTCAAATAAATGAAAGTTGTTTTCAATTTTGTTTAAGTGCTTTTTTTGTTGTAGTCTTTTTTTTTCCGATTATATATAAATTTAAATTGTTATAATTTGTGTCAATAAAATAGTCACATGAAAAGAAAAATCGTTTTATGTCCTTAAAATAATAAACATTGAAGCTTTTCACATGAAGTAATGTGTTGAATTGATTTCTATCTCTTAGCATTTGGTTTTATTAAATTTTCTAAATAAGCTATTTCTTTTCGAATAACCATATATATATATATATATATATATATATATATATATATATATATATATATATATATAGTTAAACCTAGAGAGCCAGACAAACCTACCAAAGTTTCACCTAAGCGGATCGTCAGGGAAAGCGATCCGCTTAGGTGACGATCCGCTTAGGTGAAACATTGTTAGGTTTGTCTGGCTCTCTAGCTTTAACTAGGTCTACTCTACTTTATTTAGTTATTTTGGGTAATCGCATCGGGTTTTCTTTCTTTGGACCTTGGACTGGTACGCTGGACGATTACTTTCGGTTAATGTATATGTTCTTGGTTCTTTCTTTTTTTATACCTTTTTTCCCTTTGGTATTGGCTTGTTTATTTGGCAATCGAAACACCGAAGGTTTTCCGAGCGAGTACAGTTTCTTATACTTGTAAGATTTCTGTAAATAATAATAATAATGATGATGATGACAATATATATATATATATATATATATATATATATATATATATATACACTATTAAATGCCTATAATTAATAACAGAAGCCATTGGTTTATACCAAAGGCTTCCCATACTTAATAATTCTCGTTTTTCACTCTCGCGCGATCATGTGTGACGTCACGAGCTGCGACGCGATTTTCGCTTCCACGTCTGGTATATACGAGATTGTCGTTACTTGGAAATTTTCATGCAGCAAGGGCGGACTATCATTGTTTTTTCGTCTGTGTGATTTATTGAAATTGTCATCTTTGATAATGGCTTGTGTAAGCAGAAAGCGTAGATTGGATTTAAACATGTATCAATATGGTGTTTTTCTTTCGTCTTTCAACGATAATGTGATTAAGCTTATCAGACAATATGAAAGGAACTTACTTAAAATAAATAAACAAAACTTGTCTATATTATTTAATGAAACATGCATTAATATATATATATATATATATATATATATATATATATATATATATATATATATATAATGTCATTACTGTAATTATTGAACAATACAGTTCATGCCACATTGACGGAAATCTACTCGTAAAAAAGAATTCTCTTATTACTATATTTGTACAAAAACGCACAACCATAAAATATTAATTCAAACTCAGCGTTGCGAACGCACATTCCAAAACAATAACACATTTCTCATAGCATTTTGTCGGATTACATCTCTATTTTCGTTGTCCTCTTATTACCGAGAAGTAAAAACAAGAACAAAATCTATTTCCATACCGGAGGATGTCTGTAGGAACAGACGAAAGCTTGTAAAAAATTAAAAAGACATTATGTAACTGGAATTTATAAACAGGGATCATATCATTCATATACAGGTTTGGGGTTGGTGTATCTTATTTATATTGTTTGCGAAGATGTATTCTCACCATTTAAATCATTATCCCCTATATTTGTTTTTTGTATGAATCATTTATGAATTTATAAATTATAATTGCACCTTTAATTGAATATATATATATATATATATATATATATATATATATATATATATATATATATATATATATATATTCTATTTTATTAATTCATATATATATATTCGTGTGTGTATGTATGTATGTATATATATATATGTGTGTGTGTGTGTGTATGTATGTATGTATGTATATTCATATATATATTCGTATATATTTATTCATATATATATATATTCGTGCATGTATGTATATATATATATATATATATATATATATATATATATATATATTTATTAATATATATATATATTCGTGTATGTATATATATATATATATATATATATATATATATATATTCGTATAAATTTATTCATATATATATATATTCGTGTATGTATGTATATATATATATATGTACATATATTCATATATATATATATATATATATATTCATATATATTTATTCATATATATATATTCGTGTATATATATATATATATATATATATATATATATTGAACAATAAAAATTAAAAAAATTAAAATCTTTAGACACACTGGGTTGTACATTAATATTCTTTCGTTTTTTTTTTTTAGTATTATTTCATTTAGATTCCTAGACTAGTTTTGACCAAAATGGCCATCATCGGGAGGAGAAATATTTCTGCTTGCTGGTAGCAGTAAACTACAGAAATGAATCTTTTGCTGGAGAAAATGAACTTTTATCTGTAGTTTTCATTTGTTTTTTTTATTTTTTTTATCTTTTTAACATGAATCTTTTAACATTCCTTGTGTTGGGCAAACAGTCTCTTTTAAGTTGTTATATGAGATAAGAGCTGGATAGATACATGCTGCTCTGAATTCTCTGGTCAGTTTGACAGTTTTATTGGACCTGGTGAGGGGATGTGTCTCTGTTTAGTGTTTGTGTGTGTGTTATTTGGTTCTTACGGAGTGAGTGAGTATGATATGTGTAAGCGTGTGTATTGCTGTGGGTCTGTGTTATCATTTGGCTCATTAGGGAGTGAATGCGTATGATGTGTGTAAGTGTGTATATTCGTATGGGTGAGTGTATAAGTGTGAGGCCTCAATACCTCCGTAAGCATGTCTGTCTTGTGTGGGTGAGAAATGTGGGTAGGTTTTGATTTGTTGAGTTATATATTGGTACTATCTGTATTGTTAAATTTATGGTTTAGCCAGGCTGGATATTTCGTTTTTGACGTTGTATCCACTTATTTTCATGGGACTCTAAAATCTTTCTAATGTTATCTGCTCTGAACTTTTCTATTCTCTCAATTATAGTGAATTTAGCATGGGTCTTGAAATCATGTTTTTCCTGGCGGAAATGTTGTTCTACAGGTAATAATTTTTCATGGGGAGTCGACTTAATTCGATTACGATAATTATTAATTCTGTAGTGAAAGGGCCATTCAGATTTTCCTACATATTGTAGCTAGCATAGTGTGCATTCTAGGAGGTAAATTATGTTATGACTTCTACAGTTAGAATCGTGGTAGATTTTGAAAGTAGATTTAGTGATTGAGCTAGTGAATGAATTCGTGTTTTTAATATGGTTGCAACATAAACTTCTTTTGTTGTTACATGGTTGGGAAAATCCTGTTGTTTTTGTTCTTAGTTTATTACGGATTACCTTGTCCCCTGAAATGTCGTTACTACCTATGATTTCCTTTAGGTTCTTAGGTCTACGATATGCAAGAAGGCCGGGTTCCTTAAACAGTTTTTTTTAGGTCTGGTTTGAGATGTAGTATTTCCCAGCGACGTTTGATTATTTGGGATAGTGGAGGCAGAGTGGGATTGAAAGTAGTTACTAGATGAATGCGGTTAGATTTATTTTTAATCTTGTACATTAGGGTGTCTTCTCTAGGTGTGGAAATTGCTTTATTTATTTGTTCCCTGGCTAGATGTTGTTTATAGCCACGTGTTGTGAATTGATGCTCCAGATTTTCAATGTGTTTATTTAATTCTTCATTGTTGGAACATATCCTTCTGAGTCTAAGTGCTTGTGAATAGGGAAGGTTCTCTTTGAGGTTTTTAGGGTGGGAAGACTTAAAGTGTAGATAGTTGTGGGTGTCGGTGATTTTAGTGTGTAGTGTCGTTTGTAGTTTCCTGTTTTCATCTATGTAAATGCGGGTGTCTAAAAATGTTACTGATGTTGTGGATTTTTCATAGTCAAACTTAACTGAGTCGTGCACTGTGTTTAGGGTCATAAGGAATTGGGTAAGTTTGTCATCACTACCCGTGTATACAAAGAATATATCATCGATATATCTTGCATAGAATACACAGTTGTTAACAATGATTGGATAGATATGGGTCTCCTCAAATTTTCCCATGAATATTGTAGCATATGATGGAGCTGCAATGGTGCCCATGGCACAACCTCTTATTTGAAGGTAGTATGCTCCATTAAAGTTGAATGTATTCAATGTAAGGACATGCTCCATGAGTTTTAAGGTGACTTCTGTGGGGGGGATCTTGTTTTCTTCTTTTAGTAAGTGCTTCCTGAAAGGCGGTTAGCCCTTCGATGTGTTTAATGTTTAAATAGAGTGACCTAACGTCCATAGTCACTAAAATATCATTCTCTGGTACTGTTTGTATGTGACTAATTTTGTTCAGTAGATCTGTTGTGTCTCTGATGTAGGATTTTACTTCCTTAGCTAGCGGTTGTATGTAATGGTCTATGTATTTGAAAATTTTTGTCGTGTGGCAGTTGAACGATGAAATGACCGGCCTTCCTGGGTTGTTGCTTTTGTGTATTTTAGGAAGGAGACAGAAACGAACAGGTGTAATGTTTGTGGGTGTAAGTGCTGTGCATGTTTCCTTGTCGATTAGATTGTTGCGAAGCATTATGTTTAGTGAGCTAGTTAACCATACATACATACATGTTTATTCAAAAAAAATAGCAGATTTCGAAAATGTAAGGCAGAAATCCATTCAACACATTGCTGTATATGAAAAGGTGTGTGCCTGTCGATATTGCAGCTATTATATCTCGAATTTACTAATCTATATTTTCATCAGAGGATTATAATCTGCTAATTCTCAGAGGTAAACTGACTTTGAAATGATCGTAAATAATGATTTTATCAAGCATTGATTCTTTTACAAGTAGCAGACTGGCATGAAATGTTCCATTGTCAATATGGGCAGATAGATGGATAGAAAGAAAGATAGATAACGAAAAAAATAAATAAATAAAATCAGAGGTTTCAGGTAGTAAGAAAAAAAGTGCTGTAATGTATTTGGCACCGATTGTCTGCTGTTGTCAGATGCATAAAAAGATACCAGTGAATTTATGTCTTAACATATACACGGGGCCACATGTTGAATTAATCTTTTTGCAGATCTAGGACAGAAGGATACTTTCTCTACAGTTCCCGGATCTAAACAAACTAATTTGTTTGCATTGACTGATTTAACTGATCAGTTGCCAGTCATTTTCCTATCAACTCAATATTAGGTGTGAGATCAAATTTCACTCCTCCTCCTCCTCCTAATTTCAGAGTGATATAAGATCTTCGACACAATAAAGGTTCTATCTATGAAATAACCCACATATATACATAAATACTTTCGGAAGCTTTGCCTGCTTCTTACTATTCTTAAATCTCTCTTTATATATATATATATAGAGAGAGAGAGAGAGAGAGAGACAGACAGACAGACAGACAGACAGACAGACAGACAGACACACAGACAGACAGACAGACAGACAGAGGAAGAGGGAGAGGAGGCGGCACGGTAGAGAAATAGACAGCGTGTCGGATTAAGGAATCGGAGAGCCTAGTTCGAATTCCAGTTGAATCCATTACATTCACTTACGTGGTAATAAATACCCTTGGGATAGCTATTAATCTTTTTCTTCTCCCTCCAGCTATGGGTAAACAGCAGGACAGATTATTTTCTGTAGCCTTGGTTGTTAACTGGTCTAGGAGAAGGACAACTCTGAATTCAAAATCTGCGGAGGGTCGTTTGGGGTCCTTGTTGCACGCAGTGCATCAGGTCTTCAAAGAGTGTGGTTAGTTCTGCACAAAGACTTCACCACTATAATCAAATCATATGTACTTGTGTCTGACTGTCGGTTCCTAGGAACAGAGCTGCTTTACCCTCATACGCCGGGAGAGTCCACTATATATATATATATATATATATATATATATATATATATATATATTATTTAGCATTATTAATTTAAAAAAAAGCAAAAATCACTAACATTAACTGTGAACACGGCCACGTTTATGGAAAATAAAACATTCAGATATATACATTAATAAAATTTCAGCCACATACATAAAACAATCCGTACATTCTGTTGAAAGTTAAAATAATTTTTCCTTGATAATGGCTAGGCGAAAGCGCTTGGGTCGACAGAACATTCGGACAATTTCTACATAATAAAGAAGAAAATTATAAGAAAACAAGAAAAATTAAATAAAAACTTAATCGCCCTACCTTGTCAGTTATTTTGAATGAAACTTCTCTACACACATTATGAAAAAACTTGTACCAATGATAAGTGTAAATTAAAAAGAAATATCGAGAAGTTAAGCAGTCAATTGCTGATATCTACTGACGAGTGGACGGATGGATCTGTCTACGAAAATCTGTAGTCGGGTTGCTGAAGGTAACATCAATCAGCTATGTGACAAACTTATTACTTTCATTAATATTCTCTCTCTCTCTCTCTTTCTTTGTCTCTTGCTCTATACATACACACATATACATATATGCACACACACACATGTATATATGTATGTATGTATGTATGTAATATATAAAATATTAGAAATAACGACCTTTATGCTACCACCAGAATTGCATTTAAAAAAATCTCTTATAAACTCATCTGCACCCGTACTAGGAGGGTGGGAAGTAGAGAGAAAGAGAGATAGAAAGATAAAATGGAAAGGAAAGTGGGTGGGAGAGAAAACATTTGTGCAAATACGCCTATCCGATATAAAAGCAGGCCAATGGGAAGTTTTTGCTTGCTTGTTTATATATATATATATATATATATATATATATATATAGTAGTAAACCGCTATCAATATCGCTAACTTTTTTTTAAAATCCACCATATTTTACCAATTTCTCTGCGAGAGACAGGATAAACAGCGATCATCAGATGGGTTTTAATTTATTGTAATAATTACATCCCTTTTCATACGTTTTACCTTGATTTTGATGATCAAACAGTCCAAAATTTGCGGAATTTTAACGCCACGGCCATTTCTCACCTAATCCAATTGCAGTGGTAATAATTACACATGCTTACTTTATATTTCACTGACTTTTTATTAAACATTGATTTGACGGACATTGAAGATTTTATTAATATGAATGTGTTTTTTGGGGTTTTTTTATTTACATAGCTGTTGTGCTTATTGTCTCATTCTATTATACACCCCTGGTTAAAATCTTAAGACCAGATACAAAAGTGTCAAAAAATATAAAATACCGCTACTTTAATCAAAATATATATGCGAAACATTTACATTTAATTAGAAAATGTAATTTGTCAACAAACAATTGAAAATTTTAAGCTTTTAATTGATTAATTTAAACCCACATTGAGAAAAGGATTTTTGGGTTGGTCATAAAAATACGACCATCTAAATATTAGGTTGGTGCAAAATTAATGACGTAATAATGTCGTTTTTTGACGTATTTTTAACGTCAAAAAACGACATTATTACGTCATTATTTTTCTACCAACCTAATAAAAATAGCAAATACTGAACAAGTAAGTCACGATTTAATTCTAAGTATATCCTTCATTTTTGCGAATTACTTCGAAAATTCGCTTTGGTATACTCATTATTAACTTCGACCTGAGGGTGCTTGCGATGATCATCCAGGTTGCATAAACTGCAGCACGAAGAGCATCGATAGTTTTAAATTGCGATCCATGTTTATAAAGACCCTTTGCCATCCATCTCCAAACATTCTCAATTGGGTTTCGATCTGGAGAGCGTTATGGATTGCAGCATTGTCCTGCTGGAAAATCCAGTTCTCTCCACATAGATAAGGGCATCAGTAATTAGCGATGCCTTTCTTAACATGTCAATATAACTAGCAGATGTTTGACGACAATTTACCTCCTGTAACTCAAGAGTTCCATTGTACGAAAATAAACCCCAAACCATAATTGATCCACCTCCACTGAGTCGTGTTGAGAAAATTTCTTTTGGGATAACTTTTGTATGCCAGTAGCGCTGAAAACCGTCTGGGCCATCAAGACTGAATTTTTCCTCGTCTGAAAACAACACTTTCTTCCATATATCCACATCCCAAATTTGATAATCGGAAGTAAATTGTAAACGGGAGGTTTTATGGCGAAGAAGAAGGCCAGGCGTCTGCAGCCATTTCAAGTTCTTAAACCCTTTCTTATTTAAATGCCGTCGAATTGTTCGAGAGCTGCATTCAGCATCTGTATTCGCTTTTATCTTATTTGATGTTAGGCTTGAATCTCTCTTAACTTCTCGCGTAATGCGTCTGTCTAGAGATGGTGAGATTTTATTGGGGCGACCGCTTGATTTTTTAGAAGCATAGGCATCCGGATTTTTAATGAAGTTAACAATGACAGTTCTGCTACGGCCAGTTTCATTTACAATGGCTCGTTGCAAAAGACCACGTCTTTGGCGTTCAATAATCCTGGCCTGCTCGAACTTTGTTAAAATTTTACCCTTAGCCATTTTCAAATCTGAAAATTAATACTGGAAATGAGCTACGTACGCCGGAAACTATGAGCACACTGACTAGTTCTAAAAGTTTTTGTGCCGTAATTTGTTTTTTTCACACATGGTCTTATCTTTATGACCAACCAAAAAATCCTTTTTTCAATGTTTGTTTAACTTAATCAATTAAAAGTTTAAAATTTCCACTTTGTTGATAAACTATATTTTCCAATTAAATGATAATGTTTCGCAAATATATTATAATTAAAGTAACAGTATTTTACATTTTTTTAACCCTATATCTGGTCTTAAGATTTTGACAAGGGCTGTATGTATATCAAACGTAATATTTTTGGAAATAAATTTAATTTCTTATACTTCACGCTTTCTGTGTTTGTGTTTTCCTCTTACAACGCAGTACTACTTTTCAAGCGAGACTATAATCCATTGATGGAGAAAATATTTTTGAGGATGGTTAAAATTTATTGCATAAAATATCTGCTGCAAAACACTGAAGTAAGTTGAAATTTCGAGTAATTTGCTGTTTAAGCCTCGCGATAAGTATTTATTTGGTTGGTGCAAAAATAATGACGTAATAATGTCGTTTTTTGACGTATAAGGTCAAAAAACGACATTATTACGTCATTATTTTTGCACCAACCTAATAATAAAATTTCCGCGAATAGTTATATTTACGTGTAAATTTACATGCTTAATTCGAAAATAACAAAGAAATTTTGATAAAATCTACCTTTTTGGAGATATTGTCGTGGCAACCATTCCTGGCGTTGTTTGCATATATTTTCCTGCGGAATAGACATTCTCTTGTCTCCTTTATTGCTCATGCGCTGATGCAAACAACGCCAGTAATGGCTGCCGTGCCGTAGCCGACAAGTGCTCAATATCAGTGATAGAGCTAACATAGAGCTTATTTTTTTTTCTTTTTGCGTTTCAATGCGATGGCTGACATTTATGATTTATTGTTCATTAGAACGTGAAAAATTATCCGCTTTGGATATGAAAAAAAATCTGTAATGGATAGCTACACATAGTTTTTGCTTTACCAGTTGCATCCCTGATGATAATCTCAGAAAAAGATAGAAAGTACTTGGTTAATAAAAGTGATTTTCACTGTTACAGGCATTTCTTGCCTCAAATGATTGTAATACACGAAAAAAATATCCGTGAATATGAACGGATTATGCTAAAAATAAGGAGACATAATATTTGTAATTCATTTAATCAGACATGCCTAAAAGAAAATTTGCTGCCTAAATACACACACACGCATATATATGCGTGTGTATGTGTGTGTGTCTGGGTGTGAGTAGAAAATATTAATTAAATCCGACTGAATGATTAAATAAGGAAGTCGTTAGAAAATTTATATAAATTTAACGTTTCTCTATTTAGGTTTATCAGAAATTCAATCTTTTGCAGATGTACCGTTATGCATTTACTAACAACCTTCCTCATATTTCTTATACAACTAAAATACCCGAATGAACTCAATTATTAATACGCAATTAAATTATGTCAAGAATTGAGCAAATACACAATGAGATAACGTAATGCCCACAGACAATAAATATAAAACAAACATACCATTTAAAGTCAGATACTAAATACCGACGCCATAAGGTATACAAATGATGTCTACACAACTAATGAAAATAAATTAACGTAGATATTTAAAACTGAGACGGATCGTATCGATCACGAACATCTTGTGTTCATTGATCTCGCTTAAGTATGCGAAAATGTGTCGCCCCTGTGCTCTGGGGTGAAACGATTGATGTTTCTCATGTTGCTTACCGTATCAAGAATGGTGGTAAGCGTGACGAAAACGGAGAGTATCTTACAAATCGAACTCTATTTTCATCAATATCTGATTGGATCCTTTAGACATCAGTTCAAGCTGAAGATCAGAACTGATAGAATGTGATTGGTTTCACCAGATTTCAGCGATGCTTGGTTCGCGTGAATCGGGCTAAACTTGATTTCCGCTTTTAGTCCCTTCAGGTCACAATGGAGAAGATTACTCGCAGATCCTATCTCTGATTAAGGCTCATCTTTTTGTTTTCCTATGTAATATGAATGACTGTAGTTTTTGGTCCCCTATTTTGTAATGCCCTTGTTTTTCATCCTTATTTTTTATCTTGATTGAATCAGCTTTTACATTTTCCTAATTCCATATTTTTGCCCCTACCCCGCTCCTAGCGAATGAGCTTCTTGACGGCAGAATACAGCGGTCATTCTCATTTTTGTTGGGTACACAGTACCTTACTAACACAGACTTAATTTCTTTTAAATTGTTTAGTTGAACTTTTTATTTGATTTAATGGGTTTAACCACCTCTATTTATACATCTTTGTAAAAACAAATTATATATATATATATATATATATATATATATATATATATATATATATATATATATATATATATATATATATATATATATATCAATGTTGTATTATCAGGTCTCCTATGACAAGGCGGTATTATGGTTCAAATAAAGGATGAGTTCTTATGGTGTTTGTGTCAGTTGTTAAAATGGATGGGTGATAAATCGAACTAACTAAAATCTGGATAGTTACTGACAACTAATCTCACCCCGGCTCTCCATTAAGTCTTGTACCAAAAGCTTTGCATTTTGTTAAATAATTAGATATGTAAAAATGAAACATAAATTGTTCCACTTCAAAAAAATATCTAATGAAGATACATAAACAGCAGAGTATATTAAATGTATAAAGATTTTTCTATCTTAAAAGAAAAAAAACTTGTAGTTCCAAAGATTGATTTATTTTATTGAAATATTTCGACTAGCAGTTGTCAGTCTTGGTCACTGTTTAATTTGAGTAAAACAGTGCAAAGAAACTAGAAACGCTTAAGAATTCAAATCAAGGAAAACAAACCAAGTTGATGAAGTTTACGAAGTAAGAGCAAGTTGAGGCGTAAAAGGCACTGTTTTACTCAAATTAAGGTGTGACCAAGACTTGCAAGTGCTAGTCGAAATATTTCCATAAAATAAATCATTCGTTGGAACTACAAGTTTTTTTTCTTTTAATTATGCAACTACCAACGGATACAAGCACCCTGACTTTGATTGTTCTATCTGTTCTTTATTTAATCACAGACACACAGACACTCAGACACACACACACACACACACACACACATACATACATATATATATATATATATATATATATATATATATATATATATATATATATATATATATATGAATTACGAATTTGTAAACATTCACTATCACTGCTGATAATGCAAGACTCTCCTATATAATAGCTATGAGTTCTCTGTGTGACTGGTATGTTTATGAAAAAATAAATACACAAAAATTCGCCTTTCCCTCTGCCGCGCGTCGATGGGTTAGAATCTCCGACTGATACCAAATCAGTCGGATTTCGGATCGGATGTCTAGCCACACTGATAAGCTGTGATACAGTGAAACAGTCTGTCTGTAGATGATAATATTAGCTCTTGATAAAATAATTTAATCGGTCGAGCACTGTGGGAAGTAAAGAATTTGTAAACAGTCACTATCACTGCTGATAATTCAAGACTCTCCTAGCGATTGTGTTCTGTGAGTGATCGGTGTGTTTATGAAAAAATAAATACGCAAAAATCAACCCATTTTCGTCGATGGCCTAGGAGTTAAAATCTCCGACTGATACCAAATCCGTCTTTTTTTCTTTTTTTTTTAAATTTTAAGGAAAACAACCCAGGCTGAAGCGATCGGATGTCTAGGCACACTGATGATACAACGAAGCAGTCTGTCCGTGGATGACGACGATATATATATATATATATATATATATATATATATATAGATAGATAGATAGATAGATAGATAGATAGATAGATGCGTGTGTGTGTGTGTGAGTGGATGGATGGATGGATGGATGTGTATGTAGTTCAATTGATTATGGCCAAGAATGAGAAATTGGAATGCAAATAGCCTTTGTGGGGTATGAATCCATCTCTTGTTCCCCGAGCTATGGGTTAAATACCAGAGTAGATTTTCTCCTAAAGCTTTGGATGGCAAGCATTCTGCAGACAGTGAGTCGATAACATCACTCATCTCTTGGCAACCATTGCCCAAGCATTGTGTGTTATCATGGGCAAGGTATTTACCCATGATAATACACTGGGTGTTGCGCATTCTGCCACAGGTGGTGAAACGTTTGTAGAAATAGTTACAAATAATTATTGACCGATTTTATCAATGTGATATATTTTTGCATTATATCAAGTATTATGAATATAATAACTACGGTCCGCAAATTAGAGGAGAGAGTTATCAATGATAATATGATTCTGGCTTCGAATTCGCAGTTATTTCTCTTTAACCCTCTCTCTGGTTTTTATTTTTAAATGTACATTTTTAACACATAACATTTGGTGAGGCGCGAGATATTTTCATTTCGAAAATGAGTCCTAGAGAAAAAAAAGGGGGGGTTTGTGAACCACTGGACTAAATTGATATTCCTATTGATTCGATTGTCCACTCGCACCAAGAAGAAAGAGCGCTGAGAATTTTAAATATTTTTTTTTTTATATATTTTGAGTATAGAGTATGTCCGTTTTGATTAAGTTTCTTTTTCTTTTTGTTCATGTTTCGGTTACTTTCGTTATTAAATAACTCACATTGAGATTACTTACATTATTTACATTATTCGGACTTATCCTCATCTTCATTGACATATTCACAACGTTTCGGCCGTTGTAAGCTCCATCCTTTTTCACGTGATTGGAATTTCGAACTCAATTCTTTATTTCGTCCAACAGGGTAGATTGTTCTAGTTCCACGTGCCATGCCTCTGTCGGATGCCTCAGTTTCCCTTTAGTTCAACTCTCCAAGTACCGTCACTGGATCTAACCAACGTCTTTTTCCACTGGGCTATGTGTCCTTGAGGTTAACAGTCCGAATAATGTAAATAATATAGGTAATCATAATACCTCATCTCAGAGATATAGACAGATGTCAAACTGTGATAATAGAAGATCTGGCAAAAAAAGTGAAATGTTGTAAAAACCTAGATGTAAATTTACTGTGGTTGATCTAACAATTAAAGTACTTTCTATATATTATATTGCTTTGTATTAATTAAATCGTATATTGTTTTAGAAATAGTTAAAACACATTTTATGTTAAGCTTAGATTATTTTTATCATTGTAGTTATGATAGAGTTGCTGAGTAGATCCTCAATGATTGCTCCATATTTGCAGCTTTGTGCCACATCTAATTTACGCTTAGTAAATCACTAGAATTTGTAAGATAAACAGTGTCAATGACTAATCTATGCAACCCATACAATCTTGAAGACGTTTGGGCTTTAAATAATCGATAAAGAGTTGATAAGCTGTAAAAAATCGAATTAAGGCAGTAATGCTTTCCAAGACTAATATAAGTACTCAAAACATAGGACCATGACTCAGCAAATTGTTTTCTTGAGCACAATTGTACCATTTAAGAAAAAGAATTCAAATTACTTGATGCAATTTCTATAATCATATCTTCAATAAATTGTAGGAAGCAATACAGTCCGAGAAGGTCCCGGCATGCCACTGGTTTAAAAACGGCAATATTTGACGCACTTAACGAAACATTCTCTCTCTCTTTCTCTCTCTCTTTCTCTCTCTCTCTCTCTCTCTCTATATATATATATATATATATATATGTATGATATCTTGTGTGAGTTTTATGAGCATGTTTTGGCTCAAAAATAGCAAGTCGCTCTATATGCAGCTAATCTTTTTGAACAGGTTAAAAAGCATTCATTTTCGGTGACAACTAGACCACTTCGACGTTATGCAATGGTTTAGCAAACTTGTCTCGCTCGATCAATTACGACTAAGTAATGAGTTGGCTCTTCAATGGGCGCTCCACACGTTTGGCCTTGTGACGCATCTAAGCAACGCTTAAAAATCATTTTGTATAGTTCGACGTAGAGTAATGATTGTATCTCTAGATCAGTTACGACTAAATAGAAAGTTCGATCCTAACTGGGTCTCACATGCTTTCGGCCTAGTGTCACATGTCAGCTACGTTCAGAAAACAAACATTTTCGGTGGCCGGTTGTACTATACACAGTTAAGATTTTTTTTTTTCTAGAGTGGTTAATATGTATGCCAAAAAATTCGATGTTCACACTGCACATGAAGTCGGCTTGTACACGATATAGTAAATATTTATAATTTAAACAAGAAATGTACCTATGAAAATTTATCGTCTATAAGTTAACGAAGTGTCAGTAACGTAACAAATGTTTATCAGACGAATCAACTTGTTAAATGTTCTTGGTCGGTATGGCTTCGTCTGCATTACGAACGCCGCTACAATTGACTAATCCAGTTAGTTTGTTAATAAACATTTTCTTTAAATAAGATTTTACATCTTTTCTTATGTATTATACACTTGATGAAAGCTAAAAATAGGATGGGCTGAAACATCGGGTAAACAGCATGAAAAACATAAAGGTATTTAATTGCCGAAAAAAAAAATTGGGAAAAGATTTAAAAATCAAGCGTCCTTGATTCGGGTCATTGCTTCTTCATTGAAATCCATAAAGTCATAAAGGGACGTCTCTCTCTCCCTCTCTCTCTCTCTCTCTCTATATATATATATATATATATATATATATATGATCATTGTATTATAGTCTTTGTCGGGAATATACATAAACAGGAGTGACAAAACTAATTTCAACTCGGAATTAATTTCAACTTGGAACTAATTTGAACTCGATTTAAAATCAAAGTTATCCATCTTCGTGAATTCTTAAACAAAGTGCAAATAGTTGGTGTTTATTTTTTAATTTAGCATTTAAAATCCTTAGATAAGATAATTCAGAATTCATCTTTTCTGCAACATTAATTAGATCATTCAACGAAGTCGTTCCTTGCAGATTGACCACAAATTCTCGATTGGATTTAAATCAGGACAGTTTCAGGCCAACCTTTGGTTTGCTCACTGGTAAGGCTTGTATTTGTGCAGTGTTACAATTTTCGCACGCTTCCTTGGAGTAACATCCATCTCAGACAATGGCCGTAGGATAACTAATCGACAGTCGAGACAATAGTACCTGGGTGTCATAAAAATCTAATGCAATCACGAATGTCGCAATATTTTTCAGGTCCATACAAATTTCATCATAGACCGCAAAAATAGATTAATATTACTGCAAACCACTGCAAATGACCTAATCTGAGGTGAAAATAGAAATCAATTACATCTTGTCACTCCAATGGGTTTAAAAGTGACTTTATGGTGATAGAAAAACAACTAAAACGTTTTTTTCAATTAATTTGCACAAGGGTTTATATATATTGCATATAATGTATCATCATTTCCTCTTTTAACACCTGTACAACAAACTCATTCACTTGTAATACCCTTGGGAAAGGTATGAATCTCCTTCTCTCCTCCCAGATATAGGTAAACAGCAGGACAGACCGGGTTCTATAGCCTTGGATGGCAACTGGTCTACCGTAGAAAGAAATGGCAACCTACTGCGGGGAAATATCTGCCTCGCCAGTCCTGTCTCGAAAGATACATGATCGCCTAAGCGGGTATCACGCATGACAGATAACTGACTGAGTAATCCTCTACATTGTACGGCTCTTGGTCCTTAAATAGGTGAAAGACTGCATAAAAATTATTCGACCGAATCATCAGCAACAAGTTTCAAACTTTTCAACATTCTTACAATGACTCATAGATATTATATTATAACGTATTAGTAAAATATATAATATATCGATTAAAATTAGTAGTACAAGTGCTTATGTTTTGATTTTGCAATCTGTTTCATAGCATCCATGAAACACGCCTGAATAATTATGTTTCCTTTCGATTCATGAATTGGCAGAAGATTGTTTGCTACCCAAGGCGAGAGGATCCAGTTTGTCGTACTATTTAACCCATATCTGGAAGGAAGAAATGAATTCATCTCTTTCCCACGGGTGTTTGCGGGTAAGTGAATGTAACAAACAGGACTGGAATTCGAACTCAGCTCTCCAACTACCCATTCCTAGTCGTTAATCATCACACCACCCCTGAACATCGCTATCTTACTACGATTACAAAACATTATTTTCTGTGGATTTTAAAATTTCATATTACTGTTCATATCTACCAGTCGGCCTGTGCAAATATCTATCTGTTTTAGCTTTTTGCTATCTATCTATCTATCTATCCTGTAATTATTATCTGGGAGTCAGCGAAATGGGTTCAAATTTTCTTCCAGATGAAATGTAAAATTTAGAAGATATGTTAAGTGCTCTACAATTTAGACTTGAGCCTAACTAGACTGATGCTAGTTAAAAATCAACTGATAAGTTCAGTCAGCACAAAGTTGGCTAAGATCAAATCTTTCTTTACTCATTGATCACATTCACCCAAAAATATCGATTATTTTTTTTTAATTCACTTTCGTTCAAAGTATCGATTAATATTTATTAATAATTTTTAAATAGTGCTCTTTTTCCAGACTTTGATTTTTCTGTCATTCTCATCTTTATTCTTCTCCCTAATCGACTTTTTCTAGTTGTCTTTTTTTACTTTTTCCTCAAAATTTTTATTATTATTATTATTATTATTATTATTATTATTATTATTATTATTATTATTATTATTATTATTACGTTCTTTTGGTTGCTGTTCACTCAATCAATTAGCAGCTCATTTCTCCAGATTTAGAATCAAGATAAATATTAAAAGATATTTAAGACTGTAAATTATTATCTACTGTGTTAATATTTTCTTTCAGTCAGTTAGTTATGTACCATGCGTGATGCACGCTTAGGCGATCATGTATCTTTCGGTACATGATTGACGAGGCAGATTTTTTTCAGCAGTAAGTTGCCATTTCTTTCTGCGGTAGACCAGTTGCCATCCAAGGCTATAGAACCAGGTCTGTCCTGCTATTTACCCATAGCTTTGGGGAGAAAAGAGGATTCATACCTTTCCCAGTGGTATCAGCACGTAAGTGAATATAATGGATTTACTTACGTGGTAATATTTTCTTTACATGAATGATACTACACTAGATAGGCATGCAGTTCCACACAGTATACTTTTTTGAATCTCTTGTAAACAGGGGTTATAAAGCAAATGCTAATATACTTGTCTATACTTTTTTGATCGTATCCAGGGCTTCACTTATTATTAGCATAACAGTAAGGTTTAAGCGACGCATTTTGTTAAATTTTAATTACAAGGTACTTTATTTTAATATAATCTTCAACGGATACAGATTATTCTTCTTCGTCATCATCATCATAATCATTTCTTCTTCCTTTGAATTCTGTTGTATACATATTTCCTCCCGGGTCCCAACCAGGGAACTAAGGTCAGAAATTGATTCATGACATTTTCCACTGATTAAAAAACAAAAAATACAAACAAAGACCACACACATTTTACATAGATAAAGCACATCGTAATATGTGAGCTGTACTTGTGAGTACAATTCTTTTGTATTTCTTTAAAGCATGGACTACCAGGGATCCCTTCAATGAGTCTATCTGAACTTTTTCAATCAATCCGAGGGCTCCAACTACAATTGCTACATTTTTTTTTAGACTTCCATTTCAAGATCCTTGTACTTTGATAGATTTTTAGAAGCTCTTAAAAGATACATTACTATCTACAGGGACTGCCATGTAAATAAAAAGGCACATTTTGTTTTAGTGGTCTCTGATCACGATGTCTGGGTGATTAGCTTTGAGTGTTCTGTTTGTGTATATTGTGAAGTCCCATAAAATTGTTACAGGTCCCGCTAACCGGGTCTGTGTTATGTGCATACCATTTTCTTGCAGTTAACTTTCAGTAAAATTGCATATTTTCCAGTGCAGATATTGTCCCAAAAATCATGCTTAGTTTTATATTCAGTCGGGGCTAACAGTGTGCAACATGATACAAGATAGTCAATTGTTTGTGAATTGTTTCACAGTATCCGCATTTGGGGTTAACTCAATTTTCAATATGTGTACCTGGCAATATCTACTTAACAACTATTGGTCCTGGGAAGCAAGAATAAACCTTCAATTTCAGCTTTTAAAACATTACGTCGTCACTAATGGGTATGGGTTTTGTCTACATCAACTTGTTTGGTATGAGTAAAGTATTGACCATGAAGAGTCATCTTACTGCATTTGGTACATTGCATTTGCTTTTGCTTTCACTTAAGGTTCTTTGCCGCTGCAGTAGGTGAATTATATATATATATATATATATATATGTGTGTGTGTGTGTGTGTGTGTGTGTGTGTGTGAAAATATATAGAAAATAGGAAAGAACTAGTTAGGTAAATAATCCAAAGTTCTTTAGTATTTTTGTTATTATTTTTAAAAAATAGTGCTCGATACAAAAGTAGAGCATAAATATAATTATTTATTTAAAAATATGATTCCAACCCGCTACATAAGAGTTCTCATGTTTCATGAGAACTCTTATGTAGCGTTTTGGAACCATATTTTTAAATAAATAATTATTTATTTATATTTATATATATATATATATATATATATATATATATATATATATATATATATATATATATATATATATATATATATATAGTTTATTTGCATGTCTTCACCTACTAGAAATTCCCTTTTGAATGTGTTGGCTTCCTTTGTTACTGAATAAAGTTTCTTATTTCTTTCATGTTCTTTGCTACATCATACAAGTCTTCTGTAATATTCAGGTATTTATGAATCACGATTGTTGCAGTTTTGTAAGACAGTTTTAGTTGCACGAATCCTCTGCCGGATCTGAGCATATACAGACAATCAACATCAGCCATTCGCTTATTGTCCACTACAGTCCAGTTATCGAAGTTAAAACTGTATTGCACCCGCAGAGACTGCCAAAGTGTTTATGGCTGATATTCTGTTTTATGAATTCAACTCATTATTTAACATAAGACGCAGACGCCTGTTGTATTCTTTTCTTATTTTCTTCTTCATTTGGATCTGATGTATTCCTTCTCTTTCTCTGACTCCTCGGTATTCTTCTTGTTCAAGTTCCCTAATGTTTGTGATAAAATCGAGATCTATTATGTGTATTTCTGTAATTCCCCCTTTCTTGAATTTTACTTTGCGAAATCCATAGCGATGTCATCACTGAAACATTTTACAATATTCAAGATACCATTCAACACATTGTCGTCTTTCGAGTTTGATGTCATCCATGTAGAATAGGCGATTAAACAGTATCTTTTTACTTAGTATCCATAGTTATTACTGTTTAGTTCATGCGAATGGACGATTAAGGACAGACAGAACAGAAGGGGTGACAAGGCGTCTCCTTGAAAGATTATTATTATTATTGATGATGATGTTGTTTTCTTGCTGTTGCTTTTGTTGAGTGTGAAGGATCAGCACGAGGAGAAAGTGTTGCGGGGGTAGAAATATAACAAGTCTAATATATTCATCATGGAACACAGTCTAATAAGTGTATAATGGTTACACGCATCACAGCCAAATATCCAAGATATGATGACAGGTTTTGATAAAAGCAGCGCAATTATGACCCGGTTAGAAATACCTTCAGGTCGGATAACCCAATAAGCTTAGACAGTTTCCCATTGAGGTTGCAGCCAAGTATATAGCCGTGATCCCAAAATTGATTGCCTCATCCTTCAAAATTAAAAAAAAAATCCTCTCAAATGTGCTTACCCACTAATTTTTCTCATGGACAGAGATGCATAATATATAAATCCCGAGAGAACATGCCCAATGGTTAAAGTCAGGAAACTGACAAACAAATCTCTAAAACTTAACCTTGCCTATTTACTGTAGCCTCATACACCAAAAACAAAATGTGTAGCAATAAATTTCGATGAGAAACCATAAGAGACATACATCGTGAAGAATCGGAACATTTATTATTATTATAATAAAACATTCTTTTTGACCTGCCTTTGTTTTATAATCCCATGCTGGGTCATAACAAATGACCAAAGACAAGCGAAGGATGTGATAATTTTGTTGTTTCAAATTACTTTAAGAAAACAGCTATTAACAGCTTTTCGAAGGATATGGACTGTGCTTGTCAGGGAATATTGTGTAATCCTGAGATAAGGTGAGCGCTAGTTTCAATTTATTGGCCACAGGAACACCATTTTGTTTCCATACTATTATGCAAGATATTAGCTTAGGTAATGATTATATCGGTGTGCCATATTGGCATCGTCATTGGAACTTCTGTTCCTGATGTATAGTGTCAAGAAGAATCCCTACAACTCAAGAACATTTCGGAGAATTCTCTCAGATTATATGATAATAGTTTTATGGCAGACTTGATCTCAATTCCAATTCTCCCTAAGCGTCTTTTCAGATTGTTATTATTATTATTATTATTATTATTATTATTATTATTATATTTGATTTGATTTCTGGCGTTTACACATTTCTTTCCGGGTCCCGCCCAGGGACCTAAGGTTAGAAATGGCATGATGACACTTTCCACTGACAAAAAAAAAATGTCATAGATAAAGCCCTTCGTAAAGTGTGGACTGTACTTGTCAGAACAATTTTTTGTATCTCCTTGAGGCATGGACTTCCAGGAATCCCTTCAATTAGTCTACTGCAATCTTTTCCAACCAGTCCTAGGGCTCCAACTACAACAGGGATTGTTGATGTTCCCATATGCTACATTTTCGAGATTTCTATTTCAAGGTCTTTGTATTTTGACAGCTTTTTGAATATCTTCAAAGATACATTGCAGTCAGCAGGGACTGCCATATCAATAAGGAAGCACCGTTTTTGTTTGTGGTCTTTAATAACAATATCTGGGCGGTTGGCTTTGATTGTTCTCTCAGTGTGAATTGTGTAGTCCCATAGAATTGTAACAGGTCCTATCTCCGTAACCGGGTCTGGGTGGTGTTCATACCAGTTTCTTTCAGTTTCCTTCCAGTAGAAGTTGCAGATTTTCCAGTGCAGATATTGGCCTACTCTGTCATGTCGGGTTTTATATTCAGTGGGCGCCAACATCGGGCAACCTGATACAAGATGATCAATCGTTTCTGGATATTTATCACAGAATCTGCATTTTGAGCTGACACAATATTTTAGTATATGTGCTTGATAATTCCTAGTTAGCAAGCATTGGTCCTGCGCAGCAAGGATAAAACCTTCAGTTTCCGCTTTCAACCCTGCACTGCGTAGCCACTGATGGGTACGGGTTTTGTCTACATCAGCTTGTTTGATACGGGCAGAGTATTGGTCATGAAGTGGTTTATCTTGCCATCGCTTCTGTATCTGGTCGGTTGCATTCGTCTTTGCTGTCTTTTTTAAGTATTTTGCAGTTTCAGCCGGTGTATTGTGCTGTACTTGCATCTCTACGCCCATTTGAAACTCCATTTTGAATTTGTTGGCTTCTTTCATTACAGAGTAAAGACGCTTACTACTTTCATGTTCCTTGACGCATACCATCATCCAGTCTTCTGTAGTTTCCAAGTATCTTTGGAGGCCAATTGTTGTAGTTTTGTAGGACAGTTCTAGTTGAACTAGTCCTCTGCCTCCTTCGGATCTGGGTACATACAGACGATCAACATCAGCTTTGGGATGATGCATGCGATAGCAAGTGAGAAGCTTTCTCGTTTTGGCGTCCATTCGCTTAATTTCAGCTATGATCCAGTTAAGGACATTAAAGCTGTATTGCACTACAAGAACAGCCAATGTGTTTATAGCTGATATTCTGTTTTTCGAGTTTAGCTCAGTATTTAGTATCAGACGTATACGCCTGTAGTACTCTTTTCTTATTTTCTCCTTCATTTGGGGGTGTTGTATGCCATCTCCTTCGCTAATTATTATTATTATTATTATTATTATTATTATTATTATTATTATTATTATTATTATTATTATTATTATTATTATCCCCTCCTTGTTAAGGTTGTTTTTTTTTTAATTGCTCAAGCCCGAGTCTCTCATTCTCACTCATTTTTATCTTCATAACTTTCCAAATTTTGTATTTTCTTCTTCATCCAACCCGTTCTTTGTTTTGTTTGCACTTTTCATTCTTTTCGATCTCCTCATTTCTCATCAAGCTTTTTTTAGAAACAGTAGGTTGGGTTTCTAACCATGATGCAAAATTTAAGGTTCGAAGTCAGACTTCATACAAGAATCCATTCCTGTCTTTATTTCTCAGGAATAATGCACACAGGAGCCTTTAGCACATGTGCCTACAACTCTGTAAGATCCACAGAGGCTTTAACAGAAGTTATCGACTGCTATTTGAAATTAATATCTCGATTCTGTTAATGCGTCTTTCTACTTTTCTTCTTTTCTCCGGTTTCATCGACCCCCGCTCGTCCCTTGAGATTTTCCCACAGCTATTCTTGTCCTCTTTGACACCTGATTTTCCAAAGACAATCAAGCGCGTATGCCGTAAAATGGTGAGTCGGCGCGGAAAAGTGAGGAGCACGAACAATTATAGAATAAGATTGGCAGGCAACCTTTAAGAATATCGGGAAAAAGAAAGAAAGAAAAAAAGAAAGAAAGAAAAACTAGGCCCTAGAAGAATTGTGGGTCCTAATTCGTTTTTACCTTCATTACCAGTAGGAAAAAGAACGCGTTTGTTGGAAAAGAAGAGAGAGTCATCTGTATTGTTAATTCAACGTCCATTGGCTCAGGGATGAGGTAAAAATAAATGTGTATCAGTGCTGTCTTTTGTTCTCCTCCTTTTTCCCAGTTCCTGCTTCCTCCTGCTTTTCCGTCCCAGAGAATTTCTCACATAAAAGAAGTTCTAGTTCTTCTTCTTCTCTTAGTAGCCGTATATTACGTGTCATGTCTATTCTTGTAGACTGATCATTCGTTTCGTGTTTAATTCTAAATGTTCTTGCCAGCGATTTCTAAATTGGAAATTACTAAAATAGATGGCTCAAAGTGGAATTGATGGAATAATGAATGTCTGTAAGTGTTTACTTAGCTTCACGCACACACACACGCGCACACACACACACATATCTATCTATCTATCTATCTATATATATATATATATATATATATATATATATATGCAAAATTGTTTTTTTATACATATACCTTAAGACTGTCAAAAAGGAAATAGCGTAAGTAGTAACAAATCACTTGTTCTTCGCCTTTTTATGGGGTGGAGTATTGCTTCAGTATTTAGAAGATAATTCTTCAGAAAAATATTAAGATTTGAATCTTAATATTTCTCTGAAGAATTATCTTCTTTTTTAAACTAAAATAGCTAACAGTACTGGTTTCTTTTTTAGTAAAAAGCATATGCATTTTTATTTAGTCTGCTAATTATATCAACGAACATATGCAAAAGTCAGTATAATTGACATATGTTCAATTCGCGTTCATTGCAAACTAGAAATAAGACTCTCCGTATATCTTTTCTTTTTTTCACTTCTGTCCCGTTATACTTCAACACACAAATGGAACATTTTTAAGAATAGTTTTTAATCGTTTGTATCTAACGTGCCTCAGATAAATTTAATAATAACTTTCTATATGGTAAAAGCTATTTGATTTCTTCTTCTTTGCCAGTTATGTTACTAAAATAATTCTTGGGCACTTACAAACACGTTTGGATAAAATGATGATAATTTACATTCAGTATTAAATACATATGATGGATATTCTCCAGAGTTGGCTATTTTGGGAAGCTAATGTCAAAATTAATAAAAAGGCGACCAGAGCAATGAAAGAAAAACATGTATTGGATACGGTCTCTATATTTCGTCCAATTTTCATTTAGCCCAGCCTGACAGTTCTTCTTTACTTTTGCTAATAATGTATTGTATATATACTGGACTCTCTCGTTGTTTCAGATATATGAGGGCCAAGCAGCTCGGTTCATAGTACCAACAGCCAATGGTGAAGGCTTGTGCAGAACCAACCACACTTTTTGGAAGAGCCGAATACAGACACCTGGTGCGACAATAATGCCACAAGGCCCCCAAACGACCCTGGGCAAGTTTGAATTCAGAGTTGTCCTTCTCCTAGACCGTTTACCACCCAAGGCTATAGGATCCAGTCTGGCCTACTATTTACGGTGGAAGAGATGGATTCATACATTTCCCAAAGATATTAGCACGTAACTGAATGTAATGAACTGGATTGGGATTCGAGCTTTTATCCATTATTCCATCGAACCTGAATATATATATATATATATATATATATATATATATATATATATATATATATGTATATATATATATGTTTGTGTGTGTGTGTGTTTCATTTCAAGCAATGCAACAATGCCACAAGGACGCCAATTCCTACTGTGAATGAAAGAGAATGAGACAACTTCAGTGAGGATAAAGGACAATAAAAATGTTCTTAGGAACACAGGCGTTAACAATTGGTGCTGCATTTAAATCTTTTAAAAGGTTCTGAAATATATATATATATATATATATATATATATATATATATATATATATATATATATTGTTTATACCTTATTTATATATATGAAAGTAAATGTTCTGTGTATAATAAACATTATTAACTACATTTACTGGATGTCTGATAAATTTCGTAGAAATCTCACCTGCATCCTACACAGAACCGTATAGTCTGACGTGCTATACCATTTAACTACAGAGGAAGCGTCTGGTTAACAAAGTCAAATCACTGTTTTTAAACAACAAATTTCCCAAGAAATATTTCTCATATTTGCTCACAGCGTATCTTAACGTAAATAAATGACATCATATATTATGAAATTGACTAAGTCCAACGATTAAATTTAATTGCCAACTGACAAGAGTTAACAGTTTATTTTTTTATTATCTGTTTTCCTATTTCGAAAAAAAATTGTCGAATATCAGATTTTCGTCTACTCGTACAATTAACCTCGGCGAAACCTTTGTAGACATGATCCCTCTCGTATACTCGTATATTTAAATTAGTGTTCTTAAATATGCCAAGATAAAGCTAATGAAACACTTTTCTATATGATTCTTCTTATTCTATGTGCCGTGTCCCTTCAGGACGTAGGCGATCATGTTTTTCCACAATTTCCTGTCCTTTGTAGCTCTTAATATATTTTGTGTTTTTGCTAATCTCTCATAAGCCTTGATCCGCCATCAAGCTCGCTAAATAGGTTATGAGTTGTTCTCATCCGTTTCTCTTGCCTTCAGTCATTCCTGTGAGTATCAAATTTTCCCAGGTTTCTTTTCTCGTTCTGTTCCCTAGAAATTTTTATTGTCTCTTTCTGCTGTTAAATATAACAACACTTTTTGTTTCCATTCTCTCTAAAACTTCACCGTTGCTCACATACTCGGCACTTGAGATTCTCAGCGTCCTTATGCAGAATCACATTTCTGTTGGTTAAAGTCTCTTTTTCATTTGTGAGGACATTGTCCAGCATTCACTATTATGTAGGAGGACTGATATTATATAACAGTTCAGTAAACGTTTCTTTTTTTCGAACGAAATTTTTCTGTTTCTTAATATTTGCTTATCTTTTGGGAGGCATTTTTCGCCGTCACAATGCGCCTACTGGTAGCAATGTCGCATTTTCCGTTTGAAAAATCAGATTGTCTATGATACTGGAAGTATTTATGTATCTGATAATGAAGAGAGATTGTCGAAATCACATGAACAATCACCCAAACCGCATATCTGACTCAGATGCGTAACAAGACCATCATAAATTGAAAAAAAAAAAATACACAGGTGGAGCTGGTCGGTGAGAATTTAATAAAACCTCTTTATTTTAATTGCTGTTATTTAAATATACGTTATATTTATATCTATCTATCTATCTATCTATCTATCTATCTATCTATCTATCTATATATATATATATTTATATATATATATATATATATATATATATGTCGCAATTATATATATCACAAACTCCCATCAATCCAACTAAATATGTTAGTTCTATCACTGATATTGAGCGCTTTCCAATAAGTAGCGCGTATATATAATATATAAATAATATATATAAAAATTGCATGTATATATATATATATATATATATATGAAGAAATATAGTCCTAAGATGTGCTATATTTATGAGATAAAGTGCTCAATATCAGAGATAGAGCGTGTGTAAATACAAAAGTGAACATAGAAGTCAACACAGTATGTTTAGAGGCGACAGTCTGTTTCATGCTAGATGCAATCGTCAGGCCTGATGACGATTGCATCTAGCATGACACAAACTCTCGCTTCTAAGTGTTGACTTCTATGTTCACTTATATATACATATATATATATATATATATATATATATATATATATATATATATATATATATATTTGTATGAATGATTCATTGTAATATAAATTGAACTGCACCACATATTTGATTTAAAATATTTATATTTATACACACGCACACACACACACACACAAATATATATATATATATATATATATATATATACATGGTGTTCCATAATGAAGAGACACGTTCTAAATGCCAGTATCTTGGATTATAAAAATGATTTATAGCGCCAAATATATTTATTACAGAACTGATATATAAGAGTTCAAAATATTATTTAATAATTGAATATTATATCTGTGAGATGGTCACCACCGTGAAGAGAACATGCACGAAGTCGCTCTCCCATTTTAAACACTGGCCCTCCTAGATATGACGATGAAATACATCCAACAGCAAGGCTTCTGATCAGGAGGTTTTCAGGAACGTGGTACCGCGTCTTAATTGCTGTTGTTCACAGATCAACCCTGAAGCCTGGTGGTAGCACTTGTTAGGGTCCCAATCATGGGTAAATAGTTAACCCTCAAACTAGGGTTAAAACACGGTGAAAGTATAAATATAATTTTTTTATATTAATACCAGTAATACATTTTTGAACAAAAAAAAATACCAGCATTACATTTGACCCTCGACAAAAACCCTCTTTTCAAAAATATATCAATGAAACCTTATCTACAAACTAATTTCTTACAAAGAATACATATTCTCTTCATAGGTATCTATTCTAAAAATATTGTCGGTATTAAATAACCCACTGATGTGTTGATATGAAGTAAAACAAAAGAAACCTAACCAAATCATTCATTTCAAACACAATTGGTATTGCCTGTCCTACGGAAGTTTATAACAATATGCATGATCACCTTTTTGGGATGGTGCCTGTCGCTTTCCGAAATGCTGTCGAAATTTCCTATAGGTTGTAACAATTGGATCTTGGGTGGTGAAGTATGCTTCGATTACATATGTAATTTTTATGATGCTCCAGCATCTGCAAAAGTGATAACAAATACCTGTAGGAAATAGCAACATCTTAATATATTGAACTATTTTATATCAGTCATGCAATAGATATATCTGGTACGCTAGGTCATTAAAATGAGTCCCATCATTATGGGAGACCCTATATATATATATATATATATATATATATATATATATATATTAAGAAATATACATAATAACTTACATTAATTGTACAACTCCAAGTTATATATGCCTACCTACCTATATTTATGCATTCGGTTATATATATATATATATATATGTGTGTGTGTGTGTGTGTGTGTGTGTGTGTGTGTGTGTGTGTGTGTGTGTGTGTGTGAAAAGTGTGTGTATATAAATATAAATAAATATATGTATATATTATTATTTATATATCATATGCGCGGTACTTAGTAGAAAGCGCTCAATATCAGATATAGAGCTAACATATTTGGTTGGATTGATGTGAGTTTGTGACCCTGGGTTTCACGCTTTTGCGCTCGTCAGAGCTTGTTTGACGAGCGCAAAACCGTGAAACCCAGGGTCACAAACTCACATCAATCCAACCAAATATATATATATATATATATATATATCCAGAAAAATATTGCTTAGCTTATATGACAAAGTGGAAAAGGTTTACCTGTGGTGCGTTTGTTCTTCAGGACATCATCGGACTAAATTTGTTATGTTCGTACGACTACACATGCACACAAACGATCGGTGCTCTGGGTTTCAGAATTTTCTTTTTAGAATTTTTTCTATTGAATTTATTTTATATATCTACTTGAATTCATTTAGAATATTTTCTTTTTCTTTCCATCACTTTTGTTAGTAGGTAATCCACACTGTGATAATAGAATATCTCTCAGGAATCGTGAAGGGTTGTAAGAGACAGGACGGAAATTTTCACCTATTTCTTTATATTATTATTATTATTATTATTATTATTATTATTATTATTATTATTATTATTATTAGGTTGGTGCAAAAATAATGATGTAATAATGTCGTTTTTTGACGTATTTTAACGTCAAAAAACGACATTATTACTTCGTTATTTTTGCACTAACCTAATATTAGTAGTAGTAGTAGTAGTATTTTAGAGAGTGAGAGAGTGGTGGAAAGTAGATAGACAGAGAGACGGCCAGATTGACAGACGTAGAGCATATGAACCAGGAAGTAATAGCATGTTTCCTTGATGTTTGTGTATATTTTTGTCACTAATTAATTCGCAATTAATGTGTGTGTGTGTGTGTGTGTGTGTGTGTGTGTGTGTGTGTGACTGTGCGTGTCTTACGGGCTTGCTGCAAGGAGTATAAGAGACACATATATATTCCGAAAGATTCCTTTCGCATTTGCAAAACGCGAAATCATATACATAGATCAGATTCTATGTTCTAATTTTACGCAAGAGACTGAATGCAAAATGACGCTGAAATTCGTCAGCCGGATTTTGAAACCTTCTCTCCGGATTTAGCTTTCTCATGTTGTTCTCTGCATAATCCGGAGTAACGCCATATGCTGACGAGTTTGTCATGCGGTAATATCACGTGATTGAATCTAAAAACAGAACGGGAATGCCATGAACGAGACAAATATGACAAGTGCAGATGAATAAAACGGCTTCAAAATTAAAACGCTCATGAGCCAAGTCTGTAAAGCATCTGAATACATGCACATTGATGCCTGGCAGAAGTGAGTGATTTTTTTTTGGCGGGGAGGAAGTTTTTTCACCCCTCCCCGAGTTTATTAAAAGCACCGACTTTATAAATTTTGGCCTTTTTTCCAGTTCTCCAAAATGAAACAGTGGTGAGTTCACGTTTTTATGATTGCATTTTAAAAAAAGTATTATTCTATCGTTCTTTTTTCATTCTTTCCAGAATTACCGCGTGACATTATTTGATACAAATTTAACGTTTGAGAGCGCGCTATGGAAGAAAGACTTATTCTCCCATTTCTAATTCCTCCTTTATGAGCATTATTACATCCTTGAAATAATACCACCGTGTTTACCGGACGGGACAGAATGGCTGAAAGGAAAAAGAATGACTAACACGCTTTGTTCTCAGAAAGACTTTTATATTTCTAAGACGTACACAAAACTATACATATATACATACATACCACGCAAAGAATAATATACCACATATATCGATACGGCATAGCAGAGTGTAAGAAGGTAAAAAAAAGAAGAGTCTTACCTCTAATATGGAGATATTCCTGTGTCTGGAGAAGCCATGTTTAGGATTCCAGATTCAAACTGCCCAGATTCATTTAAAATGTCCCAGGCGAGGACACATTCCATGAACGGGAAACTGCTAATTTTGTGTTTTCCCAAACTGAGGATTGCGATCTGAAATTTATTTTTATATCTGGGAAAGATATATTCCCACGCGCTTGTTAGTTGCTGGGGGAGGCAGATTTACCCTCAACTCGGACCCTTGACCCGAGCTAAAAAGCAACCGCTTGGTTTGATTGCTGATTGCCCCTATTACTAAAACTTCCTCTTCATTGCATATTGAGAAAATTGTTGTTTCCCCTAATTATTTAGAAATCTCCTTCTGTTCGACACCAAAGATTGCTGTAATTTGAAAATGACTCCATATTAGTATCAGATTTTCCATTTGAATGTCTGTGGTGCTTATTTTCAATATAATGCATTTTATTCATGTAGCTAATGGACATGTTCAATTTTTCTACTTGTCTGGTATTCGACTTCTCTTGTTGTTCAACATTTTCTCTCATGACGTGCATGCTTCTGGGGTATCAGCAAATTGACATGACCCCCAAAATACTAAGGTCTACACTGATCTGTAACATGTAAATGTAAGAGGTAAAATTTTCCAAAGTAGCATTTTGAAAGCTTATCAAACAACACGCTCAGACAGACAGACACACACACACACAAACACACACACACACACAGATATATATATATATATATATATATATATATATATATATATATATATAATAACAAACAGTAAGTGCTGGTGGTAATAAAACAATACTCAATTTAAAATAACAGAGCTAAAATATATACAGATAATAAATATACATATATTCCTCCCGGTTTGAATTTGTGCCTCACGATTGTCACGTGCGTGATATCTAGTGTTGTAGCGAACGGTGAGGACTATATATACGTTCAGTATATATATATATATATATATATATATATATATATATATATATATATATATATATATATGTATTTATATGTATATATATATATGTATATGTATATATACTAAACCAATATATATATATATATATATATACTGAACGAAGGACAGCTCGAGTCGCTACTCAAGTTTCACGCTCTCGCGATCTTAAAGCAACTAGAATATTTTTTTATCTGTTTTTCGATAGTCTAGGTATTGAGCACTTTAATTTACTGCGTAGGTAGGTGTTTGCCTTTTCGTCTTTTTTTCCTTATTCGGGTTTTCTTTTTCTTGTCAAAGGTATTAGATCGTCTGGCAAGTTTTCAGTAGGTATATATATATATATATATATATATATATATATATATATATATATATATCGAGAGATAGATTTAGAGAGAGAGAGAGAGAGAGAGATTAATTATTCAAATTATCCAACTTTTGTTTGTTATCATAACAAATAAAAAACGAAACATTATAGCGAAACTTTTGTTCAAGCAGCAGTCATTAAAATGCTTTAACTTTAATAATAAATTAATTTCCAATCTAATTTGAAATATAATAGCAATAATAATAGTCTACTGCCAGCGTTCTCATTCACGCTAATAATCATCATAAGATTACTTAATATTTGTATACGTTTTGTTAGAAAAGCTGAAAGAAATTCATGTCAATACTGAAATAGAAAAAAATCTGTAAAGATTTCTAATTGCAGCAAAACAAATAAAAAATAATGATACCATTGAAATAATGATACCATTATTTTGGAAAATATATGAAAAATTATGTTTTTATATAGAAATATTTTTGAAAAGATATTTATCATTCATTATTTCGCACAAAAAATATTTCTCTTGGCTCTTCCACATGAAGATTTTCTTATTTTATTGCAGAAACATTTTTTTTTTGTTTAGTTGCGTGCATGTGTGTTCAAACATAACACTAGATTCCAACTGATTAGAAAGTTTACGCTTGCATCGCGATGAGAAAAGTGTGTAAATGTGTCTTTTGCATATAGGCACCGTACATTAGATCTGGAGTTGTTTGGAAATAATTGAAGTCATAGAAAACAATTTTAGGATCAATCAGGACATTTCCTCCGGGTTTGGAATCAACCTCAACTTGACACACTTACGTTCTCGAAGAAGAGAGACATCACTCGTGTTGGTTCGCTCCGTTTCACCTACATCATTTATGCTATCTCACACCAGTTACCGAAGGATTATTTATAACTCAAAGACGATTATTCACAAAAAACAGGCATTGGGGTTTTACCTCACTTTAGACTGACTGAAACATGTATTCACACATTTACATATTAAATAGTAATGTTAATATTAGCCGTTTTCCTACATTGGAATATTTAGAATTCATTGACCGAGCAGCAGTACTGCTATCGCTTGAAAAATTTTTCAGGAAAATAGGTTTCTGAAATCCAGTCGTTGTCATTATTCATTCCAAGGATGGATGACGGTTTCACTCCTAACCATTTATGTGAAGTAGTGTAGAATATCAATATCTTGATTATGTCATTATTTTCTCTTCAAATTACACGTGCTATCCATTTTAGTTGTTGTTGCTGTTGGTAGTCCTAAAGTAGTGTGGGTTTTGTTTTTGGTACAGCTATTTGTTTGCAATTCTGTAGCGCCAGTCCACAATGTTCAAAGTAGGATGGTCTTTGCTAAGCATATTGTTGTAGCATACCTACAGTCGATAATGTGTATGTCCCCATCTATATAAATACGGTAGTAAATACTGTATATTGATCTATATTGGAGATTCGTCTTCAGCTGTGCTAGTCAAACTCTCTGCTTCCGGGCAGAGAGGATACCCAGACGAGGCTACGTCGAAGGGTAGGGTCTTGTGCCACATCTTACCGTGTGGTGCGGTTGATAGGTATTCTGCAGTTGGAGATTCATGGAGGAATTCACTTGACTCACTAGCAGTTGACTACATCTACGTGCCGCTGGCGAATCTTGTATGTGTTGTTCTTGTCCTAAGTATCATCGCGCATTACCAACCTTCATTTGATTATTCTATTCAATAAACGTCCCTAGGTTATAACACAAACAAAAACTCTATTAAAGGAAATTAGGATATTATGTATATATATATCTTTATTAATTCATCATGGAAAACAGTTGTAAACTTTGTATCTAAAAATTGTTTGTTGATTAAATTAAACCCATCACCTTCTTTCTTATAGTAAGTTAATTTCAGCACATCGGTAGTAAAAGTATCACTTTATCGCCTCTCGCTTTTTCTATTTTGTTGCTACAGTTACTTACAGGTTGATTACTGTAGTAGTAAGTGGATGTATATCTATCGTTTATCGATTCTATCTCTGTTTAATCACAATGGACCACTCTTTAACACTTGAAGAATACTTTTAGCGGATGTTCATTGTCAAAAGTCTAAGTAAGAAAATTCTAAAACAAGTGAAATTAACTTTAAATTTTAAATATATTTATAATTTGATTAATTACAGAATAATCCCTGTTGTTTATTTATTTGTAAATATTTATATTATAAACTGTGTAAGTAGAAAATGTATTATACTAAGCTTTAAAAAATTGTTTTGGACAATAAAAAAATATTAAAAACTTAAAATCTTCAGACACACTGGGTTGTAGATTAATATTCTTTCGTGTTTATTATTTCTGTTAGATTCCTCGACTAGTTTCGGCCAACATGGCCATCATCAGGAGAAAAAAAAAAAAAAAAAAAAAAAAAAAAAAAAAAAAAAAAAAAAAAAAAAAAAAAAAAAAAAAAAAAAAAAAAAAAAAAAAAAAAAAAAAAAAAAAAAAAAACCCGAATTTTGATCACCCCTTGTGTTGGTCAAACAGTCTCTTTTAAGTTGTTATTTAAGATAAGAGCTGGATGGATTCATGCTGCTCTGAATTTCCTTGGTCATTTTGACAGTTTTATTGGTTCGTGGAAAGGGGATGTGTCTCTGTTAAGTGTGTGTGTTGTTTGATTCTTAGGGAGTGGGTGAGTATGGTGTGTGTAAGTGTGTATATTAGTATGGGTGTGAGTATATATATATATATATATATATATATATATATATATATATATATATATATATATATATATATATATATATATATATACTTTTTAATTATTTTAAATTCTGTGCATAGATGTGCGTTGTGGTGGAATTGAGAGCGGCTCCAAATGAGAAATCGGTGAGCCGAGTTCGAATTCATTATATTCCCTCTCTCGCAAATACCGTTGGGGAAAGTTATGAATTCTTCTCTTCTCAACCCCCAAACCCCAGCAATGAGTTAATTTGTCGAACAGAATGCGTTCTTCAGCCTTGGTTAGCAGGCAGTCTAAAAGAATAACTCTGAATTCAAAACCTTAGATACGACGTTACTTAGTATGTACTGACAAAGCACATACTATGTCGCTATGGCGTTCAAAATAACTATACTCCCGACTGCGAGTGTGTGTGCGTGTTGAAACCAATGATATTTTTTCATATATTGCCAATGATGTCCAACCGTGAAATAATATACGCAAGCTTCAATAAAGTGTGTTTGTGTGTGTGTATTTTCATCCGATTTTGTGTTTTTCCCGCTTTTTATAAACCTCTTAAGATTAACCTATACCGAATGACCTCACTCGCTAACCTCCATTCAGTAGTTGGCGTTAGTTAAAATCAATTTAAATTCACTTCCAACGTATTTTCGTCATTTTTATATATAGATGTAGATCAATCCAGAATTTTAAAATATCCCATTTCAAGTTTTCACTCATTTAACAGAGATGAGAAGTGAACATATTATGTCTTCTTTCGTTTTCCTTTCGTTTTTGTTCTTCCATACCTTAATTTCACCATCGTCAGCAACGACTCTAATGTTTATAATGTTATCAAATGGCGTCTCTTCGCCCAGAAAATAATAGCATTTATCTTGAATTTTTATTTTAGATGAAGCGTTCGGGTGCACATATAACTAAAAGAGATTGCTTTGTTTTTTACGGTTTATCAAAACCTTTGGGGTTATTTAAAGCCTAAATTGATCGGATTGTAAGATGCATTTTTTTTTTTTTAATTTTGAAACAAAAATCTTTTCAAAATAACAATAATTTTTCCAGATACAAGTCTTACAATTTAACAAATACTTGGAAGAAGGAAATGAACTCATAGCTTTCCCAAGGGTATTTGCACATAAGAGAATGTGATGAACCGGCTGGAATTCGGATTCAGTTTTCTGATTCCTCCTTTATCATAACCGCACATCCACAGTTAACAAGAAAAATAATGATATAATCAAAATGTTAAATTTCCACATAACTAAAAACAAAAGGTTTGGAAGTAAACCAATATAGAAAGTGTTATAACAGTTAGTGGCCTTGAGATCATTAATTTCCTGAAAAAATTAGTTAGCTTCACTAATTCACTGAAAAAAAAAACAGCATAGTATTATGAAAAAAGGCCATAAACTTGATAAAAACAAAGTTTTATCAAAATGTTGATGTTATTATTAAGAGGAAAGATCAAAGTATTTTTTATTATTTATGAAAGATTTTAATCCATTCTAGCACGTTCAGAACTTTAGTTAAAAATCTTTTTTTTCTGCTGTCAGTGGTCAGCCTGATATTTACTATGTGTTTTTAGCGCCTTTTTTTTTCCGGCACAAAACACGTTAATTTTAAATTTTTGCAAAAATCAAATAATTCTTGGATTTTAATGAAACTTCCATGGTTTATTCCCTAATGAATAAAATTATTTTAATTATATTTTTTTTTTAAAAAATCCAGGTAAAAATATTTTCTTACATATGTTACCCCCCCACCACTTACTTAATTTCCTGAAATTTCGAGAAATTAAATTTTAATTGCTAAAATTCAATTTTTTTTCTAATAATTACACATTTCCCGAAAATCTTCTCGTCGGTTAAATTACTGCTTCTATTTGTTTCAAAATGCATTTCTTTGTTATTTTAATCTTAAAGCAAATAATATTGTTTCAAATCATATTAATAACGCAATTGCCAGAACCAAATTCTACGATAGTAAGTAAGCAACGTCGATGAATTATAAAGTCTTAGTCGCCTGCAATATTCGAACATACATGCTTTGTTTTCACTGGGCTGTTAGTAATATGCGCTGATCAAGTAAACAATTTGTAAGTCGGTGTGAAGCTGACGAAACGGCTTTGGTATTGTAAACTGGAATTACTGCTTCGCGCCTGACTGAACAAAACAGTATGGAGAATTTTAATCGACAGTGCTGAATACGCCAGGTTGTTGATTATTCGATTTGTCGCCTCCAGCTGTCCACTGGAAAATTTGTCTAAAGCTATGCATTGAACTGTAAAGGTTAGACATAAACATTTAATGACTTCAAGTTGGAATTTTAAATTTGTATTGAATCTGTCAGTTTCTTTGTAGGCGGTTGTTTCCGATTTAAGACAAGCAAGTTTAACAATGCAATCAACAACATTTAAAACAGGTAAACTATATATATATATATATATATATATATATATATATTATAATAATATTTTTTGTTTAAAAATATGATTCCTTCGCTACTACATAAGAGTTCTCATGTTTCAAAAACGATAGCCGAAATGATCCAAATAATTAATAAAATTAAGTTGGATTGTGGTATTTAGTCCCGTTTCATCTTCAAGCGAAATTTTAGGAATAAGCTATCTCTCAGTTTACGTGTATTTCTAGGCACGGTCCGTTACAGAATTTGTTATTGTGGGAGTGGCTAGACTATTTTCCTTCTTTAAGTGGTCAGGGAGTTAATTCTTATCAGTCATTTCGGCTCTCGTTTTTGAAACATGAGAACTCTTATGTAGCGAAGGAATCATATTTTTAAACAAAAAATATTATTATAATATAAGCTCTACTTCTATATGGAGCACTGTCTTCTTAAAAATAAAAACAAAAATACTAAGGAACCCCGGATTATGCACCCAACGTGTTCTTTTCTATTTTCTGCATACCTGCACAAGGATATATATATATATATATATATATATATATATATATATATATATAGAGAGAGAGAGAGATATAGATATATATATATATATATATATATATATATACATACATTGCCATTAATCTTTTTACCGATACATGTTTTTCGAGTAACAACCGTCAGAAGCTGTGTAGACATTTTCTTTGTAATGTTTTAGTTATCTTTTAGAAACGTTAGTAACCAACTTTGAAAAATATCCTCAGTGTCAAAATAACACAAATGCTGGAATTAAAATATGAAGAGACAGTTTTTAATCAAGTTGATGACTACAAATATCTACGCTTTTTATATGTCGCTGGATTATTAACAAAATTCAAATAAAGTTTCCGTAATGTTACCTGGTATAACGACTTCAGTCACTTTCTCACCGATGTCACGTGCGCCCCCCCCCCGTTATTTCTAAAAATATATCCATGGCAATTGTTTTCATTAACTTTCTTCCTCAGTGGCTTATATAATGATATATAGTTAATACACGCACTCAAAATAAATAAACACAAATTCAAACACACATAAACACACACACACACACACACATATACACACACACATATATATATATATATATATATGTGTATATATATATATATATATATATATATATATATATATATATATATATATATATATATATATATATACACACAAGTACAGGGTTGGAGCACATGGAAATAAAATTCTAAGAAGCAAAAACATTATTCTTAAAAGAGTGCTCAATACCGAGAAGGGCTCATAATATTCATTCAAATTTATAACATATGCATGATATAAGATCACTGCAAAAGCTGCAATTTTTTTTCGACCCAAAATTGTCGAAACAAAATTGCAACATGTTATAAATTTATGTGTGTGTGTGTTTGTGTGTGTGTGTGTGTGTGTCCGACTTATCGTGAACGATAAATGAGGGTCAGCATTGGATGATAGCTTTTGTTTCACACTTAGGCATGCTAACAAGGAATGTTGTGGAGAAAATCAAGTAAGGGAAATACATATTTTGTTTGTGCTTTCATAAGTGCGATACAAGCCCAGCCTTGCTGCGGGTGACAAAGCCACACTGACAGATGAAATTTGTTAAAGCAGGATTTTGATGGCGTCTCTGTTTGAGAGATTGACGAAGGTGATCAAGGTGCTTTAGTCTACCCTCTTCAAAACCTTTTAACTTGATGAAACATGTCTTGCGCCACTCCTTTCGGTTTGAATGCTTGCGCTACCCAAGCTTTCAAATCAAAGTTGAGACCTTTCAAGTTGTCTTTCAATTTGTCTTTGTAGTATAAGAGTGGACGTTCAACTGAATGCTTTGAGTTTGGTAGTTGTCCATACAGCACCTTTTTTGGAAGCCTATGCTCATCCATTCTCACAACATGGCCAGCCCACCTAAGTGGTATCTTTGCTAGAATGGTTTCAATGCCTGTGATGTTACGTTTCTTCAGTATTGCACTATTCTTGACCCTGTCATCCCGTTTTATATCACATATGGCACGAAGACAGCGCATGTGAAAGGTGTCAAGTTCATTTATGTGCTTGCGGTACAGGGTCCAAGTTTCATCCCCATAGTGAAGGATAGAGAGAACGACTAATCTATATATATCGATTTTTACTCTCATAGACACGTCTTTGGTTTTTCTATAACCTATGTTTAAGATTACCGAATACTGTGCTGGCTTTGGCTATTCTCGATTAGATTTCTCTGTCTATTTTTTTCATCAGAAGAGACTGTTGATCCAAGATATGTGAACGCCTAAACAGTTTTTAATACCGTACCATCAATGAATATGGAAGGATTTGTGATAGATGGATTGCCTATTACTGGCTGGTACATTAGTTCAATCTTCTTTATGTTAATACTGAGTCCAAATGCTTTTGCTGTTTCAAAGAATTTATCAAGGATAGTTTAAATATCTTCTATATTGTGTGCTAATAGAGCAGCATCATGTGCAAAGAGAGTATCGCGTAAGAGCTGTAGAACAAGTTTCGATTGTGCTTTAAAACATTGCTGATTGTATAGACCTCTACTTGTTCTAAATTCAACACTGACTCCTTCACTTAAGTCAGAGAATCCTTTTTCAGGCATAGCAGAAAAGAAAAGTGAAAAGAGAAGAGGAGCAAGACCGCAAACTTGCTTTGTACTGTTGGAGTTGAAAAAGGCATCCAATTGGTCACTTCACGACCTTACAAAAGTTTTCATTCCTTCGTAAAAGAAGATAATAATATGGAGCATTTTTTCTGGAACACCTAATTTTGACAAGACTTTCCAAAGAGCAGTTCGAGATACAGTATCAAAAGCCTTTGTGAAGTCTACAAAAACAACAAATACATCCTTATTTTGTTCTCATGCCGTCTCCTGAGCCTGCCGGAGACAAAAGATCATATCCATGGTTCCTCTACCGGATCGAAAACCGCACTGGGTCTTTGTTAATGCCAATTCCAAGACAAATTCATTAAACCTATTCAGGATGATACGAACAAGGATTTTGCCAGCAACTGAAAGATATTCCTTTATGGTTGTCACGTTCACACCTGTTCCCTTTGCAATTATACAAATGGACAATTGAAGAATCCTTATATTGCTGTGGCACTTCTCCATTTTCCACCTACACAAGGTTGAAAGAATTCACAAAAGATTGGGGCCACATTTGTATATTTCACCTGGAATTCCATCTTCGCCGGGGGTTTTCCATTCGAAAGCTGTTTGATGGCTTTTTTGAGCTCAACGGTTGAAGGGTTAGCAGAAAGGCTTTGTGTAAGAGGTCTCTGAAGAAAATTGTTTGTTACTTCAGCATCAACATCTGATTTAGGACCGTGGAGTACTGTTCTGCCCAGCGTTTGATAATGTGGCTTTTGTCTGTCAAAAGTGTGTTATCCGAAGAAAAGATTGGTGATAGACCACTGGAAATGGGACCGAAAACTCCCTTCAAGTTTTGGTAGAATGATTTGAACAGCTTCCTGCAGCTTCCTGCAAATCTTTAGCTTTTGCTGTCCACCAGCCCTCCTTAATCTCCCTCAATTTTGCTTGACACTTTCCTTTTGCTGATTTAAAGACCCGTTTCTTTGATAGGCATGTTTGTTTGCCATCCAGACCTTATGACATTTATGTATGTTCTCAAGAAGAGATATTTAATTTCAGGATTTTTTTAATCAAATCAGTCTTGATGTTTTCGGTGAACATACCTGAGTGTTTTTTTTTTGTCGAGTCATACAGTATGTTTTGTAAGGCGGACCATGCTGATTCAACTTCATTACCTACATCAAAAGATGAAAGTTTTTTGAGTCACACAATATTTGGAAAGAGTCTAATGTTTCCTTGCCTTTCAGTTTTGTTATGTCTACTTTCTTTGTCGGTTTTGCTCAATTGTTTCTAACAGGCTTCTTCAAATGCAATGCCTTAAGTGAGCAAACAATTTTGTGATCTGACCAACAGTAACTAATTGCTAGTGATCGCGTCAGGTTTATGTCGTGGTGATCATGACTACGAACGATGATGTAGTCAATGAGATGGTTGCCATTTAGTTTGAAACTAGTTGGTTGTTGGAAAATTGTGTTGGTGATTACAACATCGAATTCACTGCAAAGAGATAGCAGCAATACCCCGTTAGAATTTGACTTAACCACGCCATGTTTTCCAATGACAATACCCCGGGATAGTGTGTCACATCCAACACGAGCATTCAAATCGCCCATCAAATAAAGTTTGTCACAAAATGACATCTGCCTTAGAATTTCCCGAAGGTTGCAGTAAAAGGATTCTTTTACCTCCTCAGTAGAGTCCATGGTAGGCGCATAACAACTAAATAAAACGGCATGCTTATTCTTACTGATAGGTAAACAAAGAGACATTAACCTGTCAGAAATAACAAACAATTCCAGTCATGACACAAGATTGTTTCTGATAGCAAATCCTGCGCCAGATTCTTTTTACACAGATTCAGGCCATCCTACCCAAAAGAAGGTGTAGCAACATCCCACTTCTATGTGTTGCCCTCTGTCTGGAAGTCTGGTTTCTAAAAAAACAGAACAACATCAGTATTGCTGTTCTCCGTTCAGAGTTTTTCTTATTTTCCTGAAGAGTCCTTACATTCCAAGATGCTATGAACATTTTTGTTTCATTAAGTTTTGATTTTCTAAAATCTCGGATGCGTAGTTTGGATGCCCAGTCATACGTACCTTATGAAAGGGTCTCATGCTCGGACATGCAATTTTTACGTCGCCTTTTATTGACCCTTCATCATAAGAGGAATGCAATGCCATCGAGAGAGGAGGACACGAAGTGCAACAATATCCGATTTTAGGTTGCACAAAGGCCATCTACCTCTCACCACCTATGTGTGAAATTTCAATCTAAAGACTTCCACAAAAAAAGAAAAAGTTATACAGTACATGCAGGAGTAATCAGTCCGTCATTAAATATTTCAATATACTGATATATATATAACAATTTTCAGATATATTACTTTACAGTTAATAAATAAGAAAATTTAAAAGAATTAAAATCACATCAAATGTTATTAAAAGAATCTTTGAATATAAATAATAATAGATAAAGAAACCGGCGATAATGAGTCAAAGAAAGGTAAACAAAATAAACATTATATATATATATATATATATATATATATATATATATATATATATATATAATGTGTCTGTGCGCGCGTGTGTGTGTGTATTTGGCAGCAATCCTTTTTCTTGCACGTTTCATTGAATACGACAAACAAGGTGCTTTGATTTAGTTTTTTTTTATATATAATTTCTCATGTGATCGTATAATTGTTTTCTTTCTTTTCGGTAGAAGAAAAAATATAAGATCACACACACATATACATACATACACACACATATATATATATATATATATATATATATGTGTGTGTGTGTGTGTGTGTGTGTGTGTCTGTGTGTGTTTGTATATTTAGACAGCAAATGTTCTTTAAGTTTAATTTCGAGGAAGGATCTGTAACCTGGCATCTCGTCTTCAGCCATTTTCTCACCAGCGTAACGTGTCTCCCCTTTGTTTTTTCTACAAATATTTTCATGGCAACTTAATTTAAGCTTGCTATTAATTACATTGGCAACTTGATTTCACCCTTTTACTGTCGAATTAGCTAGATGCACCCGTGTATTCTATCTTGAGTTTCTTTACTGGCATTTGGAATTCCTTTCCTATTTCTTGCTTCTCTGTCAATCTCCAAAAATTTAAATGCATCGTCAATCGCCATTTTCTGTCTTCCTGAAGCCTGACGTTATTGTCCTTTTCCTCCCTGCTCCTAACTAAAGTTTTCTCTTTCACTCCCCGTAACCCTATGCGACCTAATCGTATTATCGCTTTGCTTGAGGCGAAATGAAAACTTATGTCTGGGAAGGTATGACTTCGGCCTTTTAAAATCTTAAGACTAAAATATGTGTCTCTGATTTGTGAGTTGAGGTTAAAGTTCATATATTTAGGGCCACAGCTGCGGTAATATTCCTGTATGAAGCTGAAACAAGAACAATATTAACCAGACTTACGAAAAGATTAGATGACTTTTTTTTTCTAATCATTTCATCCCAAGCAAGGCGATAATGCAGCTCATACGCACGGCGTTACAGCGAGGAGTGAAAGTGAAAGGGAAATTGAAAGTGAAAGAGAAGATTGAAAATAGGGAAGTTTCAGCGAAGGACAAATAAAAAAAGAAGAGTCAAGAAAAGGGAATTTAAATTTTTGAAGATTCGAGTTATCAGGGAAGCAAAAGATCGGAAAGGAATTCTACAGGTGGGTAGTGGGAGAAAAGTAACTGTTGACGTAGAATTGACGGTTGCATTTAACACTAACACGGTGGGACATAGTTGTCAAACTAGTAGCACGCTTAAATTTATGTAGTCGGAATATCAGGGATAAAAACTTGTCAAAGCCGTTGCCATGAAAATCTTTACAGTAAAAGCAGGGTGAAGTCACGGTGAGAAAGTGACTGAAGTATAGATGACTGATTAGGATTGATTGCAGTACAGATCCTTCTTTAGATTTTGTCACTAATCTCGAGATGTAGATGCAGACCTGATATAACAGCAGTATCCAATCCATGGACGAATGGAATGATTTATAAATGTGCAAGACCTACACAAAAATTCTACGACGAACTAAAAAATCTTCCCTGGAGACATCATCCTACCAGAGAAATTGTATATGACAACAGATGTCCTGTCTATACCCTACAATATTACAAGAGACTAGCTCGCGTATTACTAACACAGAGAAGAGAATAAGCTCACTTTATCACTTGTCGTTTGAAGTCCTCAAACTCTGTCAGGAGAAGCAAGAAACTAAAGGAACGATGCGGAGAATCCAAACAACTTTTTTCCGTCTGACATCAAATGATCGAGGGCTCAAAATAAAATATTCGATGGTACCCATTGATACATTTTTGAATTTCAATACAAAAGGAATATCCCCTATTAGCTGGACAGTTTTATTGCAATTTTCTACTTTTTATTTATGAGAATTCCTCTTCTCAACCCTCAATAACATCAAAAATGAGAGGCTAGAAATACTACACTAAGCTGAAGAAGAAATGAGGGTCTGCTTATCTCACATTTAACGAAACATTGAAGAAATCGGGGGAAAAACACCCACAGGTTTCCCTCTAAATAAGCTGCACAAATAGTTGAATAGAAACATTGAAATGAATAGCTTCAGATTTGTGCGTATTTTTTAAAACTCTAATGGTTTTGTTTCATAACATTTAAATGTATACTTTTTAAAATTTTTGCTAATATTGATATTTTTACTTGCTCCTATGTGTGCCGTTGCTTAAAAACGTTTAGAAATACTGGTGTAATCGTTCTGACATTCAAACCCGAGTTTCGAATCTCACTATTTTCTATTTGTCAAGGAGATATCAGACTGTAGAGGCGATTTCAGCATGCTACGAGTTGATCAAATTTGTATAAAATGAAAATGACATTAATTGTACTGAAATTCTTGTTATTTTATTCATAGTAATATTTTACATATTTGTGTGCGTATTAAAAAAAATCTATGGTTTTATTTCATAACTTTTAAATGCATACCGTTTAAAATTTTGATAAGTGTGCCGCGATATTTTCATTTGATCCTAGGCGTGGTGTTGCTTAAACAGGTTGAGAAACGCTGGTTTAAATATTAAATCTTTTTAATCATACTCAATCAACTTCTATATTAAATTTAGAAATAAGCTTAAAATGAAGTATAAGGAAAAGTTAAATGTCATGGCCCCGGTCTCTTGAAAATTGTCCAAAGTTGGGTGACATTGAGGTGTTAATAGAGCACAACTATCGAGCAACAGATGTGGTGACAACGTAAATGATTAAATCAATATGTCCATCCAGTTCTTTAGCAAGTTCAGATGAACTGAACATATGAATTTCTAAACAAAATCAATTACCGGAAGTTGGGAGATAATAGCAAAGACAAGAAATGGGATGATTCTTATCAGATACAAACAATATAAGAATGTGTGCGACGAAAGAAGTAAGCTTTCTTTGACATATTAACCTTGTGAAAAATGACGAATTACGTTGATATTTCTTCGCGTTTTTCATTTTGACGTTAATCCAACTTCACTTGTTGAGATAAATGTCCATCCTTATACCGATTTAGCATGCGTCATGCTTGGCTTTTCATGTGACCCTTAAAAACCAATCAGCAAAGACCCCTATCTCTATCTATAAAAGGCAGGATGTGTGTGTGTGTAACGAATGCATGGTCGCAATTTTCGACAGATTTGCACCAAAATTTACATGCACATGCTCCAATTAGCGAAAAGGCCAAGACCGACTTTGCATTTCCCAACTCCCATCGATAGTGGAAATAATCGATTTCTTCATGCTTCTACGGCACTTTTCATGTAGTTTGCGGCCATTTTCTACTGGCCAGGGTGAGAGCATATAGCTGGCTGCCACGAATAGACAGGAAGATTATATTGGCCAGCGTGAGAGCCAACAGCTGACTGACACGAATGTTAACTAGCATGCTAGCATGCAAAAAAAAATCGATAGCTGCATTCGTCACAAGTGGGCAAAATTGAAATCTGCATGGCACTTTACTCCAATTCGCTCATTCGCTTGCTCAACGTTGATTCTGATTCCGCAGAACTGGGTTAGGTGTGAAAAAGTATTCGTCGTTAACATTCTTTTTTCATCACGAAGTATAAAAATAGATTTTTTATAGTAAAAATACTAGCAATACAATTTTAGTTATAAAAATTACTCTCGACGAAAACCCTCTTTACAAAAATACACCAATGAAACCTAATCTACAAGCTGATTTCTTACAAAGTATACATATTCTATTCATACGAACCTATCCTAAAAATATTGTCGGCATTAAATAACCCATTGATGTGTTGATATGTCATAAAACGAAATAAAACCAAACCAAAATGCCATTTGGCCATTGAAAAAAAGAACGAAAATTAATTTATAAATTCTAATTATACAGAAAATAAAAAGATCAGAACAAAACAATTCGAATTATAAGGAGCACTTTTGTCTCCTAACATCGTGTTTTATATACAATAAAAGACAAATCAGTGCATTATTAATTTCTGGAAATTCACACTGAAGAACGTCTCATGATAACGAAATATTATTTTTGTGCAATCGACACCAATATAAAATAAAACAAATGCTTGTTAATTTCCAACCAGAAGCTGTCACGAAATCAGCCTAAACGCTGTGTCATAATTAATTTTGCATCAAGTACCAAATTACTACATTAATAATGTTTTTAATCTGACTTCCCGAAGCCAAAACGAAACTAAATTTTAAAAGAGCGATTTTTACTCCTTTAAGGCTGGTTACCACCCAAGGCAAAAGCGATCAGTTTGCAGTGTTATTCAACCCATAGAAGTGGAAAAGAGGGGTTCATGTCTTTTCCAAGGGAATTAGTGAACGAAAAAATCGACTGGAATTTGAAACTGGGCAAGCGACTTCCCTTTTTCTGCCGATAAACTTGACACTACTGTACGTCATATATATGGACAGCAATCTGTTCCTTTTATTTACATATATTTCGTTGAATATGACAGAAAATACATATTTTGTAGGAGTTTATTCAGTATTTCTAGTGGCCTTACAATTGGTATTAGCTTGGTGCAAAAATAATATCGTTTTCTTACATAATAACATATGTGAGAAAACGACATTATTTTTGCACCATCCTAATATTTTATGTATACTAATAGTGTGTTTCTACAAAGGGTCAGTCAAAAGTAAATTTTTACAGACGCTAGAAAGACAGAACTATCAAATATTCTTTGTCTTTCATATTCAGCTAAAGACACACACTTTATTGCGATCATATATGAACAATTCTTAATTAACTATCATAATTATATAAAATTCATACTTAAAGAATCTAAGATCAGACTATCTATAACCACAATTGGTGCAAGCTAAAACATTTCTCTCTTGCACAAACCATCACCCAATAAACATATGGACACGAATATGCTGAAATTAAAATGCCCACTTGATGCACAAACGCACACACATTATCAACTACATCTCGAATAGACGAACTAGAATTATGATGCAAAAACACATAAGGATTATACTCACAAACGCTACCTGACAAGTCAAATATATATGAGTTCTACTTTACCAATGAAAGACCGGGTAACAATGTCCGGCTACAAGGAAAAGTTTCATACGCATTCAGGCTATTATCATGGGGCTGGATAGAAAAGTATAAAGTAACAATTAATTTAAGTAAAAAGAAAAACATAAAAAAAAAATGTGTGCCTAGTAAGTGTTTGATATATATATATATATATATATATATATATATATATATATATATATATATATATATATTCTCTCTTTTAAATTTATAAATAAATGCAACTACATATATATATATACATGTGTGTGTGTGGGGGGGTGGATGTCTGTGTGTATGTATGTATGTATGTACGTACGTATATGCGCGTATATTATCTATGGTTGAATGTATTTACGAACTTGAAGCATCTGTTTGCGCAGAAATGTTTATTATTTTATTTTTCTTTATTCATGGAATTTTTATTTCATCCGCCATGTTGTTACGTCATTTCAAAGTGGATGGCATAAAACCAAGTTGGCTGTTATTAAATAAAATGAATAACAACAAGAAACAATTCCGCCTGTTTCTTTCCATTGAAAATTGTTTTGTTTTTTTCCATATTTTTATAATATCTTTTAAAATAATTTCCGTAATTCTATTTCCTCCATTGTTTATTAATATTTTGACGTCCTTTGTGCTGATTCAATTGTATCGTTGTTAAATATATACGGAGGCTTTATGTATATATTTACATGAAGTTTCTTGTAAATACATCCGTTTTTAAAGCTAACAATAAAATTTTTAATCTTCCAATTTTCTTCCAGTAAACTTTTCATATAAGTATAACCATGTATATTATTTGTGGCATGCTGGATTATTAATTATTTATACGCATTGTTCTTCCAGTAGAGTTTAAATGAATGTAAGTAGTAATGTCATATCGCTAGAATTTGGCGGTGGGAGGCGTTAATAATTTATTCTTATGCCTTTCTTTTATCGCTGAGCTTTTGTTTCAGGCTTTGACGATTGATGAGTGTGTGTGTGTGTGTGTGAGAGAGAGGGAGAGAGAGAGAGAGAAAGTGAGAGCTACAGCATGTAGATATCACGTATGAATTGCAAAACAGTAGCCACCAAAAGTTAAAAGCAGACAAACTGAAAATGCACACACACACACACACACACACACACACACACACACTACTACTACTACTACTACTACTACTACTAGCAGGTGATAATTACGATAAAAGGACAATATAAATATAAAAACATCAGGCAACATTAATAATGCTACATCTAAAAAGAAAATTTAAAAAAATACGTATTAATACTAGTCATGGTCAGTCTCATGATCCGGTGAGGCCTCAGAGATGCTGCACAACTGGTTTGGTTCGGTTTGATTTGGTTTGCTTTGGTTTGGTTTTGCAGCCTAACAACTCGACATCTGCTATATACAGTGCAAGTGAAAAGGGTTTTCAAATACTGATATTTTGCATTTTCTCTAATAAAATATACTTTTATGGACAAAAGTTGAATACAGTGTAACCCGGATATAAGAGAGTTGTCGGGACCGGAGAAGAATTATCTTATACCCGGGTTTCTCTTATATCCGGGTTTGGTCTATTTTGTTTAGGTAAGTATGGCTCTAATTTGGGACCAGAGAAAATCTTACTTATATCCGGGTTTCTCTTATATCCGGGTCTCTTATATCCGGGTTACAGTGTATTTTAATTTCTTACTGCTTGCCCAATACCTAAACATTACATGTTAGAATAAATTACGAAAATTAGCTTTATTCGTGATTTTTTTTATTAATTAAGGAAAATAATACCGACTCAAAAGTTTTTGCAAATTTTAATTTCAGTGCAAAATGGTCCTGTTTAAATCAATTGTACAAAATAATAAAAAAAAGTTTATTATGTATTATATACCAATGAAAGTATGGCTTTGTTTAGATGTATGAAAACACAAGGAGCACATTAATATTTAATTTTTTGACCACCATTCTTAAGAAGTTCAATAAGTCATTTATCGACTGATGAAGGGAGATTCCTAACTTCGCTGGCTCTAATTTTAGAACAAACATCCACCGGTGATCCTTGTTAGAAAATTGCCATCCATTTTCATAAACTCGACGCTTTACCATGGCCCAAAGGTTTTCAATTGGTTTTAATCAGAACTCCATGGTGTCCATACAATAATTTTGTCCCCTATAAAAACCCTGACTTGTCACCACTCTTTGGTGAAGCGTGCCGCATGACCGGGGGCATTATCTTGCTGAAAAACAAGATTACTATTATTTTGTGAATTCAACCAGAGTATGAAATTTTCTTTTAAAAATTGGCAATAATTAGCTGAATACAGTTTGAGTTCTTCTGGCACAAGAAATGGTCCAATTAATGTCGAGCTACAAATTCCAGCCCAGAACATCACCCCCACCCCGACGGCCTTGTTGGCGTTTAAAACGCAAGCGAGGAGTTCAACTATAAATGAATCAACCTCTTTTCCAGCCATCGTCCAATGTAGCTCGGGCTTCATCCGTCCAAATTACTCATTGGAAATTAATTTTCAAGTAATTCTTTGCCCATTCTAACCTCTTCGGGTGATTCATTTCGCTCAATGGAGGCCATTACATTGGAGAACATTTGCCATACTACAAAAGGTGAGATTCCGTTTGCTTTCGATACTTCTTCAAAGCCAGCTTTCTTCAAAATCTCTTTGCTGGTGCTGTGAGTGTTCTGTTTGAAAGCACTTTTTAATTTTTATTAAATCTCTCTTGTTAACTGCACGTGAGCGACCGCCATTTGCTTCTTGCGCACAACTTTACCATCACTGACATATTGCTTCACTGTGCGATGATCTCGTTTAATTATTTTTGCTATTTCCAGTGTGGTTTTATCATTTCATAGTAATTTTGATATTTTGGCTTTTTCATCAGCACCAAGCATTTTTCCATGAGCCATTATTTTAAAATTTATGATTTCTGCAAACACTTTTGATTCACCTGAAATATATAAAAATCCTTAAATAAATAATAATATGGAGATTTTCGCCAGTTAAACCTATATGTCACATTGGGTATGTCATTTTAAATTAAATATATTTATTCTAATGTATACACAAATCATTACAATTGTTTAAATTTGTATATTCTAGAAATGTTATAGGTACAAAGAAATTTGAGTCGCATTGTAGAGCGCATCACAAATGATTTAGTATGAGAAAGAAAACTAGTCATTTCGAAGACCTTATATGCACCGTTAAGAAGAGGACGTCGAAATGGCGTTAACACACGACTAAAAATTGGCATGGAGAAAGTTAGATAACAATTAGTCGTTTTAGTCAGATAAAAATAATATTTACTGATAGATCTGCGCGATAAAACCAGAAATATGACATTTGCGCAATTGTGACAGAGAATTTCATCGCCCTCTATAAATAAGACTTCCGGAGCTTCAACAAGATAATATACAGAGAAGCATTGGAATCAGAAATAGCTGATCATGTCCCGAGCCAAAACCAAGCTTAGCAATCTCTGTAGCATGAAATCAAAATAATTGAGAATGAGAAACACTAAATAATTAAACGATTAGAGGAATTAACATATATACTTAATGTTATGGGATCTTACCCATAATAATAATAATGGACTATTCCATACTTAATAAATACTGCGCCTCAGGAGTAGGCAAGGAGTTCGTCGCTCAACTCTTGAACGACAGATCGGTTGAACTCTCTGCCTTCGTGCGGGAGGAGCCCGAAGGAGGCTACACCAAAGGTTGGAGTCTCCTTCGGGGAGGTAGACCGGCCCTGAACCTGTTTATACGGGTTCAATTGGTATATTTTGGGCCGAGCCCACGGGCTCGGTGTGCCCATGTTAAACCGGCCTTGTGCCACATGACGCCCACGTGGGGGGTGACTAAATATAGTCCGTCGTTCAACTCTTGAGCGACGGTTCGGTTCAACTCTCTGCTTTCGGGCGGGAGGAACCCGAAGGAGGGTACGCCGAAGAGCGGACTATCTTTCGGGGAGGTAAACCGGCCCCGAACCCGTTTATACGGGTTCAATGGGCATATTTTTGGCCGAGCCCACGGGCTCGGAGAGCCCACGTTAAACCGGCATTGTGCCACATGATGCCTATGTGGGGGTGGGGGTGACTGGCGTAGTCTCCTTCGGGGAGGTAGACCGGCCCTGAACCCGTTTATATGTGTTAAATGGGCATATTTTTGGCCGAGCCCACGGGCTTGGAGAGCCCAGGTTAAAAAGGCCTTGTGGCACATGACGCCCTTGTGGGGGGGTGACTGAATATCGTCAGTCGTTCAAGTCGAGTCAGTACTTCAAGTCGAGCCAAGTGTCGAGTCAGAGGCAGTCCGAAAGAGAGTCGCGTTCAGACAATTACTGCAAGACATTGGAATAGTTATACTGGTCGAGACTACATTGTTCTCTCTACTAAACCTGATTGTTCGTACTATCACTTCTACTTCTCTGTATATATTCCTGTTTGTAATATATCTGTGTTATTCCATATCCGCCTTCGAGTTCTTTATTGGTTCTACCTTGGACTATCACCGTGGTACAAAGAACCGGACCATAACACTTAAATAATCAGATCAGTAGAACAAGCATAGCTATTATTAATATATAGAAGTTACTGATCTAATGGTTATATAACGATTACTATTAGGTTGATGCAAAATAATGACGTAATAATGTCGTTTTTGACGTTAAAAAATACCCTAAAAATATTTTCAAAGAATGTGTAGTTACCAGACATTATTTGAAAAAAAAAAGAAGAAAAAGAGAAAAAAAATGCATTTTTGAAACCGAAAGAAAAACTCAAAAAGATCGTCCGAGTATGCAGTGGCCAAACGCCAAAGAAAAGATTAGAAAATCTTTCAAAACAAAACAATGTTATGAATGCTTTTGTCTAAATATTTTTTATATGTCGACGAAAGCATTCATTAACATTTGCTTTCTGTCTCGTCTTGTTTCAAAACCAAAGGAATTATTTCACGTTCCATAACTTCACGTTTCTTGAAGTCCATACTGAAAAAATAATGAATCTCAACACTAATGTCTATGTTTGTAACTTTCAAAACGCATATTTTGTGAAAAGTAAAAGGCATGGGTTTGTAACTAATTAAAACATTTTATCTATTGTATTCTATACACTCTACCTGAGGAAAGGTAAATCATTTCTATATAAATACAAATTAATCTGGAAAAGACTAAAAAATACTGTGAAACGGATAAAGTAAATACGGGTAAGTGTTGCAATATACAAATATTTGCTATATTTAACAATCTAAAAGATGCAAGGATTACTCATTTCAGCAACGTATATTCAGAAAAATTGTTTTAGTGTATTTAAGTATATAACGTTTAAAGACAACTATCAGTATATTTCAACATATTCCAGAAAATAACAGAAGACGTTACTGTATATATATATATATATATATATATATATATATATATATATATATATATATATATATATATTAGGTTGGTGCAAAAATAATGTCGTTTTCTCACATAGTAACATATGTGAGAAAACGACATTATTTTTGCACCAACCTAATATAAAAACAGGCTATCGATACAACTAAGCACAAAGCAAGGAATCCTACTTAGGAAAATAAGATTGCACATGATTGCAACAATAAAACATCGAAAGAGAAAATAAAAAAGACAGTCTATAGAAAGAAATTTACGACTACAGATAAATATGAACCTATTAGGGTCCCACCTATGGGCAAATAGTTAGAAAACTGCGGTTTAAACACAATGAAAGTATAAAAAATAGATTTTTTATAGTAAAAATGCCAGCAATATGTTTTGGAAAAAATATTACCAGCAATGCAATTGACTCTAGATAAAAATCCTCTTCACAAAAATACGTCAATGAAAGCTTTTTCTTTAACCATTACACCCAAGAAAGGCAATATAGCCAGTAAGACTCAAAAGGGTTACTGAGTGTGAAATAATATGACAAATATTATTAAGGCTATAGAACAAAAATATTACAGGAATTAAGACAGAAGATAATGACTGGCATTGCATTTCAATTTTTGAGGGTCAAAGTTGATCGGAAATCAAAACCTCGAAGAAGAAACCTAGAGAGAAGTGTGATAGAAAAAAATGTTAGCATAGAAATTACGGTTATATTTAGCCATTTCTCTTATAAAATCATGAGACCTTGCCGCCAATCTATTATTGCTTTTAAATTCATAAAGTCTAGGTGCTATAGAGGAAAGCGATATTTATTCTGTTTAACTACAGAAATGTGGCACAAAGCCGAAAAGGGGGATTGGGGAAAGGACGGTCTTCTTCTGTCGTAACTATAACTTAGCTAGCCGCAGATACTGACCCAATCGTACAAAACAAAATTCCTGACACCAAAACAACACATTCATACGTACCTTTCTTACTACAACCAGCATAATGCCTCTTTGTCTCTATGAAAATACTAACTAATCCCCATATTTACAATTCGCTATAGAGGAAATCTCAGCAGAACAATTACCATGAAAATATTTATAGAAGAGGCACAGGGAATCTTCGTTACGTTCATATTTGAGGAAATTGTCCAGCATTCACTGCCGTCTAGGGTGACTGTTATTACATAGTAGTTAAGTACGCTTTATTTGGTTTTAATGAATGCTTTCAAATTTATTAATACTTTAAGGCTGCAATCAAATATATTGAATATAAAAATAAAGATGTTAGCTTCATACGTTTCCAGAGAAATGTCGATAAACGAAGAATTGATACAGTTCTAAAATGTCATTATTTTCACTAAATTTCTGCCTCATTTTCCAAATCTACAAGGATAAAAATTTTCAACACATTATGAAATTAATATTTTCTTTTAACGGGATGTTATCTTCTTTCATACACTGGCAACGCTAGATAAATTTTCGTCATCATCAACAACAAGCAACCCGTGACGTCCACAAAGAACCCACATTTATCGTAGTAAATCCAGGTATATAATTGTCTGATCGAGTTTTATCTGTCGTGTTATGATGTTACACTTAGCGGAACAAAAGTAGTTTCAATGTAAAGACTCATCAAAATGTAGTCACGATGCCATTGGAAGAAGAATAGAAATATTCGTAAAGCAGTCAAGTGCATCAATTCGTTAATGTTTCCAAGGTAGCGTTTAAAAACGAAGGAGTATCTTTCGTGCCCCTAGGCTTTAATTGTAGGCCACTTTTTGAAGATGTCAATCGGTTGGTAGGTTGAAAAATGTCGCCGTTTTGAGAAGGCGGACTTGTTTATTATCTGTACGCGCTCAAGGGATTTGCTTGTTAAATGCTGTGGTGGTGCGTGTCTATTTCGTCATGGAAGGAAAGTAAGCGTACAACATCTGAATTAATGGAATGGACAGAAAAAACAGCAAAAAGAAAATGTAAAAAATCTGGAAGAAATAAAGAAAGAGAGAAAAGAAAGAAAGAAGAAAAAGAACGAAAAAAGAAGAAAGAAAAGAAAAAGAAGAAAAAAAGAAAAAGAAAAAAGAAGAAACAAAAAGAACAACAAAAAGAAAGACGGACAGAAAGACAAAAAAGAAAAACAGAAAGAAAGAAAGAAAGAAAGAAAGAAAGAGACAAGGAAAGAAAAAGAGTAGTAAAGAAATAAAGAAGGAAAGAAAGACAAAAGTAAACAAAAAGAAACACAAATTGGCAAAAATCTAGCATTAAGAAGTGAATGTACAAGAAGCAAAAGAAAAAAAAGAAAAGAAAAACAGAAAAAGAAAGAAAGGAAGAGAAAAAATAGGATTCAATAAAGTGAAGAGGGTAAAAGATAAAAATGAAAACCAAAACGATGTTATTCGATAATAATGGCAGAAGGGAAAGAAGCTTAAGAAAAGAAATGAATGAAATAATGAACAAGCAAGATATGAAGAACAGAAGAAAGAAAAACATGTGTGAGCTCAAGACAGAAAAAAACAAAACCAGTGAACGAAACCAACTGGTAAATATAGAAAAGCAATGAGAATCAGTTTCATAGCACGAACAATTCCTACTTTCATAGCACGAACAATTCCTACTAATATTAAAGAAATATTGGTCTTCTAGTCCAGGTGAAAATTAAAACGTTAATTACGCCCCCACTAGGCAATTATTTTTGTAAACATGTTTCATTTTCAAGCGAATTTTAAAATTTGTTTTTAATATAGTAACGAAGAAACTGAGGCACCCAGAAGTACCCGAGCGGTGGCTAACACCTCTACCAGACGTATGAGTTGAGAACTGAACACGATTCAAGCTCAAAAGCATATAAAATGAATCAAGATCGACCTACGGCTGTAGGTGGATTATTAAGGTTATGTTTTGGACGTGTTTATTCGTCAGTGTCTGAAAAAAAATCTTTCGGTAAAAATTTATATACACGTTTACACTTCGGAAGGGGTTAACAAGTACTTGTATTCGCTGTAGATTAGAAAGTCCTAACACTTACTCTCCGCTGATTAGAAACTTCTAATTTGACTGTGTCACACTAAGTAAAATTTAATAAATTACTAGAAAGAAAAAGAGTAAAAAATCTAAAGCAGTGTAGACTGTCTATATTTTTTAAATGAGGTATTGTAATTATTTACATCATCTTTATTGCCATATTCACGATGTTTCAGCAGTTCTACTTTCAGGCCTTCTTCAGGTGATTGGAATTACGAACTGAACCCTTTGTTTCATCCACCTTGGTAGATTTTCCATTAATGTTCTCTGTCTATTATTTCAAACCCATCTGACTTTTTTTTTTTCTTTTGTAAAAATCGATTTCATCCCAAGGAAGGCAGTAAAGTCACTAGGATTCAAGTGGGGTTACTGAGTGTGGAAGAATTAGAAAACAGAAACTTTACTAAGAAGCAAGAACTAAAGAAGCGTTATCAAGTGGACAGCATATGGCGATAAACATTGCATTTAAATTTTTGAAGATTAAAGTTAACAGGAAAGCCTGGAGCCGGAAGAGCATTCCACAAGCGAGAAGTGCGAGAAAAGGTACTGTTAGCATTGAACTTACGGTTATATCTTGCTAACTCAATTTTATATTGAAGAGAACTCGTCAATAGTCTAGTACTATGCTTAAATTCTTAATGTCTCGGTACCCTGGCGAAGAACATTGTCATGGATGTATTTATAGAAAATGCGCAGAGAGGCAACTTTACGGCGGCGGGAATGTGACTGAAGCCGAGACGCCAGATTAGGATTAATAATATTGCTAATTCTTCCTTAGATTTCCAAGGATCTCTAAATATATAGCGGGAGCACTAGGCCATATGTGGTAGCAATATTCTAATCATGGGCCTATAGATATGTAAGAGAGATTCAAGAAATAAAAACTGTCTTATTCCAACTTAAATAGCAATGTATTCAATACAATCTTTCTACTTTTCGAGATCGTTAGCCCAATATGGTGCAACGAGTTACTCTATTGGGGGTTAGCATCAGCCATACCGATGAAAGGCAGAAAGGGTCTCTCATATGATTAATAGAGAGCAGTCTGTTTGAATTCGAAAGAATGACAGTAAGAAAAGTAAAAAAAAAAAATCAAGACAGTGAAAATCCCAAAACGGTGCTATTTAAGTGATTTGGCATGTTTGGATACGACAGGGCCTTTTCGGATTCAACATCACATGTCATGCAAGGCAGGGAATACAGTTCGCTACAAACGCCATTAACTTAAAACTCGGCTTCTTTCCTTTCATATTTCAAATTTCAAAGATTGTTGTCAGCCATCGATTCCGTTTTCGCTTTGGTTTTTTTCTCTCGCCGTCATTCACGAAACGCAGCCTATTTATTCAGTTAGCTTCAAAAATTATTGATACTGACACAAGACTAGGCGTCAACACCATAGGATAAGGATCAGCAAGTTAATCTAGCAAACTCATATGTACTGAATTTGATTTTATTAGATGCCCCCATTTTTGTGGTGTGTCAGGATAAACTAAGTATTAGGTTGGCGCAAAAATAATGTCGTTTTCTCACATAGTAACATATGTGAGAAAACGACATTATTTTTTGCACCAACCTAATGTTTCGTCCAGCCAGTTTCATCTAATTACTTTGAGCTTCCCCTGTTCCTTGTAAAAATAATGTCGTTTTCTCACATAGTAACATATATGAGAAAACGACATTATTTTTGCACCAACCTAATGTTTCGTCCACCCAGTTTCATCTAATTACTTTGAGCTTCCCCTGTTCCTTGTAAAAATAATGTCGTTTTCTCACATAGTAACATATATGAGAAAACGACATTATTTTTGCACCAACCTAATGTTTCGTCCACCCAGTTTCATCTAATTACTTTGAGCTTCCCCTGTTCCTTGTAAAAATAATGTCGTTTTCTCACATAGTAACATATGTGAGAAAACGACATTATTTTTGCACTAACCTAATGTTTCGTCCAGCCAGTTTCATCTAATTACTTTGAGCTTCCCCTGTTCCTTGTAAAAATAATGTCGTTTTCTCACATAGTAACATATGTGAGAAAACGACATTATTTTTTGCACCAACCTAATGTTTCGTCCAGCCAGTTTCATCTAATTACTTTGAGCTTCCCCTGTTCCTTGTAAAAATAATGTCGTTTTCTCACATAGTAACATATGTGAGAAAACGACATTATTTTTGCAACAAGCTAATATATAGAGCGCAATAGGTTAATGCTTAACAAGTGTAGCGTTTCGCCTTGGACCAGCATTTGGTTGGGTTATAGATGATGCTTCTCTGGTGATGGCTGTGGATCGGTACAGAAAAAATCACTCCGTTGTAGATAGATATTTTCTTGGCTGAAAAATAGAAGAAAAGTAAGAAAATTTGGTTTGAAGAAGAAACAAATGAAGAAAATAAAAGAAATAGAATGAAATGAAAGACAGGAAGAATGAGCAGAGCTAAGAATAAGAAAGAAATTTAATTAGAAGGAATCTGATGAAAGATACTAAGACGATTTAAACAGAATAAATCAAATCCGTGGCTATAAGTGTATGGATGAGACTGAGGCAATAAAAAGGAGAATTTGCTCTTATCAGAACACAAAGTAATAATGGAAAGCAGCCAGTGAAATCCTTTAAAGACTAATAATAATCTGTTAAACTAGATTACTGTTATATAAGAATAAAATATCGCTGCTGACACTTGAGTTTGAACATAGATCGCCATTGAGCAAACACAGGCGATCCCATTATTGAATTAAGTAGACCACATGACCATAGAGGAGACGCAGATGTAGGAAGTAGCTGACGACTAACGATCTCCAATTCTAGTGTATCCTCTATTACTATCAGTCAGTTATGTGCCATGCGTGATACAGGCTTAGGCGACCAATCATCTTTCGATACATGACTAATGAGGCATTTTTCCCGCGGAAGGTTGCCATTTCTTTCTACGTTAGACCAGTTGCCATCCAAGGTTATAGAACCCGGTCGGTCCTTCTATTTACCCATAGATGGTGGGGGAAGAAGAGGTTTCATACCTTTCCCAAGCGTATTAGCACGTAAGTGAGTGTAATGGATTCGACTGAAATTCGAACTCTGCTCTCCGATTCCTCAATCCGAGCCGCTATCCATTACTCCACCGTTATTCTCTACTATATTCACTATACTATTCCTCCATTCAGATCACTATAAAGATTACTATTTGAGCGAGTATTATCGAGCAAGTGCTATGAGTGCGAGAGATATTCGAAGGCGTCTGGCATCAGCATTGTTCAACGCTGTACTATAGTTGTATCTGCGATTACAAAGTCTCTACTACAACGAGCAAGACGAAAGTGACGAGTATTCGTTGACATCACAAAAGTGGCAACGAGTGTTCGTTGACATCACAAAACATATAAATCTTTACCACACGTCGAGACGTCCTAACATTTATAGTAATCATTTCACCCCAAGTAAGGCAATAAAGACATTAAGACACATGAGATTACTGATTGCGAAAGCATATGATAAAAAGAAAAACATTATTAAGGACAGAGAACAATAAAAGAACAAGAATTAAGAAGACATCAAATAATGATTGACATTGTATTGACATTTTTGAAGAACAAATTTGACTGGAAAGCAGGAAGCGCGATAGAAGAAAATATTAGTATAGAACTTACGGTTACATCTCGCCATTTCAACTGTCAATTGATGAGAACTTGTTATCAATCTAATAGCTTATGGCAACATCACGCTGAAACACTGCTTCCAGTAAGATTACTGAAGTTAAGCGACGTCAAACAGGGTCAGTACCTAGATGGGTGACCGCTCGGGAATAGCAGGTGCTGTAAGCATAGATGTACGAGTGGTGTAATGGATAATGAATCGGAATAAATATATGAATCCATAACTTAGTTTATCCTGACACCCCCCCCCAATTGTTCATCAAATAAAATCAAATTCAGTAAATATGACTCTGCAAGACTAACTTGCTAATCCTTATCCTATGGTGTTGACGCCTAGTCTTGTGTCAGTATCAATAATTTTTGAAGCTAACTGAATAAATAGGCTGCGTTTCGTGGATGACGGCTGGAGCCAGCGAGAGAAAAAAACCAAAGCGAAAACGGAAGCGATGGCTGACAACAATCTTTGAAATTTGAAATATGAAAGGAAAGAAGCCGAGTTTTAAGTTAATGGCGTTTGTAGCGAACTGCATTCCCTGACTTGCATGACATGTGATGTTTAAATCGAAAAGGCCCTGTCATATCCAAAGATGCCAAATCGATTAAATAGCTGTGTTTGGGGGTTTTTCAGTGTCTTCCACCTGCCACTCTCTTGTGACTCAATCTGCGACATTTTGAACTGGTCAGATGATAGCTTCTCATTCGTTATTATCACGATTCCGCTTTCCGAGAAATGACAGACATTGGACAGATATTATTTTTATTTTCATTTTCTGTGCCTTTCCTCTTATTTCTTATCGAGTTTCCATTATTTCTTTTTGCTTTCTACTTTTTTTTTTCTTGTGGCCTTTTTTAAATTCATTCTTTCCTCTATAAAGAAAAAAGATCGTGTATGAAAATGAAAGCTGTTTAAAACATTATAAGTCCCTCCTTTAATATCACATCGTTTGAGAACGTTGGCGATCATAGCTCTCCACAACCTCCAGTCTTTTAATAATTACAAATTGTAAATTGCCTTTACTGTCTTTGCGATAGATAGCAAAGTTATTTAACTTTGGCTTCTCTACATTTTAAAAATAAATTTTAAAAGGGGTCGTCAAACGAGGTCCAAGCGAGGTTCGATGATAGACAAGGGGTCGAATGGGGGGTCAATGTGCAGAATGGCACTGTGCTAAGTTGTAGTTAGTGTGCTTGTATGTTGTATTCTTCTGTAGAGATGAAAGAAAGGCATGAAGCTCTACGATCAACAGAATGAAAAGCCTTACATCAATTTAAGTAGCTTTTAACTTATTTAGATGAGACTTATTAAATGCTACATTGAGCATTGTTTGCTCGATTTTTTTTTTTTTTTGTGGGGAGTATTCTGAAGGTGATGACGTCAGGGGTCGGTGAGGAGTCCCAGAATTTCGAATAGAGGTCTATGTGCGAATGATCTTGAGTTAAATTTTAGTTCGTAAAACTGTATGTTGTATGCTTCTGTACAAATGAAAGAAAGACATTGAGCTCTACGATTAACAGAATGAAAAGCCTTACTATTAAACTCTCCAAACCTATAATAAGTAGGAGTAGTAAGAGTAACAAGTCAGTCGCTCAGTGGGTCAGTCTGGCTGACCAGCTGATCAGTTGAACTCTCTGCCTTAGGGCGGGGATGTACCCAAAGGAGGCAACGCCGAAGGGCGGATTCTCTTTCGGGGAGTTAAACCGACCCTGAACCCGTTTATATGGGTTCAATGGGCATATTTTTGTCCGGGCCCACGGGCTCGGAGATCCCACGTTAAAAAGGCCTTGTCCCACATGACGCCATCGTGGGGGGGTGACTGAATATCGTCGCTCAGTGGTTCGGTCTGAAGTCGGACGACCCGCTGACCGGTTGAACTCTCTGCCTTCGGGCGGGGAGGATCCTGAACGAGGCTACGCCGAAGGGCGGAGTCTCTTTCGGGGAGGTAAACTGACCCTGAACCCGTTTATACGGGTTCAAAGGGCATATTTTTGGCCGAGCCCACGGGATCGGAGAACCCACGTTAAACCGGCCTTGTGCCACATGATGCCCTCGTGCGGGGAGGGGTGACTAAATACCGTCGCGCAGTGGGTCGGTTAGTCAGTCGATGCCGGACGACCGTTAGTCGGATACTAAAGTATCAGCGACCACAACTAGATTTTCTCTGTGTCCTTACCTATTATATCAAGTTCCTAACATTTTGTACGTCGAACCTATTTTAGGACCGACTTAGTACAAATACAAGCCTCCACTGTGAAACCACTCCATAACACTTACTTACATCAATCCAAGTAGCTTTGACTTTTTTTGAGTGAGACTTATTTAATGCTACATTGATCTTTCTTAGCTCTTTTTTAATTGTTCCAAATGGATTTTCTGATAATAATCCCGTTTTTTCACCCTCTAATTGTAAAATAGAGATTATGAAGGTCATTTGGCCTGATTGATATGATTCATCAAGTATAATGCAATATTGGTTTATTTAATCTAATTAGTACAATTGTGCAGTTAGATATTAGTAGCGGTTATGCATTTCTGTGTATTTCATATATATTTGCCCCATTAATTGGGGTTATTTAATATATTTTCTTAAATATGTGACGCTGAAGGGGATTTTGAATCTGATCTAAATTTATAAACTTTGCATTCATTTTAGTTAACATCTTAATTGTCAACATCAGTGCGAGTTTTAAGGTTCAAAGATATTTTAAATAGGGGTCGCTGGGGAAGGAAGATAAACAAAAATGAGGGTCTCTGGTCGGAAAAGTTTGACGACTCCTGTCCTAGACTGATTGCCAACCAACATTAGATGAACCAGTCTATCCTGCTATTTAACCCATAAATGGGGAGAGAGGAAGAAATAGATTAATGACTGTCACAAGAGCATCACTTAGTGCCGGTAACCGTCTAAGCCTGAACTTGAAATCTGCCCGCTGATTTCATTTTGTCTGTCGATCAACATTACGCCATCTGCGATAAAAACATTAAAATAATGAAATAATTAAAATCATTTCAAAAAAATATCTATACTTTGAAAATTAAATTTTGGGTCACAAAGAGCATTTATATGCAAAGTGATTTTATCATTTACATCTTAAACCTGTTGACCCCGCCATGAAAAGTTTTGGTAGCCATGAATTAGGCTTCATGATAAGCTCAAGAGTGATCTATAAACGAACGATGAGAATAATTACTCCCCAAGATCCTCCTCTTAACTGGGGAGTAAAGTAACACAGCCATACCACGGTTTCTGTAGCAAGTAGATTTTTACGGGATGACGTTGCCAGCCCTACGCCCAACTGGTTTCGAATTCCTTCACATAGACTGGTTGTCAAAATTATCCTTATCAGAGACTGGTTGCCAACCAAGGTTAAATAGCTCAGTATTCCATGATATTTAACGCATAGTTTGAGGAGAAGCGATAGAATCATGGATTTCCCAAGGGTATATGTGAGAAAGTGAATGCAACGAAATCGACCAAAATTCGAACTCGGCGTTCCGATTTCACTTTGGCGCGCTGATAACGCTAAGCGCACATCCATAAAACGCCTTCTTTATCCAAATGAATTTTGAATTAATAGATATATTCAACAGCAAATTTTAGAAACAGATATCTAATTGTGGAATAGATTACTTCTTGTTATCTTAGAGTTTGGATTCAGATAATAGGATTTCTCACATCTGGTTGTTACAAGGAAAATTTGTTGAACGTCTTCTTGCTTGAAACGACAGTAGATCTGTTGGAATATTGAAATTAGTGATTAATATCGATTTTTCTTTCTTCTATGCGGGATCAAATTTAAGCAGATGTTCACTTCAGAAACTTTGCTAACTTTGCACATAAAGATATTAAAATAGTTCAGTGATATATAAATACACTATACGATATAGAAATAAACTTACAACACGCTGAAGCACGATGGCCATTTTGAGTGGGTTTCAGCATACTCATGCACTTCGCTAGCAGACATTCTGCTGAAAATTCAACGATCTTGTGATATATAATCTAACCTTTTTGTATCATGCGTGGATACACACGTAGACGATCATGTATCTTTAGAGGCAGATTTTTTCCCGCAGTAGGTTGCCATTTCTTTCTGTGGAAGACCAGTTGCCATCCAAGACTATAGAATCCGGTCTATCCTATTAACCCATAGCCTGTGGGAGAAGAAGAAGAGGACTCATACCTTTCCCAAGGATATTAGCACGGAAGTGAATGTAATAGATTCGACTGGAATTCGAACTCGGCTCTCAGTCCGAGCTGCTATCCATTACTCCACTGTGCCTGCTTGTGATATGGTAATCTCATGCCAACAAATGGTGTGTGTCTGAGATTTAAACAATGTTATACAGAACCACTATTGTTTTAATTTCCCTTTGTTTGTCCCCTTTATAATTTAGGTACTTTGTAGGTTAGTCACCGTTTTTAACCACTTCCTGTTCAGCCTGTTTGGATATGACCGCATGGCAGTGGAAGTTTCAATCAGGGTGTTTACTTCATCTAGATGGATATTTACCTTGTGTAGGGATTCGTTCCTGTGCTGGTAGTATCACAGCTACGACTAGCTTGGACCGGCTCGGGTCTGGACCAGCTATGACAAGCCAAGACCAGCTATGACTAGCTTAGACCGGCTCTGACCAGCTTGGACAAGCTATGGCCAGCTAAGACCAATTATGACTAGCTTAGACCAGCTTGGACAAGCTATGACCAGCTAAGACCATCTTAGACCAGCGGCCTGAGTGAAAACACTCGGGTCTCCACGTTAAAAACCGACTTTGTGTCACAACCTGACTCAGTGGGGGATCAAGTAAATATCTACTTCAACTAGATGGACTGCCTTCCTCGGATGTCGAGCGACATATAATCGAAATACTAATACAATAATTCACATATATAAAACACAATATAAATAAATACATATATTTTTATATATAAAAAAAATATATTCATAAGTTTTCATATATGCAAAACTTCTACGTCACAAATCCTCATTATTCTTCTGGTAACATCGTCTTGTATGTGCAGTTAGGACAAGTCGCTGTTGGAAACGTAGTATTACACTCAGTTTAAAAGGTGTGGATTGACATGATAAATAATGACACAAAATATTCTTTTGCAAATCATTACCGTTCTTTGAGGAAATAAATTTAAAAAATAAGTTTAGCCCCAGAATTGGATCATTGGCATTTCATTACGTTGTTAAGCACAGTCTTATGAAATTTATAACTGAAATATATGCAGTTAGTTGATTTGAAATTAAACGGAATAATCCATTCTATAATCCACAACTGTATATCTTCAACATGATCCAGTGAAATACAGGAGGTCGCATTAAAAATATACAGCACAATGCTTTCGCCTTGCTTCTAGAAAATAGTATTTTCTCTCCCCTCACCTCGAATTCATCTTGTCAGATGAATTGGAGATGAGGGAAGAGACTATAAAATAATTTTATCCATTAGATAAGTAAAAATTTATTCATACTTAATTAGTAATGTCAATTTTAAAATTTAATTACTAATTTTAAAATTTCATTTTAATCGCATTACAAAAATATAACGAAGTATAGGTAAAGTTTCCAATAAAAATATTTTCTTTGTTTCAAAAGTAGCGAGCCACCAAAGTAGAGATTTAGAAAAATGACATTTATCAACTCTGAAGTCGCTTTTGTCCAATTTTTGTTTTATTAATTATGGCCTAAAAAATGATATTATTCACTGATTAGCCATTTTTTTAATTTTTTACAATTTTTAAATTTCACTTATTGAAGACAGTAAAAAATTGCATATTTTGCTTGATTCATAATTTTGTTTTGAATATATCTGCATTCAATTTATCTAATACAGAAAATATCAACTTTATTTGGAATTATTCTTGAAATAGGAAAAATTTGGAGTCAGTAAACAAAAAACTACAAAAATTAGGTTATTGTGTACATTTTTTCCAGACTATATTTAAACCTAAATTCTCAAAAATTGTTAAAACTATTAATCTAATTTTTGGTGTCAGTACATATGACAACAAACCTAAACGTTCGCATTGTGTGCAGTTATGATTTTCTAAAAAAGTGAAAAATCAACCTGCTTTAATGTTGTGACACTATTTACGTCGCTAGCAAGAAAGAAGAAAAAAAAGAAAGGCGAGAATGAAATTTAGGTGATAAGAAGCCATCACGTTACCTTGAATAAAATGGCAGTACTAATGAAGCCGATAGAAAAGATCGATATGGATCAATTGAGGGACAAATTAAGTGCGTTGGGAAATGAAGTTATGGCTTAAGAAGATGATGAGCAGATCGCGATAAGTTGGTCGGCAATGATGTGTACATTCATAATTATAGACATAGGGGGTATGGCAATATGGAAGATTAGAAGTAAGAGGAAATTAACTAGCGATAATCAAATGAGCATGCAGCAACTCGAGAGGGAGATGCCGAGCAGTGTTCCTTACTCATACAGAATCGGCGAAGAAATTGTAGAAAGATCGGCGGAGGAGGCTGACGTGAAACCGACACGTGCGGCGGAAAATCCTCATACAGCAGAGAGAAAAACATTGACCAAGAAGAACAAGCCATAGTAACCACACATATGCACCCACAGGCACACAAGAATATGAAAAGAACATTACATTTGCATGTAAAACAGAAGATGAAAAGAACATTACATTTGCATGTAGAACGAAGAAGATGAAAAGAACATTACATTTGCATGTAGAACGAAGAAGATGAAAAGAACATTACATTTGCATGTAGAACAGAAGAAGATGAAAAGAACATTACGTTTGCATGTAGAAAAGAAGATGAAAAGTACATCATCTTGCATGTAAAACCGTAAAAAAAGAGAAGAAGAATACAATTGCATGGGACAGATGCACGATGCATGCTAAATAGTGTATTTGTGTTTAGGTGTCATTTACGTGTAAATGACAAATAGGTTAGGGGAGGATTGTGACACTATTTACGTCGCTAGAAAAAAAGAAGAAAAAAGAAAGGTGAGAATTAAATTTAGGTGATAAGAAGCCATCACAAAAAGGACACTAAGCGGTGTTATTTTTCTGACAGGGAAAGTGTTAAGATTTTTATGTCCATTGTCGAGAAGGTGAAACACAAAACTTAATCTGATGTATGTTACGGGGCGGAGAGTAAGATATGTCCAATCTGCCCATGGCAATGGTAAAGGGAATTTTTAAGTTGGACAAGTTACCTCCCGCAGAATTCTAAAGAGATAAAAATAAAAATTAATTAAGCACGCACTGTCCGAGAAAAACAAAAGTGTCCGCTGACCACCATGAAGGAAAGGTTAAGCCTTTGTCCATATGCAGAATATCATTGAGAGGAGCATCTGTTTATCGTCAGGGCTGGCTATGATAGCGAAACTATTTTATCGGATCAGTAATTGGCACCAAGAATGCAAATACGTCCAAATGGCCACCCACTTGATGCTGGCGAAAATCTGATTGACGAATTCCAGGTGATTCGGTTAAGATAAGAGTCTAGGGTGTGAGGTCTCCCCGAAGAGAAAGGGAAGATAATTTTTTTTTCTTTGAGCAAGATTTTTTAAAACGAGGCTAGTCTGGCCACACCCACGCTGCTGAGCGCCCATTGGCTGAATGGTGGCATGAGCGTTAGGCGGAGGTAATCATGTGAAGAAGGAGGGGAGGCCTGTTGCGCCCTCCTGGAGGGATAGGTGTGAGATGCCACTGTGAGAGAGAGGGAAAACCCGTTGACACCCTCCGAGAGCATGGTGAGATACCAATATGAGAACAGAAGAAGGTGGGAAGACGAAAGACTTCCAAAAATGGAAAATAATAAAATTTTCCTGACCGAAAACAAAGAAGTGGATTGTGGGTTTAGAATTATCAAGGAACCTCAAACCCCGACAAGCCCACCCCGGTTTTGGTCGGCGTCCATATAAGCAGAGTCGCAGCGAGTTAACTTCAGTTCGAGTTCGAGTGAAGTTCGCAGTTGGAGTTGCACCCGCCTCGCAGATAGCTGACTTGAAAGATTCCACGCAAATCACGACTCAATTTTTAACCAAGAATAATTTATTTTTGAAGAACGACTTAGACTCACACCACCAAAACAAGTTTTACGAATATCACCTGAAGATACACCAAGAACCAGTTTCTTAAAGAACAAACAACTTAAGATGTTAAGACTCGCCTATCAAACACAAAGTGCCACGAATCGCAGTCCTGTATTCAGCAACCAGATATAAAATATTGTTATCCTTTTTTAACACATTTGAAATTTTCGAGTTATTATTTTTCTTTCTTTTACATATACTTGTGCGGTGTTGCCATTGATCGAACTCGGCTTGCATTACGACCCGGTGAATGATTGATTTCGTCTGCCTAAGATCAAATCACAACGTGGGTAGGTTAGACTGGAAATCAAAACAGTTACTTCGGTAACCAGACGTTGGAGGTGACCTGGGAGCGACAAGGCTTATACCGAATCTAACCAGATTCCCATCCGAATCAGCAAAAGGTTAGAACGTCACATTTGGTGCCGCGACCAATACCAAGCCAGTTGGTCGTCACAGGACAGGATAGCACGACGGACGCGGCTAGGCAGACGTCACATTTGGCGCAGCGACACCGGGGGGACGTCACAATGTGCCGTGTCTATTTAGAACGTGAGCAATCATGGCTTTCTACAACTTCCAAATTTTTGTAGCTCTTTACGATATATGTCTTCTTACTATCCCTCTACTCTCTGTTATGCCATACATTCACTTAAGTAGTATTCTACCCCCACCCCACACCTCTCCTACCTTTGATAGGCCTTGTGAGTATCAAAATTTTCAAGTCTTCTTTCTCGTTTTTATCTGTTAATAGAGAAATCCTATTTTCAGTCAATAGTGAGAACATCTTTTTTATATAATTTAATATTCAGAAAGTATTAAACAGGAAAAAACAGTGGCCTTGTGGATTAAATCGTTGGCTCGCGGTTCGAGGGACATAGTAATTGTGAGTCCAATAGCTGGGCCGTATACACTTGGGTTTAGACATGGAGTCGCTGGAAACCAGGCGAGCTATAACTGAACATTACTTTTCCTAGACATGCGCAGTGGGACGAGATATCACTGAAACCAGAACAGCCTACCTCCGTAGATGAAATAGTGTTCAGTTCGAAATTCTATGTAGGCTGCTTGAAGGCCGGAGCGCATAACTACCGAATCTTTGTGATAACAACAACAAAAAAATGATCATTATTATCATCATTATTTACGTGCTTGTCTGCATGTAAATAATGATAACTCCTCATCCCAGAAAGGAAGATAAGGCAAGCAACGTTTATGATATTTTGAAATTATAAATTAATTGCAAAATTACGAAAAATTATGCGACATTTTTTGACGGCACAATTCATTATAAAATAATATGAACTTTTAACTGTAAACGCAAGCGAGCTTGATATAATTATGCTACGCATATTGCAACGAACCACCATCATTCCTTTCGAATTCCATTGGTCAGATGCAAGTTCCATTGAAGCAGTTTCTTCCCACGAGTTGCTGTCCTGTGCATCCTATATGATGTCCAGGAAATGGGTTTTCCACGCCCGTGAATCATATATGGTGCACTTGAGCCACGATTTTAAAAGAGTGTTAAAACTAAGGACGCTTAAGAAAAGGGTCTACTATTGAGCAGGATATATAAAATCTAATATTTTGTGACTACAGGACCCTTGCGTGTTTTCTGATTTATAAATATTGCAATGCAACTTAAGCTAATTTGGCAAATAGAAAGTTCTGATATATAGTATTTCACATAACAAAAACCCGTGCATCACATGTCATGTACGGAGCGTAGAGTAAATAACTTATGATTTGGACGATTTTGTTATGTGAAACTCTATATATCAGCACATTCTATTTGTCAAATAAGCTGAGTTTCTTTACAATAGTAATAAATCTGAAACAAACATGGACGTTTGGATAGTATACCGAAAAAAGCGACAAAGGGTTAAGTATCTTTATGAAGTCAACGTGTTCGGATGTGTTGAGACGTGTTCCACTTGAGAAGAAACTATGTTCGTTCTTATTCTGTATATTATCGAGCTTAAGAGGACGGATCAATCTCTCACGTAGACAGCCACTCAAATTTAGATTTTCAACATGTGGATGAAAGAAATCACTGTTAATCGACAAGCTCACGTTTTTTTGATGCTCTATTACTACGACGTCAACATGTCGGGTTGGTTCGGGCATGGGGAACTCCAAAAGAAAATCTTCTTCACAAAGCTATCAGTTTCAGTAAGAAGTAATTTCCGTTTTTGAAAAAGCAAGTTTAATAACGAATGTATCGTTCTCACTATTAATTATACGTGCCAATTAAGAATAAATTTGAACTATAAATATACCTTTATTTATTTATTTTTTAATAATTTCACTCTAAGGCAATAAAGCAAGGAGTTACTGAGTCTTAGAGAATGTGAGAAAAAACACTATAAAACAGAACAATAAAAGAAGAGGAATTAAAAAGACACAAGATAACGATTGTTATTGCATTTAAATTTTTGAAGATCAAAGTTCACTGGGAAGCAAAAAACCAGAAGAGATTTCCACAAGCGAGAAGTGCGAAAGGACCACTTGGTAATACCAGGAGCTGTACGCTTAGGTGTTCGGGTGGTATAGTGGATAATGCCTCAGAATTGTTAATCGAAGAGCCGAGTTCCAATTCCAGCTGGGTTCGCGCAACTACCATTGAGAAAGGTATGAACCAACCACGTCTCCCGCAGCTATAGGCTAATTATTAAGATTCACTAAATCATTATTATCTCAAAAAACATCTTACAATCTAAATATTTTTTGGCTTTAAATAACCTGAATACTACTTTTTCAAGAATCTTGACAAAAGGCATTCCGTTGCAAAGATGCAGAAACTGCATTCAAAGACCTTTTTGTTGTCCAAATTTTTATAGCTTTATCGTGAAGACAAACTTTTAACACGATTGCAGAAATGTACAGATATCCAGCGTTTCCCATTTTGACTGATTAATTCAGAAATAAAAGTTGATTCTAAAATAGGAACAAATATTCCGAACATTTTTATTTTATTTTATTTTATTTTATTTTATTTTATAGAGATGAGGAGAAGGAAAGAATAAGTGAAGTTGACGGAAAAAAAGACTAAAAGAAATTAATCTCAATTAGTTCTTCCTGATTTTTATTTCTTTGCGGCTAGAAAGTACGAGGTAAGGATATATATATATATATGATGATAAAATATGGTAATCCGTATGGAATTTCCAGGAGGATATATAGCCAAGGAGGGCTCTATGTCAAAAGACTGAGCAAAATTATTAATAATTAAAGAATATTAAGTGTTTGATATTCTTTAATTAATTAATTAATTAATTAATAATAATAATAATAATAATAATAATAATATTAAAGTACCTTGAAATAGGAATCTCGAAAATGTGGCATATGGGAAGATCAATAATCCCTGTTGTAGTTGGAACCCGAGGACTGGTTGGAAAAGATTGCAGTAGACTAATTGAAGGGATTCCTGGAAGTCCATGCCTCAAGGAGATACAAAACATTGTTCTGATAAGTACAGCCCACACGTTACGAAGGGCTTTATCCATGTAATTTTTTTTTTTTTTTTTTTTTGTCAGTGGAAAGTGTCATGATGTCATTTCTAACCTTAGGGACCCGGAAAGAAATGTGTAAACGCCAGAAATCAAAGAAAATAATAATAATAATAATAATAATAATAATAATAATAATAATAATAATAATAATAATATATATATATATATATATATATATATATATATATATATATATATATATATATATATATATATTAATGAATATGAAATTTGCAGTTTCATATCAAACGCAGTATTCAGATGCTGAGTGCATGCTGGTCGTTACTTGTATATAATTGAAAATATATCAGTTTATGGTAACTTTTGCTTAGCTAAGCACTATTTATATTGTGATATAATTTTTTTTCAAAAAGTTTTTTAAATAATTAATTATATTTCTCATGATATTAAATCTAGCAATTAAAATAACCGGTATTGCCATATAAACATAAAAGCTAAGTAATCGTTAATTTATCAATCATGAATTATTTATATGATAAAAGGGAACTAACTTAATCTAATTTAATATAAGTTTTGGAATATAATAAATAAATAAATAAATAAATAAATATAAATAAATATATAAAAATAAATATATAAAAATAAATAAGTATAAATATAATGGCTTAAAAAGCCATAAAAATCTATAAAAAATAAAATAAAAAATCTCTATTAAAGAACTAAGTAATAACCCATAATAACAAAAAATAGTAAATAAATAAATAAGTTAATTAGAAAATATATAAATAAAAATACCCTCCACTGAGAAATAAACTGCGATAGTATAGAAAAATTAATCTGGATATACGTGCTTAAGTAGATATTTATTTTTATGCCTACATATGACAATCAGTTTTTTTTTTTTTTTATATTTATTTAGTAAGCTAGGGTTATTTAAATGTTGTAAGATATTTAATTTTTCAACTAAACATATGTTGCATTTATCCCCCTTGCCATTAGACGGTTTAACCCTTGCCATCATATTCCATTTAACTGAAGGTGATTTGCCGAAATCTTTCAATTGTCAGAAATAATTAGAGAGAACATTCCTGTTTATTTAATATTAGCCAAAGTCATACGGTGATGGTAGAACTGAAGATTCCAAGTATTCCCAGTAGAACCAAAATAAAATTTAACATCGCTTACGGGACGAATGCACGCTTGGTATACAACATTTTCGGTCATACATTGACCGTTTAATGGACAGATTATATATTTCGACAACTGCATTTTTTCTTGTAAACTATAACTAATTTTGACATTATTTTTGTTAATGTCTTTTTTAAATACTGGTGAATGGTTAAGATTCTTATGGATTAATTTTAGGAAGTTTTTTCCGACCTTAGTTTGGCCGTTACAGTTAAAAGGTGCATATGATGTTGTGTTTAAAAAGAAAAAGCAATTATGTTGGTGCTACTAACAGACAACTTGCCAGAGGTCCGAACAAGTTGAACAAAAAAAAATCCCGAACAAGGAAAGAAAAAAGAAAGTCCAATATTCGCTTGAGGATGAAATGGAACTAATGTCTTTAATTTAATTACAAAATTAAATTCGGAGCTTTCAGCTTCCATTTTTGAAACATGGTTAGAAGTGTGTAGCGAAAAAAACATATTTTAAATCAATTAATTTATAATATTAATCCTCTGTAAATTTACATTAAGCACTATTTTGTAAAAATAAAAATATCTATACGAACACCTGATTAGGTTGGTGCAAAAAATAATAACGTAATAATGTCGTTTATTGACGTTAAAAAATACGTCAAAAAACGACATTATTACGTCCTTATTTTTGCATCAACCTAATATATCTTACTGTTCTTTCTTTATATATATATATATATATATATATATATATATTATTAACTTAGTCCCCCGGAATAATTTTGTGTGTGCCATTCAGTTAGAATTTCTACAATAAATGAAAGTTGTACAGTAGGAAAGATGAACCTACAAAGTATTTAAAAAAACTATTCAAAATGCATCAAAAGTAACGAAACTCTCTTCCATTTCAAGTCGTATATCATGGCCGCAACAGATGAGTCAAATACGAAAGTCGTTAGGAAGAAATGACGCGGAACAGAAAATGCAGATAGAATTAAATGTCGAACAAGAAAGCAAAGGGGAAAGGTTGAAATGAGTCAATTGAAAATGTGAGATGATATGAGAGGGAGGCAGAAATTGTTCAAAAAAAAAAGAAAGACAAGGAATAAGTGAAAAAGAGATGTTTTCAAAGACAGTAAAGAATACCTAATGAGGAAGGGAAAGAGCAAGGGATATTGAGAAAGAAAAAAAGGAAAGAACGAGAAAGAAATAGAAGAAGAAAAGAAATAAGAAATAAAAAGAAGAAAAAAAAAGGAAAAGAAAGGAAAAGAAAAAGAAGAAAAAGAAAACGAAAGGAAAAGAATGAAAAAAGGAAAAACAAAAGAAAGACAAAATAAAAGAAAGAAAAGGAAAAGAAAGAAAAGAGAAGAAAAGCAAAAGAAAGAAAAAGAAAGAAAAAAGAAAAAGAAAGAAAAAGAAGAAAGAAAAGTAAAAGAAAGATGAGAGAAAGAAAAAAGAAAGGAAACGGAAAAAGAAAAAGAAAGAAAAAAGCAAAATAAGAAAGAAAAGGAAAAGAAAGAAGAGAGAAAGTAAAAAGAAAAAGAAAGAAAAAGAAAAACAGAAAAGGAAAATAATGAAGAGAAAAAGAAGAAAAAAGAAAAAGGAAAGAAGGAAGGAAGGAAAGAAAGAGATGGCTAAGACGTAGATCAGATGTTAAAATGAAAGAAAATGAAATGTAGATCAGAAAAAGAAAACAATATGACTTGGAAGTTTTGCAACCCAAACAAAATGACTGAATCACAAAGATTAAACACTGCTCTAAGGAGAGAAAAAGAAAAAGAAAATGACTCAGCGAAAATTATGAGTTATTTTGATCATGGATCTCCACAACTTCCTATGCTTTGCAATCCTAAGTAATGTTTCTTCCATTGCTATCCCTCCAAATTTCGACTCTGCCTTAGATTTATACAAGCTAATTTGACAGGGTCTACGCTGTTTCCCTCTACCCCTCTTGTATGTGATATGTCCTGTAAGTGTCAAATACTCCAAGCCCCCTTTCCTCATTATATGCCCCCAAAATCTGAAAAGACTCTTTCTGATTGTAAATATATGTTGGCTTTGAATTACAATTTTCCTTGAAACTTACTCGTTGATCAGATGCTTCGTCCATGGCATCCTTTGGGAAACAACATCTGTTCTTCCACGTCGCTTCTTCATGTGTGCGGAAATTTTCCAGCATTCATTGCCAATAACGATTTGACAGCACTCATGATGGGCGAGGGAAATGTGACATTTGTTTTGAAAAATTTAAAGACAACAGAAAGAAGGAAAGGAATTTGCAAGCAGAATATATGTATATGCTTGTAACCGTCATTAATAGCAGACATTCAAAAAACATCTTTCGGTCGACAAACAAGTAATTCGTCTTCAAGTTTTTGATTTTATAAGGAAAAAAAACACATGCCTGATGATGAATAGAGGACTATTCGTAAGTACTAGCATTTTAACATCAAATAAACTGAAAACAAATGACATCTATGGTTTCGACGAGGATCACTTCACTCTATGGATTAACATTATTTTAATGCATATATTATGTCTCTAGTGACGGATGTCACCATTAATGGCATTAATATTTCTGATTGATTCTATGTGTGATTATTTCTTTGTATTGATATATATATATATATATATATATATATATATAAAATAAATTCTAAAGAGAGAGGAATAACCTACTTAAGTTACACCTAAACGGATCTTCAGGTTAATTTGATTAAAGAGAAAATGAAACAATTTTTATTCATAAAACCCTTAAAAACTAATTAGCATAAAACCACGTGACAGAAGAAGATAGAGAGGAAAAAAAGCAGAAAAAGACAAAAACTAGACCCTCTATTCCAATAAACAGGATTTCCTATGCCTGCATCTATTTAAAATCTCATATCTTTGATTTAATAAATCATTAGGTTCATCGGAGGTGGCTATTGCTATTTATTCTGAAAAATTAGTAATAGCCACGCTGTTCACTGCGATCGTCAATTTTCTGAGAGCGTGAAACCCAGGGTCACAAACTCACATTACATCAATCCAAATAAATATTTTAGCTCTCTCACTTTCCAATAAATACCACGCATATATAATAAATAAATAATATATATAAAAATTGCATATATACATATATATATATATATATATATATATATATATATATATATATAGACACACACACATTTCACACACATACACACCCATATATATATATATATATATATATATATATATATTCAAACATGTTGCAATGAATAACATAAACATATTATGTCTATGTTTTATATTTAGCCTTTCTAGTTCTCTAATCAGTTTCTTAATGTTAAGATTAAATTCACCACAGAAGTCACCGTAGTTTTTTCAAACCCAAGTACCTTCGATCTCCTTGGAGATTATCCTGTGGGGTAAATTACAATGATATACCTATTGTAAATGTGATAAAATCTGCATTTCATTGTGATGGTGACTGAAAAAACACGCGTGAACGGGCTCTGTTATAATTATTTTAAAATTTAAATTTTTTCGTTCTAGCTATGGAATACTTTACAAAACAAGCCTCCCAATGTACGGAAATTAGCCAAAAATGTTAGAAATGCAAAATTACATTAAATGTTTGTTATATGCCTTTCAACACGTTGCTACTACACTCGTAATAAATTTTGTTGAGTGTTGGCCGTTTTCCTTTGATATAGAAAGCCTCAATAATTTGAAGTTTTTGTTTATTATTATCGTGGTGTAGTATATTAGTGTTGTGAACAAGTATTTTCCTGTATTGTTGGACAGGAATATGTTTTTAAATGTTATACAAATTTTATCCGACAAACGATGTGTAAGATACTTTGATAATGCTGTGGTCGTCAAACCAATATATGTACTCACTGGATCCAACCAACGCTTTTATCAACTGGGACATGTGTCATTGAAAGTCGATAAAATCGTTTGTTGGATCCAGTGAATTGTGAGCAAATATCTTACTACTGCAGTGCTGAACAAAAACTTGGAGCGTTGAGCTAAAGGGAAATAACTGAGACATCCAGAAGAGGCACGGAACGTGGAGCTAGAACAATCTACCCCGGTGAACGAACTAAAGGTTTTAGTTCGAAATTCCAATGACCTGAAGAAGGTCGCAGCGTACAACCACCGAAACATCGTGAATATAGCAACAAAAATGAAGACAACAGTCCGAACAATGAAAATAGCATAGTTATTTTTAAATGGAATTTTAATGCATTATTTCTTATTACCATTTTTAGTGGGTACACGTTTTTTAGTTAACAACAGTGATTTTATTTTCTTAATCTGTGACAATAAACCGGGGTAGAGTGAAGAGTCCTGTTACAGAAATGTCATTCTCGATAGGAATTATATATATATATATATATATATATATATATATATATATATATATATATAATTATTTATTTAAAAATATGATTCCAACTCGCTACATAAGAGGTCTCATGTTTCAAAACAAGAGCCGAAAACTTCAAAATAATATTTGAATTAACTTGAGTTAAAGTAGGCTCTGTTCCATCTTCAAGCGAAATTTTTTGGGAATGACTTATTTCTGAAATTTACGAGTTTTAATAGTATGGTCAGAATTGAAATCAAAAACATAACATTTATGCTCTACTTTCGTATCGAGCACTATTTTTTAAAAATAATTACAAAAATACTAAGGAACTTTGGATTATTTACCAAACCAGTTTCTTTCCTATTTTCTACAATATTTTCACACACACACACACACACATATATATATATATATATATATATATATATATATATATATATATATACTGAAGAGGCAGAATATAATATATATATATATATATATATATATATATATATATATATATATATATATATATATATGAATATATATATGTGTGCGTGTGTGTGGTGTGTGTCTGTGTGTGTGTGGTAAAAGTATTGGTAAAAATAACACAAAGCCCGCCAAATTAACAAATAAGCGATAAAGAGAAAAAACCAAGAGAAAAAAATGATAATCAAGGAAATATGAACTAAGAAGAATAGATCAAACGATAGATCCCTACCTAAACACTAATAGATAGTACTTTGTTTAAATAACCAATACATAGCAATTATGCTAACCAGCGACACGATTCAAAAAGTGATGAAGTTCAGACCGCGACTCCAGTTTGACGCGTTCGTTCTGCTTGCCTGATGATCGCGGTATTGTGAAATTCTAGTAGTGGTCTGAACTATATATATATATATATATATGCCTCTTTGCCTCTTTAGCCAGCTTTCCCTGACGATCCGCTTAGGTGAAACCTGGGTAGGTTTGGCTGGCTCACTAGGTTTATCTATCTATCTATCTATCTATCTATCTATATATATATATATATATATATATATATATATATATATATATATATATATATATATATATAAAAAGAAGAGAAGAGAGGTGCCGCAAACGTTTCTGGTTGTAATGTGGATTTATTTAGAAAAAAATAATATGCTTTGTTTTCCATAATTTTACTACACGTGTTTCTGGTCACGCGACCCTCTTCTGGTAAAATCGGAGATTTCCACATATTATTAAAAATAATTAATTTTTTCCTTATGTTTTTCAATGTTAAATATTCTCGATATGAGACAGTTTCTGTTTTTGTGTTAGTAATCCGAAATTCTGTCTTGAATTGACAATGAAGAGTTCTGCGCGAAGGGTCATAAAACAATTAAGGTTGGTCCAAGCGAAATGATGAATTACTTAATTGTTTTATGACCCTTCGCGCAGGACTCTTCATTGCCAATTCAAGACAGAAATTCGGATTACTAACACAAAAACAGAGAATGTTTCATATCGAGAATATTTAACATTGAAAAATATAAGGAAAAAATTAATTATTTTTAATAATATGTGGAAATCTTCGCTTTTACCTGAAGATGGTCGCGAGACCAGAAACACTTGTAGTAAAATTATGTAAAACAAAGCATATTATTTTTTTCTAAATAAATCCACATTACAATCAAAAACGTTTGCGGCACCTCTCTTCTCTTCTTTTTAATATACATACTTTTCTCTCGTTGGAACCACTACAACCTCTTTCTTTTATATATATATATATATATATATATATATATATATATATATATATATATATATAATCATTATGAGTTAAAAATCAAATGCATATCAAATATGAATCGGAAGCCGACAAACAAAATCGAAATTAGTCAGATAAAGAACAAATACGAAAGTAGGAAGATAATCTAAGTTATATCTGTCTAATACAAAGAGTACGTATATAAAGCAAATGGTCCCAGATTAAATGGAGTACCACCCTACTACGCTGGCTGACCACGCAAAGACAAACTAGAAATTTTTTAAACTTACATACATATAGAATTATCTACGTGATACATGACTGACCAATGACAATCGACCCAAACAAAATTGAAAATACCAAAGTTCTGTCTTTTTGTCTGTTTCCTCTCAATCTATGAAGAAGTTTTAATAAAAATGAAACATTTTAGATTGATAACCCTCCTATTTGTTCTTTATCTTATCATATATATATATATATATATATATATATAGGGGTGCGATTAGTAAATTGTCGGCATTTTATATATTTAATTTCGCGCTTGCGCATTGCTTGTTTTTGATTTTGCTGATTGCATAGTATAAAAGGGTCCGTCGTACACCGGCTTTGAGAAAAAGATCACGATGACGCAATTCATTCCGTCAGTAATTTGGCAACGGTATGATGTACACCTTGGCATTCTCACCGGAACCTCCAATACGAAAATTTCAGAGTGCTTGGGTGTCAATCTGAAGACAGTGCAGAGGATTCGGAAAGCGTTGGATGAGCCTAATGGTTATTACGAAGGTACGGCAGAAAAATTATACTGATTGTTCTGATAAAAGGATAACTCCCAAATTTCTTAGTGAGGGCCTCTGACTCAACTAGGAGGCCTAAATCACGTGCTTTGAGGAGGTAGTACTGATATTAATCAAGAGGGAGACTGCTGGAAGAACTTATATCTGCAACAGGACTTTGAAACATGCCAAACATCCAGAACCCAGTCATGCCTATCAGACAAATTTCTATGACCACATCTCCCATTAGATTTCGCCATCTAACTCCCCAGATTGCAATACCCTTGATTATTATGTATAAGGCATATTTGAGAAAGAGACCAACAAAATTCCTTGAAACACGAAAGATGAATTAAAAGCAAGGATTATGGCAGCATTCACCAACTTAAATAAGGAGACCGCTCAGAAAAGTTGCCGGACATTTCAAAGTCGTAGCTGAAGTCAATGGCGATTTTAATTAAATTACTCTGTCAAGATATTTTTGTGTAATTTTGCCAAATATATTTGTTAAAAGGAAATGTCAATGTTATTTTCATTTTTACTTAATTTAGACGACAATTCATTCATCACAGCCCGTCTCTCGCTCTCTCTGTCTCTGTCTGTCTGTCTGTCTCTCTCTCTGTATCTCTCTCTCTGTATCTCTCTCTCTCTCTCTCTCTATCTATCTATCTATATATATATATATATATATATATATATATATATATATATATATATTATAAATTAATTGATTTAAAATATGGTTTTTCCGCTACACAGTTCTAACCATGTTTCAAAAATGGAAGGTCCGAATTTAATTTTGTAATTAAATTAAAGACATTAGTTCCATTTCATCCTCAAGCCACAATTTTGGAGTATCTTTTTATATATATATATATATATATATATATATATATATATATATATATATATATATATATATATATATATATATAACTCGTATTAAATGATATTCTCGTAACAGAAAGTAAAAACCTTAATAATTTTAAATTATATCTCCGTTCATGAATTTAAAAGGAAACAATGAAAAAGGTCTTGATTTACAGTAAAATCACAAAAGAAAATATTTTCTGTAAATTTCCGCCTTTGTCCTCTATGTACTCAAACAAACGATACTGTAGGGGCATCGTGATGTATACATTCTTCTTTATACTTTTATTATTATTACTAAATGACGCTAGTTTATAAATATGCAAAGACTAATTGCTAGATACATGCATCAGATTTTGATAAAATTAGACAGTTCAGGTCGATTAACCCAATCGTTAAGACGGTTTTCAATTGAGGTGTTGGATTAACGCTACCGCACATACGATAATCACAGACGGTACGATATTTGAAAGGCTCTTCCTTTTTCCCTTTGACTTTAGGAGAAGCAACACACGTTTCTGTTTGCTTCCATAGAGAGAATACATGTAAATACTTCATAGAATAAAGATTGTATTGAGCTGTTCATAAATTCAGCTTCGTCTCTTTTTTTATCCTTGTTTAAATTCCATGTTTCATGCACATTTTACCCAAACTCACACTAGTCCGCCAAATAATTTTAGCAGGTCAAATCTAACAGGAGGCATGAAATCACACTTTCCATTCCCACAGCAAAATGGGATTTCCAAGTCGCCTTGGTTGCCTCATTCTTTAAGATTAAAAATAAAAACAACCCTCACCTCACCTGTCGGAGTTAATTCCTCCTTGATTCCCTAATTGTTCACTAGGGGTCGCTCTCCCTACACTATAAATACTGGGCGATTTCTTGCCTCGTTCTATTTTTACTTTGCATTTCAACGGACACATTTCAAAAATGTGATCTCTCGCAGAGATCTCCGTTTTGCCCACTTGTGTGAAAACGCCATGAAACACACACATACACGTACGTACGAACATTCATAAAAATACAAACTCTTTACGTTCACGCACAAACACAAATGATTATGTATTTGTCTATTGTAAATCCTGTTTAATACATATATGATGTCTGAATCGTCTTCAAGAATCGAGAGCACGATCTAAAAGGTCAGCCAATCTAACAGTGATCTCATCTCACAATCCTCACAATTGCTCCTTTGTAAATCATTAGCGGGCTTAAATGCCACTTAAGATTATCGCACAAACTTTCATAACAATCAATAAGCTGCCAGATCCCCATACGTCGAAACCGACGGGAGAGTCCATTATATATATATATATATATATATATATATATATATATATATATATATATATATATCGGTCTTGTTTGTTTTCTTTACATCTTCGGTTGGAATCAACTTGAGTCCGCCATATTCTTGTAGTGGACTCTCTTCTATCCGGAGTTGCACACGTGTTCCTAATTTAACAACACGTAAACACACCCGACCATGCGGTTTCACTTCTACTTGCATTCATGGACACAGAGGCACCATGAATCATCATTTGGCGACATACACAGCTGGTTACGGTCTGACTACTGTTGTATTGAACGAAATATTTCAAGTAGCACATTGTCTCAAGACAAAACATGCTAATACTAACACCTCAAATCATTTAAGTTGAAAAGCCACGAGAGCCATGCATGGTGTCTCATCACGAAAATTTGATCATTATTTACAGAAACCATTATTTTGTGCTAACAGTATACTTCGACTCTTTCTAGCTATTGTTCTCATCTTTGTTACAGATATTCTAGACACGAAGTTTCCGCCTTCGGCCATCGTCAGGTGTTCATTATATTAGCTACATATGGGATATCTTATATGTGTAGCTTATTGTGTTATTTTTGTTGCTGCAATGCCGATTCTTGTTCGTTTCTGCTGAACCACAGTATATTGTTTCACCACTTGAGGACGTTGTATGCATCGACAAGCATAAGGTAAAACCAAATCAATGAATAGATTAGACAGCTTAGATAATGAACAGACTTTGAGAGTGAAATCTTAACGGAATTACTACTGGAGTCAAAAGTCGATGTTCTTTTTACATATACTAGTATAGGAAATAATCGATTGTAAGTAAGGGTTTTCCTATTAAATAGAAAGAAAAAAGACGGATTTGAAATTAAGAGATGGTCGGAGGAATAATTTAAATATTTTTCTTTTTTGGTGGGCGTGTCGTCAGATGGCGCGTTCGAATGAAAAAAAATTGAACTGATAAAAGAGCAGAGAATATAAGGTTGCTAGCGGAAAAGGTTGAACGAGTTAGCTGAAAAGAATGAAGAAACGGTTCAGGATATAAGAAAGATAAAGAAAGAAATAGATATAAGAGAAAAAGGTGAAAGAAATATAGAGAAAAAGAGAAAGAAAGAATGCTAGAGAAGAAAGAGAAAGAAAGAATGGAAGAGACAGAGAGAGAAAAGAAAGAAAGACAGAGAAAAAGACAGACAAAAAAAAAGAAAGAGAAAAGAAAGATAGACAAAAGAAAAAAGGAAGATAAAGAAAGACAGACAAAAAGAAAAAAGAAAGATGAAATAAAAAGACAGACAGGCAGACAAGAGAAAGAAAAAAAGAAAGGATGAAAAAATAAAAACAAAAAAAAAAGAGGGAATACAATTGGGAGACAAAAAGAAGAAAAGAGTAGATATAGATGGAATTAAGCGTTTAAAAAGAAAAAAAAGCGGAAAGGCAAAGAAATGAAATAAAAACGAAAAGATTTCCTCAGATCAGAAAACGAAATAAATGCAGAAGGTATTAAAGACAAATCAAGATAAAGAGAACCAAAACAGCAAAAAGCAATTGAAAGAAACTACAAGAGTAAAAACTTTAAAAAAAAAAATAAGTCAATACTGGTGGTAATGGAGGGGGGGTCCTACCGGCTTTCAGATGTTGCATGCATGCTACATTAAGTCCGCCATTACGGAGAGGATTTTTTTCTTTTATATTTGGGAGGTGGATAAGGATGTAGAAGGTCATGATGCCAGCTATTAGAAGGTGCCACAAAGTCTGCGCTTCTGATCGGGGAAATCGTAGAGGGACCTCGCAGAAATAAATCAGCAAGTCAGAGATTAGCGCCGAGGTCCTCCATTCGCGCTCAACTAGCTGACGAGTTGATTCATTAGAAGAAACGCAATGTCCCTCCCCAACTCCCCGAAGGAATCAGCTCTTCGCATCTTAATGTTCTGCATTTTTTTCACTTGCGAGAGTAGGGCAAAATAGACAGGTGAAATAAACAAGGTAAAAGAGTGTGTGTGAGGGGGGGGGATACGTACAAAATAATGTAAGTTACGAAAATTAATTATTGATAATTGCTGCAAAATAAAAAAAAAATGGGATACTGTTTTTATTTGTATTTGTTTATTTACTTTTTGCTTTATTCTGAACAACAAAAAGAAAAAAAAAATCGGCTTCTTCCCATAGTAAACAATATTCGAATTTTACCAAGGAACTGGAAAATATCTGGATCTTAACAGAGAATTGGACAATATTTGTATCTTGCTAGAAAAAAAATCTAATTTTTTTTTTTTTTTTACAGTATGGTTCAACCTTTACTAGGCCCTGGGGTAGAGGATATGTTAGGAGACCATTTGTGCGTATAGGAGTGGAAGATAAGAGTGAACTCTAACTTTGGACAGGTCAAGATTGTAGTGATCGGGGTAACATCCTACTGCCAGTCGGTTCCACAGGGCAGTGATTCGCAGGAAGAAGCTGTTCGAGTGGAACTTACTTCTCAACGATGGAATATGGAGGAAATGTGGGGCGGTTTGCTACTATGTAAGTGTCATGGCGTGTTCTTGCCGGAAGGGAATGTGGTTCTTCTGAGCACTTTCCATGGAAACAGCGGTAGATCATCGATAGGCTAGCCACATTCCGCCTGTGGGAGAGAGGTTGGAGGGTGGAGAATAATTCGTCACCCATAAGAGCTCAGAGAGGCTTTTGGATTCTTTCAAGGCAGGAATTCATATTCGGACTATTGCCCTCATCTTTGTTGTTTTAATCACAATGTTTCGCTCGGAATAAAATTTAGTCCGAATATAAACTGTGTGAATAACAATGAGTTCTAATCCAACAAATTTAGTCCCAAATTATCGAATCGGTACGGACCCGATGTGATACACCAATGGAGGAGGTCTGTGGGTTATCCAGATTGATATACACGTGAAAAAAGCCGGAAGTTACCAAGATTGATATGCATCTGAGGAAAGCCGGGACGTTGTGCTAAAAACAACAAAGATGTGGACAATAGTCCGAACGCAAATATTATAAAAAAAATTGTTAATTATCTAATATGATTTCTGATGACCTTTGGCGCAAGTTACACTTATACAGCATTTTATTTCCAATAATTTTATTGTTTAGCTGCGATGCAAATCATAAAAGCCACAAATAAAGTTTACCTTCAGTGATATTCGATGACATCAGTGGTCGTATCTAACTTCATCTATACCATTTTTGAAGTTAGAAGATATATTTTTACACTTCATACGATTTCAATATCTCAAGATCATATTATTAAAAATTGCTTCATTTGGTTAAAAAGTGAATACTGCACCTGTTAATGATAATTTCAAATAATATCCTGACTTCATATCAAAAGATAGGCCAGTGGATCCTGGCACGGACACGCAAGCTGAAGTTTTATTCATAAGGATATTTCCCAGGTCTCCCCACTGAGACAAGATGTAAGACAAGGTCGGGTTTAACGTGGTGTACCTGAGCGCGAACACCTGGGCCAACGACAAAATTTACCCAGCCCCCCGCAAACACCGATTGCGCTGGCATCTGTATGATTACAGATCCCTCCTTTAGTGCAATGTAGCGGGAGCTGTTCGGCCAGCTGTCTCTCCCACCCAAACCGACCGAGAACCTCACAGTATTAATTTTTTCTTTGTTAGCGGACAGAGCCACAACTTTGTCTCACTCTGCACAAAGACAGAGACGTAATATACGCAATATTTAATAAGCTGTGCTGATATAAAATGGTTTCCACTTAATTGTATAATTCTAACGAAATGCATTCAATTCAATATATGATTCAGTCAATGGTTATTCCTTTCATCTTAGCGATACTACTCTTTCAAATTACGTACAAAGAACACATGTCAAAATGTCTAGTGCTACAAACCACATTTGATAATGTCTGATAAAGCCATTTGATATGTTGTTCCCATGCAATTTTCTCGAATTACACCCTTGTGCAAATTAATTGAAACAAAACGAATCATTCCCTTATTATTTACTTTTTTTTTTTGCATTTTTCCAATGAAACATGACCCAGTGCACATGTTAGAACTTTGTATGTGCATTCCACGAAGTCGTTCCTTGCAGATTGACCACAGATTCTCGATTGAATTTAAATCAGGACAGTTTCCTGACTAGTCGATAGTACTTTGATTTGCTCACTGGTAAGGTTTGCCAGTGCATTCGTGCAGCGTTACAATTTTCTTACGTTTCCTTGGAGTAACGCCTATCACAGACAATGACCGTAGGACAACTAATTAACATTCCCGACAATAGTGTCTGGGGGTGTTAGAAATCTGATGCAATCACGGATGACGCAATATTTTTCAAGGCCAAACAAATTTTATCATGCACCCCGAAAATAGATTCATATTGCTGCACAACACTGCAAATGACCTAATCTGAGGGGGAAAAAATAGTGGCTCTAAAACTGACCTTATGTTGAAAGAAAGGAAACTAAAGCTGTTGTTTCAATTAATTTGCACAATGATGTTGTTTAACCTCTATGGGATATTTAATGTCGAAATTTAAATATTTTGAAAATAATTTTATTTATTTTTGGATAATAATGGTTTCAGTGATACAAGTCTTACTGATTTACCCATCCCTGGGTGGAGAAGTGGATTCATGCCTTCCCAAAGGTAAGTGAATGTAACTGAAACTCGGCTTTCATTATCTATTACACCACTCACACATCCAAGTTTCCAGTATTTCCAATCGGACACCCGTCTAGGTACTGACCAGGCTTGACATTGCTTAACTTCAGTGTTTGTACGGAAACCGGTGTTTCAACGTGATGTGACGGTAAGCCCGAATTCATTGTAAATTGATCGATATATATGTCCGCCAAATATAAAAATTAGATAAATAAAAATAAATATCCATGAAAAATATTGTTTTGCTTCTTTTATAAAATCTCAGTTTTATGAGTTTTGCAAGAGTTTATGCCCTTTCCAGTTATCAGGAGGAAGAGATGGATTCTTATTCTTTCCAAGGGTATTAGTGCGAAAGTGAATGCAACGACCTCGTTTGACCGATTTCTCTTCTCGAGTCGCTTATACCATCCGAACATGCACAATTATCAGAAAAAAGATATAAATTTATCTTGTTAAAAGACTTTTTTAATATTTTATATGGTGATAATATTTTTTGTTAACTATTGAATCTGTAAATGTTAATCTACTGCATACGATGCACGATCTAAAAGTATTTTTTTTAAATCGGTATCACTCTATATATATGCAGTAAATCCACTAAGATGCAAGGGGTTATAGGGTGTGTGAGAATTAGGAACAGAAACATTCATAATGAGCGGGATGAGAAAAGATTAATCAAGAGGACAGCAGATAGTGATTGATATTGCATTTAAATTTTTGCCGTTTAAAATTGTCTGGAAAGCTTGAAACCGGAATGAAGTTCAAGAAAAGAAACTGTTAGCATAGAAGTTACGGTCACATCTAGCCAGCAGAACTGGAAATTGATGAGATCTCGACGCCAGTCGAGTACTGCGCTTAAATAAAAAAAACAAAAACAATGCTTATCTTTTTTTTTTTTTTTTGTAAAACCTATACAGATACATAGATCTGATTATAAAATTACAATGTTGCAGAAAATAGGTTTTTATTTAAAAAATCACTCCTTTGTATTTAGTCACCAACATTATCCTTTAAAAAAAAAAAAAAAAAAAAAAAACTCTTTTTGTATGCTGGAATGTTTGAAATCTGCATTGTCGTCACTGCTGAAATGCTTTATCCAAAACCTAACTATACTGCTATCCACTGTTTGGTCTCCTCAGACATTCAATAAGTTTCCATAAATGGGGCATTTTTTACCTCGTTGAAGATTTTCATGCATACCTCGGCTAAGCCAGCACTTCCTTTTTACCAATAAGGTAAAAATTAATTGCAGTTTAATAACGGGAAGATTTAAGCTCATCTGTCATACGACGAATATTTGTTATAACGTCGTGAGCAAACAGAATAAAATAGGGTGACCTACATTCAAGCTCACGTATGTATGAATGCAGGCGCACGATGGAGTGATTAGAAGGTTTGATTTCCGACCAGGAACCCCGATTTCGAACCTCGCTATAGTCGAAGGAAAAATCTTGGAAATATAGTTCAAATATGGATCGTAATCCGACAGAATGGTAAGATAAAGAACAAGCAGGAAACGTTTATCAATCTAACATGTACTGACTTTTATTAAAACTTCCTCAGAGACTGAGATATGGAGAAAAAGAAGAAAGAAAATCTGGTATTTTTACATTTGTCAATCATAAAATTGCCGATAGACGAGTCATCTCTCCTTGAATTCGGAACGCCACAAATTATACTACCGTTGGTTTAAAAGCGTCGAATGTACGTGATACACGATTAAGCAATAGAGGAGACATAGATGAACTTTTGTGTGTGTGTGTGTGTGTGTGTGTGTGTGTATGTGTGTGTGTGTGTGTGTGTGTGTGGCAGCACATTACCACTTCTTATAAAACTAGATAATCTATTTCAGATTTCTGTCTTAATTTCTCTGCAGGTAAATCTATGCGACAAATCTAAAAATGGGCAAAACAGAGGCCCTAGCTGTCATAAAATATCTACAAAAGAAAAGTATGATACCCAAGGAAATCCATGAGGACATGATACAGATACTTACTGAAGCCTTCCCTTCCTATCTAACGGTGAAGAAGTGGGCTGCTGAATTCAAGCGTGGTGGAAACAGCACAGAAGATAACCCTCAGCCAGGTCGTTCAAAAACCTCAACTACTGATGAACAAGCCGATGCTATGCACCGTATGGCTTTGGATGGCATATGTCTTATGGTACAGAAGATGGCTAAGTCCATAGGCATTAGTTATGGTTCGGTCCATACTATTTTCACTGAGATCTTGGGGCTGACCAAACTGTCTTCAGCTGGGTTCCAAGAATGTTGGCGCCAGAGCAAAAGCTGAACAGGGTTGACATTTCCAGGACATTTCTGATGTGCTTCCCTGAAAATTTACACCGTAGATTAGTAAAACTGAGTTCACCACATCGAACCTGAATCAAAGATTCAAAGCAAGCAGAGGAAACACCTTGGTTCTCAACCCACAGGCAGCGTCTGTTAGCAAGGTAATGGCTTCTTTTTTTTGTGGGGGGGGATTCAGAAGGTATAATCATGACAGCCTACCTAGAAAAGGGGAAAATAGTACTATGTACCAGTGTTTAGGCAACAGAAAGAAACAATGAAGTCGAAGCGAAGAGGGAAGTTGATGGTAGGTCTGCCCTTGCTTCAGGATAAAGCGCTCGTTCACACTGTTAAGTTTGCCGTAACTGAGCCAGCCCACTGTGGCTTTGAATTGCTACCTCACTCATACTGCGCGACTATATTGAAAAATACGGAAAAACTGTCTTGTTTCTCCAATTTCTTCTGGGTGAAGTTTAATACATTTTTGAACGACCCTCGTATGAACAGACTGATGGACGGTTATATACTCCAATTTACATATATTTATTCAAAATTATTAGGTTGGTGCAAAAATAATGACGTAATAATGTCGTTTTTTGACGTATTTTTAACGTCAAAAAACGACATTATTACGTCATTATTTTTGCACCAAACTAATAGTACAAAACGTTTATATTTTAGGAGATTCATGTTTTAAATTAAAAATAAAAAAAATATGGCGGTAATCTCGAACATACTTGACTCTGTAAATGATCGTTGCTTATTCTCGTTTTCAAATTATTTAGAATGAATGTAACAAAAAAAAAAAACAAAAAAACCAATGTTGGGATATTTTTTATGAAGCAATAAGCAAAGTAAACAATATGACAAAGACGACAGCATAGATTGGCTGGGCTTCGCATTCGCAAAGGGCATTCCAACAATCAAACACACTCCCACTTGAATTTCTGATTTTCTAAATTTTTTGTAGTCAGATTCTCCCAGCCAACACTAAAATCAAAATAAAAACAACTGATACAAATAATGACATACACCCACATATAGGTGCGCAGTGGGATTAAAAATATTTTAACATTTCTACAGGAGTACCTCTGTTCAAAAAGGGGAGGAAACCGATAGTAGTTTTATCATCCCCTACTATTCGTATAAATTGTCCCTTGAAGAAACCTCTACATCGAGTGGATCCCGGGTCTTGTACAGATGAACCTTACTGTAATACATATTACATAATTCTAATGAACGCTCAGCACACTGGCAACCGTTTTGCATATAAAAGCACAATTAAAAAGTAATTATGGTAATGGATAACAACGCATAACTTTATATAAATACTTATATTAATGAAGAACATATGGCTTTGTATTACTTGCACTCCTGAAGATGATCTTGACAAAAGATCGAAAGTACTTGGGAAGTGAAGAGAAAAGAAATTTAAAATGCTATAGCACATTTCTATCATCCTTTACACGGAAGGTTATTCGTGAGTATGAATGGATTTTGTTAAAAATTAGCAGACATAATGTCTGTAATTTATTCAATCAGACATGCCTAAAAGAGAATCTGCTGCCTAAATACACACACACACACAGACACACGCACACACACGCACTCATATATATATATTAGGTTGGTGCAAAAATAATGTCGTTTTTCTTTTGAAGTTGAACGTCAAAAAACGACATTATTTTTGCACCAACCTAATATATATATATATATATATATATATATATATATATATATATATATATATATATATATATAAGTCGTTTGAGAGAACCCTTTCTGCTTTCTATCAGTATGGACGATGCTAACCTCCCGGGGGAGGACTCCGTTTATTGTTTTCTTTTCCACTGCCATGAAGTGTAAAGTTTATACTGAATCAGTTGCTAGGCCTTCTGCTAGGAAAGTTGGTTCAGTGTAACGGGTTAGACAGTTTTTCTGGACATAATCCATCTTAAATATTTACATATTTATCATTGGTCCATACTGAGAATATTGCTGTCCCATATCGTCCTGGCGTTCCTGTTATATATTCAGAGATCCTTGATTAAATCTAAAGAACCTGGCATTTCGGTTTCTGTTAAAATTCCAACCGCCGCAATATATTTTCGCTGTGCCTTTTCTATAAATACTGTCATGGTAATTGTTCTGATGAGCTTTCCTCTATGGTAGCTGGGCTATATCAATTTAATTGCCGTACTAGATTGGCAGCAACAACTTATTTTATAGCTGAAATGGCTAGAGGTAACTAAGTTTCTTTTCTCTCACTTCTCTCTTGTGGAATTCTCGTTTTGTTTCTTTTCTTCAACTCAAGTTGATTTTTAAAAAAGTATATGCAATGTCAATCGTTATGTTCTATATTCTTAATTTCTGTTCTTTTGCTCTTTAATAAAGTTTTTTTCACACATTTTTTCACACTGCGTCTGAGTGGTTTTGTTGCCTTGCTTGGGATGAATTTATCGATATATATATATATATATATATATATATATATATATATATATATATATATATATCAGTGGCAACTCGAGGTCATTGTCGTTTTCTGTACAATCTTTAAATATACGATTGGTATAACTTAGATGCTAGAATGATTCCTTTACTCTAATTATTTTTTTTTAAATCTCTGTGAATGAAAGTAAAAAAAAACACATTTTGGTATTTTAATATTTATTGAAATAATTCTATTAAAATAAACGTTTATTTAAAAAAAAATTACAGTCATGTAAGAAAAACTAATGGGTGTGTGTTTGAATATATGTCTATGCGTTAGTGTGTTTATGTATCTCTTACTGAATTATAATCTTATTTATTGTACCTTTATGAGCATTACTGCTGACTAATATCTTGTTTCCTCAACACTACCCCAATCATACTTCTCAACCCAACCCTCCAGTCTACGAGATAAGTTGCTTTCTTTGATTTTCGGCGACTTCAAGTCGGACTCAATTTCATTTGCTCGATTCTTCAATTGATATATACCTTAACTGTACGTAATAAATTATTAAAATCGACATTTGAAAACAATAAGATGAAATAAAAATGTGCTCTTTGAAAAATATGACATCCAAGTCATTAGAAATTTTTAAAAGATTATTTGTAAAATTAAAGCAACAAGTACATTGCCTATGAAGTATGTCTCCTAGCCAAGCTAATCTTATTTCATTCTATTTTTACCTACTTTGCTTGTTTGTTTTTTCTTTCTTTCTGTTTTATTGTGAACAACATCAACGAAATGTGTTTCGGTCAATATTTCGGGGTGCGGAGTTAAAACAATTAATTTTGAATACAGCTGAAGTCAAGAATGAAAACGACGCACTACGAAAGATTTTCTTGGTTTGAAACAGATATACGTGAATGTTAATTCACTCGGGCTAAGCCCGACAAGACCGACCCTCGGATTCGCTATATATATATATATATATATAGATAGATCGATAGATAGATAGATAGATAGGGGTGGAGGGAGGGAGAGAGATGAGATGAGATGAGTATTTTTGGCTTTCATAGCCTATTATCGAAAAGATTTGTTTTTGTGCTATATCAATTTCATCATTTTCAAATTAGTTTGTGTTATTGTGTTGTTCTCATATATATATATATATTAGGTTGGTGCAAAAACAATGTCGTTTTCTCACATATGTTACTATGTGAGAATACGACATTATTTTTGCACCAACCTTATATATATATATATATATATATATATATATATATATATATTGTGTGTGTATGTGTCTGTGTGTGTGGCCTTTTATAAAGAAAGAATGTAATGTGTAATAGAAGAAAAATAATCAAATGTATCTCAAGGCATTATTTATTTAAAATTACCGTTTCTTTAATATTATTGTTTTCTCTTTAGTCGAAACTCTCCGGTGTCTTTTGTATTCTTTGGCTGTTCTCCAAGAAACACATGATCTAGTGGATTAAGATGTTGCTTAAATCCTGTGTGGTTTTCTGACTAATCGTCAGTTCAATCTCCAAGTGGAGTTGTGCATAAAAGCCTCGTTCACTAGATCAAAGGAAGAAACAGACACGCCACGCAAAGGTGAACAGACCGGATAGTACGGAACGATATCCTTAACGCTCATTTGCAAGTATTACTTACCCTTCTACTGCATATTTTTTGAGGTAACTCTGTTGTAAATTTTATTCAATATAATTTTTACTGATGCCATAGCAGGATATAAAAACACAACCATGAAATTTAAACGCACTATTTTTAAGTAATAAGAGTCACCTGCATTGGCAGGACAAATGTTTGATAAAAAAAAATGTCGATTTCATATAATTACTGTTTAACTAGCCCCAAGCAGATAACGCATAATGAAAACAATCTACCCAGATAGGTTGAATCAATCGTACAGATTAAAAGGTTATCGAATACAACTGACATATGGAGAAGGCCGGAAAATGCAACAGCCGAAATGATGTGAGTATGACAAACAAGATGATTATACTATTCTGTTTAAAAAGCTATCTAATTTGTAAGAGAATGAAAAAAAAAATTCAAAAATATATTGTTTTCTTTAAATTAACTCGTTGAAATTGTCAAATTAAAATTTATCTTTTCTGCTTAACAAGTTTAATATTAAAGTAGGCGATAAGCAGAATCAGTCTTCCTAGAAGACATGGACAGGAAATTATAGCGTGGAAGATTTAAATAAATAAAAAAAAAAAGAAAAAGAAAAAAAAGAACGGAATGTCTATTCATCATTTGTCGGGTCTCTATTTGACTCGAGTGTTTATAAAAGATGTAAAAAGGTCAAGTAGAACCCTCATGAAAATCACAATTGAAACACACCCACATATTCTCCCCCCAGCTGTTGACACAGAATCGTTCGAGCACAGGAAGGACACCGACAGAAGTACATAAAAAACTAGACCATTCATCAGATGAATAATATAAGGGCCGGTGATACATAAATATTCGGTGATGTTGATCATGAGCAAAAAACTTACGTGTACAAACACGTGTCCCCTGTCGTTATTAAATTCAACCTCTTGTAATACAACGGCCTGGCTCACAAAACTAGCTGCCATTATCTATCTCATATATATATATATATATATATATATTAGGTTGGTGCAAAAATAATGTCGTTTTCTCACATAGTAATATATCTGAGAAAACGACATTATTTTTGCACCAACCTAATATATATATATATATATCCTTGTGCGTGTATGTGTGCGTGTGTGTGCGTTGTGTGTGTAAATGTAAATGTGTGAGTGTGTCTATAGAGATATAGATGTATAATTCAATTAAAAAAACGGCAAATTAATTATTTCCTAACAAACGCTTATAGGAATAAAAAGTCCTCAATGCCACTTTAAATCAGAAAATGAGAGCAATTTAAGACAAAATTTCGTAGAAAAAATTGCACAGTTTAACTGAAGGTTAAACCATTTAATTTGTTGTAAAGAACGGTTTTTCCATTGACACCGTTATTATTTTGTACAAGCTTCAAACCCTCGGCAATGTTTTTTATTGTACCTTTATGAGCTTTACTGCTGACTAATATCTTGTTTCCTCAACACTACCCCAATCATACTTCTCATCATTAGAATTTTAATATAACTAATATATGAAAGGGAATTTAAATGTTTTCTTTGTTATTTGAGAATTTACGACAAAAAATATTAAACACTATTTATTTATTAGATTGCTTATTTACAAGAATGATTTCATATTTACAAGAATGATTTCATATTTACAAGATTCTAAAAATGCTAACCAATACAATGCAGTGTTTATCATTCACCAATTTATAAAGAAAGAAATAGGGAAACAATTTGTTTTAGTCATCAATTTTTAAATTTCGAATCGATTGGCAATTAGCCAATGTTTTGCCAATCATTCCAAAGGACACAATTCGTTGAAAATTTTGTAGGTTTTTGTAAATTTTTAAATAAAAATATATTTCAAACTTATTGCTTTATAAAATGTCAATTAAGAAATCTTTATAGAATGACAAATAAGAAATATTTATAAAATGGTAAATAATAAATATCACATTGTAGTTCATATATTTTTATAAACGTGTAGATGAACAGTGCCGAAGAACTCCTGGTAGTTTGAAGTAATAGCAGTGTCAACAGAAAAAAACAAAAACAAACATCATCATGATAAATCGTTTTTAGGTGGACACAAAGGTGAAACATTGCCAAAAAATAACCTTCCGTTATTACGTTTTTACCACCTCCGGTGTCTTCAGGAAGTAGGCTAAAATTTCTATTTCGTCTCCATTCTGAAACATTCTATTATACCGACACCAACTGTTGGTGAGGGAATAGAGGGGTTACTTTTATAAAGCTTTCTCTCCTGCTATCCCGATCACTGCACGCTTAACTTGTTCAAGCCTAGGGCTAACCGTTATATTCGCCACATATACTCATAAGCTGTGCCTCTTACCCCTGACTCTGTAAGCATCTACCTCGACTGACTCTTGGAAGTTCTATAGGGTAAACGTTATTGTAAAAGAAAAATTGTGAATGTAATTTACTAAAACGAAACCGCATTGAAAGAATAAAACTAACTCCGGTCTACTACGATTAAAAAAAGACCGAATTTATTGCCTATTCTGACTGAAACAATGTAGGATGTATAAACTTCGAATTCATTTTATTTTTATGCAAGGCGGGAGTGCTATTGCTTCGCTGGGGATTAAGTAGAATGAAGATGAGAGAAAAAACTGAGTCTAGCGGAAATGAGTAAAGGATAAAAGATGATCGGGGTTCAAGATATCTGAAGATGACAATTGACGTTGCATTAATTTTTTGAAGATTGTAGTTATCAGGGAAGCAAGTAAACGGAAGGGAATTCCACAGGCGGGAAGTGCCGGAAAGGAGGCTTTTGGAGTTGATGCGGTGGTTGCATTTAACTATTTCAATAGTAAACGTGTGTTACCTAGATGCCAATCTTGTAACACGCTTAAATTCATGTAGTCGGGGCATCAAGGAAAAAAGCTTGACAGAACAGTTGTCATGAAAATATTTGTAGAAAAGACAGAGGGAAGCCCATGCGAAATTGACTGGAGTCGAGATGCCAAGTTAGAATCGATTACATTGCAGATCTTTCTTTGGATTGTGTCGAGAACCTCGAGATGTACGGCTGGGGCACGTGACTAGATATGGCAACAGTATTGCAACTCTGAACATTGAATGTTTATATTATAATTGTTTGTTTTTTTTTTCATATTTCAAATTTAACAGTTTGCAAAAGCAATGGATAAAACTAATATTTTTCAAAAGATGGAACACAGATTCCACTTTTTACTTTACAATCTTGTCATTTCAGTAACAGATTCAGCCTAAATTTGTGGGATGAGGCGATATTATTACATGAAAAAATTAGAGACGATACAGTTCCGCAGGAATAGAGAATTAAATATGGTTGCAGTGTAATCACGAGTTCAATCCCTGGGTCGGGTAGTATATATACAGACGAAGTGGGAACCGGACAGGTAAAATATTTTGAGCAGGAGTAAAGAGGCCTTACAAAACGTCCCCAGACATAAATGGCGTAATGAGAATAAATAAAATAAATAAAGGGTTCAGTTTGAAATTCTCAAAAGGTTACTCGGGTTTACAGACTAGAAAAAAAAAGCCGGATAGCCGCCAACACTACCCACATCCACCGAGACGTTAGATTGAGTAATTCATGAGATCATGCAAGAAAAATTTTGTTCACGTGTAACTTCGTTTTTGTAAAAATTGTAGCCATCTTCAATTTTATCGATTTTTCTACCAAAGCCGGGGGGAACCTGGAGATTGAAAAGTTGGTCTTGACTTAACGTGGCAAATTTGCAACAGGTGTATACAATTTCATCGAAATCGGTTGAGAAATGTGTGCATGCATAAATAGCATACACACAATCAACCAGACACGGACACAGACATCTTTTGTTATATATATATGTGTGTGTGTGTGTGTGTGTGTGTGTGTGTGTATGCGCGCACACGCGCAAATGCAGTTGCGTAACTGCAGACAGAACATTTTTTTTTGTCCCGACCCGACATTCAAAAGTACCCGGGAATACATAATAGAAGTTAGTATTAATTTTAGCAAATTTACCCATAACACAAAAAACGGAAATTTGAAAGATATAATATAAAAAATTGACAGAAAAAAATTATTTATATCATCTAACAAAACACGTTTGGGATAATTCCTACTGCCTAAATTCACCTATATATTTGCGCGTGCGCGTGCGTGTGTGTGTGTGCGTGTGTGTGTGTGTGTGTGTGTGTGTTTTCTGTTCATGATATACACGAACCTGCCATATTTTTTTCCATCTCAGACTTGTCTGCTGAATAACTTTCTATTTTCGCATTACAAATACAGCCGCATGATCATTGCATCAAACCATGGAACTAGTGGTCGGTCACTGGGTGACAGAAATTTAATTCGTAATTTAGAAAAGCTCTGCCGTTTAAGCACTTTTTCTTTCTGGTGTGCATTCGCATCAGACGCATTTTAATAGCTGCATATTTCACTTAATATTTGCAAGTTCTACCATGGGTGACTTTAGGGGCTCGGTTCTGTTGTGCACTTTTTTTTTTGTTTGAAAGCATCAGATTTCGAGACTGTGATCCCATTGTTCCTTAGCATTGAGCACTTTTTCACCACACCGGCAAATCATTTAAGTCTTTTTTGTGTGTGTGCGTGGTGGTGGAAAATTTAATTGTTTTAAGTGTGTTTATGAATTTAATTAATATTGGCCAGATGGGTGCTTTGCCCACTCTGCTCCAAGTAAATTTGGTTGGTGTGGATATACACGCACCGATCATATTTTTTCCATCTTAGGCTCGCCTCGGCGTGGGGGAGGTTACCATTTTCGTATCATAGCCGCTGATCATCTGATGATTGCGTAAAAGCATGAAACTGACAGTAATGTTCAGTCATTGTGCGACAGAAATTTAATTATACATATATATATATATATATATATATATATATATATATGCAATACAGAAATTTACCTCATTCGAATAGCTATTTCAACCAACAAGTCTCATGTTGGCATTGTCAACTCAGAACTTTGAACGATATATATATATATATATACATATATATATATATATATATATATATATATATATATGTCTGTGTGTGTGTGTGTGTGTGTGAAAATATATAGAAAATAGTAAATAACTCGTTAGGTAAATAATCTAAAGTTCTTTAGTATATTTTTGTTCTTATTTTTAAAAAACAGTGCTCGATACAAAAGTACAGCCTAAAATTATTTTTTTTTATTTAAAAATATGATTCCTTCGCTACATAAGAGTTCTCATGTTTCAAAACAAGAGCCGAAAATTTCAATATAATTATTTGAATTAAACTGGATTAAAGTACCAAGCTCTGTTCCATCTCCAAGCGAAATTTTTAAATAAATAATTATATATATATATATATATATATATATATATATATATATATATATATATATATATATATATATTTGTTGGTATATATATGTTGGTATATATAATGAAATCTTAAAATCAACAAAAAACAAAAACGAAAGAAATCAAGCCTAAGTCAACTGCCAACTACCACGAGAGAGAAAAGAAGACAAACATAAGAACCATTAAAGAGCCTATCTATGTTTGTTATAATACAAAATACTCAATAATCTAGAAACTTACCTTAAGAAAGCCGACCGAAAAATGAACTGGAATCATATCAATAGATATCGGGCAGTTTAACATTTTCATTTCAATTCTTAGCCGTCTCATTCAAATTTAACCGATGTTTACAAATTTAAATTAGCCCTGGGCATGACGATATTCTACACCCAGTGGCAAGGATCTGACCAGCAGATTGGAGGTTTTGAGTAGCCTGGAACCACCTGTAAATTGTTGTTGTTCCCAGGTCCACCCTGATCCTGTGTGGTAGCACCTGTTAGGGTTCCAGCTATGGGAAATTACTGAACCTTCAAACAAAAACAAAACATTATGATAGTATAGAAATTCATTTTTATATAGCTATGAATAAATAGTGAACCCCAAAACACTGAAGCTTTAAAAATACTTTTTTTAAAATAAAAATACCATCAATATTTATTTATAATAAAATAACAAAGAATACATTTTATCTGCAGTGGAAAGCATGCAGTTGCGTTTAAAATATTTAGATTTCGGCATTAAATAACCCATAAAAGATTTATATTCCACTAAATAAAACCAACCAACTAAACAAAAGTAAATGAAAGACAAAAAAATCGAACTTCAATTTTGCTGGCTCCAATCAATATTAAAATTGCCGCAACTATTCTTGCCAAGCACTTTTATTGATAGAAGAGTTTGAACTTTCTTGCGGAAAATGCTTCGAATTAGTTTTAAATGATTTTCATTTTATATTATAACCGACTTTTACAAACAATTGTACATGCACACATACATACTGACATGAACAAATAGAGAGAGAAATAGAGAGAGAGAGAGAGAGAGAGGGGGGAGTTTTAGCGGGCATAGAAACTAGATCTGATGTCTGTTTAATCTGTTTATTTAGCATGCTAGACTCCCACATCAATTCTCGTGATGGCCTACTTCATTGGATAATCTATAAATCTGATTTTCATCCAATAAATACTCACTTAGATCGATAGATATTTATGAGGCTACACCATGTTTAGCATCAGACCATATTCTCACCGACAGTACGATAACCATTTTATTGTCTTCTTGGGATGTGGCTTTTATATAAAGACATGTGCACACTATCTATTAGGTTGGTGCAAAAATAATGTCGTTTTCTCACATATGTTACTATGTGAGAAAACGACATTATTTTTGGCACCAACCTAATGTTTCGTCCACCCAGTTTCATCTAATTACTTTGAGCTTCCCCTGTTCCTTGTAAAAATAATGTCGTTTTCTCACATAGTAACATATGTGAGAAAACGACATTATTTTTGCACCAACCTAATATATAAATATCTTTATATGTCTGTAATTCTTGAGTTGTGCACATTTCATGCATAAACGCAAATACGGCGTCAGGTCAGTAAGTATTCAGTAATAGTGAATGTCTCGGGGAAACTTTGCACTTATAGAACGCCCGGAGAATTAAGGAAAGTCAGACACAAACTACTGTTTATGAAGGCCAAAAGCCCTCAGACAACAGTGGAAAATTTACGTTCAAATTATCTCCGAAAAACAGAAAGCTATAGAAGAATATACACAAAGAACTACACACACACACACACACACACATTTCTTTGTATATATGGGCATGTGACTGAGTGATTCGAACATTCTTTTTCTGACCATGAGACTCGGCGATCCAAGCGTGCAGCACTTTGGAAAATGTCTGAAAACCATACCATGTGTTGACCAAAGCATTTTGAATGAAATTGGGTAGACGGAACACTTCGAGGAGCCGTCAAGGATTGTGCTAGAAAGAATGCACAAGTCAGCATGACCGAGGATGAGTGTGATGGCCTTGTTCAGACTATTAATAACGCACTCCTTCTCAGAAACTGTAACTAAGATGCACTCATCATAGGTGCCGTACAAACCACAGGTGGGCTTTGTGGGTGTAAGTGTGCCTGAGCAAGCGTCTGTAACAGGGATTGGGTAGCTGCTCTAACAGAAAGGCATCGTTGAATACGAATCTCAATCCATTTTTTTTAAATTTAAATATTGGGATTCTTGATACAAACAAAATTCTTTTAAAGTCACAGCATGCATTGCTATCGTGGCTTTTGGGTAACGCATGAAAAATGCATACGCATACACGTACGTATACACATTCATTCACTATACATACTTTGGACTAAAAAGTGGATGACTATATATATATATATATATATATATATATATATATATATATATATATATATATATATATTCTTTGACTATTAATAATAGTAATAATATTAGCTAAATTCCTTTAAAATGAAACACTTCCGAAATCACCTAAAATTAAATTTTAACCGTGGAATTTAACCAAAATCTATATATATTTCAAATATTAAAATATAGATAAAGATTGTAAAATGTATATATAGTTTATGTACGAGGATAAATGAATTTTTGTGTAAATTATCTCAAGTGTTTCTATGGGATTTTTTTTTTTTTTTGAACTTGTTAATGATCGTATGTATGTAGGGATTCACATGAATACATTTGTGAGACATATATGAATAAATGAAAATTAATATTACCCTCAAATACTATTAAATAATGAAACCTAATCTCTAATATAATAAATAAATTACATTCATAAATTAATTTTAAATATTAAAATAGATGTTATTGATATTTTTTTTTTTTTATATATATATTGTGGAAATACAATTAGTCGGGTGAATAAACTATTAAAATTTTAAATATTTCTTTATGTCCTAGATAAATATGTTTATTACAATAATAGTTATATTTAGTCCTGAAACTATTTACTTAAAAAATTAAAGATTTAAGTTAATAACAAAATTTTTTTCAGACATCGAATTTTCTATCAAACATTGTAAACTATCTTTTACATAATTTTGTTAAAACAAAATTATAACAACTCCATCTCTCTTCCCCCGCTATCTCTCTTTTTACCATAAAACTCGCTTGTATACATTTTCTACATTTCATTTCCGTTTTATTAACCATCTAAAGAGGTCAAGGTTCTGTCACTCCTCCTACTCCAATATAAAACATACTTAAGAGAGATATAAAATTAACCCCTCCCTATACTTTATATTGTCTGTTTAACTACCACTCTCAACCCCCTCTATTAAATTACATAAATTACACTACCCACCAATTTCTAATCCCATTTTTCCTCTCAATTCGTTGTTGGAAGTTTTACCTGATGATCCTGAATCCTTAAAAAAGGATTTAGGTGAAATAAATTACCGTAATGGTACCTTAAAGTGGTTTGTTTTTCATTACACTTTATATATATATATATATATATATATATCTATATATATATATTGAGAGAGAGAGAGAGAGAGAGAGAGATGCGTATTAGTGTCGAGAAGAAACATTTCTTTCTCAAGGAAATGACTTTTTTTTCGTGTTAGTTTTCTTCCTCTTTAGCAAAGTAAGTAAAATACGCGTACATTTAATTAACTAAAAACAAGGAAGACAAAATGATAGAAAATGAGAAGGAAAGAGCGTGATAGAGAGAGAAAAGAACTAGAAAGGAGTAAGAGAAGAAAAAGAAGTGCGAATGAGAGAGAAAAAGAAGGAAAGAGTGGTGACAAATAATGGATAGAAGAAAAAGACGAAAAATGTCTATGTGAGAGAAGATAAAGAAGGAAAGAACGAGATCGATGGAAGAAAAGAGGAAAAGTGTGAGAGGAGTAAAAGAAGGGGAAACAGTGTGAGAGAAATTAAAGAAAGAAAAGAGTGAGAGAGAAATAAAAGCAGAAGGAACGTGGGAGACGGAGAGAAGAAAAAGAAATGTGAGGGAATAAAAGAAGGTATGTGAGAAGGAAAAGAAAGAAAGAATCTGAGAGAGAAGGAAAAGAAAGAGTGCCTGAAGAAAAAGAAGAGGGAAAGAGTAAGAGAGATAAGAAGAAACAAGGGGAAAGAGAGTGAACGCGAGAACAAGACATTGCGAAGGTAAGTGACAACAAAGAGAAATAGACGTGAAACTACGTCAGAGCAAAGATGGCGTCAAAGATGGCGTCAAAGGAGGCTGTGCTTGATTTGTAAATACTTAGGCACTTGAGAAAATAGAAACTCAACAATGCAATTCACTGAAAAGTGAAAAGGAAACTAGTTAATTGTTATTAATGAGCCACTAGAGTTATCGGAATGATGAAGACACAGTGGTAGAAAGGAAATAAATTATGTGCACATATATTTAGCATACACAGAAACACACGTAGCCATCCATGCATACTTGAAAAAAAAAAAAAAAAAAAAAACGCCATATTTAGTATTTGATCCAATTCTGTGGCGTATAATCAAATAAAGTCCTGTTCCACTAGTTCAGACCTTTATGCACCTTATCACTATAAACTTCGCTTGCTACGACATTGTATTCCATACTTATTGCACAGATAATTCATTACAATTTCGACTGTAACTATCATGAGTACCTTGTATTCGGCGAAATCTTAGTAATATATATATATATATATATATATATATATATATATATATATATATATATATATATATTTCACGTAAGGGTATCGTCAGGGATGACGATCCGCTTAGGTGAAACCTTGGTAGGTTTGTCTGGAACTTTAGGTTTAACTAGGTCTGCTCTGCTTAACGTATTGAGCACTTTATTTTGCTTACTCGTATCGGGGTTTCTTTCTTTGGACTTGCATGCTAGACGATTATTTTCGGCTGACATACATGTTCTTTTTTCTTTCTTTTTTCCCTTTGGTATCGGTTTGATTATTCCCAAATCAAGACACCGAAGTTTTTCCGGACGAGTATAATTTAAGATTATTGCTAGTATATATATATATATATATATATATATATATATATATATATATATATATATATTGGATTCATATTTTTAAATATATATATATATATATATATATATATATATATATATATATATATATATATTGGAATCGTATTTTAAAATAAATAATTATATATATATATATATATATATATATATATATATGTGTGTGTGTGTGTGTGTGTGTGTGTGTGTGTGTCCCTCTGTGTGCGTGTGCGTGTGCGTTGGTAGGATGCATAATGGTATCCGAAACAAAAGTGAAAATTATGAGATAAAGTGGAAAATTTAAATCAAAGACACTTTTCGCTTTTGGCTTAATCAGTTCAACTAAAAAAAGAAAGACGAAAACTATATGTCGTCAGAGATCTCCAAAATACAGTTTTAGCTTTCTTTTTTTCGTTGAACTGATAAAAAAATACTGAACAGAAGATGTTTTTTTTCCAGCGAAGCGCGTCTTGGATTAAAATTTTTACACCTTGAGTCATAATTTTCACTTTGATATATATATATATATATATATATATATATATATATATATATATATAAACGATATAAAGAAAAGGGAAAAACAAACAAACCAAAAAAAAGATCAAAATAAAGACACCTACATAAACTGTAAGAACAGACATCTATGTCTAGGTTTTGATCCCTTGAAGATCGTGGTAGTGTGAAACTTAAGTATCGATCCGAACATTGCCTCTTTGTGAGGTTTAACGCTTGGAAGTATATTTTTTTCTACATATAACGTGTGAAAGCACATGCAATACTCTACACTCGTCAACTGCAAACCAGAGGAAGTAACATAGTTTCAGTGGCTAATTTGGTACTCCCACTCGTGTCGAACCAGTAGATTTTGCTAGCGGAGAAGGTATTGTCTTTTGTGTAAACAAATGCAAGTCAAATTTTCAATGTTGTGTTAAAAGCATTTGCATTTGATCGTTAACCAATGCAAAACGTGCTCGTACCGACCGTTATCAATGGTGTAGAATGGAAGGTAAACATGTGCTTCACGTCAGAGGTAGCCTCGTTTTATGAGCATGGTTTTAATAAATTTTGTTTATTTTGGATCTTGACCAAATCCAATTCGATTTTTGTTGAGCTGAGGTCTGGAGAAGATGTGAAACACGGTTCAGGCTACGGCCAGTGATTCCGACCTTCAAAAGTATATATAGCTTATCTATGCGATATTTGTTTGAGGAGAGAGATCAGCAACGATTATAAAGTGTTTGTAGATAAAGACCGTGTAGACATAAATCTAAACAAAGCCGTATTTAACATTCTGCCAAAATGTTTTTATTGATAATAACTGAAACAGAAAATAACGAAAGAAAGCCATGGACTTTAGCCACAATTTTGATCCGGATGTACAACTACATATTCGAAACTTAAAGGAAACAAAGTGAAACAAATTTAATAGGGAAACTATCAGTTGCATTTATTAGACACACACGTGCACACACACGTGCACACACACGTGCACACACACATACATATATATATATATATATATATATATATATAGAGAGAGAGAGAGAGAGGGGGAGGAGGGGGAGACAGACAGACAGACAGAGACGGAGAGATAGAGATTTAATTACTTAAAGGCAATCTTCAAGCAATGAAGTTCCGTGTAATCATGGAAAAGATAGTCGTTGCTGTGTACTGACCTCAGTATCCATTTTATATTTATATTATTATACGTTCTATCCCTAATATTGAGCACTTTAACCCCAAAATATAATATAATATAAAACTATATATTTATATATATATATATATATAGAGAGAGAGAGAGAGAGAAACAGACAGACAGAGAGAGAGGGAGAGAGAGAAGGAAAGTGAGTGAGATAGAGGGATAGATAGGTAGGTACGCAGGTAGAGATAGATATGAGTATATATATATAGAGAGAGAGACACAAATATATATATAGTGAGAGAGAAATATATATATATATATATATATATATATATATATATATATATATATGGGAATGAGTACGAAGAAAATTCTACATACACGCACAAATACCTGCACGTATGTACAAATATATTTCTTCCTCAATTATAAATAGATTAGGAAACGAAATTATAAGTATATTTTAGTGAATATACATAATATCCAACGTCTTCAGATTGCATAAACTGTATGAAATTTGTGCTATCGATGTTAGATATTATTTATATTCACTAATATATATATATATATATATATATATACAGGTGTCAGTGTGTGTGTCAGTGTGTGGGTGTGGGTGTTTGTGTGTGTGTGACAGAAATTATTAAGAGGATTTGATATAATCATATATATATATATATATATATATATAGAGAGAGAGAGAGAGAGAGAGAAAGAAAGAAATATTTACATATATATCTATATCGAGAGATAAAATATATACATATGCCTATATATATAAAGAGAAAGATAGAGATATATTCATATACATGTATACAGATAGAGAGTCATAGAGAGATATCTGTATACATAAACATATATATATATATATATATATATATATATATATATATATATATATATATATATATCATACAGAGTGAGAGAGTGAGTGAGAGAGAGAGAGAGTGTGTGATAGAAAGAGAGAGATAAAGAGAGATAATGATAATAACACATATTGTAGTTCGCCAGTGTCAATATGAATAATTCTGGAAAGTTTTATCGTAAGCAGTCTTTGCAAATGGCGCTCGACATGATTCATATTTACCATCAAGTGTCAATAAGATGAATCTGATTCCGCAAAACTCATAATAGAGGTAATCATAAATGACCAAATTTATTTTACTTATCTATATGGATTAGATAATATGGGCATGGGAATCGATACTTTATGGTGACTGTCGGTCTCACATTTCAATCGATTTCCAAACCAAGTACAACTATTCCTGGCACGTGATAACTATGGCAATATTCATTATGGAATTATTAAGTCCTACCTAAAGATAGCGAGAATGGCAAGTTGCTCGTAATAAGAAAGCGGTGAGCCGAGTTCGAATCCGGAGTCAAGAAAATTACGATCATTTTCGCACAAACAAACTTATGAAGTTATGAATCTGTCTCTTCTCGTCATATATATATATATATATATATATATATATATATATATATATATATATATATATATATATATATATATATATATATATATATATATATGAAGAGTGTAAGAAAAGGGAAACGGAATGTAATGGCTAGACCATTCGAGAGTTTCTCCTGATGTTATAATTTGTTGGCAGATGCAAAGAATATGTTGAAATTGTTGTGCTATATACATAGTATTTTTTACCAAATAGCTTCGCAGGCATTTCCTGTTTTTTCTTTGAACACATTTTAATAAAGTACTGCTGCCTTAAGTGTTATATATATTTTTTGAATAGGAGTAAGGGTTTCTCTCGCTCTCTCTGTCTCTCTGTCTCTCTGTCTCTCTCTCGCTCTCTCTCACTATATATATATATATATATATATATATATATATATATATATATATTAGGAATAGATAGGCTCGCCTGTCATTCAGTCATATTCTACTTCGGTATTTGAACAGGAGTAGAGGTTTCTCTCTCTCTCTCTCTCTCTCTCTCTCTCTCTCTCTCTATATATATATATATATATATATATATATATATATATATTTATAGCTAACCACTTGTATTCGAGGATACCTGTCTGCTAGTGCGGCTAGCCAATACCTCCTGCAGACGCTTGCTCAGGTACATTTGTGTTTGTTCAACACCCACTGTGCCCACATGTGTTTAACACTGCAACTATGCTATGCAGATATTAGTTACAGTTTCTGGGAAAGAGCGTGTTATCTAGAGTGATCAACAACCTGATCAAGAGCAGCACGCTCAAACACTCGGTCACTATGAATTGTGACTTCTTTCTAGCCCCCAGTGGTATCGTCTACCCAATTTCACTCACAAGGCTTGGGTCAACCTGTGGTATTGTTTTCAGGCACTTTCCAAAGTTACCACACGCTGGGGTCGCCCCGTCTAGACCGATGACCTCAGGAAATCTCATTTCTGGCATGTTGAGATTCAAATTCGAACCTCATGGTCAGAAAGCGAACCTACTAAAAATTAAGTTACTTCTCTTACATATACTTAGTGTTAATTTAAAATTGACTTCATAGTCAATTTAAAATTAACTTAATTAATTTCATTTACTATAATTCACAACTAATTTTTTGTCTCAGAAATTCACCCGTGAAGATGATGAGATTGAATGTACTTGGGAAAATAAAATAAATGTCCAAAACTACATCGTTTTCTTTAATCAGTTTTGTAACAGCACTAAGAAATTGATCCGTGAATTTTAGAGGACTAAAATTAAATAGACATAATATGTCTAGATTATTTAACCAAACATGCTTTAATGAAGATTTGCTGCCTCTCACTCTCTCTCTCTCTCTCCATATATATATATATATATATATATATATATATATATATATATATATATTATACCACAAAACCAACGGAGTATAAATGGGATCTTTCTAGATCACACGTAGTCGAAAAAGAAATAATATCCTTTCTCAGGGTCGGAATATCTACATATGTGGCGATAAGATAGAGACAGACAACAGACACGAGGCTTTAGAACAAAAACAGTTTATTTACATAACAAATGTACGAGACAATAAAGTTGAAATGAACAGAGTTTTGTAGAAAGTGTGTGTGGTCATCTGTGCTGAATTATGTACGTGATTTCTGTAATGACAAATGTACTTAACTGGATGTCATCAGCGGAAATAAAATAAAAATGGAATATTTTCTTTCTCTTTTCGTCACCCCCCCCCACTTCTTTTCTTCTTGTCTCTTTTTTCACAAATCTCTTCATATTTCTTTTCTTGTCTTCATTTTATAAATTTCCTTTCTCTCGCCGATTTAGCCCGAGCGCCTGAGGTCTATAAATTCTCTCTCTCCCTCTCTCTCTCTCTCTCTCTCTTTCTCTCTGTCACGTCCAGTGTATGAATCAAATAGATGCAAGGCCTTTTCTTTCTTTCGGATATCGTTGTCTCCGCAACAGGTGAATTAAAATTCTTTCTCGACTTCGTGTCGAAATAATCATATCCTCAGAGGATTGGTGTCTCATAGAAATTCCTTCTGTCGCGATCAGTTGAAGTTTTATCAAGAGTTGAAATGTTCAATTCTAGCATTCATTTCACTCAGTTTCGGGTTAGATTAAAGATGGCTATATCTTATCTCGGGGAAATATTTTGTTTAAGGTGCCGTCACTTAGCGAGTCGATTTCAAAACACGCTACTGTTAATTTTCCCGCGTGTGCAACCTGGGTTGGTCACGTGGGCCTCGATTTGGGCGATCATTCCTCTCCTTCGTGCAACTTCCTTATTTGGGTATATCGTCTTCCTCTGTTATTGTCTAAAGAAGAATGGCTAAACGAGTCCCACCAACAAAAGAGACATGCACAAACAAATAAGACAACAAGACAAAGGACATGCTCGTCAACAAGCTACCTAAAATCAAAGGATGAAACGCTCATATAAGAGAAGGAAAAAGTTCTTGAACGCTGGAGCGAGTATATTGGAGAACTCTTCCACGACGAAAAGGAACAACCAGCAATACACAGAACTATCTGGAATTCTGAAAACCGAAGTTAAAGCCGCACTGGCCAAATTGAACAGAAACAAGTCAGCTGGGACTGACGAGACTGTAACGGCAATGCTGACAGCCTTAGATGACTTTGGCATTGACAAGCTCACTGAAATAATAAATGAAATCTACAACAGCGGAAAGCCTCAACAGATCTATCTTCGTAGCTATGCCTAAGAAACTAGGCGCAAACGAATGCGAACTCCATCGAACAATAAGCCAAATAAGCCACGTGACAAAACTCATCATTCGTATTCTAATGAATAGAGACCGCACAGCAGGATCAGGCCAAAGATAGGACAAGAACAGTGCGGGTTCGTTAAAGACACTGGAACAAAGAACGCGATATTCATGCTCAGAATGTTATCAGAAATAGCGATACAGATGCAGAAGGACGTGTACTTATGTTTCATAGACTACGCAAAGGCCTTCGACAGAGTACGCCACAAGCATCTGATGGAACATCTCAACAACCTTGATATATTCGGGAAAGGTATCAGAATAATTAAGAACCTATACTGTCAGCAAACAGCATGCATGGGCATAGGGAGCGAGTTCAGTGAATATACAAAAATAGAAACGGCCGTAAGGCAAGGATGCGTCTTCTCACCCGAACTGTTCAACCTATACAGCGAGGCAATTCTGAGAGAATTAGAAACCCTACCGGGATTTAGCATTGGCGGCCACAATCTTGACATAAAATACGTAGATGACACAGTACAGATAGCAGATACAGAAAAGAAATTACAAAATTTCCTACAGAAGGTAGCGACGGAGAGTGAGAAAAAAGGGACAAAGCATAAACTCCAAGAAGACAGAATGTATGGTCATCAGTAAAAGGATGAACCCGAAACGCGATGTGCAGGTCGAAAACACTAGAATCAAGCAGACGCGGAAGTTTAAATATCTGGGAAGCGTTTTGACAGAGGACGGTAAGTGCGACACTGACATCCGTAGACGCATTGGGATGGCCAAAGACGCACTCCGAAAGATGGGCAGAGTATGAGAGATAGGAGGATTTCATTGGTAACAAAGAAAAGAATACTGATCTGTTACATGGCATCTGTTTTTCTTTACGGTAGCGAATGTTGGATGATTTCCTCAAAGATGAAAAAGAGATTCGAGGCGACGGAGATGTGGTTGTACAGACGGATGTTAAGTATATCATGCATCGAACGTGTGAGCAATGATGAGGTCTTAGAGAGGATATAAACGAGGAGGAGGCTTATACTTGACATCGAGTAGAGGAAGCTGAAGTTTCTGGGATGCATAATGAGGAAGAAGGGCCTGGAGAATTTGATATTCACGGTGTGACACTATTTAGGATTGCGAGAAAGAAAAAAAGAAAGAAAAGGCGAGAATTAAATTTAGGTGATAAGAAGCCATCACGAACAGGACATTAAGCGATGTTATTTTTCTAACAAAGAAAAGTGGTAAGATTTTATTTTCATTACCGAAGAAAGTAAGGTCGCGGATCTGTCGCGTTTGATTTATGACGGCGCACCGAGTACAAGATAGCCATCTGCCCATGGCAATAATGAAAGTTTCAGGTTGGTCAAGTGGCCACGAAACAGAAACTGAGAGATAAAAATTAATTAGGTCATGCACTGACCGAAAAACAAAATGACCGCTGGACCACCCACAAGTTAGAAAGAAAGATAGATTAAACCATTAACGATCGTCGGAGATAACATTGGTTTGAAAGAAAAACACCTGTTTTATTGTCCAAACCTGGACATGATAAAAATTATTTTATCGGAACAGATAATTGGCGAAAATCTCGTTGACGAACTCCAGATGAAGTTCGGAAACCATCCTAAGAGTCGTGTGAGGTCTCCTCGAAGAAAAGAAAAAAAAAAGGGAAGATATATTTTTTTTTTCTTTGAGCAAGATTTTTTTAAACCGAGGCTAGTCTAGCCACATCCACACTGCTGGGCGTCCATTGGCTGAATGCTGGCGTAAGCTGTAGGCGAACGTAATCATGTGAAGAAGGAGGGGAGGCCTGTTGACACCCCCTCAAAGGATCGGTATGAGATGTCACTGTGAGAGAGAGGGGAAACCCGTTGACACCCTCTGAGGGTATGGGTGAGATACCAATATGAGAACAGAAGGAGGTGGGAGGACGATTCCCCACCCTCGAAAGTAAAGACCTCCAAAAATGGAAATTAATAAATTTTCCTGACCAAAAACAAAGAAGATTCTTAATGCGGATTTAGAATTATCAAGGAACCTCAAACCCCGACAGGCCCACGCCAGTTTTGGTCGGTGTCCATATAAGGAGAGTCGCAACGAGTTGCGGCAGTTGAATTAAGGAGTTCGCAGCTGGGTTGAATTGAGTTGGGTTGGAGTTGCAGACCCGCCTCGCAGGAACCTGACTGAAAGGCCCACGCATTCTCGACCTCAACTTCTAACCAAGAACAATTTATTTTTGAAGAACGACTTAGACTCACACCACCAAAACAAGTTTTACGAATATCGCCTGAAGATACACCAAAACCAGTTCCTTAAAAAAAACAACTTAAGATATTAAGACTCGCCTAACGAACACAAAGTGTCACGAACCCATATAAGCGGGTTGGTAGAAAGACGCAGTCCTGTATTCAGGAACCAGACATAAAATATTGTTATACTTTTTTAACACATTTGAACTTTTCGAGTTATTACTTTATTTTCTTTTACATATACTTGTGTGGTATTACCCTTGTTCGAACTCGACTTGCATTACGGCCCGGGAACTGATTGATTTCGTCTACCTAAGATCAAGTCACAACGTGGGTAGGTTAGACTAGAAATCAAAACAGTTACTTCGGTAACCAGACGTTGGAGGCGAGCTGGGAACGACAAGTCTGATACCGATTCTAACCAGATTCCCATCCAAATCAGCAAAAGGTTAGAACGTCATATTTGGTGCCGCGATCAATACCAAGTCACATTGGTCGTCACAGGACAGGATAGGACGGCGACGGCGCGGAGACAGACGAGTGACGTCACAATTAGAGCCGCGACCAGAACAGCACGGCGGGCGCGATCAGGCAGACGTCTCATTTGGCGCAGCGACAACGGGGGACGTCAAAACGGGTCGAATACAGGGTAAGAGAAACAAGGGAAACAACACGTGATATACCTGATGACAGAACGTGGTCGGGGAGGAAGCAAAGGGAAGGAAACTTGATGAGAGTTGAAAGGGATAGAAGGAGTTGGAAAGCCATGATCGGCTACGTCCTGAAAGGACATGAAACATTAAAAGAAAGAAGGAAAATTAGGTAACTATGAAATAAAAATCGATTGAAAATTTATTTTAGGGCCGTTCTGTAGTGGGTATTTGGGGGCTAAGCCCCCTTCCTCTATATCTTTAATTAACTGAAAATCGTGGTGTTCAGATAAAACCCCACTACGTTTGTAAACACGAGTTACTTCTCGTTTATTTACATTATTTGTTCGGACTGTTATCCTCAGCTACACTGCCATATTCTC
>OZ010609.1:45469693-45494693 GCA_963932145.1 Acanthosepion lycidas | reverse complement strand
CGAGTATGCATCAATCTTTCTCGAGACAATGTGCTGCCAAGGTACACAAATGTATCCACAACACCTAAACAAGTGCCATCGACATATATGCTTGATTCAATTTATTGCCTATCAGGAGGAGGAGGGAACCTTACTTTGGTTTTCTTCAGGTCAGTTTAGACGCAGTAGCAACAGCTGAAAAATTGTCCATCAGTATCTATAAATCCCTCTCAGGATGTGAAAGTAAATCAGCGTCATCAGTTCACGCACAAGGGTATTAGATGTCTTGGACTTGGCGTTAGACCTTCGGAAATTGTAGACCTTACCTGTCGTTCGAAATCGAAAAGCAGTTCCAATGTTGCAATCATAAAACGCATATGAGATAGAGCCACAGCAAAGTAAATAGAGAACAAGTTAGTCGCGGGAATGCTTAACACCGTTATCAATGGCTATTTCGTCTGACAATTCTCCGTTAACCGTGACACAAACTTATCATATTGCTGTAGAGCCCCTTAAACATATTAATGAAATTGCGTGGGCATCCACGTTTGGAGAAGAACATGCCTCTGTACCAAGGATTCGTAGATTTAACTCTTTCGATACCGTCAATCGTGATACTATTTGGAATGTTCTTGCTAAACTTGGATGCCCATGCAAAAACATATACATATATACATACATACATACACAAACACGTACATATACATATACATTAACATTCAAAATTAAAGAGAACCCATATAAACTTCGTAAATAAATGTTATTATATGATATTTAACTAAACTAAAGATTATCTAATTGTTTATTATAACTGAAACCATGGTAGTGGAAATTTAATGCCGAGATGTACTGGATAATCAAAATAATTCAATAGAGAATCTAAAAGATGATAAAAAGAAAAGGTTTATAAACAATATTAGGGCAAAGAAAGGAAAGAGAAGGGATAAAACTTAGGGTAATGCGGAGATATTATTGATAGTTACCAAGAATAAATAGTAACTTAGTGATGGAGAAGACATATTTATATGGACGGAAGCAGAGTCTCTTTGTTTAAGTTTTTGATTGCTGCCATAATCCTTGCCTTCAGTTCATCTTTGGTGTTACAAGGAGTTTTGTTGCTTTCTCGCTCAACTGCCCCGACACATAATCAAGGTTTCTATTCAGGAGAGTTATGTGGCCAGATGTAAGAGGTGATATGGTCGCAGAAATTATCTGACAGCCATACCTTGGTTCTCCTATTTGTGCGTTATTTTGCAGAGTCCTGTTGCCAGATATAGGGTTTTCCAGCAGAAATCCTCTTGTAAAAACTGTTATTGAAAGAGAAATAACATTGATTGCTGATATTAGCTATTGGTACGTAGACATTTATCTTTGATTCTTTTTTAAAATATAAAAAAAACAGGCAACCATGTTGAAAAACTAAGGAAAATAAATCTGACTGACAATCTTATGGCCAGTCTAGATATAAAATTATTTTACACTAATATCCCTGTTGAGAAATGCTTAAATCTCTTAAAAAAGCATCTAACAAAAGCAAAGATAAACCGCTCTTCACCAACAGTTAAATAATAAAAATCTGCCGTCTCATTACCAATCAATCAATCAATCAATATATATATATATATATATATATATATATATATATATATATATATATATATATATATATATATATATATAATGAAAATCAGACCACTTTCAGGTACCATTACAATAATTTATTTCACCAAAATCCTTTTAAAGGACTCCGGATCATCCGGTAACACTTCTAATATATATATATATATATATATATATATATATATATATATATATATATATATATATATATATATATATATATATATATAATTTTATGATCTTCCTCATATTTGCAAAGAAAAAAGAATGTTGCTTTTTTTACGATTTCAGTTTTTTTTGGGATATGTTTTTAAATTTATTTCTGTTTCCGATATGAAGTTCTTTACTCATAAAATAATAAATTGCAGAAACTTGATATTTAATAAAGTTTTGTAAAAATGTTCTGGCCAGACGTTTCCTTGGCATATTTCGATTTCCCTTTTCGAATAGAAATATTTATAATTATCTTTCCGATCTGATTCCATTGGAAATAGTTTGAAGTCCTCTATAGAAGAATGGGGAGGAATAAAAGGCTTCTTTTTTTTTGTTCCAAAATGAAAATCGAGAAGGTTCTGGATTATGATTAGGCAGATTGTAGAAAATAAAATAAAGTTTATTCCGGAAGTAGCTATCTCCGACTCTTTCTCATATATATATATATATATATATATATATATATATATATATATATATATATATATATATATATATAAGGTAAACTGAAATATTTACTACGCATCATATCATTGTGGCACAAGAGCGAACGTAGTTAGCACCCAGTGAGGAACGAACTTACTACGCAGTCATAATAAACCTAGCAAGACAACCTTGCTAACCATTACACAACGTCGAAATGTCTCTCTTTTTCTTTCATATATATATATATATAGGTACATATATATATATTTTTTTTCATTTTTTGTTTGGAAGTAAAGTCTGATGATCCGCAGTCCTTTTAAAAGGGCTGTGGTGAAATAATTTATTACATGGAACCTTAAAGTGGTCTGTTTTTATTTAATATATATATATATATATATATTTATTTTTTTTTTTTTTTTTGTGTGTGTGTGTGTGTGTGTGTGTTCATATTATACATTCATGCAAAATTAATTTGTTGTGGGAAAAATAAAATAAAAGGCTTGACTGGAATAACATAAGATAAAAGAAAATGCAAAATCTAATAGCTGGCCAAGCCCATCTACTAAAGAAGCTCGTCTCAATATGTCCATATCTATCGATCTACTTCAGTCTATTCATTATCTATCTAATCTTAAATCTATAATACAGGGATGGGTTGGAAGAAAAGGCTTTTCGGATCAAACTCACACTCCTTTTCGAATAAACAGACAGGTTGGTAAAAAGTGAGAAAATAATAATCGGACATTCTAGAATAACTGTGGATGTTTAGAAAAAAAACAACTACTTCGCCAGGCCTACCTATTCCGGATGCATGAATAAGTTCCAATTTGTAAATTTATAAAAAGGTACCTGATTACATTTATAAAACTTACCTCATCATAATTTATGAAAATGTACCTCGCCATAATTTTTGAAAATGAACCCAAAAAGTAAATGAAGTGTTAAAAATGTTTCTTTTTCGCTTTGTGCATGTTCGTGTACGTTTTTCCCGTCGGTGAAATGTTAAAATTATTCTTCTTCGCTTCGTGCCTGTTCGTGTACCTTTGTTCGTCGGTGAAATATTAAAATTATTCTTTTTCGCTTCGTGCCTGTTCCAGTAACTTTTCCCGTCGGTGAAATGTTAAAATTATTCATTTTCGCTTCGTGCCTGTTTCAGTACCTTTTTTCCCGCCGATGAAATGTTAAAATTATTCTTTTTCGATTCGTGCCTGTAAATGTACCTTTGTCCCGTCGCTGAATGTTAAAATTATTCATTTCGCTTCATGCCGGTTCGTGTATATTTGTCTCGTCGATGAAGTGCTAAAATTATTCTTGTTCGCTTCGTACCTTTTCGTGTACCTTTGTCCCGTCGATGAAGTGTTAAAATTATTCTTTTTCGCTTCGTGCCTGTTCGTGTACCTTTGTCCCGTCCATTAAGTATTAAAATTATTCTTGTTCACTTCGTGCCTGTTCGTATAACTTTGTCCAGTCGATGAAGTATTAAAATTATTTTTTTTTTCGCTTTGTGCCTGTCCGTGTACTTTTGTCCCGTCGAAGAAATGTTAAAATTATTCTTTTTCGTACCTTTTCGTGTACATTTGTCCCGTCCATGAAGTATTGAAATTATTCTTTTTCTCTTTGTGCCTGTTCGTGTACCTTTTTCCCGTCGATGAAGTAAGAAAATTATTCTTGTTCGCTTCGTACCTATTCGTGTACCTTTTTCCCGCTGATAAAATGTTAAAATTATTCTTTTTCACTCCGTGTTTGTTCGTGTACCTTTGTCCAGTCGATGAAGTATTAAAATTATTCTTTTTCGCTTCGTGTCTGTTCGTATATCTTTGTCCCGTCGGTGAAATGTTAAAATTATTCTTTTTCGCTTCCTACCTTTTCATGCACATTTATCCAATCGATGAAATGTTAAAATTATTCTTTTTCGCTTCGTGTCTGTTCGTATACCTTTGTCCCGTCGGTGAAATGTTAAAATTATTCTTTTTCGCTTCGTAGCTGTTCGTGTACCTTTTTCCCGTCGGTGAAATGTTAAAATTATTCTTTTTCGCTTCGTAGCTGTTCGTATACCTTTGTCCCGTCGGTGAAATGTTAAAATTATTCTTTTTCGCTTCGTAGATGTTCGTGTACCCTTGTCCCGTCGATGAAATGTTAAAATTATTCTTTTGCGCTTCGTGCCTGTTCGTATACCCTTGTCCCGTCGGTGAAATGTTAAAATTATTCTTTTTCGCTTCGTAGCTGTTCGTGTACCTTTTTCCCGTCGGTGAAATGTTAAAATTATTCTTTTTCGCTTCGTGCCTGTCCGTGTACCTTTTTCCCGTCGGTGAAATGTTAAAATTATTCTTTTTCGCTTCGTGCCTGTTCGTGAAACTTTGTCTCGTCGGTGAAATGTTAAAATTATTCTTTTTCGCTACGTGCCTGTTCGTATACCTTTGTCCCGTCGGTGAAATGTTAAAATTATTCTTTTTCGCTTGGTAGCTCTTCGTGTACCTTTGTCTCTTCGATGATCTCTTAAAATTATTCTTTTTCGCTTCGTGCCTGTACGTATACTTTTGTCCCGTCGGTGAAATGTTAAAATTATTCTTTTTCGCTTCGTAGCTGTTCGTGTACCTGTTTCTCGTCGATGAAATGTTAAAATTATTCTTTTTCGCTTCGTGCCTGTCCGTGTACCTTTTTCCCGTCGGTGAAATGTTAAAATTATTCTTTTTCGCTTCGTGCCTGTTCGTGAAACTTTGTCTCGTCGGTGAAATGTTAAAATTATTCTTTTTCGCTACGTGCCTGTTCGTATACCTTTGTCCCGTCGGTGAAATGTTAAAATTATTCTTTTTCGCTTGGTAGCTCTTCGTGTACCTTTGTCTCTTCGATGATCTCTTAAAATTATTCTTTTTCGCTTCGTGCCTGTACGTATACTTTTGTCCCGTCGGTGAAATGTTAAAATTATTCTTTTTCGCTTCGTAGCTGTTCGTGTACCTTTTTCTCGTCGATGAAATGTTAAAAGTATTCTTTTTCGCTTCGAGCCTGTTCGTGTACCTTTTTCCCGTCGGTGAAATGTTAAAATTATTCTTTTTCGCTTCGTGCCTGTTCGTGAAACTTTGTCTCGTCGCTGAAATGTTAAAATTATTCTTTTTCGCTTCGTAGCTGTTCGTGTACCTTGTTCTCGTCGATGAAATGTTAAAATTATTCTTTTTCGCTTCGAGCCTGTTCGTGTACCTTTTTCCCGTCGGTGAAATGTTAAAATTATTCTTTTTCGCTTCGTAGCTGTTCGTGTACCTTGTTCTCGTCGATGAAATGTTAAAATTATTCTTTTTCGCTTCGAGCCTGTTCGTGAATCTTTGTCTCGTCGGTGAAATGTTAAAATTATTCTTTTTCGCTACGTGCCTGTTCGTGAAACTTTGTCTCGTCGGTGAAATGTTAAAATTATTCTTTTTCGCTTCGTGCCTGTTCGTGTACCTTTTTCCCGCCGGTGAAATGTTAAAATTATTCTTTTTCGCTTAATAGCTGTTCGTGTACCTTTGTCTCGTCGATGAAATGTTAAAAGTATTCTTTTTCGCTTCGTGACTGTTCGTATACCTTTGTCCCGTCGGTGAAATGTTAAAATTATTCTTTTTCGCTTCGTGCCTGTTCGTGAAACTTTGTCTCGTCGCTGAAATGTTAAAATTATTCTTTTTCGCTTCGTAGCTGTTCGTGTACCTTTTTCTCGTCGATGAAATGTTAAAATTATTCTTTTTCGCTTCGAGCCTGTTCGTGTACCTTTGTCCCGTCGGTGAAATGTTAAAATTATTCTTTTTCGCTTCGTGCCTTTTCGTGAAACTTTGTCTCGTCGCTGAAATGTTAAAATTATTCTTTTTCGCTTCGTAGCTGTTCGTGTACCTTTTTCTCGTCCATGAAATGTTAAAATTATTCTTTTTCGCTTCGAGCCTGTTCGTGTACCTTTTTCCCGTCGGTGAAATGTTAAAATTATTCTTTTTCGCTTCGTGCCTGTTCGTGAAACTTTGTCTCGTCGGTGAAATGTTAAAATTATTCTTTTTCGCTACGTGCCTGTTCGTATACGTTTCCCGTCGGTGAAATGTTAAAATTATTCTTTTCGCTTCGTGCCTGTTCGTGTACCTTTTTCCCGTCGGTGAAATGTTAAAATTATTCTTTTTCGCTTAATAGCTGTTCGTGTACCTTTGTCTCGTCGATGAAATGTTAAAAGTATTCTTTTTCGCTTCGTGACTGTTCGTATACCTTTGTCCCGTCGGTGAAATGTTAAAATTATTCTTTTTCCTTCGTGCCTGTTCGTATACTTTTGTCCCGTCGGTGAAATGTTAAAATTATTCTTTTTCGCTTCGTAGCTGTTTGTGTACCTTTTTCTCGTCGATGAAATGTTAAAATTATTCTTTTTCGCTTCGAGCCTGTTCGTGAATCTTTGTGTCGTCGGTGAAATGTTAAAATTATTCTTTTTCGCTACGTGCCTGTTCGTATACCTTTGTCCCGTCGGTGAAATGTTAAAATTATTCTTTTTCGCTTCGTGCCATTTAGTGTACCTTTTTCCCGTCGGTGAAATGTTAAAATTATTCTTTTTCGCTTCGTGCCTGTTCGTGAAACTTTGTCTCGTCGGTGAAATGTTAAAATTATTCTTTTCGCTTCGTGCCTGTTCGTGTACCTTTTTCCCGTCGGTGAAATGTTAAAATTATTCTTTTTCGCTTAATAGCTGTTCGTGTACCTTTGTCTCGTCGATGAAATGTTAAAATTATTCTTTTTCGCTTTGTGCCTGTCCGTGTACCTTTTTCCCGTCGGTGAAATGTTAAAATTATTCTTTTTCGCTTCGTGCCTGTTCGTGAAACTTTGTCTCGTCGGTGAAATGTTAAAATTATTCTTTTTCGCTTCGTAGCTGTTCGTGTACCTTTTTCTCGTCGATGAAATGTTAAAATTATTCTTTTTCGCTTCGAGCCTGTTCGTGAATCTTTGTGTCGTCGGTGAAATGTTAAAATTATTCTTTTTCGCTACGTGCCTGTTCGTATACCTTTGTCCCGTCGGTTAAATGTTAAAATTATTCTTTTTCGCTTCGTGCCATTTAGTGTACCTTTTTCCCGTCGGTGAAATGTTAAAATTATTCTTTTTCGCTTCGTGCCTGTTCGTGAAACTTTGTCTCGTCGATGAAATGTTAAAAGTATTCTTTTTCGCTTCGTGACTGTTCGTATACCTTTGTCCCGTCGGTGAAATGTTAAAATTATTCTTTTTCACTTCGTAGCTGTTCGTGTACCTTTGTCTCGTCGATGAAATGTTAAAAGTATTCTTTTTCGCTTCGTAACTGTTCGTATACCTTTGTCCCGTCGGTGAAATGTTAAAATTATTCTTTTTCGCTTCGTAGCTGTTCGTGTACATTTGCCCCGTCGGTGAAGTGTTATAAATGTGTTAACAGATCACAACGAATCAAAAATTATTTGTGGTAAATACGCTTCAGAAAAGGAAAACGTACTATCAACGAAGTTAAGCAATGTGGAGCCTGGTCAGTAACTAGATGGAATACCATGTGCTGCAAGCTTGGATATGCATGTGATGTAATGGATAACGGCTTGGATTTGGATATCTCAGCCGGGTTCCAATTCCATTTAGGTTCTTTATATTTACTTATACACATAAACTCTTTAAAAAGGTATGAATCCAAATCTTCTCCCCAGCTATGCATTAATTAGCAAGTCTTGTATCACTAAATCTTTATCTCCCATAAATTCTTAAAATCTAAAAGATATTTTCTAGCTTTAAATATACTGCAAAATGTTTGTAAGCAATCAATCAATGAAAACTGTGTCAATGAGGAAGATTTTTCTTCCTAAATCTTCGCGCGGAACATCGCTAAAATATTGTATCGTGTGATAGTGCATAATACGCGAAATGTAACCTTAAATTTTAACACTCTCATTTCTCTTTCAAAAACAATTCTACAGGATTAATATGGCAGCTTCTGATCTGATACAGAAGTGGCACGAACTAGTCCACGCAGAGTCTCCATGATACTCCAGTTCTTGTAATCGGCCTGGTGAACAGTAGGAACGACCAATGGCTCTGCTCCAACCCTGCTCGAGTACTCACGGTGATGCACATAAAGTTAACATCATCTTTGATGGCTCTGGGTTTCTGGGCAATATCATGCCGCTCTATCTGATCTTGCAAGCTGCCGTAATTGAGTTTGTTCATGTCCTGGATGGAAAGGATGGGCGTAATTATTCCAGTAGGATCCAGTTCCCTCCCAACTAGACAATGTGAGTCAGAAAGTGATTAGTCGAGAATTTTGACGATCATTTCACCTCCAATATGTTGTCTCTAAGTCCTCCTCGAACGACTTCAGGGAGAAAAACAATTAAGTGAAAAATGCGACGAACTCCTTGATGGTCAATACAAATGAACTACCGCATTCGGATATTCAGTAGAAAACAAGGCCACATCAAAACCGCACTAATGGCTAAGGCCAGTTTTAAGAAAGAACATATTTCTGCATGTCTAAGTTAAACATATGGACGTTTTTTTTTATATATGTACTGCTTTCTTCTGTTGAATATCTTCCGTTTTCTGGTTTCAATTACTTGGCGCCCTATAGTTTTAATTTCTTTAAAAATATTTTCTTTTCATGAAATAACCCAATAAACATACGGTTTATATATCTGCTTTTCAGACACACTTTACAAAGTAACATGTGCTTTAATACATCAAACATGGCCTTCATACGGGATTTCGTCACATTTAGAGACTTAAACAAAAAGGGAAAAAAATTTTTTCGTAATTTTGCCAAAAGAAAAAACACAAAATGAATCACCAATGCGTTCCCGCTTTTCAAAATACAAAACTGAATAAAATATATAAAGGGTATTAACAAGAGATTTTAAGCGTGTGCCAAAGTTGAATAATGGTTAAGGAGAAAGAAAGTTAAAGGTAAGGAAAAAATGAAACTATAAAATACATTTTATGTAAAATAGTAACGAATGAAAGAAAAAAGAAAGATCGAACGAACTAAAAAAAACAAAGAAAGAAAGAACGAACAAACGCAAGAAAGAAAGAAAGAAAGAAAGAAAGAAAGAAAGAAAGAAAGAAAGAAAAAACGAGCAAAAGAAAGAACGAAAGAATGAACCAAAGAAACAAAAAACGAACGAAAGAAAGAACGAACGAACGGACGAAAGAAAGAAAGAACAAAAGAAAGAACCACTGAACGAAAGAAAGAATGGACAAAAGAAAGAAGGAAAAAAGAAAGAAAGAACGAAAGAACGAATGAAAAAACGAACGAACGAACGAACGAAAGAACGAACGAAAGAAAGACAAACGAAAGAACGACGGAAAGAAAGAACGAACGAACAAAGGGAATGGGCGAATGGAAGTACGAATGAAGGAATGAAAAAAAGACGAATGAACGAAAGAAAAAAAGAACGAAAAGAAAGAGAGGACAGACAAAGAAACAAACAGGGAAAAACTTGAATGAAACTAAATTCAAAAGAAAACTGAAAGCCGGTTGACAAAATGAAAAGATAAAAACAGAACTGAATTAAAAAAAATTAATGGAAAATAAAAGAAAATGCTCGAGTTAAAAAAAAAGACATGGAAAAGAAGGAGAAACTATGCAAATTCGACAGGTGTTCCCCGTTGGACTGAGTAAGTAAGTTTGCTACAATTTGCGTTTGTCCAGATTGACACTCTCTTCAAGACTTTGATTTATGGCCGTTCATTCTCAACAGCCGCGTGTAGGAAGGAGACGTTAATCGATTTGATGGTGACCAGCTGCTCGCCGTTATCTCAAGAGCAGGGACAACCTCGTATCAATCACCTTTTTTTTTATCAAAGCTGATGACAGGGTTAGCCGTATTGATTGTTGAGTTAAGCACTTGTACTAGCCTCAGCGATGATTACGTTGTTATGTCAGCGAAAGCGAATGTTGCCCCGCAGAGTGTCTACCTAAATGGCAGTGAAAGCGCGGTGGGTAATGGGATCTAAAGTACTGGATTACCAAAGCTTTGGGTGTGGGGTGATGTAATAGTTAGGGGCTCGACAGTAAGAAGTATTCGAATTTTAATCGAGATTATATTTACTTTGGAAAGGAATGAATCTATATCTTCTCCCAGCTATGAATTGAATAGCAGGGCAGAATAGATTCTCTAGCCGACGTTACCAACCAGTATAGGAGAACAACAACTGAATTCAAGCTGTATATGTCGCTGGTTTGACACATTCTTGAACTGTAACTAAGATCCGCTCGGTATAGTTGCCGTATGAACTATGGGTTGGCCCTATTAGCGTTAAAGAAACGGAAATGTGCCCGAAAAGATAGGTTTGAACAGAAATGAAAAAGTCACGCTGAGTTGCAGTGTGGTTTTATATTGAAACACCTCTGATAATAATATCAAAGCTAACGTTCACGTTTCGTCGACAATGTTGATTGTTCAGCAGGAGCTATACTGATGCTATTTTACACAAATTGGTTCTTTTTACAATTAAATAATTATCCTAACACAGGACATTACCTACAGGCTGATGGCAGTTGCTCCCACGTTGCCATCTCCACATAAGATCGTAAGCTTCTAGAGATTCGTTGAATACCCAACAAGACTCGTAGTTTTTCTTTTCTTGCTGGAAAATCAAGCTGTACGAATTCGCTTGTCGGGTATAATAAGCAAGCGCCAGAGTACGATTAAAAGAATTATACTTCTTGGTCGATAAGCGTAATATAGATAAAATAAGATATTAAATCAAACGTAAAACTTTAGGTGATTTTCGGGTAGCCTTTTGGTATGAGACTATTTACAACGTCAGTATGTGTGTGTGTCCCGTACGACAATAGTCATTTTAAATGGTGTTCTTGTAGCAATTAAATCTTAATATTACTTCGGGCGTTCAGCGGCTTTCCTGTTCCAATCAGCTGTCTAATACCAGCTGCTGCTACTGATAGATGACTTTCAACATTTAGTATAAAGATTAACAGCAATACTTGCCTACCCCTGTTAAATGAACGACTGCCTTCTATTCGGATCTATCTATGATTGATGCAAATGGCCAGGATCCCTTCTTTGGCACTGATCGCTGCTAAGGACTGGTTTATGTGGAGAATCGAGTATCATCCTTAAACATCACAGGTGTTTCAAAAGATGCTATCTTCTAATTATTATGAGTGAATATTTTCATCCTTTACTAGACTTCCTAAACCGTCAACACACATTAGAAAAAGAAAGATATTGAAAACCTATTCCAGAGTCTATATTGTGGGGACGGAGTGACCTATTTCTGTTTTTAATTTTTTCCACCCAAGATGTACAAACACGTGCCGATTTCATAAATGTTGAATATATTGAAAATACGGTTTCGATAATGAAATTTGTGTGTGTTTGTAGGATGTACAGTAATAGGCGAAACGAAAGATGACGAGACAAAATGGGAAATTAATTACGATGGATTTCGCCGAGACCGTCAGTTTAGAAAGACAAAACTGTATGTGAGGAAAATCCCTTATTGATATCTGAGGATAAGTATATATATATATATATATATATATAATGTGTGTGTGTGTTTGTGTGTTTGTGTCTGTATATATATATATATATATATATATATATATATATATATTGGATTTAGGCAGCAATCCCTCTTTCATACATGTTTTGTTAAAAACAACTGACAAGGTTTACGTTTCACTTACACGATCATAGTTCAAGGTATTTAAAGGAACATTCATGCCCACATCCACAGTTTAGACACATATTAGTCGAAAATACAACAGTACTCCACTAAGATAATAATAAGAAAAAACTAAAAATTCTAGAATCTCTTTATAAGACGATTGCGGACAAAAATAAATAGTTAACTCCGAGTATAGTAAAAAAAAGTATTTAAATGTTTAAAGCAGCAGAATCTTTAAAAATTCTAAATTAGAATTGTTAAAAACTATAATTAAAAAAATCTGTTAAACCTATAAAAATATAGTACCCCGAGAAATCACGTTACCTTGCCTAACGACTAAATATTTTGAATTTTGCAGTATTCCCGCCCATATATCCAAAAACACTCAACCCCTGAAATTTAAAATATCGCAAAAATGATATTTTAAGCAAACAGTATTAGTTTTTTTTAACCAACAGCAGCCATGTTTTCATTTTTGATGAGGTGATAACACTTTGCTCTACCAAGACTTTATCTATAAAACATAATTTAAGAAAATGAAAAAAAGAGAGAGAAATATTCTAAATAAATAATATCATAGTTTTATCGTATTTTTTTTTTAATTTTAGGATTCAGAGCAGATTTTTCGGAAAATAAGTAACGGTTTGAAAAAATAAATTGAAGTTTACATTCTCCTAGGAGTCCAGCTTTTAACTTTTAATTTAATTTCTCTAAATTTCATAAAATTAAGTAAGTGAGGCTAGCAGCTGCAAAAAAAATATATTAAAATAATCAAAAATAATTTAATTTATTAGTGAATAAGTTCTGAAGATCGCTTTAAAATTGACAGTTATGTGATTTTTGCAAGAAGTCAGTGTGTTTTTGTACCTTAAAAAAGGCACTAAAATGACCATAGTAATCTTTAGCCGACCGCTAACGACAAAAAAAAAGATTGTTAATGAAGATCTCGAACGTGCTAGAATGCCTTAAAAAAATTAATAAAATAATCAATATATATATATATATATATATATATATATATTATAATCATTTCATCCTAAGCAAAGCGGGAATGCCCATAGTACGCAGGTGAGGAGGTTACAGGGAGGGAATATGAGAGAAAAGAATGAGTATAGAGAGAATTGTGGAAAGGACAAAATGTGGATGGGATTCAAGGAGATAGAAGATGCTGATTGACGTTGCATTAAAACTTTTCAAGATTGTAGTTATCAGGGAAGCAATTAATCGGAAGGTGGTTCCACGTGCGAGAAAATAAACTGTTAGAGTAGAAGTGACAATTGAATTTGAATTTTTCAACAGTAAACAGGTGAGACATAGATGTCAATTTAGTAGCACGCTTAAATTCATGTAGTCAGGGCGCCAAGGAAAAAAAAAAGCTCATCAGAGAAGTTACCATGAAAATATTTGTAGAAAAGACAGAAGGAAGTTACATCGTCGAGAAAGTGACTGAAGTCGAAATGACATGTCATGGTCGATTATATTACAGATCCTTCTTTGGATTTTGTCAGGAACATCGAGATGAATATCAGGAACATATAACCTGGTATGGCAGTAGTGTTCAATGCACGGGCGAATGGTAGATTTGTAAATGTACCATTTTTGGCATGATACTGAACCAACTCCTCTTGCTGTAGATGCTGCTATTGTTTCGATATAGTCTCTCTACTTCAAGTCAGTTGAAAATATGAGGCCAAGAAGTCGCTTCAGGAATCTAGCGTCTGTCATGCTGATGGCAGACAGAAAAAGTTTCTCTCTAAATGAGAACACATTTGTTTGGAGGCTTTAAAGTTTACAAGCCATTTCCTGCCTCAGATAACTACTGGTAGGAGGTCCTTTTCAATAGTGGCGGTCAGATTTACTGACGGATTTGCTATTGAAACTGGAGTAAATGGTAATATCATCTGAATAAATACCTGCTTGGGAATTAATGACATCAGGGAGATCATTGATGAAGATCAGAAACAACATAGGATTCAGGATATAGCCTTGGGGCGGGGGCACTCACTGGAGGCGAGCCCCGTTCAAAACGAACTTCATTTGACGATTTGATACGAACGATTGGATTAAATCAAACAATCATCCTGTAACACCGTAAGCCCTTGAGGTTACGTAGATGTCCAGCCTGACAAACGCCTTCGTAATATCTAGACACACAGCGCGAGCATCGCCGTTATTATCAAAAGCTTAATGTACATATACACTGTATATATATATATATATATATATATATATACACTGTATATGTATATATATATATATATATATATATATATATATATACACTGTATATATATATATATATATATATATATGTGTGGGGGGTGAGTGTGTGTGTGTGTGTGTGTGTGGTGGGGGAATATTTGTCGAATTAGGGAAAACTTTTTGTTTGACTTGTGTTGTGGAATCCGAGATGAATTCGGTCTCCAAGGAATGACAAACGCAATAATTAAATATATGAAATAAAATGTATTTACACAATCATACAAAGAGTAATACTGTTAGTAAGTCCAGGAACGTGGTTAGTAGCAAATACAGATAGATATATACAGTCTCGAAGTAGGACTTCCTTAGAGTCTACGTGCTGGTAACTGACTTCTACAAGAGGTTATCTCACACTATCTCCGTTCGTATATTCTCTCACTCTCCGACCACCGACTGCCATACGAACCCGAACGAGACTACGCCCTTCGGCGTAGCCTCTTTCGGGTTCCTCCCCGCCCGAAAGCAGAGAGTTCAACCGTTCAGCCGGTCATCCGACATCGACTGCCATACTACTAGTATTTAGTCACCCCCCCACGAGGGTATCATGTGGCACAAGGCCGGTTTAACGTGGAATCTCCGAGCCCTTGGGCTCGGCCAAAAATATAACCTTTGAACCTGTATAAACGGGTTCAGGGTCGGTTTACCTCCCCGAAAGAGAATCCGCCCTTCGGCGTAGCCTCGTTCGAAGGCAGAGAGTTCAACCATTCAACCGGTCGTCCGACATCGACTGCCATACGACTAGTATTTAGTCACCCCCCACGAGGGTATCATGTGGCACAAGGCCGGTTTAACGTGGGATCTCCGAGCCCGTGAGCTCGGCCAAAAATATACCCTTTGAACCCGTATAAACGGGTTCAGGGTCGGTTTACCTCCCCGACCGAGACTACGCCCTTCGGCGTAGCCTCGTTCGGGTTCCTCCCCGCCCGGAAGCAGAGAGTTCAACCGGTCGTCCGACATTGACTGCCATACGACTAGTATTTATTCAACCCCACCCCCCACGAGGGTATCATGTGGCACAAGGCCGGTTTAACGTGGGATCTCCGAGCCCGTAGGATCGGCCAAAAATATACCCTTTGAACCCGTATAAACGGGTTCAGGGTCGGTTTACCTCCCCGAAAGAGAATCCGCCCTTCGGCGTAGCCTCTTTCGGGTTCCTCCCCGCCCGAAGGCAGAGAGTTCAACCGTTCAGCCGGTCGTCCGACATCGACTGCCATACGACTAGTATTTAGTCCCCCCCCCCCAGGAGGGTATCATGTGGCACAAGGCCGGTTTAACGTGGGATATCCGAGCCCGTGGGCTCGGCCAAAAATATACCCTTTGAACCCGAAAAACGGGTTCAGGGTTGGTTTACCTCCCCGAACGAGACTCTGCCCTTCGGCATAGCCTCGTTCGGGTTCCTCCCCGCCCGAAGATAGAGAGTTCAACCGGTCGTCCGACATCGACTGCCATACGACTACCCTCACTGACTGTAACTCTGGGTATTTAACAGCAGCAGTCCAGGTACACTTGGTAGAGTCCACTTATATGAAAAAAGGGTGGACCCCATAATAACTTGTTTTTTCCTGTAGGAATTCATCGGACTACATTATTACTAAATGCCGAAACACATCACACGAAAACTTATTACTATATTTCATACGTTTTAAACGCATGTCTATATCATTTAACGAAACATGCTTCAATATACATATATATATATATATATATATATATATATATATATATATATATAGTCGACTCTCCCGTCGAATTCGACGTATGAGGGTAAAGCAGATCACTTCCCAGGAAACCGACAGATCACTTCCCAGGAAACTGACAGCCCGACAACAGCACAAGAGATTTGATTATAGTGGTGAATGTTTCGTGCAAGACCAGCCACACTTTTTGAAGGGGCGAATTAAGAGACATGGTGCACTACGTGCCACAAGGTCCCCAAACGACACTCAGCAGGTTTTGAATTCAGACCAGTTGCCATCCAAGGCTATAGAACCCGGTCTGTCCTGCTATTTACCCATAGCTGGAGGGAGAAGAAGATGATTCATACCTTTCCCAGGGGTATTAGCACGTAAGTGAATGTAATGGATTCGACTGGAATTCCTCAATCCAAGCCGCTACCCATTACTCCAGCGTGCCTCCTACAATATATATATATATATATATATATATATATATATATATATATATATACTGTTGTTCGATAAAAGTGACTCACCTTATCCTTTGAATTTAACTCCACTTTCGTTTCATCGGAGAAGAGAACATTCTTCCAGTTTTCTACAGTGAAATATTTGTAATAGTGAGCCCATTCAAGTCTCTTGGCTTTGTTGGCTTGGCTTATTAGCACCTTAAACCTTCGTGTACAAGATTTGTAGCCTTGTTCTAACAAGATTTGTAACCTTGTTCTGACGGACTGTTGAAGAGGCAAGACTTGCTCATCGCTTAGACTGGCTGCAATTTCTTGGCTAGTTATAATCCTATTCTAGGCAATTTCTCTCTTGATTACCCTGCCAGTTTTATCATCAATCTTTTTCTTTCGTCCCCTTGTTTCCTCCCTTGGAGCAGGAGTGGCATCATTATGTGCTCTAAGCACCCGAGAGACAGTTGATTGTGAGGTTATAGCAATTTCTCTCGTAGACTTGTCTGCTTTTGAGAGGGCAATAATAGATGCCTTAAGTGGTTCTAATGCGTGTTTGTACCCTTTCATCTGGTTAGTGACTTGAGTGGCTATTTCAAGCTGTTTTTATACTGTATGAGGTTTTCTGTAATACTCTAGATTTAATTTAAGCTGTTCTAGAATATTCTAGAATATTGTTCTGAGTGTATTGTAAAATAGTTTTCAATATTTTGTCAAAAGTTCTTTAAATTTACCAGTTTAATCATTAGAATGCGATATCCGAGTCACTTTTTTTGCAGAGTTTTTCCTGAATCTCATTTATATCCAAATTTATAATTATCAATAGAATACCTTAGGATGAATAAACTTTTTTTTCCTAGGTATTCGGGAAGGGATCTTTTTATTAGTAAGATTAAAAGTTATTTTGACGCCAAAAACAATAGACAAAAAATATAAGAAAAATCAGGTGAGTCACTTTTATCGAACAGCACTGTATATATATAGCTGGCTACTTTTGGGTTTGTTCGACACCCATAGAGGTCACATTTACAGTTTCTGGGATTGAATGCGTTATCTAGCGTGATCAACAGTCTGAACAAGGCCAGCACGCTCAAGCCCTCATTCACGATGAATTGTGACTTCGTGCTAGGACAGCCATCGACTGCCCCCAAGGGTTCCGTCTACAAAATTTAATTCGCCACCGTGGTAGGCATTTTCCAAAGGTGCCGCACGCTTGGATCACCTCCACCAGACTGATAACATCGAGTAGGTCAGACCCTGAAAAGGAACTTCCTAACCACTCGGCCACGTGCATATATATATATATATATATATATATATATATATATATATATATGTGTGTGTGTGTGTGTGTGTGTGTGTGTGTGTGTGTGTGTGTTTGTGTGTGTTTGTGTGTGTGTGTATGTCATAGGTCAAAAGTTGTTACTAGAGTTTCACCTCCTCACTATCTTCTCATGACTAAAATGCATCTATCCTGTTTGTGCGTTTCGTAATTCAAACAATTCTGAATTATAACTATCACTAAATTCGATAATTTAGGTCACTTTTGTTCTATATGACTGGAGAAGTGTGATAAGCACCAAATGTTAAAATATGGATTTTTTTTTTTTTAAGTTGTTTTTCTTGATAACAAGTAGGTGAAGGAAACAGATTCTTATCTCATCCATCTGTTAACTGCAATCATGTTCTTTCTGTATTTTATTTTGGAGAATCTTTTCCTATGTCTGTTCAGCGTCTTTTCTTGTCGACTAAATCCTGAAGATTATAGGGATTTCTCTGTTGCATTTAATCAAAGAGACTTTCAATGTCCATGCCCGAAAAAGTAAGAAGAAAATTTTATTGCGGGTAGGTAAAAATTAACAGCACTGTAAGATTTATTTTTTATCTTATTGACAGTTCGGAAGGAGATTTGTGAGAATTCAGTCGACACAGTCACATTTACTTTCGCACAAGTACTTTTATATGAATCTATCTCTTCTCTCCTTAACTATGGAATAAATAGCAGAACAGTCGGAGCTCTCCAGTAGAGTTTGGTAACCAGTCTAAGAGAAAGATTTCTCTAAGTCCAAAACCATATGTAGACATAGCACAGCACGCACTATACATTGGGTTTATTATGAATTTCACAATTAAAACTGCGGTTTAAAGCTGTGTGTTCTATGATGTCGACTGCGGTCGTTGAGGTAGGGGAAGAAAGAAATCTTATAGGAAAAAAAAAAAAAACACTTTGCATCAGCTGTAATATTTTGCTTTATTTTTTTAATCAATTCACCTCCAAGAAAGGCGATAAGGCCTTCAGTAGCCTCTTTCAGGGTCTACTAGGAGTAAAAGAGAACAGAAAGACTTTAAACAGAACCGGAAACCCAATTCTAAATAACATGAAATAAATTTCTACTCCTCTTCAAAAAGTTAGGTAGAAGCGTGAACCGGAGGATAGGTAAATCTATCTACTCCTATTGAGCAGAAAAATTAATAAATGAATAATAATAAAAAGAAATTAAAAATAGATAACTTTGGAATAAAATGTCAGAATTCTGGCGGAGACGTTAGAAGTGTAGAACTGAAGTAGACTTTAGAAGAAATCGGGAACCCAATCCAAAATAAAAAAAAAAAACAAGGGATAACCTCTATTCCTGCTTAAAAAAAAAAAACAGGGAGGAGTGTGAACCGGGCCATAGTCGAACCTATATACTCCTGCTGAGGAGAAAAAAATAAATATTTAGTATATCAAATTTCAGAATTCATGCTGAGACTTTTTCATTTTTCAAAAATTCTTCGTCACTTCAGGACAGAGGTGAGACAAGGACTTTCTTGATGTCTCTGTTTGTCATCTGTGAATTGTCATAATTTATTGACAAAGATACTCGAGTGGTTTCCTGTTACGTTCATCACAGTTTGGAATTAAAATTTGTCCTTTACTGGTCGCCACCCAAATCTAAAAAAAGAAAAAAAAAGTATATAGTGATATTTAACCCACGGCTGTTGTGCTGAAGAGATTGATTCATATCTTTTCCCCAACTATAATAATGCAAAAGAAGAATGCAACAGACCATGCAAAATTCAGAATTCGAAATGCCGATATCATTACACTTGCTATACATCATTGCATTTATAAAAAAATAAAAACATAATAAATAAAATAACAACGAACAGAAATCTACAACGGGTTAATAACCGATAGCATCTTGAAGGGTAATAAGTCATAGAGAGAAGGTATGCAAAACAAAGATGCCGTTCGTAAACATTATTAAACGATATAATTAGCTCTTCTGCAGAGACACCGAATTGTCGTAAGAATTAAAAACAGCTCTTATGTTCAATAAAAAAATTCCCTGGGGCAAAATAGATGTGGATACAAATTTCACTAAAAGATTAATCTTTATTTCTTACCACTGCTATCTTGGCAAAAATAATTATTATTACATATTTTATGTAAAAATATATACTCAGTGTAAATTGTTAATTGATATTTGTTTGTTTTTTACGGTTTATCAACGTGTTAAAGTTATTTAAAGCTTAAATATTTTAGATTGTAAAAATAATTCCTTTTTTGTGAACGAATATTGCATTAACAGCTTTTGTTTCAGAGATACTTTTTTTTCAAAATACACGATATTTAACCCAGAGCTGGGAATAAGAAATAGATTCATACCTTTCCTAAGGATATTTGCGCGTAAGTGAATGTCATGAAATTGACTGGTTTTCAAACTGGGCTATCCGAATTTTCTTTCAGAGTCGCTATCTATTACAGCACACACACATTCACGAGTCGGTGTAAAAGTAACATTACTAATCGAACTATTAATAATCTCAATCCACGCATCAAAAGAATTTATGAAAAGGTATATTAGAGGAGGATAATACATTCATTGGAAGATATGCCAGCATTCTAACCTAAAAAAAACTTGCAAAAAGTATGAGTAAAAATAGGTGTAAATGACGATTGGTATAACTTTACTCTGGGATTTTATTATACCCTCTGACTACGTTTGAACAGCTTACAAGCCAATTATTGCTATAAAAGGCTTAGAGTAACATAAATGGTGTTTTGCAAAGAGTATCATACCATCTGATAAAAAAAGGAATTTGATAAATGTTCCACATTTACGGATCTGGAAATAGAAATTACAATATTTTAGCATTTAAATATAACCGTTATTCTAATTGTACTAGGAGTACTAGGAATTATTAAGGAGCCTGAATACACTGAACGTAAGAAAATCACAAGAAAACAATTTTTATCTGAAATACGTTAACGATACTGCACACACATACACACACACACACAATATATATATATATATATATATATATATATATATATATATATATATATATATATATATATATATATATGTGTGTGTGTATGTGTGTGTGTATGTGTGTGTGTGTGTGTGAAAACAAAAAGAAATCTTATCTTAGCAGACGCGTTTCGTCCGCTGATGAACTTCATCAAGGAAAATGTAAGAATTTTATTTGGGAAAAGTATTTCTAAACCAAAATGATAATGTTAATTTTTTTCAAAGTTTTTCTCAGCTTAAGAAATGCTCATAAATATTTATAATTTAGCCACATTTTCAGTTAAGCCGACGAATATTTATGAGCGTTTCTTAAATTGAAAAATTTTAAATAACTAACATTTTTACTTTTTTTTATAAGTACTTTTTGAAAAATAAAATCCTTACATTTGCTTTTATAAAGACTAGCAGAGGACGAAACGCATCGGCTAAGTTTTCCTTCTGCCTTTATTCATGCACAGACATATATATATATATATATATATATATATATATATATAGACTTTGAAATAAAATTCTTAGAAAAACATTCATTTACTTCAAGTACAGTGTAACCAGGATATAAGAGAGTTGTCGGGACCGGAGAAGAAGTATCTTATATCCGGGTTTCTCTTATATCCGGGTTTTGTCTGTTATATATACATTAACACAGGCTCTAATTTGGGACCAGAGAAATCTCTCTTATATCTGGGTTTCTCTTATATCCGGGTTACGCTGTATAAAATTTGGTAAATGATTCCATCAATCAGAAAATAAAAAGAAGCATATTAATAATAATATCAAGTGAAAAGAAATTGACCGGCTCCAGAAATACACCGAGCTCCGGGTTGAAGTGGCCAGAATGTAAAACGTTTGAGGGACTATTGTACTACTTATCATTGGTATCTATACTGTCGGACTTAAAAATCCTAAAGTGAAAAAAAATAGAATGAAAACTGGTATCACATTTCTTCAGAAGACTTGTATAGCTTGACACTCCAAATATTCTGCAAAAGTTGTTGTCTAAAGACGGAGGACCTGATGAAGAACACCTCTCATGGAAAGTCTGCGGCTGAAAATGAAAACCATGCGACCAAGCATCATAATAAAGACGTGGTTTCTGCAGTTAGGTATAGAAACAAGAAATGCTGATTTTGTGTCAAATGAATCTGAGCAAATACTATGGATAGGAAATTGTGGAGAGCCATGATCATAATGGTAATTTAATTATTCACACTATTTACAGTATTAGGCCTGTTGTCCATATCTTTATTGTCATACTCATGACGTTTCGACCATTATGCGCTCCGACCTTCTTCAGGTGACACATTGCCCATTGGATAAAAGCGTTCATTGATTGATCCGAAAAGTGACTTGACCCAAAGAGTTATGAGTTCAATTTCTGACCACAGCAGAGAGAACAACAACAAAAAAAAGGCACGGAGAGTTGATTTATCAAAGGGAATCAACTAAAACTGTGATATCCAAAGTCATATGACACGCGGAGTTAGAAGAACCTACCCCAGTGAGACTAAATAAAGGGTTCGGCTCAAAATTCGAACAAACATTACCTGAAGAAGGGTACAACGGCCGAAACGTTGTTAACTTGACAATAAAGATGAGGACAACCGTCTAAACAATGTAAATAGTGTAAATATCACTACTAAGTATTTCATTGGATCCCCACTGTTTGCATCTTATTTGTGACCTTGTGTCAAACTAAGCTCATCAAAGTTTACAATAGCGCTACTAAAAGGATGACATGAACATTAAAATATATAAACAATCGGATTAACGTTGTAAACTCGCTTGTGGAATACAGGACTAGAGGCTCCTCATGGTAGGCATTGCTACTGTAGTTTCTGTAGCAAATAGATTTTCACGGGGGTGTAGTTACCAGCCCCACAACCAGCCAGTTGGGGATTCAAAGTTCTTCTCCTAGATCAGTGATTCCCAAACGGGGTGGTGCGTTTCATAGGTGCAGTGGAAAGAGATAGCAGGTGAGGCGGAATGATTGAACGACATTCAAAAATTTAGAAACTGTTTTTTAAAATTCATATACCAAAAACAAATATGATTTCAAATTTTAAAATATTATCATAGATTTCTTGTAATTGCATGAATGAGTCCCAGTATAAATAGTTATAAATAATTATTGGCCGATTTTATAATTGTCATATTTTTGCATTATATTAATTGTTAATAATATAGTAACTAGGCTCTGCAAATTGGAGAAGAGCGTTATCAATGATAATGTTCTAACTTCGAAATTGCGGTTACCTCCCTTTAACCTTCTGGTGGGTTTTTTTATGTATTTTTTATCACATAAAATTTCGTGAGGCGCGAGTAAATTTTAATTTCAAAAATCCGATCCAGAGAAAAAAAAAATGAGAACTGATGTCCTAGACTGTTAGTTAATCAAAGATAGCCTGGTCTTTTCTGCTATTAAACCCTACTGGGTGAAGAGATGGATTCATACATTTCACAAATGTATTTGTGCCAAATTAAGCGCAACAACCTTAAAATAGACGCTTATCAGGCTAATTTCAGCGATAACCACTACGCTACCCGCACATACAAAATATCTAAATAGCTTTATATTAAAATATGCAAATACCAGCTGAAAGAGATATCGATCTTTCCGTTTTAACTACTTATCTGCTTAGAAAAATGTTAATATATTTTAAACAGTTGGAGTTTATCGCAATTCTTTATTTATCATACAGAGATAGAAAAAGAGTAAGCAATCTTTTAGTGACATTTTCCCATTTTTTTTTTTTCTCTTATTTTGGTTGACCAATGACAAGACTACATTGAGATCACCCGGGCAAAAATAAGTGACATCAGTGAATGCACATGAAACTAAAACTTGCTCAGCGAATTATCTTATCCAAGCTGTTACAAAATGTATTCAATTTCATTTTCGGGCATCAATATTTATTTATCAATTTCTGTGGCAATCACGTCACCTCCTTTGTAGTGGTTAACGATGTAAAATGTGGGATTGGTTTGCCGAGTTCAAATACCAGTTGAAGCTGTTGCATTTATTTTTGCTTGATTTTTTTTTTTTTTTTTTTTAAGCTTATCTTTGACTCTTTTCGTTTCCAGTATATTTTAATCATTTAATATTATCTCGTTTGAATTCTTAGTTCGCTGCTGCGTACGTCGATTTCTTACTTTACATTAAGCCAGTCTTTTCTGGAGCTGGTAAAAATACTGAACAATATTACTTAATTATTAATTAATGTCCCTTCAGTTTATATTACTGGACCATTCACAGCTACCCCCCGAGAACAGCATCATCGACGCATACTCTTGCAGGGGAGTTTATAACTGAATAAATAATTATAAACCCCTTCCATCTATATATGCAGAAATACTCGAAAAAATTAGAAACCTGACAACAACAAAACGAGTATTATTAATTATGTGGTACTGGAGACACGAGAAACATATTACTGAACAAAATTTGCGGTCAAATTGTTATATAGGAATAAAGTGTCGTTGCGGACACTGGAGTTTGAACATATATCGTCAGTGATCAAACACTGGGGATCCTATTTTGAAACAGTGGATTACGTGATGTAAAAGAAATGTATATATGGGAATTAGCGGGGCGTCTAGTTGATCACTATTTCTATTCTATCCTCTATTACTATTCGGATCACTCTTTCTACACTATCCTCTATCTCTCCACTATTCACTATTCTTACATACTGATCACTATACGGATTACTATTCGGGGGTTACTTTTCAAGCGAGTATTATCGAGCAACTAGTATTAGTGCGAGTGTTATTCGAAGGCGTCTGACAGTATTGTTCTACAGTTTTACTATAATTGTGTCTGCGATTACAAAGTCACTACTACAACGAGCATTACAAAAGTGGTACTGAGTGTTCGTTGACATCACAAAACAAATGTACATCAAATATGAATTGGAATCCGACAGGATGATAAGATAAAGAATAAGTAAAGTGTATACAGTATTTTATTTTCATAGATATGTGTAATGACTGTTTAGAAAATTTAGTCGGAAAATGTGTCTGGAGTTATCTTACCTTGAATTTTCGTTGAGTGCTAAGTGATAAATATTACTATTATGGCCTGAAAAAGGAGCCCAAATTTTCGTTGATGCACGTGTAGATGACCTGCTTGTGTTTATTGTCTGTTTGATAGTGATAATGTAATGTGTTTGTGTGTGCAGAGAAGAAAAGTGGAATCGATTATGTTTTAAAAGAGTGAATTGATGATAATTATAATTATTATAATTATTTTTGACACTATAATTAACCTTTATTTATTTATTTTTATACAGACACGACAGAATGACAGTATAATTCCCGTTTTATTCATTTCTTTATGGACACGACACTAGAGTTTCCTGTTTGGGATTGGGTTTCCGGTTCCTTCTTTTCAACTCTATGCTTCTAACTTATCCGCCTAAACTCCGTTATGTTATTTACT
>OZ010609.1:45252193-45464693 GCA_963932145.1 Acanthosepion lycidas | reverse complement strand
GATTATATATTCCAGGCCTTGGGCAAGGTGGATGACACTCCAATTAACACACACGCACACACACATAAACAGGTCTGTTCATGTCATATTCAATGTTAACTCTCTGCTGTATAACACTAGTCCCTGCTAACCTCACAATACATCAACGCCTAACGACTTGCCATATCTTTAGGGGTGCCCACACATGGCGATCTTAGCCAAATTGGAGATTTTCATACAACAAGAAGTAAATTGCTATCTACCCCACCCCTAAACGAAAGATGAAAGGCTGGTTGGGGTAGCAAGGAAGGGAATTTCTTTTTGTTAAATGGTTGTCAAAAGTCAAAGGTTACGAATATTTGTAGCTTTTATCCAATTCGATTTTCGGTAGCTCAACACATACAGTTTGATGTACTAGAGAATTTCGTCTTCTTTTCATGTCTTCAGTAAAATTCCAATTTTATTTTATTAAACATTCCAATAAAACTAAAGCAAACATTTTGTACCTTAAAATGTGTCTGTTAATTTGATAGATTTTGTTAATTTTGAAATAGAATCTTATTTATATCGGAATATCATCTCACTCTTCAATATTGAAATTGTTTCCTATGGTTTGCTATAAACTTACATCTTTCGTCTCTCTTGCTGAAATCGAATATAAAATATTTCCTTTCATGAATTTTTTGGTGGAATATTTCAATGATCTGACATTATCAAAATCACTGACCAACTAAGATCCCACTTCTGGTTGTTTGCTGTGTTTCTTTGTCCTTTTTAATCAATTCACCCCAAACAAAGCGATAATGTCCCTAAGACGCTACAGGGTTTAGTTTGGTTTGGTTTGTTCTTACGGCATATCAACCTTAATAGATTATTTAATGCCGGCAAAATGTTTATCTCTGGTAATATTTTTTTTTTTCAAAATATACTGTTGGTAATGTTATTCTTTTTTATTCAAAAATCTATTTCTGATATTTTTCTTCAAAAATCTCTTGCAGATAATTTTTTTTTTTTTAATCTATTGCAGGTAATATTTTTCCAAAAATGTATTGCTGTTAATATTTCTTCCTTCAAAAAAGCATTGCTAGTAATAATTTTTTCTTCAAAAATGAATTACTCGTAATAATTTTTCCTTCAAAATTGTATCTCCGATAATAATTTGTACTATACTGTTGGTAATAACTCTTTCTTCAAAATTGTATTGCTGGTAATAACTTTTTCCTTCAAAAAAGTATTAATGATAATAATTTTTTCTTCAAAAATATATTACTAGCAATAACTTTTTCTTCAGAAATATATTGCTGGTAATAATTTTACCTCAACAATGTATTGTTGTTAATAATTTTTCCTTCATACAAGTATTGCTGGTAAAATATTTTTTCTCGAAAATGTATTTCCGATAATAAATTTTTTCTCAAAAATGTTGCTGGTATCAATACACCCCCACAGTTTTTTGACCCCTTTTAGTGGGTGAACTATTTGGCCAAAGATGTGAGGCTAACCAGTGCTACCACCCCTGGGCACATCAGCAATTAAGAGGCGGTTCCACGCTCCTCAAAACCTCCTGATCAGAGGCCTTGCTGTTGGATGTAGTTTATCGTCTTACTCAGGACACGGATGTTTTTTATTGTTTTACCCAGGATGTGGATATAATTTATCGTCTTACCCAAGACGTCTCATTTGGGAGGCGGGGGGTCTTAACTTTCTGCAGAGGTGCAGGCGGCGTATTCTGAAGACCCAGCCGATAAGGCCAAGGGGCTAATGGGAGTGAAGGAGAATGAAAATGACTTTAGAAGGAACCGGAAACCCACTCCTAAACAGGAAGCAAAGGATAAACCTCTACTCCTGTTCAAAAGATTCGGGAAGAGTATGAACTGGGCAACAGGCAAACGTTTCATTTATAACATAAGGGCGTGGATTCTTGTTTTATAAAAAGTGTCTTTACAATACTTGGACGATCATGACTCTCCACAACTTCCTATTCCTGAGTTACTGTTCTGCTGTCTATCTACACAAGCTTGTTAGCTAAGTTACTCGATGATTCTCACTGCCGCTCTTTTCTTTACTATGTTCAGTTAAAGTATCCAAACCCTCTTTCCGTAATAGGTATCCCTAGAAATTTCTATCGTTGCTTTCTAGTTCTAAATACAAGTGTTCTTTTTTCCTTTCACTTTCCTTCAAACTTTCTCATTGCTCCGTCCATTGTATTCTCGGCGTCCTTTTGTAGAATCACTTCTCTTTTGCCTCAAGTCTCCTCTTCAGTGAAAACAAAATATCGATTGATTTCTTTTCACACAAGCCAGTTGCTCACAGTGCAGTACTTTGTAATTTATTATTTCATAAATGGACAAAGAGTTAGATGCAAAGTCATAGCTAAGACAATAGAGAGGATTGAGGAAATGAAAAAAAAAGATGGAGGAGATTGAAGTAGACAGAAGATGGCGATTGTTCGTTGCATTGTATTTTTTGAAGATTGTTATTGTCAGGGAAGCAAAGAAACGTATAGGAGTTCCACATGCGCGAGAAAAGTAACGGTTGCAGTGAAAGTGGCGGTCATATTTTGCTGTTTCAACAGTAAAAGAGTGGGAACTGGATGGCAGGCTAGTATCACGCTTAACTTCATGTATTCGAGGCACCGGGGGAAAAAAAAGCAGTCAGAGAAACTGCCATGAAAATATTTGTAGAAAAGACACATTGTCAGTGAGCAAGTGACTGAAGTTGAGATGATCAGGAACAATTATATTACAGATCCTTCTTTGGATTTTTGTCAAGAATCTCTAGTCATAAGACATTTTTTTCATCATAATTAACATGGTGGCTGCGTGTCTAAGCATCTCACCAGCTGCTTCCCCATCTCTCAGCAGATATTTCTTTCTACGGTTTATCAACTCTTTACAGATTAAAGCCAGAAAATGTTTTTAGATTGTAAAAAAAATTGAGGTGGGGTAATAGTCTTAGTAGCACAAGTCTTACTAATTAACCCATAGCTGAAGGAAAAGAAGAGATAGAGTCATAACGTTTCCAAGAATATTTGCACTTGAAGTGAACATAAACCGAACGGTAATTGGAACTCTATCTCCGATTAAGAATTCTAAGTGATTATTCATTACACCACCCGCACATCAAAGCTTACAGTACATGATATCCATCTAGGTACTGACCAAGCTCGACGTTGCTTAACACCTTTCATCACATTGTAATTTTCTTTGTTAGAACATCTTTCAAAAATAAAATGTAATTTTATGAAACTTTATGTGAGGAATTGAAGTTTAATCAATCTAATTTTAAATAATTACTTTTAATTTTAAACACAGCGGTAGCTATTTATTTAAGGTGTTAACAGGTTGATAGCTTGATAGTCAGACGGAAGTTTATCTAGTTTTTTCTACAATGGGCATATCTGTAAAATTTACTTGAAGAATATAACGTGAGCGTCTTTTTTATATCATTGTAATTTTTTAAAAATTAGAAAAAATATTCTCCGTAATATAATGTTTTATTGAATTTTAGGTAGTTTGGCTTTAAATTTGCTAAAGCTTTCGCTCTTATTTTCTTATGTATGGACGTTCATTATCACCAAAAACGACACGTTTATACACACACACACACACACACACACACACACACACACACAAAAAATCAAAATTCTTTTAAAAATATTGGTGTTAGATGAATTGTACAAAGCTTTACAATTTATGATTAGTAAAGATAATTTTTACTTTATAACTATGTCACTTACGCAGGAAAAAAGTAATACGGAAATTAAAAAAGATTTTTAAATTTATGATTTATTCTAATTAAAATTTTTAAAAAAATGGAAACAATTCTTGTGAAAATTCATTATTCCTCGAATTTTTTTTTCAAAGAGAATAATGTCCATAATATATCTTATTCATAAAAACAATTAAAGGCTTTTCAAATTAAATAATATCTTATTTTTATTGTATTTTTTTATTTTACGATTCAGAAAATATTTACGTTAACTGGTGGCCCCGTTTTATGAAAAGAAATTGATGATTTAAATTCTTCAAAGAGTTCTGCTTTTAACTAATATAGCATTAAGTGGGACAGAATTGAAATTTCATAAAATTAAATAAGTGGGATTTAACAGATGTAAAAAATATTTCTAAAATAATTTCATTCATTTGTGAATAAGTCCTGAATGTGTCATCAAAATACAACTATTTATTTTTGCAAGAATTTCCAAATCAATGTTTTTTCACTGAAAAACAAAACAAAAATAAATCTGATGCCTTTCCCACCACAGAAAAATATGACAGATATTTATCCAAAATTTCGAAAGTTCTAAAAAGTAAAAAAAAATATAATTTAATAATCAAAAAATATTTTCGTCTTTCCTCTTAATAATAACATAAAGATTTTGACGCTAAACTTTGTTTTTTACTAAGATTGGGACATTTTTCATCACGGTATGCTAATCTTTTAGCGAATCAGTGGTGGTACCTACTTTTAATAGCAGGGCAGCAGTTCACAAATAAAGAAAAGGGATGTGGGAAGAACCATGATCACCTGAAATGAAGTTATGAATAAATTGTCCAATGCACAACACATCTTTAGAGAATTTAAATATATAATAAAAAATTGAACAAAGACCATGTCGGTGGAATAAAAAATTGCTTGAATTCATGTTGCTAAATACAACTTAAATACTGTATATATATATATATATATATATATATATATATATATATATATATATATATATATATATATATATATATATATATATAAATGTGGGATTGTTTATGTATTTGTCAATGTGTGTGCATATGAACACAGAGAATTATGAGTATCTGTCTGAGTGTAATATATGTATTCACCAATATGAATATGTATAATAATTTGTTCACACATCTGCTTCGGATCTCTGTGTGAGTGTGTCTGCGTTCGGTTGTGCGCAATAGAGAGAACGAGAAAGACAACGACAGACAGACAAGTTGTAAAAAGCGTGCGTGTACGGATATCGCGTCCTGGAGGCATTTCGCTATCAACAGGAAATTACCACGACATTGGCAGAGAGAACGAGATTAAACAAACAAATATAGAAAACTTTTTCTTCCACGCATTCTTTTGATCTTTAGACTGCTATATTGTCAACACCTATTTCTCTTCTATTCCTCTTCGCCATCTTCTTTTTTACTTACGGTTTTTCTTTATTTTTCTTCACTCTCTCTTTTTCATTCTTTTCTATAACCTTTTTTTTTAATGCTGATTTTCTTTCGTCGTTCCTCTCTTCTGTTTTATCTTAAACTCCGTGTTTTTCTTACTCGCTTTCTTTTTCGTCGTTGTCACCAAGTTATCTTGCGTTTTTATTCTTATTTTTCGCTTTATTGTTGTCCGTCCATCTGTAAATTGCAAAAAGCGGTTTTCACTTTACGATAGAACCACACTTGTCAGGATTCTGATAATGCCTTGGGTTTTTAAGTCCCTCTTGATAAACCTACGATCTTTCTACTTTAATCCAAACTTGGTCAGCAGTTTTCTTTGCTTTTCATTAGCTTTTTAAAAGCTAAATGGGGAACTGGCGTATAACATTCAACGCCTCTAAAACCAAGCTCGTAACTTCCCGTCATCACTGAGCAGACTCGGCACTTCGATGTGGTGTAATTATTAGCAAACTTATCTCTCTAGATTAATAACGACTGTATAGCGAGTTCAGTCTTCACTGGGTGTCCCATACTTTCGGCCTTGGGCCACATCTAAGCTACGCTTTGAAAATCAGCTTCACTAAGCAGACTGATTTGTCTACAGTCATGACGAGCAGTTGGACTCTCAATGGAGCTCTTTGGCTTGAAGGTCTCATGAGACTTAATTTGATTCCAGACCTCAAGTCATTAAATCGTTAAAAATACTGGAAAAAGGGTTGGTTCTTTGTACCTTTTTTTAAAATTCTTTCTACTCTAAGCAAGACAATAAAGTTACTTTGACACAGGGTGTTGCAGAGTATGAAAGGATATGAGATAAGGAGAAACATTATTAAAGAGCGGGAAAAAAACGAACAGGAATGAAGAAGACAAAAGTTAACAATTGAAACTGCATTTAAATCTGTTTAGATCAAACTTGACTGGAAAGCAAGAAACCGGAAGTGTGTTACACGAAGGAGATGTGCGAGAAAAAAAATCTATTAGCATAGAACCTACGGTTACGTCTAGCTGTAAAGTGATGAGACCTTGCCTCCAATCTGCTCCTTACATTTATAAATTCTAGTATCATATAACACAGTTCACCAGAACAATTAACATGGAATTATTTATAGAAAAGTTACAGGGAAGGTACATTATGGCGGAGGGAAAATTACGTAAGCCGAGATGCCAGGTTAGCAGATTCTTTGGATGATATCAAAGATCTTTAAACATATAGCAGGTTCATCAGACCATATGTAGCAGCAATATTGAAAAGAAAGGACAAATGGTAGACTTATAAATATGTAACATTGATTCGGGTGAGAAAAATTACCTAGCACGATACAGTGAAGTAAGTTTCCTAGCAAGCAGACCTAGCAATTGATTCGATATAAACGTTAGGCCCGAGAAGACACAATGAGTCCCTCTCTTTGAGATGGTGGTGGTATTATTATTATTATTATTGTTGGTGTTGTTGTTACTGTTGTTATTGTTGTTATTATTATTGTTATTGTAGCAGTAGTAATAGTAATAGTAGTAGAGTAAGAGAGAGAAACCCGCATACCAACAAAGCGACACTGTGGTACAAATATGCTAAAACTGTGTTTACCCATCATAACAGCCAGACTGATATGGGTACCACATATAAGTCTTCGCGGTATTTTGATAGTGTGTGTGTGCGCGCGCGTGCATGTGTGTGTGTGTGTGTGTGCGTGCATGTGTGTGTGTTAAAAAAAGTAGAGAATAACCTTGCGGTTGGAAAACAGAAATACTTTCAGGTCAGGGAACTTATTATTATTATTATTATTATTATTATTATTATTATTATTATTATTATTATTATTGTGTGTGGTATCATCTTGTCAAGGAATAATTTTAAGTGCCTTATTACCAAGTCCCCTCCAGTGTCTATGAGTAAAAACGTTAGCCCGAAATGTCGCATCAGTCAATGCTGATGGAAGTCAAATACGGTTCTCTCAGACGATTAAAAGAATTTTGTTTTGGAGGTATCAAAATTAACAATCCATTGTATGAATATCTAGAATTATGAAGTTTATTTTATTTCATTATACCGATACATGAACTATTAAACGGTGAGACCTAGAAGCCAATCTAGTACTGCGTTTAAATTCAGGAATTTTACCTACAAAACAGGAAAGCTTATCAGAACAATTACCATGAAAATATTTATAGAAAAGACATTGATACGTTTCGACAGTGGGAAAGCGACTGAAGCCGAGATGCCAGGTCAAGAACACAAATATTACAGATTTTTCTTTGTTTCTTTATCAATAATCCCAAAATAGATAGCAAAAGCCCCAGGCCAGATATGACAGCCATATCCAATTCAATGATGAATGGTAGACATATGAAAGTTTAATGTTCTGACAAGACATATTTCCTGGCAGGACACAAGGAACCAACTTTCCTAGAAGACCTAATAATTGATTCAATATAATCTTTCCACTTCCGATAAATGTTTTGGAGGGGGTAAAATTAAGAAATCCTTCATTGTACCACTTGACAACAGACTGTAGGTCATTTTTTTTTTTTTTTTAGATCAGCTGCCAATGTGACCTTATCGAACTTATCAGATTATTATTATGACGCTCCAGAAACTATCGGATTTCTGACAAGCTCAATCTTTACAAATATCAGATCGCACCCATAATGATGCGTTGCTACCATATCTGGGTCGAAGAAAGGAAATTCTAAATTTTCCAGCCTTGACAGATTTCAAAAATGTGTTTACACAGCGTAATGAATTTTCTTCGGCGCTACAGCCTTTTTCTTCACAGAGGAAACGTGACAAACATATTCATACGGCAACCAATTTTCCATGGCAAATGTTTACACAAGTCAATTCCTTAGTTCAACTAGATCAGGCCCGGCATGCCCCATACATTGGGTCGAATCAGTGTTATTTCCTTGGTAATCTATTAGTAAGTACAATGGCGCACTCGACTTCTTCCCGAGAACAGTGACAGCGTGGAGCATGTTCCAGAACATCTTCCCTGATCACTACAATGTTAGACTCTTCATTTCTAGTATCAAACGTTATTTATCCTACATATCATCATAATATGTGCTTAATAACACACACCTCATTCAGTAACTGCCAACCTTGAGTGGCTCCCGGCTTTGTATTAAGTGACCATTTGATAAAAGAAAAATAATTAATATTTAAAAAGTCTTTAAAGATCCTTGGAAACGCGCTATCCTTTCATGATGTTTAGGATCAAGATTCTCTACAAATTCCCTTTTCTCTATATACTCGTATATAAACCAACTTCATGTATAGTGCGATAGCTGAATTTTTTATATGAATTTTAACACATCCAGAAAAATTTACCCGTATATAGTGCAACCGATTGCCGAAAAAGTCCTGATATTTACCCCCTCTAGAAAGAAATACCTATAGTGCGACCCCTTGTTTTATACGCAAGGAAAAATTGATTATAAAATTTCGCACTATACTTGAGTATATACAATATTTATGAGCTGAATCAATATGCTTTCTTGGAAAAGATAGTGGTTCCGTTTGACTTTTCTTTTTCTTTTTTTTTACATTTTACTTTATTAAATCGGCTCTAAAAATTCAAAATTCAAAATTTTAAATGCAACAGCGCCTGGATCAATTATAAAAAATGGTATAGTTGGTGAATTTTTAATAAGGCTAAGTTACGCTCAGTGTATTTTCATTCAGCAACAAGTTGTTAAAAATCAAAATATTCATGTGAAAACTGGAGTCATGTTCCATAAATTGCGTCATCAAATCGGGACCTCTTTTTATATGGATCTCATGCATAACGCCCACTTCATTCAGAGACGTCTAAAATAGCATCCGTATACAAGCATTTCAGAGGTTAAAAATGTCGTCTAACGAATCCTTAATTAGAACCTACAGATTGCCGCTACAAAATCACAATTTTTTTACGAGGGCCGTTCAAAAAAATCTAAGTCTCACTTAAAAGGATTTGGAGAAACAAAACTGTTTTCATTATTTTTCAATAAAGTCATCCTTGACATCAATGCGCTTAGCGTTGCAATCCCATCATGGAAGAAGTTTGGTTCTCCAAAACCTTCTCCACAGTACATATGATCTAAGCATTGTTTCCAAAATGGTGACCACGCAGGTGGGATTGAGTTTAAGAAACAGAAAGAAATCAGATGGAGCTAAGTCTGGTGAGTAAGAGGGTGGGGGTAGCAATTCTAAGCCACAGTTGTCTGTTTCACCTACTTCAACCTGAGCAGGGCGAACGAATGCATTATCATGGAACACTTGTCCTCAGCTTCCGTTTGCGTTTCGACTTGATTGCTTCCTTCAATTGTCTTAATTCTGATGAATAGTATTGTCTATTAATAGTTTTTTTTCCCCCTTTTCCAGGTCTATCATGATTACGCCTTCAGAATCTGCCAAAACAGAAGCCATCACCTTGTCAACGGACGCTGCCTGGATTAACTTCTTCGTGGGTGGAGAACCAAAGTGTTTCCAACATTTGCTTTGAATCTTTGTTTCAAGTTGAGAGTGGTAAACCCAAGTTTCATCTTAATCTGCGGTGAAAATTCTCAGGGTCAACCTGGAAGTGAGTCAAACGTCTCCTGGAAATATTATCCCTTTTCAACATCTGCTCTCGTGTCAGCAAGTCTTGAGACCCATCTTGTAGACATCTTGCTCATCCACAAGATCTCAGTTAAAACAGTATGAACAGAGCCAGAACTAATGCTTATGGACTTAGTTATCTGCTGGGCAGTAAGACGCCTGACACTCAAAACTATACGCTGAATGGCATCAACTTGACCTGACCGAAGTCATCATCTGTTCTGTCCCTGCACCGCTTGTATTCCGCAGTCCGCTTCTTCACAGTTGTATAAGCAAGGGGGTTCCTCAGCAAGTGTCTGTACCATGTCCTTGATTGCCATACCTATCTTTTGCAGATACTTTATCCCTATTCAGGCATTGGTTTGTTGATTGGTCACACACCTCTCACCTTTGTATGGGCCTCTCCTGAACAGAAATTAAGACAGAAATCTGAAATAAGTTTTTCTCGTTTTATAAGAAGTGCTAGTGTGTCGCCACATCAAAAATGTTCAGCTATGGCTCTTCTTTCTGGGTGAGACTTAGAACCTTTTGATAGACCCTCGTATATGCTATGCTTTTCGGCGTCAGCGATCATGGTTCTCCACAATTTCCTGTTCTTTGTAATTCTTAATAAATGTTTCCCTTTTTTATCTCTTCTAAACCCTGTTATTATCCATTTACATAAATTTTCTAGGTAGGTTATGCGTTGTTTTTCTCTGCCCATTTTGCCTTCAATCTGTCCTGTGAGCGTCAAATTTTCCAAGCCCTCTTTCCTCATTATTTTCCCTAGAAAGTTCAACTATCTCTTCCTAACGTTATGTTGTTTTTGTTTCCAATTTCTCTAAAATTTCGTTGTTGTTCAGTCCATTGTATTCTCAGTATAGCTACTGTAGAACAACATTTCTCTTGCTTTAATTCTCTTCATTATCTGTTAGTAGATATATTGCCATATAGAAAGACTAATATTACATAACAGTTAAGTCCTCACTTTGATTCTAACGATTTTTTTACCAGATAACAAAACGTTTAACAATTTTAAATGCAGCAATAAGAAAAATGGGTCGGATACATATCTAGAAGAGGAAATAATTATATAATCAAGATGTTCAATTTATATACTACAAAAATGATTGGAAGGGAAAACCTATCAATATTAGAAAGAGCTATCACATTGGACTTGACAAGTCGGATTTCATGAAAAATTGTTTTATTAAAAATATTTTATTAATTTCAACTAACAATGATACTAAATGTGCAGTCAGTGGATACCGAATGTTCCCCCATACGGAAACGACTAATGTTACTAATGTCCCAAAAATATTTTTCCTGAAAAATATATTCGTTGAGTCAGATTCAAAACTTTAATTATAATAATTAGATACATCAAACGCAAAATATTAGTTGGTTGTTTGGCTTAACAGCATATCACCCTCCTGAAATCTAAATATTGTGTACGCATTTAAAAAAAAGTTTTTTTGGGGAGATAATGATTTAGTGATACATGACTTACTAATCCATAGATGGAGGAGAAGTGGTGAGGATTAATTCATTTCTCAAGAGTATTTGTGAGTAAGGGAACGAACTCAACCGGAACGCCGATATTGTTCCAAATGGTGCAAATGGGGTTTCACTGTTCTAGCAAACCATAGAGTAAAATAAAAAAAAGAAAGTGAAAATTAGATAAGTACCTGAACCTTGTCACATAAATGAACAAATGAAACATTAAAGTAGTGCCGATTATTTTTGGAGCACTCGGAACGATCGATAAAAACCCAGCGACAATGCTGGAGAAACAAGAAATCCAAAGAAGTACTGAGAACATCCGGATACATGTATTAATGAAAAACAATAATAATATGGAAAACATTTGAAAAGTAAGGAATTATGTAAACCAGTTGTTATTGTTGAGAAACCCCAATAATTAATGCTATCCTTTGATCTGTTTAATAATGAATCAATTTCAAAAAGTAGAAGACCAGGTATACAAACACAAAAGGTAAGTGTAATGCAATAATCTTTTGCCAAGGATGTGTGTTTCCTACGTCTCATCACATTTGTACCAACTCCCCACGTCCCTTTCAAAAAGTTATTTATTAAGTTGAAGATTAAATAAAACATGCGAATACAAAGGCGGCGATGGGCGTCAAAGAAACATGGCATATGTGGTCGAAAGACAGAAAAAGAAGCGCTTAATAATTGAGTAGGTAATTTAGTGGAAACGCGTTGTCAGGTGTGTATTATTTAAAGCATGAAAATAAAACAGAGAAATTAAAAGAAGACGACGAAGAAGACGAATAAAAAGAAGAGGACAACGAGGAAGAAGACGAAAAAGAATACGATGAAGAAAAAGAAGAAAGCGAAGAAGAAGAAGAAGACGAACACGAATACAAAAACTCAATGAAAATGGAAAAAGATTAATAATTGTTAAAAAAGTAAAAGTGAAAGGAAAATGCTAAAATAAAAGAAATTTTAAACAGGAACAAGAAAAGAAAAAAAATAACTGAAATAGAAGATAAGAATAAAAATAAAAGAAGGAGTAAGGAAGAAAGGGAAAAAATGGCAATAAAAAAGGTGAAGAGAAGATGTGGGCGTGAATGAAGGAGTAAATAAAATAATTAGAATCAAATTTATGGAGAAACAGAAAATCGGAGAAATAGAAAAATAAGGAAAAAAGAATTGAAGGGCAATAAAGAATAAAAGGTTCAACAAAAATAAGGAAAAGATAAAATATAATTTGGAAAAAAAGAAAAAGAAAGAGGTAAACAAAGAAAAAGAATAAAAATGGAAAAATGTACAATTACAAGAAAAAAAAATGAAGCATGATGAAAAGAAAGAAAGAAAACCAAGGAAGGAAAGAACTAAGGAGTGCTGTATATATATACATATATATATATATATATATATATATATACATACATAGTAATGAGGCCTCGGTGACGCAGAGATTGCAAATCAGACTCTAAGAAGCGCCAACCTAACTGAATCAATTTTTATTTATATATATATATATATATATATATATATATATATATATATATATATATATATAATGAAAAGAATGAAATTCAAACGTTCATAACATCAATTTAAAAAAGGACTCAATAGAAGAGTAGACCAATAAATATTTATTGTAAACTGTTTCATTAGAACATGCATGTTAATGCTACAAAATTGCATATTTTGTTTCGACGTTTAAACACGTCTCCATCAGGCAGTTAACAATGATGGTAATAAACAATTTTATTTAAATTTACACTTTAAATAAAATAGTTGTATGTTCTAACGTAATAGTTCATGATACGTGTGAGTTTGTGTGTATTAATTACATAAAATGTAAATTACATAAAAATGAAAGTTAATTTTTTTATGTAATTCGTTTGTATGCGCTATGATAATATTCTGAGCTCTCTTTTGTGGATCAATTTTAATATTTTATATTATTAGGATTCACTTGGATTACTTACCCACGGATTTTCAACTGTACTATATATATATATATATATATATATATATATATATAATTGGTGTATGCGGAATGAATTCCAATAACCAACAATTACTATTCTTAAAAGAGTGCTCAATACAGAGTAGAGCAGATATAATTATTTATTGTATTTTATTTTTTTTTTTTTTTTTACACTCAACATCATCGCTTAATAAGACACCGGAGGTGTTGAAACAAAATGGCTATTCTCGTAGTGATTTTATAACATATTTATGTTATAATTTTTTAAATAAATAATTACATATATATATATATATATATATATATATTAGGTTGGTGCAAAAATAATTTCGTTTTCTCACATAGTAACATATGTTATAAAACGAAATTATTTTTGCACCAACCTAATATATATATTGCCTAACCAAGGAAATTTCCTACAGAAGTGCGGACACACAGAGAGGAAGACAAATGAACTGCGATAAGAAGGAGCCCATTTTTCCAAATAAAAATTATTTTTCCGGATACAAGTTCTACCTTTCAACGCATAGAGAAGGATGTGGATTCATACGTTATCCAAGAGGTTCTGCGCCTGAGAGAAGGAAGATGAAGAGAAGGAAGAGTGAGAACGTAGATAGATGAAAAGGTAAAGAGATAAAAGATAAGAAAAGCATAAAGAGACAAAGATATACATAGACAAAGAGAGAAAGATAAACAATTTGTTAAAGATAAAGAGAGTGAGAAAGATAAAGAGGGAGAGAGAAATATAATGAGGGAGAGAGAAAAGTAAAGAGAGAAGTACGATAATAAGGAAGAAAATAAAGAAATATGGAAAGAAAGGAAAAGAATGAACTAAGAATAAAATCAGAGATAAGAACGAAAACAAGGAAAGCAAGAGAAAAGAAAAAGAAAACTTAAGAAATAAAGATGAAAATTCAATTAAAGAAAACAAAAAAAAATATATAAGAAAACGGAAAATATTAGCCAAAAAACAAAACGAGAAATGTCAATGTTTAAAGTGTATTAACGAAGAATAAAAAGCCTGCCGTTGGCAGCCATTGGCCTTGATTGGCTGTGAATCGGCTTTCATTATTTGTTTGTTTGGTTTTGCCTTTTGAATCGAGATTCGCTTTAAAGAAGCGTGATCCAAAAGAAAACACTATTTGATTGGTTGGTGTATTGATAAATAAACCAACTGGGTCTCCTCGTTACATTTCCTTTCCTAACTTTAATTTTCACGTGGGCGCTTCTTTTTGTTGTCCCAACCGCCAGTACAAGTCAAAACTTTTGGATAATTTCAATCTTGAATGTTTTTCCCATCTATTGGGTTGGTGCAAAAATAATGACGTAATAATGTCGTTTTTTGACGTATTTTACGTCATTATTTTGCACCCACCTAATAGTTCATATCAGATTCACCTATCTTATCTTATTCATTAAAACTGAACAGATATATTCACAGATTTTAATTGTACACTTTTCAAATTCTAAAGATCAGTTTTATTTGCCATTCTCTCAAGATTCTCTACGATGAGCGTGTCTTTTTTTGTTTTTTTAAATAAATCTTCAGCTGTATATTTGCTAAGAAATGTAGGCTCAAAATCCATCCTTTCATACCAAACAATGTTTAAGTTTTTATGCGATTGGGGAAAAACTCAAAAGGAACTAATTTGAAATAATATCTTCTGAGACGGGAGAACTTTTGTGACCTGTTTGCAGTAAGCGCTTCAGACTGGAGGACACATTGACTTTTTTTTATTTAAGAACTGACAAAATTAACCTCAAGACAATCACGCAAAGTCAGATACCTTAAAGGGTTCGACTGTAGTCAGGATCATCGAGTTAATGCGAACGATGCTTTACTTAGCTGCATAGCATGTGCTTCGCTAGGGCTGCATACAGTTTTGAATTCAGAGTTTTCCTTCTCTTAGACTAGTTGCCACCCAAAGGTACAGAACTGATAGCTGAGAGGAGGGAGAGTTGGATTCATAGCTTACCCAAGTGAATGTAAGAGAATGTAATGAACAGGACTGGAATTCGAAATCGGTTCTCCGATTCATTAATTATTCAACCATAATCGAGATTTCATTTTTTTTTTTACATGGTTCATGTATAAAATATTTTAATCTCGAAGGAAAAGTTAGCTAACAAGAATACAAACCCTCTGCTACATTGACAAACAGGCTTTTAGTTTTCTACTTCTGTTCTCACTTTTTGAGATGATCATATTTAAATTTAAAGCTGAGCGTCCATATATCCTTAACATTTTCTATGTTACACTGTAAACAGCTTTTATTTTATTTGTACTTCTTATGTATTAGGTTGGTGCAAAAATAATTTCGTTTTCTAACATATGTTACTAAGTGAGAAAACGAAATTATTTTTGCACCAACCTAATATATATAACATACTCCACTGATAAAACCATCATTATTCTGAAGACTGTGGACGTGATGTATTTCTCTCGGAGAGTTTACCCCCTTTTTTGCATTCGATTAAATCCACTATTAGTCTGAGATGTTATGCTCTACTTTTACTCTTTTCTGGGAACTCACATCTACCAGAGCATCTAGGAACACCAGATTACAAATACCTGCTCAACCCACAGAATCCACCTGGAATTTATACTACAACTAATGTGAGCTGATCTTAATTATAGTTTCTGGGAGAGATTGCACAATCTGGCCTGATCAATTTTGTTTTAAAAAAAAACAGCACCCTAAAGATCTCAGTCACTATGACTTGTGAAATCGTACTAACACAACTATCGACGGCTTCTGAACGGTTCTGTCTACCCAAGTTTACTCACATGGTTTGGGTTAATCTATCTGTATTTTCCCCTGTCCCTTGCACTATCAGTAATCCTTATATTCTGGAAAGTCATGCTAATATTTGTCTTTTCAAATTATTTCCTTAATTCTTTATTGTTTTCCTTGTCTTGATGAAAATATGGAGCAACAGCATGGTCCGATTAGATAGCTGACACCTTCCTCAGACCACAGACCTTCAAATGTCTTTCTTTGGTGGATTCAGGAAAGATCTTGTTTCTCGTGAAAAGCCACGTACTGTTCACAAAATTAAAGCTCAAATTACTGCAATGTTCGACGAGCGTCTGTGCCATTTCGTGCCTGCTCGGCTACAATTATACATTAACCAAAAAGGAGGTTGCTTCTGTACATTGCAAATAAAGCAACTTAATAATTTCCTCTAGAATAAATGGTTAGTTAAACATGTCTTTCATTGATTCTACTTGAAATACAAATAGCAAACAAAAAAACAGGCAGCCATGCAACACAAATCGAGATGCTACTTTTTACTCACACTGCATATATGGAAGATATGACATACAAATTTATGTATCTTTGTATGTACAAATCTGGAGCATGTGGAGTACTGGTTAGAACGTTTGACTACTGGTGATGATACCCGGGTTAGAATTTTACCAGGATCGATTTTGGAAAGTGAATGAAAACCATACAGCGGATTAAAGAAATTAAGTGCACAGTGTCGAATTCGAACACGGTTTGCTGACTCCATTTTCTGCGTCAATACTCATCACTCTACATATATAAAAAAAAAAGATTACTTATTGTAATTTCCCCAATCTTCTAATTATCTTTCTCTTGGATATCTATACATCGATTTCACAAAGGTTACTGCTCACAATAGGCCCCGACTAGATTAATTTCGTATACACTGCTCAAATCACCCTAAATGTTGGTTAACGCCTTGTGTATGGTGGTATAGGTAAATACCAATACAAACTATGACGTATAGGTTTTCTGGATCGATATACATTTGAGGAAGGTCATGGGTCACAACAGCTGAAAAGTTGTGATGACAAAGATGAGGGCAATTGTCCGCATGTGAATAGTGTAATTAATGATAATTTCTCATCCCTCAAAAAGAGAAATTATCAAAACTTCATCTTTGCTGGTAAATTACTGTCCACCAATGTAAACTATCTTCTACAAGTTTTAACTCTGGTTAAGGTCGAGGAAACAAGGAGACCACTTTATTAAACAAATATCTTTAAAATCTATATTATTCAAATATTAAACAGTTTTCTCCAAACATATTGTAGCATTGTCGTGCACAAAAAAAATCATCTTTACTTTTTTTTTTAATGCGCTTTGTTTCTGCTTAAACTTCGGTTTCACGTGTGCCTTCAAAAATATTTATACATCTTAGCTATCATTAAGTCTAAAACACGCGATGAAACCACCACTTCACCATCTATATTTCTTCAGAATATTGATATAAGACAGGTCGATGAAATAAACTCATCAACTTTGCCCGATCAGATCGGCATTGAAGTCTTATAGAATCTTCAATAAACTTCTAGTCTATGGTTCGTTTTTAAAGTTTTCAGTATCGTTACTTTTTTTTATATCAACCTTATTTTTTTATATCAGCCTTACGACCCATTTTTAACATGTAAACACACAACGTTGCTATGAATTTGAAACTTAGGACATTTCATAGAAATGGTTGTCATTTGTTTACACCTACAAGGATGATGTCATTATTACTTACCAAATAAACATTTAGAATTCACTCAGTATCTATTTTATATATCGATAGATAATAATAGAAGACACAATGTTCGATTTTTTTCCTGCTGATCTATATTTTTCTCTCTCTTTTTTATCCACTGCGCTTTGTTTGTCAGTCATTCTTCTATCTAGTATATATCGGACTAGGTTGTTTTTATTCCTCTTACTTTTAATTCGCTCCTCTGCTGCTTCTATATGAAATGTCCATTAAGGACGTTAGCGACCTTGATTCCCAACAATTTTCTGTCTGTTGTAGCTCTTAATAAATTGTCTTTTTTTTTTGTTATCTCTCCTAAACATTTACTCAAGCTCACGAGGTAGGTTATGAGTTTCCCTTCCCGCTAATGCCTTCAATCTGTCCTGTTAGTATCAAATTTTCCAAATCCTCTTTCTTTATTATATGCCCTCGGAATTTCAATAGCCTCTTTCTGATGTTAATTATAAATATCCTTTTTGTTTCTATTGTCTGTAGAACTTCGTTATTGATCACCTGTTCGATCAATAGTATCCTCACCATCCTTCTGTAGAACTACTTTTCTGTTGCTTCAAGTCTTCATCTTCGAGAAGATTGTCCAGCATTCAATGCCATATAGGACTTATACTACATAATAGTTTAGTATTATTTTCCTTATCTGTCTGTATTTCTTAGATGAGGTATTGTAATTATTTACATTGTTCGGACTATTGTCCTCATCTTTTTTGTCATATTCACGACATTTTAGCTGTTATACTAATGGAAAATAACTAAACCTGAGATATCCAGAAAAGGAATAACACATATAGAACTAGAACACTCTACTCCCGTGGACTAAATAAAGGGTTCCGTTCGAAATTACAACGTATATCAGCTGAAAAAGACTTTCAGGTCTGATAGACTTAAATATAAGATATTATCTCACCCCAATATGGGCTATATCGTAAAGTCCGTGTGATTAATGTCAGGCTTTGATGGCAGTCAAATTGACTTTTCATAAAATCAAAAAAAAATCTCTTTTGGGCGAGTTCGGCGTCAAATTGGCCGTGTGTGCGGGAGGTCCGTCTAGAGCTGTGGTTCCCAACGTGGGACGGACACACCCAAGAGTGTGGGTGGCAAATCTAGAATGAGTTATTAACGGTGAATTTATTTCTAGTGTATCTGTGTGATTACGAGTTAATACACACAGTGCATATAGTGTATGCACATGTAATAATATTTATGTGTGTGTATAAACATCCGTAATTTATATATCTATATCTATATCTATATATATATATATATATATATATATATAGAGAGAGAGAGAGAGAGAGAGAGAGAGAGAGATGGATAGATAGATAGATAGGTATATGATTATTTATTCGAAAATTATAACAAAAATGTTATAAAATAACTACAAAAATAGCCATTTAGTTTCAACAATATATATATATACATATATATAACAATATATATATTTTATTATATATATATAACAATATATATATTATATTATATATATATATATAACAATATATATATTATATTATATATTATATTTTATATATATATATATATTCCAACCATTTACTAAGTAAATTTCTAAGTAATTTTAAAAAACAATTTCTAAGTCATTTTTTCCTCCTTGCTTTACTCTTTTTCGAATTTCATGAAAGCTTGTTTAGAGCAAGTTTTAGGCGTTCTCCATGTAAATAGGAGTTCACTTTTTGAATAATACGAATTATATGTCACGAGGAGCGTCTATAAGAATTTTAGAGAAACTTAGGAGGTCTTTCTTCCTTTTTATGTTACGTGTCCTTTCAGGACGTAGGCGATCATGGCTCTCCACTTCCATTTATTCCTTGTGGCTCTCAAAAGCTTTTGCGTTTCTGCCAACTCCCACAGACCCAGGCCCTCCACGTAAGGCATGCACTGCTTTCCCCTATCTCGTTTTCCCTCTATACGTCCCGTTAGTATCATATTCACCAGGCCCTCACGTGTTCCAGAAATTTCAACTGCCTCTTCCTTATGTTAAACATAAGCTTCCTCCTTCTTTGCATCTTCTCTAAGACCTCATTTTTGCTCACACGCTCGGTTCATGATATCCTCAGTATCCTTCTGTAGAACCACATCTCCGCCGCCTCGAGTCTTTTCTTCATCCTTGAGGATACCGTCCAACATTCACTGCCGTTTGTTTAGGAGGACAGATGTCACGTAGTAGCTCAGTACTCTTTTCTTTGTTACCATAGAAATCCTTCTATTTCGCAGTACTCTGCTCAGTTTCTGGAATGCATCCTTGGCCATCTCAATCCATCTTCGGATCTCAGCGTCTACCTAACGCACTAACACATCTCTCTCTCTCTCTCTCTCTCTCTCTCTCTCTCTCTCTCTCTCTCTCTCCACCAAAAAAAAAAAAAAATTGCTCCGATTCACTTTCTTCTTTTAAGTGTCGTATCCCTTCAGGACGTAGGCGATCATGGCCCTCTACTTCCTCGTATCCCTTGTAGTTCTCAATAAGTCTTGTCTTTTCGCTACTTTTCCCAGAACCTGTTCTGCCATCCACTTGCTAAAGCCTGCTAAGTATGTCATGTCTCTGCATAATATCCTGTCCTTTGTAGCACTTAATAAATTTTGTCTTTTTGTTATCATTCCAGCACCTTGTTCCATCATCCATTGAATCAAGCTCGGTTTTCTTCTATGAGCCATGTCCCTTCAGGACGTAGGCGATCATGCCCCCCCCCGCATCTATGTGTCCCTTGTAGCTCTTAATAATTTTTCTTTTTATTATTTCTCCAAGATCCTATACCATGACCTACTTGCTCAAGCCTATCAAGTAAGTTACACACTGCTTTCCCTTGCTTCTCTTTCACTCTATTCGCCTCGGGAATATCGGATTTTCCAAGCACTCCTTTCTCATTACGTGCCCCAGAAATTTCAGCTGCCTCTTTCTGATGTTAAGTATAAGCTTCCTCTTTGTTTGTATCCTCACCAAAACCTCATCTTTGCTCACATGTTTGCTCCATGGTATCCTTAGCATCGTTCTGTAGAGCCATACCTCTATTGCCTCGAGTCTCTTCTTCATCTTTGAGGAAACCGCACAACATTCTCTACGATAAAGGCTACGTAGCAGTTCAGTACTCTTTTCTTTATTACCAACGAAATCCTCCTGTCTCGAAATATTCTGCCTCGCTTTCGGAATGATAAGTTGGCCATCCCAACACATCTACGGATCCCGATCTCGCACTTACCGTCCTCTGTCAGAACACTTCCCAGATAGTTAAATTTCTGCAATTGCTTGATTTTAGTGTCCCCGACCTGTAAATCGCATCTCGGGCTCAACTTTTTGCTGATGACCATGCATTCTGTTTTATTGTAGTTTATACTTATTTCCTTCTTTTCGCTTTCCTTCTGTAGGAGGTTTTCTAGTTTCCTTTCCCTGCCTGCTATCAGCACTGTGTCATCTGCATATCTTATGTTGTTAAGATTGAATGAATCCCGGTAGGATTTCCAGTTCTCTCAGAATTGCCCCACTGTATAGGTTAAATAAGAAGACACATCCTTGCTTAACGCCCCTTTTTATTATTGTATATCTGCTGAGCTCATTTTCTATTCATATGCAGGCCGTTTGCTGCTAATATGGGGTCCTGATTATTCTAATATCTTTCTCAAATGTATCAAGTTTGCTGAGAATTTCCAACAGATCTTGGCGTAGTTTGTAGAACGCCTTTGCGTAGTCTATAAAACACAGATGCACGGCCTTCTGCATTTGTATTGCTCTTTCTGATAATATTCTGAGCATAAATATCGCATTCCTTGTTTCGGTGTCTTTAACGAACGGGCACTGGCCTGATTCTGCTGCGCGCTTATTCATCAGAATTCAAATGATGCATTTTGTTATGTGGCTCATTAGGCTGGTTGTTTGGTGGAGTTCACATTTGTTTGCGCCTGGTTTCTTATGGAATGCTATGAAAATATGTCTGCTGGGATCTTCCGGTATATCTCCACTATTGTAGATTTCCTTTCTTATTTCTGTAATCTTGTCTCTGCCTAAATCATCCAAGGCTGTCATCATCTCTATTACAATTCCGTCTGGCCCTGTCGCCTTGTTTCCGTTTTGGCCAGTGCAGCTTTTACTTCGGTTTTTAAAATTTCAGTCCCGTCGTTAATTCTGTGTATTGCGGGTTGTTCTCCAATATATTCTTTCCAGCGCAGAAGAATTTTCCTTTCTCTAATATGAGCGTTCCTTCCTTGGATTTTATGGTGCCTTTTGACGAGCATGTCTTTTATCCTTTTAGTTGCCTTATTTACTAATGCATGTCTCCTTTGCATGTGGTACTCAATCTCTCTATTTTTTTTAAGCGTTTCACCCCAAGCAAGGCGGGAAGCCACTAGGACGCAAGGGGTTACAGAAGATTTGGAGCAAGATCAGATAGGAGTGATAGAGGAAAGGATTAAGAGAAGGATAGTGGATAGATCAAGGCAACTGGAGATGTCGATTCATATTACATTTGGATAGTTGGAGATTATAGTTCTCAGAGAAACAGGAATAGGGAAGGGAGTTCCACAGGCGAGAGATGCAAGATATGAAGCTGTTGGAGTAGAAAAGACGGCTACATTTAGGAGTTTCGACAGTGAAGGGGTGAGAGCGGGATGCCAGCCTTGTAGGACGCTTATGCACATTTGTTTGTTTAATCACTTTTCTTTAACCTGCTTACATTTGGTCCTTATTTTGTTGTGTAGTTATCTTTATTCCAAAATGTTCTGTCTCTTTTACATCATATCGAGAATCTCATCAGTGAGTCATTGGTTTATTCTTCTTCGTCCATTTTCCTTCGGGATGATATCGTTTGCTGATGTCACTAAAGCTTCTCTTAGTATCGAGTTCCCATTTCTATTGTGTCCCTCGTATCTTCTTTTCAATTTCCATGTATTTTTCCTTCAGGTACGGGTCGCTCAGGAATTTGTTGTATTGCAATTTGGGTGGAGTTGTTTGACCCTCTTGAAAATTTTTACACGCGTTAAAAACAGTTTTTCTGCAAATATTTAACTGTTTTCACATCTCATAATTTATCACGCCAGCCATTTTCTACGCGACAACGTTTTGGTTGAGCCGCAACATTTAATTAAACTGTAAACAATAAAAGAAAAGAATGTTATAAAGCCTTATGCAAAATTTGAAGTTATTTTTATGAATATGTTTCAATTTATGTTTAATGGATAAATATTTAGATTGCAATCCGGTAGATCTTAGACAGTGCAACGATTAGGATAGACCTTTAAAAACGAGAGCCCTTACTTAATTATTAAATGCTGTTACGTTCCTTAGGAATTATTATTTGAGAATATTGGCAACATGGGAGGTACGGTGGAACAATTGATTGCGGCTCGGATTGTTCGAATTCCAAACAAGTTCATTACATTCTAATTCTTATGTGCTAATACCCTTGGGAAATATTTGAATCCACCTCTTACCCTTCCCATCCAGCTATATAAATAGCAGGAAAGACTGGGTTCTATAGCCTCGGATGTCAACCGGCCTAGAAGAAGAAAAAAATTCTGAGGATGGATGTGCTCCGTCAGTCTACCTTGCCCAAGACAGCCCCTTTCATTTTGCGGCTGTCGTACATCTGGTGTCCCTGTGGCTCTAACGAGTTATGAGACCCGAGATCGCGAATATTTGTAACATTTGACCCGTCGTGACCCAAAATACTGCAATAGACTATATCTTGATTTTGTTGAAATTTATGACCCAGTAAAGTTAAAATTATATATGTTCGGGGCGAAGTGTTTTTGGTTGTGGAATGTGGAATCCTCAGGCTGAGTTCATTTCATTCACTTTCGCAAAAAAAGGTATGAATTCTGATATAATGGAATATGCGTATACCAATGTTCTCCGTCACTGGAGTGTGATTGGCTGGTGTCCGTCATAAATATCGACGGACGTGTAGGAGAGTCAGAGAAGAGCCTTAGTCTGAGAGCTAAGTCTATAACGACTACACCATTGATCTACCCTTCTTAGCTGCGACTACGACGGGTACCAGTCGATTAGTGCTACCGTATTCTACTTGGTTATAGTAGTCAAAATCACTTAGCTACTTCGTTCAAATATATCCCTTTCAGGGACATATCAAATTCATTTTTCTCTCTCTAGCTATTGGTTAAAGATCAAACAGGGCCGCTTAGCTGTGGATGACAGTCAGAGCAGGAGAATGTAAACTGAATTCAAAATCAGTTAAGTTGGCACTAGTAACTCTACTGCGTAAAAATCTACTAGCTACGCAAACAAGAGAAGCAACGCTTGGTGTAAGGAAGCTGCGGCCCTATACTTCAAAGCGGAGTGGGGTCTAATAATACTAACGAGAATGATAGAAAGTTCAAAAATAAAATTTCAAAAATTTAGTTATAGTAGATTGATCGTAAAAGCGAAAGATCTTTCACGTTTTAATGTTTTGTTTAGAAGATCAACTAGTGGGGATGAAGGCGGCATCCGATTACCCAACCTGTAAACTTTTCTGTGTTCGCACTACAAAAGCAGACCGGCTTGTCCAAAAGGATCAGCCCAATTTAGAGGAAAGTTCGAGTCCTTGACATATACAGAATGAGTCACAAAGTGCCATCAAACGACCTATCGGGATGGATTTCAAACTGAATTGTTTGGCAAAGATCAACGTTTATGAATGGCACGTGACATTTTGCTTATCAGAAAGAAAGAAAAAGAGGAAAGAAAAAGGAAAGTAAAAGACGAAAACTTTGCTTTGAAAGTATCAACTGCCAGTAAGGTGAACCAGTGTTACAGGGGATAATACAACCTTCATGATTATTAAGCCTTTACATTTACGTTTTCTAAGCGTAAAATACCTACGTGAAAATATTTGTTAGACTGAGTCAACAAATCTGTTTTCGCTTTTAAGCTACACAAGATAACGGAAACTTTTTTACACGTAATAAATCGGTTATCAATTTGGTTGTAAAATACCTCTGTAATCAACTCTTTGATAAGGATCTAAATAGAACTGAGTAAATGTAACGGTTTAGGAGAGTAAGAGACCTGTTAATTTAGAATCAATCTGAAGAGAGTTATAAAAAAATCTCTCAGAATTGTTTTTTATTTAAAATTAAAAAGGGAATTAACTCGCTAATGTGAACGATGAATATTATAGAGTTTAGAAACCCGTAATTATTACCCGGGTTTTACTTTTAATCGTTCAGGTCGGATCGGAGGAGTAAATCATTGGGATGAGGAGTTATTTACATTAGGACCAATGTCCTCGTACTTGTTAGGAATCTGGTGACATAGCAGTTATGAGTTCAGTCCTTGGGCCGGGTATTGCAAGCTTTGACTGAAACGGGGAGAGCAGCACTATATAAGAACAAGGGGAGATATCCCTAGATATGTGCAGTGGAATGAGAACGATCTACCTGATCTATTGTTCTGTTGAATTTTCCTCTATAGGACTTTATAAATTGAAGTGCATGGGAAGGTTCATATTTCCGTTGAAATGGCTAGATATAACCGTAAGTTCTATGCAAATAGTTTCTTCTAACGCACTCCTCGCTTGTAGAAACTCTTCAAGCTTATTACTGCCCAGTCAACTTTGATCTTCAAAATTTAAATGCAATATCAATCGTTATCTTTTGTCATAATACTTGTTCTTTTGTCCTCTCTCCTTAATAGTATACTTTCTCATTCTCTAACACTCAGTAACCCCCTTGTGTCTTAGGGGCTTTATTGCCTTATTTGGAGTAAAATGATTAAAAATAATATTTTTTAGCTCTATTATATGAAATTAAACATTTTTAGCTTTTATTTTAAATAGACATTTTGCATATCGCCTGTATTCATTTTCTTAAATGACACCTACAGGCTTCTTTTCATATCTGAAACTTATATACAATTTTTAGAAGATAATGTTTCGAAAAAGAAATACGGAAAATGAAGTTTTCTGAGTTACTTTGAAAATTACTGGCATTAATGATTTTTGACAGATGGTACAGCTAAAATAGCATTGTCAGAAATTTAGGCCAAGAGTACAAATTTAATCTGTTTAGTTTTTACTTTCAGAAAAAAAGTAGAGTGGCCCACTCCGTCTTTCTCGATCTTTCTCTCACCTTCTCTCTCTTTCTCTCTCTCTCTCTCTCTCTCTCTCTCTCTCTCTATCTTAACGGTGGGTTAAAAGGTTGCTTGGTCGAATTCAAGTCTGGGACACGGATAATTTTTTAGCGACCTACTGAAAATGGTTTAGATCCTTAAATTAATCTTGTATCCTTTTCAAATATCCATATCTTGTATAATCATAGATCTAATCACAGCTCTGCTGAACACACATGCTTACATGTAGCAAAATATTTCTTTCTACATATCTTTCGGAAAGACAAGCCAATTAACATCGACATGAATCAAAAATCAAAGACAACAATAACAAAAACTATAAGCTTTCTTTTCTATATCTTCACACATTCGAGATAAAATACTAAATAATTTCTATACATTATACCCTTGGATTTAAAGAAACTTATCTCAGAATTAAAATGGGTCCTAAGTCAGTTTTAGCACCGTCAAAACAAAACCAAAGACTCATATGCCGTACTGCGTGAGCGACCATGGCTCTCCACAGCTTTCTATCCTCAGTAATTCTAAAGAGATGTTAGTTTCTGTAATATTCATCCCGCATTTTAGGGTCTTTTTGCAGTAAGAAAACACATTGATTTGGAAATTCTTGCAAAAATCAAATAATAGTCGAAATTTAATGCAACATGCAGGAATTATTCACAAATGAATTAAATTATTTTTAAAATGTTTGATTTCTTTGAAAAATCTTGGTAAGATATGTTTTTTAAACTCTGTTATCCCCCATGGTAGAATAACGGATAGCGGCTCGGATTGAAGAATCGGAGAGCCGAGTTCCAGTCGAATCTATTACATTCATTTATTTAACCTTGTGAAAGGTATGGGTAAATAGCAGGACAGTTATGTGTAAATAGCAGGACAGACCGGGTTGCCTTGGATGGCAACTGGTCTATCGCAGAAAGAAATGGCAACCTGCTGCGCTATACCAATCAGTCAGTCATGTATCGAAAGATACATGATCGTCAAAGCGTGTATCATGCATGGCACATAACTGAATGACTGATCCCCCACTTTATTTTTGTACCGCTTAATGTTTATATTAGTTATATGCAGAAGTCCTTGGAGAATTTAAATATGTTTTGTCAAACAGAACACCGAGTTACACAAAGTATGCTCTGCATCATACAATAAAAATACAATAAACTAAGAGGTTTTTTGTTTGTTTTTTTTAATTAAGAAAGATTTTAATTGTTTTTTAAGAATAAGATATTATGGAGACTATGGTCTTAAGAACAAAAGTAAACGATAAATAATGAATTTTTAAAAGAACTGTTTTCATTAATTTTTCAATTTTAATTATAAGTATTTATGATGTTCTAAATCTTAACTTCCTGTTTTAAGTTAAATAGGTCATGTGCTATTGCTAAGTAAAATCTATACAGAAATAGAAAAGCTTACTACAATTCAGCGACCCCCACCCAACCTATTATTTGAAAAAAAGAATTTTGAGTTGTTTTTTGGGTATAAATAACCGTTTCAATTTTTGTAAATACGGATGTCCACACATGACATTATCAGAAAACAAGAGCGGTAGCTATAGTAAATTTAAAATATATTCATAAATTTATAACATCTCCTCGACAATCTTCTTAAGATTATACCTAAAATACAGAAATGATAGAAAGTTCAAAAATGTTAGAATCCTTAAGATATTTTATTTTTTTTATTTCCTCCACTGCCTTCTGCAGGAGTTTTTAATGTTTTTTTTTTTTTTTTATGTGTGCAATTAACACTGTGCCATCTACATATGTTATGTTTTTAAGATTGTGTCCGATGAATCTTGTTAGGTTTTCTAATTCTCTCGAAATGGCCTGACTGTATAAATTGACAGGATCTTTTTAATTTTGTATGTTTGCTGAACTCATTTCCTATGTGTATGCAGGCTGTTCGCTGCTAGTCTAGCTTCTGAACAAGATTTTATGCTTATTATGAGGAATATTTAACGTGTATTGAGGAAAATGCCTCATTATAACAATGACGCAAGTGAAGTATTTATAACCGGTCAATTGTGGGTTGATAAATCTAAAATAGATAATTGCCAGGCTGTTATGAGTCAGACCCTCTGGCCTCACTTAGCTGTCAACAGAAGCGACAATAATAGCTTTTAAGTTTTACTTATACATCGTTTTTGTCTTTTTAATTTATTTACTTTGGTAATAGTTTTCACGCCATAAAAAAAAAAACTGTCAGTGTTTATTCGCTATCAAGGACCAGCAAGTCTCTTATACATTCCTCGATATTGTTGCTGGTTTTAGTAACACTTGTGAGTATTTTCCTATTATCGATAATAATTTTTTTTTTTTTTTTACTAAAGACTTACGCTAGATTATAAAACCAATTATTTATAACAAAATATTAATTTTTCAAGACATCACAAAATTCAAAGAAAGGGTCTGTAACGTAATGGATCCTTGCTTGGCATATCGAATAGAATTACTTTTTCGCCCGATGCGATTAGGCATCTCTCTGTCGTTTCTACAAATACTTTCATGGTAATTGTTCTGATAAGCCATTTTCCTTAGTGCCTCGATAGCATGAACTTAAGAATACTACTATTCGAATCCATATTATTCACTTACGTGCTAGTACCGTTGGGAAAGGTATGAATCCTCTTCTTCTCCCCCTAGTTATAAGTAAATAGTAGGACAAACCGGGTTCTATAGCCTTGGGGGGTAACTAGTCTACTGCAGAAAGAATTGGCAACCTACTGCGGGAAAAAATCTGCCTCGACAGTCATGTATCGAAAGATAGATGATCGCCTAATCGTGTATCACGCACGGAGCATAACTGACTGACTAGACTGGCTTCTAGGTTTCAAGAGTTTACTGTTGAACAAGCTAGATGTAACCGTAAGTTATATTCTAATAGTTTCTTTACTTGCACTTCTCGTCTGTGGAACTCTCATCTGGTTTCTCGCTTCTTTGCCACCTACAATATTAAAAAAATGTAAATGTACTGCCAATCGCCATCTTCTGTCTTCCGGTAGAAACCTCTTAAGTTTTAGTATCATTATAAACTTGTTTGGAGTGAAATGATTGAACAAAATGAATAAGTGAAGAAACTCATTATGAAAAGCTTACTGATACATCACGTTGAAACACCAGTCGCCGTACGGTCACTGAAGTTAAGCAACGGGGCCTAAGCTTGGATGTGCGTATGGACAATGACTCGGAATTATTAATCTGAGAGCAATGGTCGTTGTGTTCGTTATATTTACTTACACACAAATAATCTTGAGAAAGGTATGAATCCATCTCTTCTCTCCCATCTATGAATTAATTAGTAAGATTTGTATCAATAAGCTATCATTATCTCTCCCACCACCAAAACAAATCTTACACTCTAAAAATATTTTCTGGCTTTAAGTAACCTTCAAGGGTGGATAAGTCGTAAAAAATAAATCAATCAATCATTAAATTAATTCTGATTGAGCAGAAAATTCAGAAAGGAAAACCGTAAAATTTTCGCGGGAACTGTTAATCAAAAAAAATGGCTGTCAATAATCGCTTGTTGCTTGGGTGTCTTTTTATTCTTTCTAGAATTTACAGATTTTCTTGTTTCCAAGATATTTAGGGGCGGTTCTAAACGCGCTACTATCGATCAGAATAGCAGTCTTCAGTTTCTTCTATAAATCTTTGATTTCTGTTGCAATCTTTTCTATCTTTGCCAAGCTCAGTCGATGTTCAGCTGGAACAGTAAAATCTGTTGTCTGGTCGATCTCTTTTTACTAATTTCTTTCCGATTTATCGTCACCATCAATATTTTTGTGACGCTGATAGACATCTGTGTGTATGTGTCAGGATATGAATGCGAATGCCAAGTGGATCAATATATCGTTATACTCTCACAAAGACTGATTTAAAAAATAAAGAAAACCCAAAATCTCAGTAAAAATTCGCAACCTTATCTATGTATAATTGTTCTTATATTTGTATGTTTTAATTGTGATTATTGAAAACACTTCTTAAAGTCTGATAAATGCGACAAGAGTATTTTTAAATAAAGTGAGGTATCTTAAAAGGAACTCTTAAAAGATAAGGAAAAAGTGAATTTTTGAAATATTTCACTCGCATTTTATATATTTCAGCAGGTAATATCGACCGCAAGTGTAAATTTAGGAAGACAAATTGCTGGACAATTGTATCTCTAAAATGTCCGGAAAATTCCGTTTTTAATCGCAAAAATGGCGGCTAAATAACAAATAATTTAGTTATAAACAAAGAAAAAGTTGACGAAATGCTATTATGTATCTGCCCTCTCAAAGATGAAGAGGTGAGGTAGCGCAACAAGAGACAAGGAAGTTGTGGAGAGAAATAATAGCCCACATCCGAAAGGACATATTACATTTTTAGATATTTTTTTCAATCATTTCACTCCAAGCAAGGCGATAATGAGTAAGTCAAAGTGAAAATGGAGAGCATCGAAGAAAGGACAAGACAGGAACAGGGTTCAAGAAGATGTAAGATGGCGATTGATGTTGCATTTAAATTTGTAATAATTCTAGTGATAAGGGGAGCATGAAATCTCTTGGAGTAGAAGTTGTGGTTACATTTAGGTAATTCAAAGTGGAGACTTAGTTGCCAATCAACTAGCACGCTTAAAGTCATGTAATCGGGACACCAGGGAAAAAGCTCATCAGAACAGATGCCATGAAAATATTTGTAGACAAGAGAGGAAAGTCACGTCAAGTATGTGAGAAAGTGATTGAAATTGAGACGCCAGGCCAGGATCGATTACATTACAGACACTTCTTTCGATTTTTTCAAGAAACTCTATATGTAGAACAGAAACACTAAACCAGACATAGGAAGAGTATTCAATGCACCGGTGAATGGTAGGTTAATAAATGTGTAAGATGAATTCTGACGCGAAAGATTTTCTGGAACGTTCCTTGCAGTAGACGAAGCAATTAATTCGATATAATCACTTCACTTCATGTCAGTGGAAAACGTGAGCAAAAAAAAAAAGAAGCGTAGTGTGTTGCTCTCCTACTGTTTAGCATCAGGCGTGCTGATGGCAGCTACGAAAAGTTATCTGTGGTGATTACATAAAACATTTTTGTTTTGGAGGCTATAAATTTGACAAGCCATTTCTTGTCCCGGTTAATCACTGATTGGAGGTCCTTTTCAAGGCCAGCTCTCAGATTTACCCTTGTCAGAGATTTGCTACTGCAACAGAGGTAAATGGTTCTGTCATCTGCATAAATACGTAGTTAATATCGAAGAAGTTTATTCATTTTAGTAAATACCAATTACTCATTCTATAGAAGAGAAAATAATATGCAATTGCATGGACATAGAGAAATGAGCACGTATTTCAGTTGTCAATGAGTCTTTCGATCTCTAGCCACTTCACTTACCTCTTTTGGGAAATTGAGTCGCTTAGATTTGTTGAAACAAGCTGCAAAGTATTGTTGTCGGTTTTCAACGAATGCTTTTAGAGTTTTCTTAAACCAAAAGCGATTCATTACTCATTCTATAGAAGAGAAAATAATATGCAATTGCATGGACATAGAGAAATGAGCACGTATTTCAGTTGTCAATGAGTCTTTCGATCTCTAGCCACTTCACTTACCTCTTTTGGGAAATTGAGTCGCTTAGATTTGTTGAAACAAGCTGCAAAGTATTGTTGTCGGTTTTCAACGAATGCTTTTAGAGTTTTCTTAAACCAAAAGCGATTCATTACTCATTCTATAGAAGAGAAAATAATATGCAATTGCATGGACATAGAGAAATGAGCACGTATTTCAGTTGTCAATGAGTCTTTCGATCTCTAGCCACTTCACTTACCTCTTTTGGGAAATTGAGTCGCTTAGATTTGTTGAAACAAGCTGCAAAGTATTGTTGTCGGTTTTCAACGAATGCTTTTAGAGTTTTCTTAAACCAAAAGCGATTCATTACTCATTCTATAGAAGAGAAAATAATATGCAATTGCATGGACATAGAGAAATGAGCACGTATTTCAGTTGTCAATGAGTCTTTCGATCTCTAGCCACTTCACTTACCTCTTTTGGGAAATTGAGTCGCTTAGATTTGTTGAAACAAGCTGCAAAGTATTGTTGTCGGTTTTCAACGAATGCTTTTAGAGTTTTCTTAAACCAAAAGCGATTCATTACTCATTCTATAGAAGAGAAAATAATATGCAATTGCATGGACATAGAGAAATGAGCACGTATTTCAGTTGTCAATGAGTCTTTCGATCTCTAGCCACTTCACTTACCTCTTTTGGGAAATTGAGTCGCTTAGATTTGTTGAAACAAGCTGCAAAGTATTGTTGTCGGTTTTCAACGAATGCTTTTAGAGTTTTCTTAAACCAAAAGCGATTCATTACTCATTCTATAGAAGAGAAAATAATATGCAATTGCATGGACATAGAGAAATGAGCACGTATTTCAGTTGTCAATGAGTCTTTCGATCTCTAGCCACTTCACTTACCTCTTTTGGGAAATTGAGTCGCTTAGATTTGTTGAAACAAGCTGCAAAGTATTGTTGTCGGTTTTCAACGAATGCTTTTAGAGTTTTCTTAAACCAAAAGCGATTCATTACTCATTCTATAGAAGAGAAAATAATATGCAATTGCATGGACATAGAGAAATGAGCACGTATTTCAGTTGTCAATGAGTCTTTCGATCTCTAGCCACTTCACTTACCTCTTTTGGGAAATTGAGTCGCTTAGATTTGTTGAAACAAGCTGCAAAGTATTGTTGTCGGTTTTCAACGAATGCTTTTAGAGTTTTCTTAAACCAAAAGCGATTCATTACTCATTCTATAGAAGAGAAAATAATATGCAATTGCATGGACATAGAGAAATGAGCACGTATTTCAGTTGTCAATGAGTCTTTCGATCTCTAGCCACTTCACTTACCTCTTTTGGGAAATTGAGTCGCTTAGATTTGTTGAAACAAGCTGCAAAGTATTGTTGTCGGTTTTCAACGAATGCTTTTAGAGTTTTCTTAAACCAAAAGCGATTCATTACTCATTCTATAGAAGAGAAAATAATATGCAATTGCATGGACATAGAGAAATGAGCACGTATTTCAGTTGTCAATGAGTCTTTCGATCTCTAGCCACTTCACTTACCTCTTTTGGGAAATTGAGTCGCTTAGATTTGTTGAAACAAGCTGCAAAGTATTGTTGTCGGTTTTCAACGAATGCTTTTAGAGTTTTCTTAAACCAAAAGCGATTCATTACTCATTCTATAGAAGAGAAAATAATATGCAATTGCATGGACATAGAGAAATGAGCACGTATTTCAGTTGTCAATGAGTCTTTCGATCTCTAGCCACTTCACTTACCTCTTTTGGGAAATTGAGTCGCTTAGATTTGTTGAAACAAGCTGCAAAGTATTGTTGTCGGTTTTCAACGAATGCTTTTAGAGTTTTCTTAAACCAAAAGCGATTCATTACTCATTCTATAGAAGAGAAAATAATATGCAATTGCATGGACATAGAGAAATGAGCACGTATTTCAGTTGTCAATGAGTCTTTCGATCTCTAGCCACTTCACTTACCTCTTTTGGGAAATTGAGTCGCTTAGATTTGTTGAAACAAGCTGCAAAGTATTGTTGTCGGTTTTCAACGAATGCTTTTAGAGTTTTCTTAAACCAAAAGCGATTCATTACTCATTCTATAGAAGAGAAAATAATATGCAATTGCATGGACATAGAGAAATGAGCACGTATTTCAGTTGTCAATGAGTCTTTCGATCTCTAGCCACTTCACTTACCTCTTTTGGGAAATTGAGTCGCTTAGATTTGTTGAAACAAGCTGCAAAGTATTGTTGTCGGTTTTCAACGAATGCTTTTAGAGTTTTCTTAAACCAAAAGCGATTCATTACTCATTCTATAGAAGAGAAAATAATATGCAATTGCATGGACATAGAGAAATGAGCACGTATTTCAGTTGTCAATGAGTCTTTCGATCTCTAGCCACTTCACTTACCTCTTTTGGGAAATTGAGTCGCTTAGATTTGTTGAAACAAGCTGCAAAGTATTGTTGTCGGTTTTCAACGAATGCTTTTAGAGTTTTCTTAAACCAAAAGCGATTCATTACTCATTCTATAGAAGAGAAAATAATATGCAATTGCATGGACATAGAGAAATGAGCACGTATTTCAGTTGTCAATGAGTCTTTCGATCTCTAGCCACTTCACTTACCTCTTTTGGGAAATTGAGTCGCTTAGATTTGTTGAAACAAGCTGCAAAGTATTGTTGTCGGTTTTCAACGAATGCTTTTAGAGTTTTCTTAAACCAAAAGCGATTCATTACTCATTCTATAGAAGAGAAAATAATATGCAATTGCATGGACATAGAGAAATGAGCACGTATTTCAGTTGTCAATGAGTCTTTCGATCTCTAGCCACTTCACTTACCTCTTTTGGGAAATTGAGTCGCTTAGATTTGTTGAAACAAGCTGCAAAGTATTGTTGTCGGTTTTCAACGAATGCTTTTAGAGTTTTCTTAAACCAAAAGCGATTCATTACTCATTCTATAGAAGAGAAAATAATATGCAATTGCATGGACATAGAGAAATGAGCACGTATTTCAGTTGTCAATGAGTCTTTCGATCTCTAGCCACTTCACTTACCTCTTTTGGGAAATTGAGTCGCTTAGATTTGTTGAAACAAGCTGCAAAGTATTGTTGTCGGTTTTCAACGAATGCTTTTAGAGTTTTCTTAAACCAAAAGCGATTCATTACTCATTCTATAGAAGAGAAAATAATATGCAATTGCATGGACATAGAGAAATGAGCACGTATTTCAGTTGTCAATGAGTCTTTCGATCTCTAGCCACTTCACTTACCTCTTTTGGGAAATTGAGTCGCTTAGATTTGTTGAAACAAGCTGCAAAGTATTGTTGTCGGTTTTCAACGAATGCTTTTAGAGTTTTCTTAAACCAAAAGCGATTCATTACTCATTCTATAGAAGAGAAAATAATATGCAATTGCATGGACATAGAGAAATGAGCACGTATTTCAGTTGTCAATGAGTCTTTCGATCTCTAGCCACTTCACTTACCTCTTTTGGGAAATTGAGTCGCTTAGATTTGTTGAAACAAGCTGCAAAGTATTGTTGTCGGTTTTCAACGAATGCTTTTAGAGTTTTCTTAAACCAAAAGCGATTCATTACTCATTCTATAGAAGAGAAAATAATATGCAATTGCATGGACATAGAGAAATGAGCACGTATTTCAGTTGTCAATGAGTCTTTCGATCTCTAGCCACTTCACTTACCTCTTTTGGGAAATTGAGTCGCTTAGATTTGTTGAAACAAGCTGCAAAGTATTGTTGTCGGTTTTCAACGAATGCTTTTAGAGTTTTCTTAAACCAAAAGCGATTCATTACTCATTCTATAGAAGAGAAAATAATATGCAATTGCATGGACATAGAGAAATGAGCACGTATTTCAGTTGTCAATGAGTCTTTCGATCTCTAGCCACTTCACTTACCTCTTTTGGGAAATTGAGTCGCTTAGATTTGTTGAAACAAGCTGCAAAGTATTGTTGTCGGTTTTCAACGAATGCTTTTAGAGTTTTCTTAAACCAAAAGCGATTCATTACTCATTCTATAGAAGAGAAAATAATATGCAATTGCATGGACATAGAGAAATGAGCACGTATTTCAGTTGTCAATGAGTCTTTCGATCTCTAGCCACTTCACTTACCTCTTTTGGGAAATTGAGTCGCTTAGATTTGTTGAAACAAGCTGCAAAGTATTGTTGTCGGTTTTCAACGAATGCTTTTAGAGTTTTCTTAAACCAAAAGCGATTCATTACTCATTCTATAGAAGAGAAAATAATATGCAATTGCATGGACATAGAGAAATGAGCACGTATTTCAGTTGTCAATGAGTCTTTCGATCTCTAGCCACTTCACTTACCTCTTTTGGGAAATTGAGTCGCTTAGATTTGTTGAAACAAGCTGCAAAGTATTGTTGTCGGTTTTCAACGAATGCTTTTAGAGTTTTCTTAAACCAAAAGCGATTCATTACTCATTCTATAGAAGAGAAAATAATATGCAATTGCATGGACATAGAGAAATGAGCACGTATTTCAGTTGTCAATGAGTCTTTCGATCTCTAGCCACTTCACTTACCTCTTTTGGGAAATTGAGTCGCTTAGATTTGTTGAAACAAGCTGCAAAGTATTGTTGTCGGTTTTCAACGAATGCTTTTAGAGTTTTCTTAAACCAAAAGCGATTCATTACTCATTCTATAGAAGAGAAAATAATATGCAATTGCATGGACATAGAGAAATGAGCACGTATTTCAGTTGTCAATGAGTCTTTCGATCTCTAGCCACTTCACTTACCTCTTTTGGGAAATTGAGTCGCTTAGATTTGTTGAAACAAGCTGCAAAGTATTGTTGTCGGTTTTCAACGAATGCTTTTAGAGTTTTCTTAAACCAAAAGCGATTCATTACTCATTCTATAGAAGAGAAAATAATATGCAATTGCATGGACATAGAGAAATGAGCACGTATTTCAGTTGTCAATGAGTCTTTCGATCTCTAGCCACTTCACTTACCTCTTTTGGGAAATTGAGTCGCTTAGATTTGTTGAAACAAGCTGCAAAGTATTGTTGTCGGTTTTCAACGAATGCTTTTAGAGTTTTCTTAAACCAAAAGCGATTCATTACTCATTCTATAGAAGAGAAAATAATATGCAATTGCATGGACATAGAGAAATGAGCACGTATTTCAGTTGTCAATGAGTCTTTCGATCTCTAGCCACTTCACTTACCTCTTTTGGGAAATTGAGTCGCTTAGATTTGTTGAAACAAGCTGCAAAGTATTGTTGTCGGTTTTCAACGAATGCTTTTAGAGTTTTCTTAAACCAAAAGCGATTCATTACTCATTCTATAGAAGAGAAAATAATATGCAATTGCATGGACATAGAGAAATGAGCACGTATTTCAGTTGTCAATGAGTCTTTCGATCTCTAGCCACTTCACTTACCTCTTTTGGGAAATTGAGTCGCTTAGATTTGTTGAAACAAGCTGCAAAGTATTGTTGTCGGTTTTCAACGAATGCTTTTAGAGTTTTCTTAAACCAAAAGCGATTCATTACTCATTCTATAGAAGAGAAAATAATATGCAATTGCATGGACATAGAGAAATGAGCACGTATTTCAGTTGTCAATGAGTCTTTCGATCTCTAGCCACTTCACTTACCTCTTTTGGGAAATTGAGTCGCTTAGATTTGTTGAAACAAGCTGCAAAGTATTGTTGTCGGTTTTCAACGAATGCTTTTAGAGTTTTCTTAAACCAAAAGCGATTCATTACTCATTCTATAGAAGAGAAAATAATATGCAATTGCATGGACATAGAGAAATGAGCACGTATTTCAGTTGTCAATGAGTCTTTCGATCTCTAGCCACTTCACTTACCTCTTTTGGGAAATTGAGTCGCTTAGATTTGTTGAAACAAGCTGCAAAGTATTGTTGTCGGTTTTCAACGAATGCTTTTAGAGTTTTCTTAAACCAAAAGCGATTCATTACTCATTCTATAGAAGAGAAAATAATATGCAATTGCATGGACATAGAGAAATGAGCACGTATTTCAGTTGTCAATGAGTCTTTCGATCTCTAGCCACTTCACTTACCTCTTTTGGGAAATTGAGTCGCTTAGATTTGTTGAAACAAGCTGCAAAGTATTGTTGTCGGTTTTCAACGAATGCTTTTAGAGTTTTCTTAAACCAAAAGCGATTCATTACTCATTCTATAGAAGAGAAAATAATATGCAATTGCATGGACATAGAGAAATGAGCACGTATTTCAGTTGTCAATGAGTCTTTCGATCTCTAGCCACTTCACTTACCTCTTTTGGGAAATTGAGTCGCTTAGATTTGTTGAAACAAGCTGCAAAGTATTGTTGTCGGTTTTCAACGAATGCTTTTAGAGTTTTCTTAAACCAAAAGCGATTCATTACTCATTCTATAGAAGAGAAAATAATATGCAATTGCATGGACATAGAGAAATGAGCACGTATTTCAGTTGTCAATGAGTCTTTCGATCTCTAGCCACTTCACTTACCTCTTTTGGGAAATTGAGTCGCTTAGATTTGTTGAAACAAGCTGCAAAGTATTGTTGTCGGTTTTCAACGAATGCTTTTAGAGTTTTCTTAAACCAAAAGCGATTCATTACTCATTCTATAGAAGAGAAAATAATATGCAATTGCATGGACATAGAGAAATGAGCACGTATTTCAGTTGTCAATGAGTCTTTCGATCTCTAGCCACTTCACTTACCTCTTTTGGGAAATTGAGTCGCTTAGATTTGTTGAAACAAGCTGCAAAGTATTGTTGTCGGTTTTCAACGAATGCTTTTAGAGTTTTCTTAAACCAAAAGCGATTCATTACTCATTCTATAGAAGAGAAAATAATATGCAATTGCATGGACATAGAGAAATGAGCACGTATTTCAGTTGTCAATGAGTCTTTCGATCTCTAGCCACTTCACTTACCTCTTTTGGGAAATTGAGTCGCTTAGATTTGTTGAAACAAGCTGCAAAGTATTGTTGTCGGTTTTCAACGAATGCTTTTAGAGTTTTCTTAAACCAAAAGCGATTCATTACTCATTCTATAGAAGAGAAAATAATATGCAATTGCATGGACATAGAGAAATGAGCACGTATTTCAGTTGTCAATGAGTCTTTCGATCTCTAGCCACTTCACTTACCTCTTTTGGGAAATTGAGTCGCTTAGATTTGTTGAAACAAGCTGCAAAGTATTGTTGTCGGTTTTCAACGAATGCTTTTAGAGTTTTCTTAAACCAAAAGCGATTCATTACTCATTCTATAGAAGAGAAAATAATATGCAATTGCATGGACATAGAGAAATGAGCACGTATTTCAGTTGTCAATGAGTCTTTCGATCTCTAGCCACTTCACTTACCTCTTTTGGGAAATTGAGTCGCTTAGATTTGTTGAAACAAGCTGCAAAGTATTGTTGTCGGTTTTCAACGAATGCTTTTAGAGTTTTCTTAAACCAAAAGCGATTCATTACTCATTCTATAGAAGAGAAAATAATATGCAATTGCATGGACATAGAGAAATGAGCACGTATTTCAGTTGTCAATGAGTCTTTCGATCTCTAGCCACTTCACTTACCTCTTTTGGGAAATTGAGTCGCTTAGATTTGTTGAAACAAGCTGCAAAGTATTGTTGTCGGTTTTCAACGAATGCTTTTAGAGTTTTCTTAAACCAAAAGCGATTCATTACTCATTCTATAGAAGAGAAAATAATATGCAATTGCATGGACATAGAGAAATGAGCACGTATTTCAGTTGTCAATGAGTCTTTCGATCTCTAGCCACTTCACTTACCTCTTTTGGGAAATTGAGTCGCTTAGATTTGTTGAAACAAGCTGCAAAGTATTGTTGTCGGTTTTCAACGAATGCTTTTAGAGTTTTCTTAAACCAAAAGCGATTCATTACTCATTCTATAGAAGAGAAAATAATATGCAATTGCATGGACATAGAGAAATGAGCACGTATTTCAGTTGTCAATGAGTCTTTCGATCTCTAGCCACTTCACTTACCTCTTTTGGGAAATTGAGTCGCTTAGATTTGTTGAAACAAGCTGCAAAGTATTGTTGTCGGTTTTCAACGAATGCTTTTAGAGTTTTCTTAAACCAAAAGCGATTCATTACTCATTCTATAGAAGAGAAAATAATATGCAATTGCATGGACATAGAGAAATGAGCACGTATTTCAGTTGTCAATGAGTCTTTCGATCTCTAGCCACTTCACTTACCTCTTTTGGGAAATTGAGTCGCTTAGATTTGTTGAAACAAGCTGCAAAGTATTGTTGTCGGTTTTCAACGAATGCTTTTAGAGTTTTCTTAAACCAAAAGCGATTCATTACTCATTCTATAGAAGAGAAAATAATATGCAATTGCATGGACATAGAGAAATGAGCACGTATTTCAGTTGTCAATGAGTCTTTCGATCTCTAGCCACTTCACTTACCTCTTTTGGGAAATTGAGTCGCTTAGATTTGTTGAAACAAGCTGCAAAGTATTGTTGTCGGTTTTCAACGAATGCTTTTAGAGTTTTCTTAAACCAAAAGCGATTCATTACTCATTCTATAGAAGAGAAAATAATATGCAATTGCATGGACATAGAGAAATGAGCACGTATTTCAGTTGTCAATGAGTCTTTCGATCTCTAGCCACTTCACTTACCTCTTTTGGGAAATTGAGTCGCTTAGATTTGTTGAAACAAGCTGCAAAGTATTGTTGTCGGTTTTCAACGAATGCTTTTAGAGTTTTCTTAAACCAAAAGCGATTCATTACTCATTCTATAGAAGAGAAAATAATATGCAATTGCATGGACATAGAGAAATGAGCACGTATTTCAGTTGTCAATGAGTCTTTCGATCTCTAGCCACTTCACTTACCTCTTTTGGGAAATTGAGTCGCTTAGATTTGTTGAAACAAGCTGCAAAGTATTGTTGTCGGTTTTCAACGAATGCTTTTAGAGTTTTCTTAAACCAAAAGCGATTCATTACTCATTCTATAGAAGAGAAAATAATATGCAATTGCATGGACATAGAGAAATGAGCACGTATTTCAGTTGTCAATGAGTCTTTCGATCTCTAGCCACTTCACTTACCTCTTTTGGGAAATTGAGTCGCTTAGATTTGTTGAAACAAGCTGCAAAGTATTGTTGTCGGTTTTCAACGAATGCTTTTAGAGTTTTCTTAAACCAAAAGCGATTCATTACTCATTCTATAGAAGAGAAAATAATATGCAATTGCATGGACATAGAGAAATGAGCACGTATTTCAGTTGTCAATGAGTCTTTCGATCTCTAGCCACTTCACTTACCTCTTTTGGGAAATTGAGTCGCTTAGATTTGTTGAAACAAGCTGCAAAGTATTGTTGTCGGTTTTCAACGAATGCTTTTAGAGTTTTCTTAAACCAAAAGCGATTCATTACTCATTCTATAGAAGAGAAAATAATATGCAATTGCATGGACATAGAGAAATGAGCACGTATTTCAGTTGTCAATGAGTCTTTCGATCTCTAGCCACTTCACTTACCTCTTTTGGGAAATTGAGTCGCTTAGATTTGTTGAAACAAGCTGCAAAGTATTGTTGTCGGTTTTCAACGAATGCTTTTAGAGTTTTCTTAAACCAAAAGCGATTCATTACTCATTCTATAGAAGAGAAAATAATATGCAATTGCATGGACATAGAGAAATGAGCACGTATTTCAGTTGTCAATGAGTCTTTCGATCTCTAGCCACTTCACTTACCTCTTTTGGGAAATTGAGTCGCTTAGATTTGTTGAAACAAGCTGCAAAGTATTGTTGTCGGTTTTCAACGAATGCTTTTAGAGTTTTCTTAAACCAAAAGCGATTCATTACTCATTCTATAGAAGAGAAAATAATATGCAATTGCATGGACATAGAGAAATGAGCACGTATTTCAGTTGTCAATGAGTCTTTCGATCTCTAGCCACTTCACTTACCTCTTTTGGGAAATTGAGTCGCTTAGATTTGTTGAAACAAGCTGCAAAGTATTGTTGTCGGTTTTCAACGAATGCTTTTAGAGTTTTCTTAAACCAAAAGCGATTCATTACTCATTCTATAGAAGAGAAAATAATATGCAATTGCATGGACATAGAGAAATGAGCACGTATTTCAGTTGTCAATGAGTCTTTCGATCTCTAGCCACTTCACTTACCTCTTTTGGGAAATTGAGTCGCTTAGATTTGTTGAAACAAGCTGCAAAGTATTGTTGTCGGTTTTCAACGAATGCTTTTAGAGTTTTCTTAAACCAAAAGCGATTCATTACGAATTCTTAATATAATAGCACATGACCTGTTTTCTACTTTGTCTGAAATCTTTTATTCTTTTTTTAAAAGTTATTTTTGGCAACTCCTTTGTTTTCTTCCATTTCTTTTGAACCTTTGTGTGACATGTCCACGTGTCTTTGAAATATTTACACGCTATTATATAAAGGAATGAGAAAATGAAAGATATCTTGTCACGCGTTTCCTCCCCAGAGAGAACTATTTTAATTATAAAATTATCAATATTATTTCAGTGCCATAATACATAAATAAATTAATAACTCTTTTTATGAAAAGGTAATCGCTTCAACAGACCTTTTCAAAAAGCTCTCCGATAACAAGGTTAACATATCAGTACAATCTACACAATCACAAGTCCCGTAACCCATTGGCTTATTTGGAGTAGCACGTGTACTGCAGCCGTTTTAAACTAGAACAGTGTTTCTCAACGTTTGTAAGTAAAGACACACCTAGGAACAAATGAAAATATCACGTCACGCTTAACAAAATCTTTAATGGGTATATATTTAAATGTTATGAAATTAAACAATAGACTTTTTAAAAAAAACGCTCATTGTCGTCCCTTGAACACATCTGTGTTTCATTTCAAATTACGGATGCGCGAAAGTGCAATAAAATATTACTATAAAAAATATAATATTTTATAAAAAAATAACAATTTCAGTGCATTTAATACCATTTTCATTTCCTACAAATTTTAGGGTAATATAGTTCTAAAAAATTTGAAAATTATTAAATCAATGCTGCGTATCGGAAACTGCGACAATATTAATTCATAATTCTATATAATTTTGTAAAAATTTTGAATTAAAGAAAGAATGTTGAATAGAATTATATGAAAAAAGGTTCATATTAATTTATTCAAATAAAGTAAAAATTTTAAAAGGGTAAATTAAAAAAATACTTTTTAAAAATAAATATTAAACAAAGTTTTTAAAATAACATAATAGAAGAATAATGAAAATAATTATTTGAAAAAATTAATACTTATTCAAATAAAAACGCTGTGCCATTACTACACACACATGCACACACACACATACACACACACACACACACACACATATATATATATATATATATATATATATATATATATATATATATATATATATAGTTAAACCTAGAGAGACAAACAAACCTACCAAGGTTTCACCCAAGCGGATCGTCAGGGAAGGTTTGTCTGGCTCTCTAGGTGTAACTAGGTCTACTCTACTTACTGTATTGAGCACTTTATTTAGTTATTTTGCTTACTCGTATCTGTTTTTTTTCTTCTTTGGACTTTGGACTTGCATGCTAGACGATTATTTTCGGCTGATGTACATGTTCTTGGTTCTTTCTTTTTTATACCTTTTTTCCCGCTTTGGTATTGGTTTGATTATTTGCAAATCAAGACACCGAAAGTTTTCCGGACGAGTATAATTTCTTATACTTACAAGATTATTTCTACTGATGTGTATATATATATATATATATATATATATATATATATATATATATATATATATATATATATATATATAAATATAAAAGTGAACATAGAAGTCAACACTTAGAGGCGACAGTCTGTTTCATGCTATATGCAATCGTCAGGCCTGACGATTGCATATAGCATGAAACAGACTGTCGCCTCTAAGTGTTGACTTCTATGTTCACTTTTATATTTACACACGCTCTATCTCTGATATTGAGCACTTTATTCCATAAATATAGCACACCTTAAGACTATATTTCTTTATATATATATATATATATATATATATATATATATATATATATATATATATACACAGTGACAATATTTGGTGGCACAGCAGCTGAGGATCCGTGGTCTAGGATAAAACAGCTCGAGTCTATTCTTCATCAGTTTGATTTGAAATTCAGAGAATTCCTTCGAGACTTGTTGCTACCCACGGCTACAATAATGGATGGCTGCTCGTATCCGACTATGCCTGTCTGCTAGGGCGGTTAGTCAATCCCTGCTGCAGACGCCTGCTCAAGCACATAACAAGGTCAGTACCCTCAAACCCTCGGTCATGATGACTTGCAACTTTGTGCTAGCACAAACATCGACTCCTCCCCCAATTAGTCCCGTCTACCCAATGCCATTCACAAAGCTGGGGTCAGTCCACTTTCCAAAGATGCTGCATGCAGGGATCACCTCACCCAGGCCGATAACGTAAAGAAATCACCTTCCTGACAAATCAGATGACATAGATTTACATAGATTTTTTTTTTGTCCAATACCCACAGAGCCCACCTGTGGTTTGCATAGTAACTATGCTGAGCGAGCCTTAGTTACATTTTCTGACAGAGAGCGTATTATCTTGCGTGTTATCTAGACCCTCTAGCTATGATTGGTAGTACAGCTTGATTTTTCACCTTTCGAAGAAAATCAACATTGCACTCGGTGAACCATCTGGGGTTTGCGGTAATAAGTACTGACATCAAAAATTAGGTTCGTAACTTTTACCAATTTTTGAGCAGAAAATAGAAAATATACAGAAATACGTAATTTCAGCAGGTTTGCTCTTACAAACTGACTTTTACTATTTCAACTAATAAATTCAAATAAATTTGATACCTTTTGTATTCTATACTTTGCATGGAAAATATATTCAATCTAGAATTCTAATTATGAATCACCACAAAATATGCAATTTTTTTACTGTTTTTGGTAAGAAAAAACTGTAATAGACAAATTGCAAAAGATAAGAAAAAAGTCTACTTAATAAATGATTTTCCTTTAAAACATTAAAATTTATTAGGTCATAATTAGTAAAAAGAAAAAATAGATAAATGTGTATATGACACCATAATACTGCTGTGCATAAATTATAAGACATAAATATTCAAATTTGCATTGTTTATAGAAAATCACACTATTGCACTGTATAACATGTTACCTTATAATATAGCTAAATTGTTCGGTATAAATTTATAAGTAACTGAAGGTCTTATCTAAATGATTTAATAATTAGCTTATAATGTGCTTGTACCGTGCATCTTATCCATATACAATTTATAAAGATTCAGTAAATTATAAATTTTATATGGCTGCTATAATCACCGACATGAAATTCCAATGCTACTTATTTGAACCTCAACTTAATCTTTAAACTCATTTCCTCAAAAAACGGTAACGATTTGGAAAGGTATTTTGTATAATTATTTATCATGCCAAACCCCAGGTTTCAAATTAAGTGCAATACCACGGCTTCTAAACTGACCTGTACTAATGGGTTGGCCATTAGGAAAAGAAGAACAGCGACTAAAACCATAACTAAGGTATGCTCAGGATAATTACAGTATAAACTGAATAAATTGTAGAAACCCAAATAGGCCTAAGTAAATGAAAATACTTGGAAACAAACAGGCATGCTGAAAATAATAATTCACAATATATTTAGAGTGTACCTTCAAGTCGAAAGGTCTGATAACGTGCTTGAATAAAATGAAAGTGCATATTTGGAAAACAACAAGAATGAAACGTCGTGTGACTCCGACAGTCCTTATGCTGAAATTAGGTTCTTTTCGCTTTATAACATAAAACCTGTTTAAGTTGTGTAGGTGTTAAAGATCACACGAATTTATTTTTGTTTTTAAATAGCTGACTTCGATATATCCTATAGTATTTCAATGACTGGCCACTCTCAAATTTGACAATGAATGTAACAAATGTTCTTTACTTTTTACTGTTAAACTACCTAGACTGTAAGTCAAAGGTGGTTACTTACGCTTACGTAAAATTATGTCAATTATAGTGACATTTCAGAAAAAGACATTTTTCATTTTCAAGATATCTTACAGAGGTAATTTAAAAGAACAAGGTCATATGAGTAGACTCAGCTACGGCACTATTTTCATAAACAACACATATTTTGCTGTTTATACGCTGTTTCTTTTTTCATTTCCGGAAATGAAAGAGAACAAATGAAGAAAACGCATAGCACTTCCCCCTATTTTCACATTTAATGTAAAAAAACATTTAAAATTCACAATCTGCACATGCAAAGGCGCATACTAATGCCATATTACAGAATATGTTATATTTTAGTCACATGTAAATCACGAGTCGAATAGCACACCTATGAAAAAACGCTACAAGATTTTGTTCCAACTTAATGCAAATGTGTACATATGAATGCGTCTATATACCTTTGTACTTATAAATTATTTATATATATATATATATGTGTGTGTGTGTTTGTGAGCACGCGTGCGTGAAATAAAATTGCTACATAAAAATTTAGCAAGTTTGATGAAAATGTAGACTTAAACTGCTCTATAATTGCTCAATAAAAAGACATTGAATTTTCATTGTGCTGAAGGACTTGTTGATCCAACAGGTTATAATCAAAATGTCTAAATAGGAAGTAGAAAGTTTTAAAGTTACCGCCAAAGTTTTCTCATCAAATTTTTATTATTATTATGCCGAAAGATCAAAGGATTTTTTTTTTTTACTATTAAATCATTTTCTAATCCTTTCAAGAATTGGTTAATTTGTTTTTCTCGCATCAATGAGGGACCACAAATTAGAATGGGGAAATTTGAGCGTCTTTTTCTGTAGAAAACACTTTGATTTGAAAATTCTTGCAAAAATCAAATAATCGTTGAATTTTAATGACTTTTTCAGGTCTTATTCACATATAAATGAAATTTTAGAAATTTTTTTTTTAAACATAGAAAATGTTATATCTGTTAAAACACACACACACACACTCATTTAATGTTATGAAATTTCGAGAAATTCAATTTTGTCGGGCTTAATATTTATATTAGTTATAAGGACAAGTTCTCGGAGAACTTAAATCAATGTTTTTGTCAAACAGTTACCGAAAATCTGCGCTGAATTGTAAGATAAAAATGCAATAAAACTAAGACTTTATAAAATTAGGAAATCTTTTACTTGTTTTTATGAATAGCATTATGGACTGTCTAAAGAAAATTGAATCATAATGAATTTACATGATTTATTTTCATTTTTTTAAATTTTATTATAATAATTTATAAAGTTTTAAACCGTTTCTGTATTAATTTAGGTAATATTGTTATTAAATAAAATATATATTTACTCATCATACATAGAAAAGCTTACTACAATTCAGCGATCCCAGTGTTTTAAAAAAGATTTTTTTGTATGCGCATAAACGTCCCTAATTTCTTAAATACGGTCGTCTATACAGAAAAATAAGAAAATTAAAACTAAAACTTAGAATTTATACTAAAAGCTACCAGAAAATCGCTCTTTTGTTAATACCTTCATTAATTTTAATAAGCCGATTTGGATATTAACAACAGAATTACAACGAAGAACGCAAGCATTAGAAATGAGATGCCATGATACAGAACAATCTTATGCATTTCCTACATAGATCACATTATAAGTGATACAATGTGAGAAACAGGCTCGTTGGAAGACTTACTAAGCACCGTCAAGAAGTCGAAACATTTCGTTTGCCATGTAACATGTTATCAACAAAAGCAAAAGACGTAGACGGAGTTAACAGGAAGGACATTAAGAGAGACTCAGACACAACCGAGATATATAGAGGGCGCTGTTCAGGTTCTCAGCTACACAGCGAGCCTAAAAACACACTCGATCATGGAGCTGGTGACGATGTAAGGATTAGAAATCCCTGCTCTTTTCCAAAACATTAAAATTAAAGGAGCATGAGAAAACTTGAATGAAATTGCGTCTCATTTGATCTTCCTTTCTAATATCATTAAGGCGGCATTGTATTTCACATGAGTAAAACACAGATATTATTTGATTGTAAGTCACGATCATACCATTGATTAAATAATTCAAGTGCGGAAATTTAAATATCCGGGAAGTGTTTTAAAAGAAGACAGAAAGCGTGACACTGAATCGAAAGCTAAAGATATATTCCAAATATAAAGCAGATAAATAATAGGAAAATGTCGCCAGAAACAAGGAAAAGATTACTAAACTATTACGTGATATATGTGAGTAAATATATGTGGCAGTAAATGCTGGAGAATGTCTGTTATGGGACCTTACCCATAATAACATAATGGACTATTCCAAAAGTAATTAATACTGCTCCTCAAGAGGAAGCAGAGAGTTCAGTCCGAAGTTGGGCGACCGGCTGATCGGTTGAACTCTCTGCTTTCGGGCGGGAAGAAACCCGAAAGAGGCTCCGCCGAAGGGCGGAGTCTCTTTCGGGAAGATGAACCGACCCTGAGCCCGTTTGTACGGGTTCAAAGGGCATATTTTTGGCCGAAACCACGGGTTCGGATTCCCACGTTAAACCGACCTTGTGCCACATGATGTCCTCGTGGGGAGAGGGACTAAATACCGTTCAGTTCGAAGTCGGGCGACCGGCTGAACTCTCTGCCTTCGGGCGGGGAGGAACCCGATCGAGGCTACGCCGAAGGGCGGAGTCTCTTTCGGGGAGGTAAACCGACCCTGAACCTGTTTATACGGGTTCGAAGGGCATATTTTTTGCCGAGCCCACGGGCTCGGAAATCACATGTTAAACCGGCCTTGTGCCACATGATGCCCTCGTGAGGGGGGACTAAATAGCGTTCAGTCCAAAGTCGGGCGACCGGCTGACCGGCTGACCGGCAGATCGGTTGAACTCTCTGCCTTCGGTCAGGGAGGAACCCGAACGAGGATACGCCGAAGAGCGGAGTCTCTTTCGGGGAGCAAAAACCGACCCTGAACGCGTTTATACCGGTTGTTAAAGTGCATGTTTTTGACTGAGCCCACGGGCTCTGAGATCCTACGTTAACCGGCCTTGTACCACACGTTGATCTCGTGGGGAGTGACTAAATACCGTTCAATCCGAAGTCGGGCGACCGACTGAACGACTGATCGGTTGAACTCTCTGACTTCGGGCTGGGAGGAACCCGAGCGAGGCTACGCCGAAGGGCGGGGTCTCTTTCGGGGAGTTAAACCGATCCTGAACCGTTTATACGGGTTCAAATTGCATATTTTTAGCCGAGACCACGGGCTCGGAGATCCCACGTTAAATCGGCCTTGTGCCACATGATGGTGGTGGGGTTACTAAATACCGTTCAGTCCGAAGTCGGGCGACAGGCTGATCGGTTGAACTTTCTGCCTTCGGGCGGGGAGGAACCCGATCGAAGCTACGCCGAAGGGCGGAGTCTCTTTCGGGAGGTAAACCGACCCTGAACCCGTTTATACGGATTTTAAAAGGGCATATTTTTGGCGGAGCACACGGTCTCGGAGATCCCACGTTTAACCGGACACATGATGCCCTCTTGATGGTGGGGTGTCTAAATACAGTTCAGTCCGAAGTCGGACGACCGGTTGACCGGTTGATCGGTTGAACTCTCTGTCTTCGGGCGGGGAGGAACCCGAACGAGAATACGCCGAAGGACGGAGTCTCTTTCGGGAGGTAAACCGACCCTGAACCCGTTTTGTACGGGTTCAAAGGGAATATTTTTGGCCGAGACCGCGGGATCAGAGATCCCATGTTAAATCGGCCTCGTGCCACATGATGCCATCGTGGGGGGTGGTCACTAAATACCATTCAGTCCGAAGTAGGGCAACCGGCTGACCGGCTGATCGGTTGAGATCTCTGCCTCCCGGTGAGGAGGAACCCAATCGTGGCTACGCCGAGGGGCGGAGTCTCTTTCGGGAGGTAAACCGACCCTGAACCCCTTTTGTACGGGATCAAAGGGAATATTTTTTGTCGTGTCCGCAGGATCGGAGATCCCACGTTAAACCGGCCTTGTGCCACATTATGCACTCGTGGGTGTGGGGGGGTGTCGACATACCGTTCAGTCCGAAGTCGGACAACCGGCTGATCGGTTGAACTCTCTGCCTTAGGCCAGGGAAGAACCCGATCGAGGCTACGCCGAAGGGCGGAGTCTCTTTCTGGGAGGTGAACCGACCCTGAACCCGTTTTGTACGGGATCAAAGGGAATATCTTTGGCCGAGCCCGCGGGATCGGAGATCCCACGTTAAACCGGCCTTGTGCCACATGATGCCCTCGTGGGGAGATGTCTAAATACCGTTCAGTCCGATGTAGGCTGACCAGCTGAACTGTCTGCCTTCGGGCCGGGAGGAACCCGAGCGAGGCTACGCCGAAGGGCGTAGTCTCTTTCGAAGAGTTAAACCGACACTGAAACCGTTTATACGGGTTCAAAGGCCATATTTTTGGCCGAGCCCACGGGCTCGGAAATCCCAGGTTGAACCGCCCTTGTGCCACATGATACTCTCGTGGGTGGTGACTAAATACTGTTCCGCCTGAAGTCTGTTCAGTCTGAAATCTGGAGTCCGTCAGATGTCTCTCAGTGAGTCAGAGCGAGTCAGTCAAGCGAGTCAGAGGCAGTCAGAGGCAGTCCGAGACAGAGTCGTGTTTCAGACAATTACTACTAAACCTGATTGTTCGTACTAGCACTTTCTATATATCTCTCTGTATATATTCCTGTTTGTAATATATCTGTGTTATTCCATATCCGCCTTCGAGTTCTTCTTTATTGGTTCTACCTTGGGCGTGATAGCCCAAGGTAGAACCAATAAAGAAGAACTCGAAAGCGGTACAAGGAACCGGACCATAACAATGTCCTCAAACACGAAGAAGAGACTTTAAGCAACAAAAATATGGTTCTACAAAAGAATGCTGACGATAACTTGAACCAAAAATGTGAGCAACGACGACGTTTTAGAGGAAATGGAAACAAAAAGGCAATTTATGCTTAACATCAGGAAGAGACAGTTGAGGTTTCTGGGGTATATAATGAGGAAAGATGGTTTGGAAAATCTGATACTCACAGGATAGACTGAGGGACGGAGGTGAACGACGCATAAAATACTTCGTGAGTTTGCTTAAATGTCTGGCGGAACAGGATTTGGAAGAAATAAAAGATAAAATTTACTAAGAGCTACGAGGGACAAGGAAGTTGGGGTGATCCATGATCGCCTCTCTTTTAATGATCCATCATCTATTCCTCTATTCTTTGTGGTGCATTAACGTGTATGTGAAGGCGTCCTCAACAAAGCTTAATTTCTAGTATTACACTTATTGTAGAATATAAAATATAGGTATTCAGTAGAAATTTAAACATTTTATAAATTTCAATTGAAAGTAGCACTGGCTGTTTCCTCAATGCATGCTGAATGTTTCCTTATAAGGAATAATACCGCCATTTTCATTTAATCTACCCAACCATGCGTTCCGAAAAAGTATGAAGACAGACCAGAGATTACAAAGACGAAAATGTTGTAAACAATCGTGGGACCACCAAAAGGAGCATACGAGTCCCAACGTAATAATGGTAATTCTCAGTTCAAGTGACTTATTGATGTACCAATATACATTATTATTATTATTATTATTATTATTATTATTATTATTATTATTTTCTTTGATTTCTGGCATTTACTCATTTCTTTCCGGGTCCCGCCAAGGACCTAACTTTAGAAATGGCATCATGACGCTTTTCACTGACAGGAAAAAAAATTACATAGATAAAGCCCTTCGTAAAGTGTGGCCTGTACTTGTCAGAACAAGTTTTTGTATCTCTTTGAGGCATGGACTTCCAGGAAGCCATTCAGTTAGTCTACTGGAATATTTTCCAAAGAAACCTAGGGCTCCAACTACAACAGGGATTGTTGATGTTCCCATGTGCCACATTTTTGAGATTTCTATTTCAAGGTTCTTGTATTTGACAGCTTTTATTATTATTATTATTATTATTATTATTATTATTATTATTCCTATCAATCTTTTCATCTATTTGTGTGATAAATGATAAAGATTCTTATTTGTTCGAGTGGTTAGTTTTTGAAATAGCAACACTAGTTTTGAATGGCAAACTTTCAAGGCAAGTACATCACTGCATTCAGTACATTTGTGTGCTTCTAAATCAGCAAAACTACTTCGTGAAATATTTGCTTCCGTTCACTGATATCTTTTTCTACTATCTACAAACGCATTTTGATTTCTGTTTATAATCGCATATGCACACACGCGCACACACACACATGCACACTTACATTTTATATATTTTAAATTGATTTTTTTTTAATCTGACATTTCTTATTAATATAAAAGTTATTTTTAGTGGATACACGTTTTTGATTTGCTATCTTTATTTTAATTTTTTTAAACAGTGAAGCAGCCAGCCTCGATCTAATAGTCCTACTAAACAAAAATATGTATATATGTATGTGTGTGTGTGTGTGTGTGTGTGTGTGTGTGTGTGTGTGTGTGTGTGTGTGTGTGTGTGTGTGTTTCGAATTCGCAACTTTTAAAGATATGAACCCCAGGTTCAAAAAAGAAGAAAAAGCAAAAAAGGGGTTCTCTTAGATAGGAACATACGAATAGGTATTGACGAACTCAGATACAAGATTAACATTTGTAAATAAATTTTCTATAACAAAATACAAAATAGGGGAAAGTTATGGAGTGACAGACGTATTATTAATAAAAGAACACTTAACTGAGATTGGATGTCAATTCAAGTGTTTGTGTTTCAGATATTTGGAGTTCGAATGCTCGTAAAGATAAAATTGTCGTAGAATGTTCACAAAACTTCTGCAATGTGAAATATGGAATTCAGGAATAATGTCTGTGTTTCGTTTCCCTTGGTTTCTTGGATTGCATCCGAGATGGAAAGACGATGATTTCTATGTATTCCTCTAGTTATAATCTTCCTTTATCCTTTACGCATTAAATAGTCAAATAGACTCAATCTCTCCCGGACGAAATTTTCTTCTTCCCTACACAACAAGTAATGGAATAGGTTTGTGGATGTATTTTTCATCCCTCACGACCGTATGATGAGTCTATTTTTCTCGCAAACTGTTGTCATTGGAGGTTACTGGGAAACTAAAGTTACACTACCAAAATCCCACTTGGTGATGTATGTCCGGTGAGTGTAGTTAGCCAATTCTTATTTACTTTCTTAGGTTGCCATGTAACCCCAAATTCCTTTCTTAGGTCATTCTGTTTGCTGTCAAGCAAATCCAAATTCTTTTACGGACCTTTCTTCGTCGAAACAAGACTCTGTCCAGATAGGTAGTAACACAGAAGAGAAAGATGAGAAGGAGAAAAACAAAGACAACGCGTCTCTTATTAAATTCATTATACGTCTGATTTAACAGCTAACATTGAGGACTATGTCACTACACACACACACACACACACATATATATATATATATATATATATATATATATGCGTGTCTGTATCATGTACAGTAGTATCCGAAACAAAAATGAAGATAATGAGAAAAATTGAAAAAGTTTATAAACGATGCGTTTCACCGGCGTTATGTGTTGGATTCGGTTTCTTCTGCTCGAACTAAAAGAGAAAACTGTGATTAATGAAAAATACGTTAGGATAACAGGAACAAGAAATTATAGAGAAATCGACCGCCATCGAAATGATAAAATAAAATTCAGAGTAATCAGTTTTTTACTTAAGAGCCCTTAGGATCTGTAATCCGCAATTCCTACCCGAAGAAGAGAAACAGAGCGAAAATAGAGTGATAGAAGATTCCGTGTGTGTGTGTGTGTGTGTGATAGGGAGAATGTGTATATATATATATATGTGTCATTGAAAGAAAGTTTGTATGTATGTGTGTGCGTGATAGAGGAAGGGAGAGAGAGAGTGAGTGTGTGTGTGTGTGTGTGTGTATGTGTGATAGGGAGATTGTGTGTATATACGTCATATAAAAAAAGTCTGTATGTATATGTGTGATAGAGGGAGAGAAATAGAGAGAGAGTGGGGAGAGTATATGTGTGTACGTGATAGGGAGAATGTGTGTAAATACGTCATAGAAAGAAAGTGTGTATGTATGTGTGTTATAGAGGAAGTGAGAGAGAGAGAGTGTGTGTGTGTGTGTGTGTCCGCGCGCTCACGCGCGTGTGTGTGTGTGATTATAAATATCAGTCATTATAATCATCTATGTCGCCATTATGTAAACCTGTCATAACCAGACATTTATTGTTTTGAGCATCCATTCTCCACTATTTTCCGGAAACACCCGTGAAAAACAATGATTAAAAACAAATAAACCCACCCTACTAGCAAAGTAAACACCAAACTTCATTTCTCTTGTCATACGAGGTAAATATGAAAAATATCGTCTCACTTGATAGACAAACAAAATTGAAAACATTTTTAGCAAAAGTCATCGTCATATAAAAACTGACATACCTTTGATCTCTGTTTTATCTTGTCCCGTCTAAGGAGTCTGAAGATGCCCTCTTCGATATCAAAAATAAAAAAGGCAAAAACGAACCGGACTCAATTATCGAAAAGCTGTCTAAGTGTACTTCATTCGATCAAAGAGAAAAAGAAAACAGAAGAACTGAGAAGTAAAATCGTTATTAGTATTGTTTTTTTAAGAGATTTCAAGAGATGGCTTTATAGTCAAGGTATTTGACGAAATGTTTTTTAGCTTCAGTAATTATTCCACCAGATTATAAATATATAAGTTAACCTATTCTCACAACTACAAAATAGCACCTTTGAAAATATGGGAAAGAAAACTTGAATATGTTGAACTAAGCTAGAGTTAATCTATCAGCCCAGCTACTTGTTAAAGAGGCAATTTTAGTACCATACTTGATGAGATTGTGGAACCTGTAATGGTTAGCAGGCTTATCTCAACAAAACAATTACGACTGAGTAATGAGTTCGATCCTCACTTGGTGCTCCATATTTACGGAATTGTGCCTCTTTTTACCAAAGCTGATTAAATTACTATATATTGAGAGAGGCGGGTACTAGAACAATTACAACCAGGTAGTGGTTACGATCCCCACTAGCTACCCAATATTTTCGGCCTTGTGCAACAACTAAGCCACGCTTAGAAAATCACAATTTGGGAGTTTCATCGAGAAGTAATGATTAACTAGCTTGTCTCGCTAGAACAATTACGACTAAGTAGTGAGTTTGATCTTCACTGAGTGTCACATATATTCAGCTTTGTTCCACAACTAAGTGACGCTTAGAAAATCGCCATACTTCATGTGATTTGAAAATAACATAGTCGAAGAGAGATTCCGTATATTTAACCCGACAAATCTCTTTGAGTCACAGTAACGAAGAATGAAAAACGCAAAAGGAATGATATTCCTTCGATTCTTTGAAACTATCGAAAACTAACGAGCCACGGACTTCATCACAAAGCTTTTGGGGTTTTTTCGAGGTTTTGGGGTCAGAAATTTTAGAATAATCCCATTCTAGTTAATCCCGCTTAAATGTCAGTGAACTACCAAATACCGATATTTGCCACTCCGATTTTTTTTTTAATCAATTCACCCCAAGCAAGGTGATATTACCACTTAGACGCAAGAGGCTACTGGAAGTGAAACAGAATGAAGAAACCGGAAACCCAATCCTAAATAATAAAAAAAGAAAAACAAGGGTTAAACATTTATTCCTGTTGAAATGACCGAGGAGGTGTGTGAAATGGGCGATGCCAGTTGAGTTATGGCAAGACTTAACCTATACAGGTATTTGCGTCAGAACAATTCATTTACGGGTAGTTGAAAGTTTAGGCCAGTGATTCTCAATTTAAGTGCGCCACAAGATATTATCATGACATACATATAGATGTGTGTATGTATGTGTGTGTAAGTATTAATGCTACAGAGTTAGTATAACAAGGGCACTGAAATCAGAGGATCCTACTTGGAAGAAGGTTAGAATTTTGTACTTCTTTGAAATTAATAAATGTTCGTCATGAAAAAGTTTCAGAACTTCTGCAACGCACCTCGTATGTGTCGTACTTAGTCAATGTGGATATCCGTATTCAATCTCGGGCGAAAGTCATTTTCCAGATGTTTCCAGAATATATTTGACTCTGTAAGCACTTTAGTATGCTAACGATATCAAATTCCATTAGAAACTAAGAAAAAATTATGGAACTGAATGTAATTTCAATCATCCTATATGGCAGTGAATGCTGGGCAATTTCCCAACAGAAATGGAATGATGCTTTACTCAAAAGTAGTTTTGAAACATCAGCCAAAAATCATCCCAATTCATTCAGATTCCTAGTATAAAGTCACCCTCGTATATTTTTGGAAGGTCATTATAAATTTGTTTACTATGTTGTGATGTTTATACACTTTAGACGTAAGTGAATCTGTACTCTCAAAAAATAAGACAATATCCTCAACGAAGATAAAATAGGATCTATTTGTTTTTAATTTCTTCTAATACCTAAGCTTAAATTTATATTTTGAGTACGGACTGCTCAGTTATTGCTCCTCCTGTTTTCACTGAGTCCAGGTACACACTACTCGGCCCAGGAATAACAAGTTCAATCTTTGTATTGGGAAGTGTATACTTAAACAGAGTGGAAATAATATATAGTTATAAATAAGATGATATATCCTTAGATATGGGCAGTGAAATGAGAACAATCTACCCACTGAGATTGAATAAAGTATTCAGTTTGGAATTCTCTATAGACCAAACCCCTTATCGACATACACCTGATGAAGATCGGAGGGCACAACGGCCGAAATATTGTGATAACAACAAAGAATATGAGAATAGTCCGCATGTAATAAACTCTTCATCCCATAAATTGATTGATTCGTTTTATACGGCTCATCAACCCTTTGCATGTTATTTACAGACAGAAAATAATATGATTCTTCTTTAGATAGTAATCGTTTAGTGATACAAGTACACATACTAAGTCATGGCTGAGGTTGAGGAAATCGTGTGGATTCATACCTTTTCCAAGGGTTTTTTTGCGTGTAAGTGAATATAACAAACCCAACAGGATTGTCTTTCCTATAAACAATTCCGAGCCATTATCCATTACACCTGTATTGAGCACTTTATTTAGTTATTTTGTCTACTTGTATCGGGTTTTTTTTCTTTGGGCTTTGGACTTGCATGCTAGACGATTATTTTCGTTTAACGTACATGTTCTTGGTTCTTTCTTATTTTATACCATTTTTTCCCCTTTGGTATTGGTTTGATTATTTGCAAATCAAGACACCGAAGGTTTTCAGAACGAGTATATTTTCTTATACTTATAAGATTTCTATTATTAATAATAATAATAATAATAATAATAATAATATATATATATATATATATATATATATATATATATATATATATATATATATACACGTGTCTGTGTGTGTTTCATTGAATAATATAGACATACTATATCTATTTTTATAACGATCCTTTATAGTTCCCTCATCAATTTCTTGTTGTTAAGATGAAATTCATCAAAAAGGGCGCCTTAGTTTTTTCCTACCCATGTACTTTTGATTTCCTCGATGTTCATCCTCGGGGGTAAATTACAAAGACAAAAGCATTGTCGAGTTAATAATATCACTGTAATTTTTCGCCTAGGATGGTCTTGGAGGAAATCGAAAGTATCACGGCGTCTTTCTTGATGAATTTCATATGAACATCAATAAACCGATTAAAGAACTGGAAAGCATCGTTATAAAAATAAATAGACAATATATGTCTATATTATTCAACTAAACCTGAACATATGATGCCTATATATATATATATATATATATATATATATATATATATATATATATATATATATATATATATATATATATATATATTGTATGGGGCACTGTTTTAAAAAAATAAAAACAAAAATACTAAAGAACTCCAGATTATTTACCTAACGTGTTCTTTCCTATTTTTCTACATATCTTCACACACACACACACACACACACATATATATATATATATATATATATATATATATATATATATATATATATATATATATATATATTACTTCAAACGTTATGTTGGATTAAAAATATATGCATTAATTCTTTCTTTTACTGTCTTTATCTTCTTTTAATATCTATTTTGGTAAATGATATTGCGAATACAAAATGTCTAAGCGGAAACCAATATATTCCATGCTTAGCATTGTCAATGTCTTTGTGCAACAAAAGATGCATGAAGCTAATTGACTAAAGATAGATTTATCTTGTCCGCAATCCGCCTACAGGAAATCAGCAAACGCTACAAACTGAAATCTTGTCTGTCCTCATCGAGAAACTGGTAGATATTTATTTTATGTAATGTTTAGTGAGATATTTTTGTCTCTTTGAAGACTGGAATAACATTTTGTGACTCACTACTACTTTTATGCTTGACTCATTAGTTTATTCAAAAAACGTGGAGAAAATATTTTATTAATGCTTTTTATATTAATATAAAATCAACTCGAATGTATACAAAAAGAATCGATTAAAAAAACAGCAAGCTAATATAGGTTAAATAATAAAATCGTACATGTAATTATCAGTTATTTATTAATAATTACAATTATTATTATTATTATTATTATTATTATTATTATTATTACTACTACTACTACTACTACTACTACCATTATTATGCAAAATGATTAATAAAATTCTTCCACTGTTTTGCCACAGTCACAAAAAATCGCGATTTAAGAAAACGAAAACCAATACGTAATATTTCGATACCATGGCTTCATTTTCAAATTCCGTATAGCTATAAAAATAAAATAAGAACAAGTCTTTGTAAAAACATGATTTGCTTTGAGAAAAACGATTGAACTCGTAATCAACGCGAATGGAAGGCAACCGTTACAGGAGTAACTTGATAGGGCCTGTACTCATTTTTTCTCAGTTAATTAGTTAGTAAGAGCAAGTTAGTTAGTAAGTTTAATATAAATACAACACCCTCATGTCATTTTGTCCGTTCCTCCCCAGTGGGGGAAGGGGGTGACGCGTAAATAATCTGCATATGCGATTTTTTTCGAGCGATTTAAGTGCTGAAAGCTCAGTGACGAGTATACTTTTTTCAGAATGTTTACAATAAGATGGTCGTCGAAGTTGAAGTCGTTCGTTATAAAAAGTTTCGCAAATTCTGTTGATCTAGCATTGTTGTAGCAGACATCCTACCTGGAATTATTCAACCTCATTATTATTGTGATTAATTGCCGCAAGCAGATCTTATGCCGTCATTTAACAAGGTGTGTCATATAACTGGATCTCTTTATATATTATTAGGTTGGTGCAAAAATAATGTCGTTTTCTCACATAGTAACATATGTGAGAAAACTACATTATTTTTGGCACCAACCGAATGTTTCGTCCAGCCAGTTTCATCTAATTACTTTGAGCTTCCCCTGTTCCTTGTAAAAATAATGTCGTTTTCTCGCATAGTAACATATGTGAGAAAACTACATTATTTTTGCACCAACCTAATGTTTTGTCCAGCCAGTTTCATCTAATTACTTTGAGCTTCCCCTGTTCCTTGTAAAAATAATGTCGTTTTCTCACATAGTAACATATGTGAGAAAACGACATTATTTTTGCACCAACCTAATGTTTCGTCCAGCCAGTTTCATCTAATTACTTTGAGCTTCCCCTGTTCCTTGTAAAAATAATGTCGTTTTCTCACATAGTAACATATGTGAGAAAACGACATTATTTTTGCACCAACCTAATGTTTCGTCCAGCCAGTTTCATCTAATTACTTTGAGCTTCCCCTGTTCCTTGTAAAAATAATGTCGTTTTCTCACATAGTAACATATGTGAGAAAACGACATTATTTTTGCACCAACCTAATGTTTCGTCCAGCCAGTTTCATCTAATTACTTTGAGCTTCCCCTGTTCCTTGTAAAAATAATGTCGTTTTCTCACATAGTAACATATGTGAGAAAACGACATTATTTTTGCACCAACCTAATGTTTCGTCCAGCCAGTTTCATCTAATTACTTTGAGCTTCCCCTGTTCCTTGTAAAAATAATGTCGTTTTCTCACATAGTAACATATGTGAGAAAACGACATTATTTTTGCACCAACCTAATAGTATTATAAAACCCCCAAAAAACTATTACAAAACTAAAAACATTCTTAAAAAACTAAAAAATTATTAGTATTATAAAACCAAAACTTATTGTAGAACTAATATTTAGTATTATATAACTATAAATTATTATAAAAGTAAAAATTAATACCATTATTATACAGCTAAAATTATTATTTTATAATAATAATAATAATAATAATAATAATAATCCCATTTTGCGCTTAGATGTTTCAACCGGAAGAATATATTCCCACAGTAGGTTGCAGTTTTTCTGCAGTAATCTGGTTGCCAACCAAGGCTCTAGGACAAACGCTGGTAACCTTTTGGAGAGAGCGGGCTAGAAAACTATGCATTACAAGGAGAAGGGTCGTCATCTCAGACCTCTGTATCCCGAAGGCTGTCTTGTAATCGAGGTTTAAAGAAAATCAAAGAATTTTATGTTATATTATTTAAACGAGGTTCCTAATGTTACCACAGGAATAACATGATAACAGCTAACACAATCGACAAAACATGCAAATTCCTGACTACAAACGAAATACAGGTGGAGACACTTGCTTTTACTTATTTTTCGATAACTTCTCCGCATCAGGTGAAGTATATGTCAATGAGAGGAGCAAAACACTATCCAGGTGGCCATCACCCAATCTTCTTAAACGACAAAAAAAAGTTTTTCATAAGCATATGTACTTCCAAATAATGATACCATCATTTTCGCATTATTCAACAGGCTCTTCTATTTTTTGTTTGGCAAAACATATATCTTGGAGAAGTCAGCAGTGGATTCGGAAAGAAATTTTGATTTCAAAAATTCTTGACATTGTAAGTCAAGTAACTCCAACTGACAGATTTCTCTGTCACTTGATCAACAAATTAATTAGATAATTAGCAAGAATGTATTAAGCATAGGGACTAGACAAAAATTATCCGCCGACCCCTGTTCTAAGACCTAGTCTCTCCTGTTATTTAACCCATAAATAGGGAGAGGGAAGAAGAGATGAATTCTTAACTTTCCCAAGGGTTATTTGCGCATGAGTGTGAAGAACTCGACCGGAATTCGATCTCGGCTCTCTGATTTTCTAAATCCCGAGTCCATATCCATTACACCATAATGCGCATAAATATCCCCACACAATGGTAAGATTTTAGCTAAATAAAGATAGTATCGCTACTAATATCTTACCACTATGTGGGAGGTAACTCTGCAGCACGCTGTATTTTGCTTTCTTTTTTATAGAATTGCCTGAACCCGAGAAAGGCATGAAAGTACGTAGATGTATTCTTTTTGCGCAAATTCTGGTGTTAAATGATACTCAACATGTTCTGTGTTTATATTTTATTTACATTAATAATATTCTGATGAGTAGTTCTACATCGTGCAGGGTTTTTTTTTTTTGTTTTTTTTTTCATCTCTTGCCAGTAGGGTCTGCCAGGTATATTGCTAATATACTTGTCTGTAGCTCTTTGATAATAATCAAGGATTCATTTTCCTTAATCATTTAATCTTAAGCAAGGCGGGAATGCCAATAGCACGCAGTCACCTGGGGGGTTACAGCGAATGAACGTGAAAGAAAAAACCGAGTATAGAGAGGATTGAGGAAAGACGAAAATGGATGGGATTCAAGAAGAGGGCGATTGACGTTGCATTTAAATTTTTGAAGATTGTTGTTATCAGTGAAGCAAGTAAATGAAAGGGAGTTGCACAGGTTGGAAAGGCGAGAAAATAAACTTTTGGAGTTGAAATGGTAGTTAAATTTAACTATTTCAGCAGTAAAAGGGTGGGATCTAGATGCCAATCTAGTAGCGAGCTTAAATTCATGTAGTCAGGGCACCAGGGAGAAAAGATTGTCAGAGCAGTTGCCATGAAAATATTTGAAAATAAAAAGACAAAGGGAAGCCACGCCATGTCGGTGAGAAAGTGACTGAAGTCGAGATGTCAAGTCATGGTCGATTACATTAGACATCATTCTTTAGATTTGGTCAAGAACATCGAGATAAATAGCAGGAAGACCAGATCAGATATGGCAGCAGTATTCAATGCACGGACGAATGGTAACCCTTTCTAGGTTACAATAAAAACTCTTCCAAAATATTAATTCCCTGTCTCGCTATAACAACTTTGTAGTGGTGCTGTAAGGATTGTTGGCTAGGGTCACCGTGAATATAATCAAGAAGGAAAGCTGTGTTCTTGTAAAACAACACCCCACATGAATCATGTACAACATACACGAGAGAAAAATAATCAAGCTCAGTGAACATTAATAAAATATTGTATTAACAATGATATACAAAAATCAACAATAGTATAAAGAAAGTTGCTTCCCTTTTTCCGTAATGAAAAGGGTAAGTTTAGCTAATTAATATTGAGTACAATGTTGAATGTTATTTAACTACAAAGTTCAATTAAAGTCTTAGCTAAATAAAGAATAATTCCACAGAATGTTACCAGTGTAGAAAGATGTAATGTTCATGAGTGATATCAATAGGAATTAGTATGATTACTCGAATGAGTAATAATTAAGAATTAAAATGTCACAAGAATATGCTCCGTGCCGTATTCTCTAAGAATTGAAGTGCTACTGGCTGTTGGCTAACAGCGAGAGGGTTTATATAGTTACTCATAGGCTCCAGTGAGCTTGGCGCCAAAAACATAGAAATATACTAAAATACGCGATTGGTCAGGAAATGGACCAATCCATGATTTTAGAGAAAAATTCAAATTACGTGCGATGGCAAAATTTTCATATAATAAGTATCATATATTTATGAACCAATGACATGTAAGTGATCACCACAAGTTCATGGTGATGTTTATACCAGTTTTCGACATGTGGTACACTGTATGTAGTATTGAGATATCTCCCTGTATATCTACACCCCAATTTTAACATAATTAGTTAAAAATTTAACGGATATATTTGAATAAGTATTTTATACTCTTTGCGACCATTCCTAGGATTCTAGTAATGACTGGCACAACTAGCATTTTCATAGAGTAGACAAAAAGCCAATAAGAAGCCTACAAGAAAAAGGAGCGAAAAAAGCGTAGAAGAAAAAGATAGTTGGGATAGGCGGAAAAAAATGAAAAGACATTGTAGAAATATTAAAAAGGAGAAGATAAGAGATGAACAAATAAATGAACAATAGCGTGAAAATGAGGGCAACAAATTGAAAAGGAAAAAAGTGCGAACTTGGGGAAAGCAAGAAATGCAATCGAAGACATTCCAACGGGAGAACAACAAAAAATTCAGCGGAAAGAATCGAAATGCAAAAGATAAGCGAAAGAAAAAAAAAATCGCTTCAGAAAAACAAAATGCTAAAAAAAGTAAAGAAAAAAAAATGGTGGAAATGGCGGCAAAACGGACAGAGAGAAACAGAGTGAAAAAATATATAGAGAAAACAACGTTGAAAGTTGCAATGATTGTTATTATATGAGAAAGACGACATGACACTCTGGGGAGAAGATAGCATAGCAGATAACAATGGAGTTGAAGAACAATATTAAACAATGATGTTGTAAATAATACAGCAGTTCGTACAAACACGGACATGTGTTAGTGTTCATACACATCTTTGGGGAACGCACAAATACAAGCGTTAAATCTATTATGTACTTATATATATATATATATATATATATATATATATATATATATATATATATATATACATATATACGCGTGCGCGAGGGTGTTCTGTAAAGTTCTCAGTCTGATCTACATGAAAAAAATCAGTGTTGAATGGCCATTTAAATACTGATTTAGTAAGAGGGTCGGACCATGAATCATTGGTTAAATGTATATATCTATATAAAATAACTTTAGAAATACACTATTTACATTATTCGGACTATTGTCCTCATCCTGGTCGCCTTATTTATCACAACGTTTCGGCCGTTGTACGCTCCGGTCTTCTTCAGGTGGTTGGAATGTCGAATTGAACCCTTTGGTGTAGACTGTTCTAGTTCCAAGTGTCATGTCTAATGGATGCGAGTTATCAGTTATTATGTACTGTTAATTTCCCTCTCCAAGTTCTCCGCAGCCTTCACCAGGTAAGGAACCCGCACTCATTGGGTCCAGTCAATGGATTTAACTAACGCCTTTCTCCACTTTTCAAAGTGTCATTGCGGACATGTGTGTATGAATTTCTGGGTATTATAAACCTGTCTTCTGCAACTATTTTTACCAGTGTTTATATTGAAATTTTTGCTTTTATCATCACATGTTTTTACCAGAGCTCATATTGCAATTTTTTTTTTTTTTTTTTTTTGTTATTATCGCTTTTCTCTGGCACTCCTTATTACTGGTTCCCATATTGTATTCATTTCTATGCTTGGTCGGCTCATGAGATTTTTGTGGCATAGCATATGTGCTGATTCCTTTACAAATTTTCCAATGATGCTCTTTCTCTAGGATCTCAAGCTAATCCCACAGAGGGCGGTGATCTCAGTTTTCACTCTATATATGGTCAGTCACTCCTGATTTTTCCACTTCCTCTCGTGTTACAGATTTTTTGTATTCTTGAAGCCTTACCTTAAGAGGGCGACCTGTCTCCCCTTTATATTTCTTTCCGCAGCTGCACGAGATAACGTAGACTAAGTCTTTAGTCATGTTCTCCTCTATGGGGGGAGTCTTACTCGGGAGAGATATCTGCGAAGGTTCGTCCTGCTTTTGAAGGTTGTCCTGATGTTATATGGACCGCAGATTCTTTGTATTTTCTCTGATAACCCCTTCACATAAGGCAGGCAGACTGTTTTCTGAGTGTTGTTGTCCTCCTCTTGTACCCGCCTATCCCAGTTTTTTGACGTTGTTTTTTTTCTGCTCAGTGTTGACCTCTTGTATTTATATACGTCCTATCTCTCATATTTATTACTTTTACTCAAATATGGCACACCTGATATATATATATATATATATATATATATATATATATATATATATATATATAGAGAGAGAGAGAGAGAGAGAGAGTGAGATAGAGAGATAGATATAAGTGGATCGACGTTTTATATAGGTCATTGATGTATTGTAGGTATTCTGTTGCATTGTGGGTAATCTATTGTATTATTCTAACGGTTATTTTGGTGAGCGTGGTTTGTTAATTTGTTTATTATTTACTTAGTTTCATTACTTATTTCTTTCTTTGGATCAATTTCTGTTACTTGCTGTTTATTGTGTTTATTTATTTTCATTTATCGGTTTTAGTTTTCGATTTTTAAGTAACGTAGTGAAAATTTGCTTTCGCGTCTACATTTTGAGATGAGTTCCGATCGTTTATTTAGTAGTTTCTTTTGGTCTGGGAATGTAATTACAGCAATTTTTCCTCCAGGTATAGTTTACAGTTTTTGGATTGATTGTTGTAAGCTGATGTTCTTTTCTTTACTTTCCATTTTGTTATATTTTTTTGATTTGCTTTTTTTTTTCCGTTTTTTTTTTTTTTTTTTTTCATCTCCCAGATGTTTAGAAAGCATTGTAATGTTCGCTTATTTACTATTTGGAAACGATGTTTTGTGCGCGTAGTTTCTTTGTTTCCAGTGTTATTCATTTATTCATACGTATATTTTTCTTCGTTATCCGCTGATTTTACAGTGGCCTGTATATTGCATTTTTTTTTTACAAGCAATTGCTGTTTAATGGACATTCGTTCTTTATTCTGCAGTTACACGTGGCTTTAATTTCTTCAGATGGTTTGCTGATTGTTTTCCCGTTGGGCTATTTTATTACCTGCGTCATCTTCTCGGTACAGTTGTAGCTGATTTGTTTTTGTAGTTTTGTTGAATATCTTGTTGATAGTGCTTGATGCGAGTAAGTGTTTTTATATGAGTTTAATGAATAATTTTCCTACATTTGTTTTTAAGTTTTTCTTGTACAGTGGATTGAACCATATTTTTTCTTCCTTGTGTTGAGTGTTGTGTTTATGAGTGTTACCTGGAATCCAATATCTTTTAGGACTGTTTCATAGTCTTTCTTAGTTTCGTTACATACGTTTTCACTAGAAGAATTATCAGAAAGCCTGCTGTTAATTGATCGTGGTATCTGCTTGAGTATTGATGGTGGGTAGTTGGAAGATGTGAATATATACAGTGGTTTGTCACTGGGTTTTCTATATGGTTTATATATACTTTTTTATTAGACGAAGGTGTTATCTAGAAAATCTTCTTCGTTTATGATAGTTCTTACGTCTATGTCGGGTCCGATATTTTTTAAAATATTTGGTCGTCTTTCTAGTTTCTCTCACTTTTGCTTGTTACAGTTTAAGAATATGAAACAATTGTCCCTGTAGAGGCCTGTATTTTTTTTATCGGTTGCTTTACGTTGTTCTAATAGCAAATGTATACCTATGGCTCGCAATTTCTGAACCGTCAAAGCTTCCCATTGTAGTGTCAAATGTCCCTTTCTTTAACCATGCGTCTTCATTTGTCGATTTTCGGTTTTGTTTAATGGCCCTTTATTTCGTTTGTGTTTATTTTTATTTGTCCTTGAGCTAAGGAGATGACCTTATCTAGTATCGGTTCCGTTTTAGAAGGGTAGAAATCTTTTATATCTAGTTGTATAAATTGGCAATTATGTTTATTGTTCAGGTTGAGGAACCAGTCTATATAGTTTTTGTGTTTTTCCATCGATTTACTCCTAACTTCTTTCTTGGCTCTGAATTAATTCTTTCTAATAATGTTTCACTTAACTGGGTTTATAAGTGTGCATGCTGGGTTTGTTCTGAAATTATCCTCGTGCGATTTACTATGATAAATGCTTGCGCCTATTTGATGCGGTTTATTCGGTCGTCTATATATCAATATTTAAAATACGCACTATACCTTATAGTGAGACTTTAATCCATAAATATAGCATACCTTAAAACTATATTATGTCATATATATATATATATATATATATATATATTACGAAATGGACAAAGTCCGACAATTTATTTATTAAAGACATTTTTATGTTTAACGTTCTTTTTATAGATACAAGTATTTAAGTAAATGCTCTGTTTATAATAAACAGTATTAAATAACATTTACCGGCCTGAATGTCCGAGAAATTTTCATAGAAAATATTCGTTCTTTGACAGGATTCGAACCTGCATCCTATACGGAACCGTCATAACGGTAAGGCCCGTCAGCGTAAATGACGGTTCCGTATAGGATGCAGGTTCGAATCCTGTCAAAGAACGAATATTTTTTATGAAAATTTCTCGGCCATTCAGGCCGGTAAATGTTATTTAATACTGTTTATTATAAACAGAGCATTTACTTAAATACTTGTATCTATAAAAAGAACGTTAAACATAAAAACGTCTTTAATATATATATATATATATATATATATATATATATATATATATATATATATATATATATATATATATATGTAAATATATGTAAATTCATGAATCATTCATACAAAAAACAAATATAATATTATATATTGATTATATTTGTTTTTTGTATGAATGGTTCATGAATTTATAAATTCTAATCGCACCTTTTAATTGATATATATATATATATATATATATATATATATATATATATATATATATATATATATATATATATATATATATATATCATAGGAGATTAAAACAAAAAATATCTCCTATAAATATTAATTTCAGATTTGTATGGAGCCCTTTTTAAAAATAAATGCTACGGACAGTGGAATTATACTCCATTTGTTCTTTCTTATACCTAGAGATTATATATATATATATATATATATATATATATATATATATATATATATATATATATATATATAACTAGAATATGTCGATAGTGACACATACAGTCCGTCTGAAGTTATGCAAATAAGATAAACCTCAAAAACTCGAATAACTCGAATTTGCTTTGGAAAAATTCTTAAATTTTAATTGATGAATTTTGACGTCAAAACAAAGCTTGAGTTAAATTTCTCGGTAGTCTCAATGTTTTATTAAGGTTATTGAATTTATTATGAAACTGCAGTCCGAAGTTATTATGAAGTTTAAACTAATATTAATTTAAGGCCTGAAATCTAATTAACATTAAAGACTTTTTCATTTTTTCCATAATATATCTTGAAACATGAGTAATGGAAATGAACTCAAAAATTCGGAAAAGCAGAAAATAGATATATTGATTGAGAGAATGTCTAAATTGGCGATATCAAAGGAACTTCGCAGTGATCATTGAACACAAAAGATGGCTACTGAAACTATAAACGGCGTAAAAAGGATAAAAGTACTCAGAAACTATACTTTGCCCGGAAAGGAACGACATGACCGAGAGGTGTCGCCGGGCAATCATCCTGCGACAAACACAAAATAACTGTAGGGACATGGAGCGTCCGAACATTGAACAATTGCCGCCAGTTTGATAAGAGATGAACAGACTTAACATCAACATTCTAGCTGGAACGGATAGAAGGAGGCGGAGAGCCGTGATCGCCTACGTCCTGACACATAGCACATAAAAAGAAAAAAAACTAAGTTGAGAACTAGAAGCAAATGAAAAGGAATAAAGAACTCGTCACCTCAGTTCAACAAACATTTTTGACGTGTGCTCAGATATTTGAACTGGATGCAATTGAGAGATTCAAAAAGGACAAATTGAAATCTGGCAAGAAATCTCCTAGGCAAATTTCTCTTAGTAAAGCAAATATCTTAAAGCATCAAAACTGGACAAAGAAATACATGGAAATTGATTTTCTAAAGTAATTTTCACGGACGAATTTTGGATAACACTCGATGGACCGGATAGATGGACCAAAGGAATGATTTTATTCAGTGCCGATGTGCCTATGGCTAAACTACAGTCACAAGGAGAAGTAATTTGATGACATGGCCAGGAATTGTCGACCAAATGATTACTGAGTTATTCAAAGTCGATGAAGGTGTTAAACAGAACACTGCTATTGCGATTTCATGGTTAGTACTTTCCATGAACGGTACGAGTCCAACTCTCGCAGTTTCAATGTGAAATAGGTATTTATGCATGACAATGCTCCTTCTAGCTTATCTACGGTTATTCGTGAACTTTTTTTTAGCTTTTAAGGTTTTACAGGAGGGAAGATAATCAAATGGTCACCATCAAGTCCTGATCTGAATCCGATCGCAAATCTATGATCAATTGTGAAGATGAAATTATATGAAGATGGTAAATAACATAACAGCAAAGCAGTCTTATGGGAAGCAATTAAAACCACCATATTGGAAACTGAACCGGCTGAAGTAAACAATTTAACAAAATCAGTGTATAATAGATTGTTGGCTGTTACTGAGAAGAAGAGTCAATATATTAAGAGATAAATGCTTCAAAGACTTATCATATTTGCTTGTTATTTGTTCTAATATAGATGCGATCAAATGTTGATTTTATTACCTTGTTATTGAAGTAAAAAGTGATTTTATGGTTTTGCAATAATAAAGCCAAACTAGTTTGTATAATAAATCCAACAATTTTAACACGTTCAAACTACCTAAAATTTTAACTTAATCATTGTTTTCATGTCTAAATTAACGGTTTAAAATTTGATGAATAATATCCACAACAAATTCGAATGCTTCACGTCTGTGGGATTTACATAACTTCAGACGGACATTTTGATCTGAAATTTTCATTGTATAATGTCCGCGCTATATAATTAATATTCACTTATATATTGTGATACAAAGGAATAAAATTAAAACAAATATTTGTTCTTCTAAATAAAAGTTGTACCATTATAAAATAATGTAGACACAAATATTTATATTGAAAGAAAAAAAAAGATTTCAGTCTCTGAGGAATCTATACATAAATTGTTACCGTACAAAAATAAACAGACTGGCAGTTAAATATGTGGTCATGTATGTAAATACTCATAAAAACAAGCCCACATATATATATAGACTGATATATAAAATAAGCTTCCTGCAACTTGTACTTATGTATAAACATACCTAGACTTAAACACATACTTAAATAAGCACCACATACATACATACATACATACATACATACATACATACATACATACATACATACTATATGCATATGTTATAACAAAAGCACAATTATGCTGTTCCGCAAAGAAACATTTGCGCCCTCGAACACACATCGATAAAAATATGTATGTGTGTGTGTGTGTGTATGTGTGCGTGTGTGTGTGTTGCTATAGCGTGTGTTAAAGTGTTGACGTCAGGTTCACATATAAACCCAAGATCATTTTTTCTTATTCATTTGCTGTGGTGGAGCGGAGTGGATCAAGCATATCATTAAATACAGTAGCGTCACCCAAACAATGTAGATGTCTTGCGGTAAACATATATAGGTTTTATATATATATATATATATATATATATATATATATATATATATATATATATATGTATATATATGTGTGTGTGTGTGTGTGTGTGTGTGCGTGTGTGTGTGTGTGTATTAATGTAATAAGGAAAGAACAGTTAGATTAATGAACCGAAGTTCTTTAGTATTTATAATATGATTCCATCGCGACACAGAAATTTCTATGTTTCGGAACTTGATTCAAGTCCTGAAGTTTAAGTTAAATATTAAACTTAAACATTTAGAGTACAGTTTCATTCTCAAGCGATGTTTAGAATAACTAACTTAAGAAATGTTTTACTCATTTATAGGTTGGAAAAGGTGTCACGATGAAATCATATTTTTACAAAATAATCATTATATATATATATATATATATATATATATATATATATATATATATATATATATATATTAGGTTGGTGCAAAAATAATATCTTGTTTTGACGTTAAAAAATTCGTCAAAAAACGATATTATCTTTGCACCAACCTAATATATATATATATATATATATATATATATATATATATATATATATATATATATATATATATATATATATTGTAGGGACAGTGCAAGTGTGGGGCCTTTACACTCTACTGCATCTTTATTGTAATCTAATTAATTAAACATACTGCAGTTACTTATGTGTTTAATTTGTTTGGGTGATTTGTTGATTCTTTTCCTGTTTTGCTTTTTATTATTTGTGTCATGTTCTCGGTGCAGCTGTAGCTGATTTTTACTATGTTTTTATTGAATATCTTGTTGAGAGGGATTCATGCGGGAAAAACTGAAAATAGATACAATGTATCTAAATACAAATTAGAGGCATGTGATAACAGATAATATATCTTAAATAAATCAACAATGATTGACTGGCAGGATAAAAAAAAAAGCGTCAAGCGTCAATTTTAACACCAACTTTTGAATTTTCTTGTTAAAATTTGAATAATTGAATACATTCAACATTATGTATTAAAAAAAAAGTAGTTAATGTTATATAGTGTTTTTCCGAAACTTAGCATGAGCAAAAAAAATTCACGGGTAGGGACAATAAAAAAAAGACTACTGAATGACATCAAAATCCACGAAAAGTTTGCAGCCTTCAATAATGGCTAATTATGCTTATTTTAATTTTTTGGTAATTTTTACCGTTCAATTGGAGCAGTTTAAGTTTAAAGTCAGCCAACCTGGAAATCAATATTAGTAACAAAAATTGGGTGCAACTGAGGCACATCCCCAAATGGGGGAGCGTTAACAATTTGAATGGTGGGGGAAGGCTGAAAAAGGCCGTTTTTGTGTTCTCAATCTTGTTTCAGCCTCACGCGCAGCAGCAGTTGAAGAGGCGTCTCTCCTCAGCCGTTGAGTCCTTTAATAAGCAGTTTCAGCCTCACGTGCAGCAGCAGTTGAAGAATTGTTTCTCCTCAGCCGTTGAGTCCTTTGATCATCACACACATTTTGAGAATTATAGGTATAGATATGAATGTAGGTAGAAAAAAGCAAATACCGATAAGTTAACGAGGGGCCCACCAATCACACTTGCCTTCCGACAGGTGTTTCGTGGGTGGTACGCACTGTGTGTATGTGTGTGTTTGCGCGCGTTCGTGTATCAGGCAGCAAGGCTTCTGATTGGGAGTTTGGAGGTTTTGAGGAACGTCGAATTACCTCTTACAGACTGTTTTTCCCAGGTCCACTCTTACCCGAGGTAATAGCGCCTGTTAGGGTTCCAACTATGGGCAAAGAGTGAAACCCTAAATACTATGAAAGTATAAAAGTACATTTTTATAGTAAGAATGCCAGCAACGCATTTTTATATAAAAAATAACAAACGATATATATATATATATATATATATATATATTCAAAAAAATTTTCGTTTGAAGATGGAACAGTGCTTAGTACTTTCATTCAATTTAATTCAAATAATTATATTGAAGTTTCGGCTCTTGTTTTGAAACATGAGAACTCTTATGTAGCGTGTTGGAATCATATTTTTAAATAAATAATTATATTTATGCTCTACTTTTGTATCGAGCACTTTTTTTAAAAAATAATCACAAAAATACTAAAGAACTTTGGATTATTTACCTAACGAGTTCTTTTCTATTTTCTATATATTTTTCACTTATATATATATATATATATATATATATATACATATATATAGATAGATAGATAGATAGATAGATAGATAGATAGATAGATAGATAGATAGATAGATAGAATTACCAACAATACATTTTTAAGTAGAATCACCAATAATCAATTCTATCAGAAAATAACCAAATATGTAGTTGAAGCCATAATAATACGTTCAAAAAATATAGAAGTTGATATGCCGCTAAACAAAATGAAACAGCCAACATGAAAGAAATCTTTAATGACATTAATCCATATAATATCTTACAAATTCTTAAAGATAGATATCAAAATGTATTTCACAATATAACTTCAATAAAACTACAATATAAAATACACATCACCACCTCTTATAATTATTTACAAACAAACATATATATGCACAAAAGCTGAGTATCGTCTACCATTTGGGAAAACAGAATGACATTATTATCAGTTAATATTCTTCAAATAAAGTTTCAAAAAGTATATTTTATTTTTGAAAGACTTTTTACGAAAATTACATTGTGCTAAAAATAGCATTAAAATCAGTTACATTTAGGAATTTCAATACCCAAACTAGTTTCAGTCAATTTAAATTAGTTTTGAAATACAAACAATTCATTTTCCTTATTGGAAATATTAAAGTTAATCTATTAGCTTGAAATAAAAAATAAAATAAAAACTTCAAGGGAGATTTGCTTTTTAAAAATTCATTTTAAATTTTAAGTGTTTCGTGTGTGTGTGGGTGTCGGTGTTTGCGATTGTGTGTGCGTGCGTGTCCGTCTCTCTCTCTCTCTCTCTATATATATATATATATATATATATATATATATATATATAATTATTTATTTAAAAAATATGATTCCAACTCGCCATTTTTATATTTATATAAATTTATATAAATATATTTATTTTTATATTTATATATTTATGCTATACTTTCGTATCGAGCACTATTTTTTAAAAATAATAACAAAAATACTAAGGAACTTTGGATTATTTACCAAACCAGTTTCTTTCCTATTTTCTACAACATTTTCACACACATACACACATAATATAAAATATTAAAATAAAACATTAAAACTATATATATATATATATATATATATATATGGTGTATCAAAAATACTTTTAAATACGTTAGATACGGATTCCTCACAGCAGAACAAGGACAAAAGTCCATTTTCACATATTCTCGCAAATCCTTCTTTTTTTAGTTATTAAATCAAAGTAAGTTTATGGTAGATGGCGCTGTGTTGCCATGGAAACTAAGTTATATTTGTCATTCGTTTACATCTAACGTGCGTAGTAATGAGTTAGCTGAGAAGTGTTCCGTTTAACAATGGCAGGATATTCATATCTTGAGCTGGCAGATATGGTTTTTATATACGTTCATGCGAATGGTAATGGACGCGAGGCTGTACGGCTGTATCAGATTGCGTTTCTAGATTAAAACGCGTGGCTAAGACAGTATCCGTGGCACCACAATCTATGGTAATAAGTATTTTTGGATTGTATCGTGAATTATACATATAACAGTGTCTATCATAAACTTTAAACTCAAAAACAAAGGATTTGCAAACATATGTTTACAAGGACTTCTGTCCTAGTTTACTGAGAGGAACTCACCTCAAAACCCTACAAAAAGTAAATTGTTAAAAAATATTAGCAAAACTTCTTGAAATACTGTAAAATGCGGCGTACAATTCAATCACAAAATTTTTAGCTCAAGATTCTGAGTTAGACCTACCGTATCGGTCGACCACCAAACATAGCGTAGCTACAAGTGTATCAGCTGTAAATACAAGGCTAACAACGAAATATATAATTTTAGAAGACTTCTAAGTTTATACAGCGGTTAGTATTATACTTGTGACCTTCTTTGGTTGTGCAACAACTGTAAATACAATTTTTAAAGTCTTGATTTTTTGGTCATTAGTAAAATGGCAGAAAAAAAGTAAATAAAAATATGATTCAGAGAAAATACGAATGATAAAAGGTAGCAATAGTTTGTATTTCAGTTGTGCCATTTTCCCCCTATTTTTTTCACTTGTGCCATTTTCCCCCCTATTTTTCACTTGTGCCATTTTCCCCCCTATTTTTTTCACTTGTGCCATTTTTCCCCCTATTTTTTCACTTGTGCCATTTTTCCCCCTATTTTTTTCACTTGTGCCATTATTACCGTTCACCTTATGAACCAGCACGTCTTCATTCTAACCAGTGAGCTTTCCCACAAGTCAATGTTTAAATGAACTAAACATTCAGTATTTATCTGATTTGAGCTAGCAAATTCAGAATCGATTTGAGCACTTGGAAAAGGTAATTTCCAGTTAGTTTTCTTTATTGATTATCGATTGGCTTCATTGAAAATACACTTTTTCTTCTTTTTTTCTTTTTTTTTTTTTTGTTCGTTTGTTTCTTCAAAATTCTACTTATCGTGAAAACAAAAATTTTCTTTAATAAAAATAACTCGTCCGAAAATGGAAACAGACGCATTTGAACAACTTTGCCAAGATAAACAAAAGTAATAGAAAAAAACAACGCTTTTTTTATTAAAAAAAAGAAAAAAAAAACAAAGAAGCGAATACATTTTTAAATAACTAAATGAAACGCAAGTCTTTGTGCGTCGTTGAACACGAGCGATGAACAACATCTTTCCGTTCTAATCGTGATCAAACAACAATTCTCGGATAAAGCAACGGTTATCAACATGAAAAATATTTGGCAAATCCAATTCAAACTACAGCTGTTTGTTTCCTTCGTATTGCTATCTTGGCAAAGGCAACATTTCCCACTGTTCTGTTCTAGTTTTCATATTTAATGGATTCAAAATCACTCCCCAATAAATACATTACCTTCCCAGACAATCAAAACAAAATTACGTTTACCATTCAAAACTATAGACACCAATAACTTTGATTTGTACCAATAAATTTATTTATAAACTTCTTCGAGCCTACCTACCTTTGGTGTGTAATTTTTATAATTGTCTTTCAGCGGTTCAGTTCAATTATGTGCCATACGTGATACACGCTTAGGCGATCATGTATCTTTCGATACATGACTGACGAGGCAGAATTTTTCCCGCAGTTGTTTGCCATTTCTTTCTGCGTTAGACCAGTTGCCATCCAAGGCTATAGAACCCGGGCTGTCCTGCTATTTATCCATAGCTGGGGGAAGAAGAAGAAGATTTATACCTTTCCCAAGGGTATTAACACGTAAGTGAATGGAATAGATTCGAATGGAATTCAAATATTCTATAAAAAAAAACACTTTATATTTTATTTTTGCATTGTATGCGAATCAATAAAATGCTAGTTACTATAGAACAAACAGCATTTTAATTTTTTTTTAAAATGTCCCAAACATGGCTTTAAAACCCGCGGAAACACGTGGATATTTTAAAGCCATGTCTCTTCAGAACATGAGCGACCATGACTCTCCATATAATGTGTATATAGCTTTTTGGAAAAATATAGTGGAGTGGTTTTCCGTTGCAGCCTTAACGGATTTTAATTTTGATTTTTCCTAGACCGACGACTTTCCAGGTTCAACAATAGAGTCCTACTCTGTTATTTAACCCGTAAGTGAAGGGAGAAATTGATTCATGATTTTTCCAAGGGCAATAATGCAAAGTAAGTCTAACAGATTAGGGCGGAACGAACATGCTAATACCTCTAAGCCCAACACTACCCGTACATCCTAACACGTAAGAATAAAACAAACTAAAATCTTATCTCGCATTTCATTTAAGCTGGAATGGATATAATATTTAAAACTTTCCAATTTAGATTCAACCGTCTAAAAAGGAATCGATTTGAAATGATAGTTCGATAAACAACACCATCGAGAATATTTGTATATAAGTTTTGTGAAATAACATACAAGGAATTTTTTTTTTTTTTGAAATGACAAAAAAAGCTATGATTGCGTGAGTTGACACTAAAAGCACTTGGATTAATCAGTATGTAATCAGACAAGAAGACAGAAGTTCTGGTTGTTAACAAAAGGAACAGTCAAACATGCAAATTACAAATTGAAATACTAAAATCGAACATGTACTTATAACAATAAAAATATCTAGGACTGAAAGTGCGACACTGAAACCCGAAGACGCATTGGGGTATTGAAATATGACTTCCAAAAGGTAAGCAAAGTATTTTTAATTGGTATCACCCCATGCAATTCAGTAAAGCTACTATGATACAAAAGATTCAAGGGCGTAGAAGAATTAGGAACAGAAACATTAATAATGAGCAGGAAGGGAAAAGAGTAATCAGGAAAACAGCAGATAGCGATTGATATTAATTTTTTGCAGATTAAAGTTGGCTGGAAAGCATGTAGCCAGAAGGAAGTTTCACAAGTGAGAGCTGCGAGAAAAGAAACTGTTAGCATAGAATTTACGGCTACATCTAGCCAGCTCAATTGTAAATTGATGAGATCTTGACGCGAGTCTAGTACTGCGCTTAAATTCAAAACGTCTAGGTAACAGGAAATATTCTTAACAGAAATATTTCGTTAGAAACAAAGAAAAGAATACTGAAGAGTTAAATAATAGCAGAACTCATAAAAAGCAGGGAATGCTAGACAATCCCCTCGCAGATGAAGAGGAGACTTGAAGCAATTTGGTTCTACAAAAGAACGCTGAGAATGACTTGGACCGAACATGTGAGCAACGACGAAGGCTTAGAGAAAACTGAAACCAAAAGGACACTTATATTAGGTTGGTGCAAAAATAATGACGTAATAATGTCGTTTTTTGACGTTAAAAATACGTCAAAAAACGACATTATTGCGTCATTATTTTTGCACCAACCTAATACATAACATCAGGAAGAGACAGTTGATATTTCCAGGACACATAATGAAGAAAGAAGGGTGTGGAAAATATGATACTCACATGACAGACTGGAAGGTAATAAAAACAGGTGAAAAATGCGCATAACGTAGCTTGCGAGCTTGGGTGAATAGATGGCAGAACAATTTTTAAGAGAGATAAAAAAACAAAACATATTAAGAATTGCAAAGGACAGGAAATTGTGGAGAGCCATGGTCGCCTAAAGAGATTATGGATTATAGAAGTTAGAACCCAAGGCAGACGATTCCTTCTTATTTAGAGCTAACCATATACTAAACACTTAAGATACCTTGGTGTATGGATCAATTATAACCAATTTAGTATAGGAGAAATTGAAAATGCACAGGCTGCACTAGATGTAGTTTCACCCAACACCGCTCATTGTTACAAAACTAAAACATGAACCTGAAAACTAGTCACGTTTTTAAATAACCTCATCAATACAAGACATTCATATAGATGTTATATATGGCGGCAAAACTGTGCAGAAATGTCTAAACTATCAGTATACAGTATACAAACTTTTTCTAAGATCAAACGTTAAAAATGTCTTGCATGAGAGTTTTGATAAAGATTATCCTTCTTTGACTATTGTGGCCTGGCAATAACGAATGACAAAGAACTGTACCAAATATTAGAACCCACATCACTTGAGGACGACCAAAAGTAGCCATAAGTAAAATGTAAGGCGCATGTGTCTCGAAGAGTAAATAATGACATAATAATGTTGACATTCCAAACTACTTCAAACAAAAGTTTAGGAAGGAAACTCCCATCAATACTGGAAAGAACGGTAACAGCTACTAGACTTGAGAATTCTGATTTCCTGAAAATTGTTTTAAAAGAAAGATTTTAGATATTTCAACCGATAACAGTACAATTAATATTATTTTTTTTCCTTGTAGGGAAATGGCTATATTACCATTAAGAAAAATCGCTTGCACTTCATCGATGTACGATAACTGACTGAATTTTACTTCATAGATATTATTAAATAATTTTACATTAACCAATCAGAAAACGTCTCGGCCAAAAACAGTTCCACAATCTAAGGAAATTACAAATGTTTATAAGCAAGCAAGAAAATTATCACGAACCCCTCAAAATCCTTTAAACAAGCCGGATTCATGTATATTCAGTAATTGGCCCAACAATCGACTGGCAAATAATAGGACCCACTAGTCTACCTTCTCTTATGTGCTTTTTATGTCCCTTCTCAATGTGGATAATCGTGGCTCTCCACAAATGCCTATCTTTTGTTACTCAAAGAAATAGTTACCTGATTAACATATTTTCATTGTTTTACTCACCATCCATTTTCTAAAAATCATTAAGCAGATTAATTACTCTTTTATCCTGCATTTTTGTACTTATGCCTTGTGAGTGTTAAATTCCCCAGTCCTTCTTTCATCATTGAGTTCTTGATTATTTCAACTACCCTTTTCTTATTCCAGAAATTCAAAATACCTCCAACTTTCCTTGAAATTTTATAATTGCTCGCGCATGCTCTGTCCAAAGTGTTCTCAGGATTTATCCGTCAACGATATATGTCATTTGAAGTCGCTAATTTACGTGAGGAAATTATTCCGAATTCACTGTCATAATTGATTAGATATAACACAATAGTTAATCGTTTACTAAGATCGTCATTCCAAAATATATAACAAAGAATCATATTTCGTAGTTGACATATTTAGATGACGCATGTGTTAAAAGCTGTAAGTCTGTTTAAAAGTAACAGTTTTAACGAAGTTTTCCTATTTTTTTAATACTTTGCTTAGTTTGTTGAAAATATCTTTCGCTATTCCTATGCACACGCGGACGGTTGTATTACACGTTTCAACGTCTGTTATTACACTAGTCAAATATTTAAATTTTTGTATCTTGTTGATGTTAACGTACTAGATACATAGATGTCACCTTGCGATGTCTAACTTATTAACAACCGTGTATAAAAAAAGTTAATAGTTACCTGGTACATGCCCGGTAATGTTTATCATCTCTCAGTTGTGTCTGTCTTCTGTGCGACTCAATTGTGGCCCTGTCCCCGCGGACAGAGACACATCTGACGAAAAGAAATACTGTGAGGTGGCCGGTCCCGAGGAACAGCTTCCCGTGGCTTCACCCCATCATTTCCACCACACACACCACTAAAGAGGGGGAATCAGTAATCAAACCGATGTCAACGCAACCGACGGTTGCTGGGCCTGGGCAATTTTTCTCGTTGATCCAGGTGTACGCGCTTAGGTTCCCCACGTTAAACCCAACCTTTTGTCACATCCCATCTTAGTGAGGAAACCAGTTAAATACCTGTAATTAATAGTTAGTCCGTTATTCTTGCTTTCCTTTACTACCTTGTCTCAGTTTTTCAACCCGCATCTTGTTCTTTTTGAAGCGAACTTAACATAAACATATTAAGAGTTTAAATTTGTAATGTCTTGTTTCACTTAGAAACAGTTATATTTACTTCCAAATAACGTTGATCTGTTAAACTCATTTAAAAAAAAAAAAAACTAAGACTGAATTTAATCATTTTTTTTATTATTTTCAGACATCCGTTGTTTTAAAGTTTAAAATCTATCACCGCTTAATTTTTTCGATGCATTTTTAATTTCGTTGTTGAATAGAAACAAAATAATGTAGTGAGTCCTGATAAAAATAAAAAATAAAATACATAATAATAAAAAGAATTTAAATTAAAATAAAGCCCTTCCCTTTTAAAACACTTTTCCCTTTTACTCTCTTTCCCCCTCTCTCTCTCTCTCTCATTGAACTTCTCTTTCTATACTTTTCTCAACTAGCGAGAGGGCAACCCTCAAATAAAAAGAGGAAGAAAAAACTGAACCCGGACGAAAAACGCCAGAAGTTTGCAGGTATTGTAGCTACTAATTTGTGACTGAAAACTACCAAAAATCAGGGAGACTCCACGTATAACTTCGGAAAAATGAACGCCGGAAAATAAAATTATTTTGGCCAATCAAAAAAATTAACACTAAGACACTTTTGATGTTAGTCGAAACAAAACTTGCCGCCTGAATATCAGAGCCTGGTCAAAAGAATATAAGCTGACACCTCTGAGATAGGAGAGGGTATAGCGAGAATGAAGACAAAACAAAACGACGCTACTGCGGCGAAACAAGCCATGCTTGAAGAAGTAGTTAAGTGGTTATTTACTAATTATATTTCTGCCCTGTTTAAGGCCGCGAAAACACAGTAGATTGTCAATGATCGATTTCTAATATTACTACAACCCCTCGCATGGTCTGACTTCAAAACTACACTACTGGACTTTCACCATGTTACTATCAGTATCCAAATTATAAACAAACATTTTGCTCCAGCGAATACCAAAGGACTCACTCTAAACAAAATAAATAAATATATATTTATTTTATACACTTGCGTTAGTTCGTTTTATTCCAAAATTTCCAGTAAAGAAAATCGTACCACCTAACCACAGTACAATAACATTTTTATTGATAAAATTCGAATCCTTATTGCCTTTTGACGAATTAATATTCAAAACGATGACTAATTTAAATAATTACTAACATTTGATTTACTATTTCTAAGTCGTTTTCATCTTTCAGTTTAAGGGTACTGTGGAAGCCCAATGGATATTGGACATTTTTGATAAAATCCAAAGAATCTGCAACGCTATCAGTCCTGATCTTACATCTCGGTTTCAGTAAATTTTCTACCACCATAACATTGCTTCCTCTATACCTTTTCTATACATATTTTAAAGGTAGTTGTTCTGATGGGCCTTCATACCTCTACTTGACGAATTTCTACGCAATACTAGATTGGCCGTTAGGTCTCAATTTCATCTTTGAAATTCCGAGATATAAGTATAAGTTCTATGGTATAGTTTCTTTTCTGATGCTTCTCGCTTGTGGAGCACTCTTTTTATGCTTTCCTGTCAACTAAGACCTTAAAACCATGAAATGCAATGTCAATCGCCAGGTTCTGTCTCTTTGAAATCTGTTCTTTTATTGTCCTGTTTTTCACTCTCAGTAACTCATTGCGTGTTAGAAGTTTTAATCGGTTTGCTTGGGATGAAATGATTTTTTTTTTTTTAATGTCATTTACCGATCTCTTTCTCATTAATCAAAGCCGGGGATACAATAACATTTTAGTGTTCAATCAGGTTCTCCACCCGAAGATGAAAGAGATCATTTTCAACAAATACACAAAATAGAAAGATGAGTAAGATTTCTCATCGGGCCTTTTTTTTTTTTTTTTTTTTTAATCATTCCCCAATAAATCCACGAAGATGCACAGGGTTACAGAGAAAAAGAAAAACAATTAGACGAGAGAAAAATAAAAGAACTGAAGTTAAAACAAAAAAAAAATGACATTTGACATTGATCTCCAAAAAATTAAATGAAAAGTTGACTAGAGATTTCTAAATGCATAGCAGAAGTGGCAAACCACATGTGATAGCAATATTCAATGCATAGGAGAATGGTATATATTTAAGCTAGGCAATTTTTCTCACCAGAATCCATCATGATACAGTTAACCAGCTTTCCTAGCAGCAGAAATAGCAGATGACTGAATATTGCCGCCACATCTGGTGTTCCTGCTATAGATTTAGAGATTCTTGATGTTATGGGGTCCACCCTTTTTTCATACAAGTGGACTCGACCAGCGTGTACTTGGACTGCTGCCGTTAAATACCCAGAGTCAGTCAGAGTAGAGGAGACAGAGGGAGTTGGACGTAGAGTAATAGTGTGAGGTAACCGCTTGTAGAAGTCACAGTTACAAGCACGGAGACTCTAAGGAAGTCTTACTTCGAGACTGGATTTACCAGACTGTGTATATATATTATATTTGCTACTAACCGCGTTTCTGGATCTACTAACCGTTTTACCAATTGTATTATTGTGTAAATATATTTATTTGTTATATTTCATTCCTTCGTTTGTCATTCATTGGAGACCGAATTTCATCTCGGAATCCACAACATTTTATAAAATCCAAAGAAACGTGAGCAATGTTACTGGTCCTGACCCGACAACTTAACCTGGTTTCACTCACTTTCTCACCACCGTTACGTAGCTTTCCTGTGCCTTTTCTATAAATACTTTTATGCTAATTGTTCTGATGAACTTTCCTTTTTGCAAATACCTATTGGGGTTAGATTTTTAAATTGTTGTTATTCCCCTTCCCTTACAGACAAAAACTATACATACGGAGACTAATTAGGACTTCATAGAGATTTTGGGGTATCATGGTGGATGCAGTAAGAATGATATATAAGGATGTGTTTTGTTGTAAGGAATACTGTGGTATGTTTGGGTCAGTAATTGTGGCTAGCTAGGTTTAGTTATAAGACAAAAGAATACTAGCCTTCCTCCATTCCACCTTTTGGCCTTGTGACACATTTCTGTATTTTACAGAATAAATAACATTTTCCTCTTTGATAAATAGACTCTCATTATACAGATGAAATGGTTAGATGGAGCTGTAAGTTCTATGCTAGCAATTTCTTTTGCATTTCTCACTTGTGGAACTCTCTTATCGTGTCTTCCTGGTCATTTATTGTACTTTCTCCTTAATAGTCTTTTATATTTCACAGAATCTGTAAGACTCAGTAACCCGTTGAGTTTTAGAGATTTTATCTTGTCTGTGGTAAAAATGATTTTAAAAAAAGCAGGAAACATTAACTCGAAAAGGTACAATGCATCACTCTTCCGAAAGTTAACTTCAGGCATGTTGATCAAAGACAAAAAGATTCTCAGACTATTTATTTAAAGTATACGGCAAAATGGTTCTAAGAAAACTAGAAGACCTACCAGGATTTATTATTGGTGGACATAATCTTAGTGCAAGATACGTTTATGACAGTGTGCTGAAGGCAGACAAAAATAACTTACAAAAAATTGTAATTGAACCAAAAGGAGAAACTATTATCTATAAGACAGAATGTGTGTTCGTCAGCAAGATAGGCAGCGCAAGATGCGAGCTAAGTATTAGAGACATCCAAATCAAGCAGGTACAGAAATTTAACAATTTTGGTAGCGTAGTGACACATGACAGAAATTATGACACTGAAATCTGAAGGACTATATGGAGAGCGAAAGGTGTTTTTCAGAAACTAAGCAAAGTATTAAGAAAGAAATATATCATTAGAAACAAAGAAAAGTATAGTGAACTGCTATGTCATATCCATCCTCCTATAATGGAAATGAATGTTAGACAATTTCTTCGATGACGAGGATACTTGACGCTACAGAGATTTGGTTCTGCTAAAAGATGCTGTCAATGCCATGCGAAGAACATGTGAAGAACGAGGAATTTTTAAGGTAAATAGAAAGTAGCCATTTGAAATCCAGGATGAGGAAAGATAGCCTAGAGAATTTAACACTTACATGACGCACTGAAGGTAAGAAACGCAGGAAGAAACGGCTTGTAGGCTACATAACGAGTTTGTGCGAATGAATGACAGGACTGGAATAAAAAGGAATGTTTACAAATTACTTTGAGAAACAAAAGAAAATTGTGATAGCACAATTCCTGAAAGCATTTGGTAGATAAAAGATTAGAAAACGTAATAATCATATATACGAAAAAGCGGATAAAAGTACTGATTATTGAATAAGTATTAATTGGAGTTTAACAAGCAACCACATTTTGCGAGGAAAATTTTAAAATCAAATTAGCAGTCTGAAAGTTAAGCTATTTATGTTTTTTTTTATTCCATTATTTTATATTTTTTTAATTTATATTTGTTTTATTTATCTATTTTAAAATTTTATTTATTGTTATTTTTAATTGTTTTCATTTATTTTTTGCTTTATTATATTTTTAATCCTTTTTAATTTACTGATTTATTGGGCATTAATAGTAAATTCATTTCACCTATTTTTAATTTTTTAATCATAATTGTTTTATCTAAACCTATTCTAAATATATAACGTCTATTTTAAACCTATTCTAAATATAATGTCTATTTTTATTCTAGTTTACTTTTTATTTTATTTGTTTATTTTTAATTTATTTTATTTTTTATTGTATTTGTCTATTTTAAAGTTATTTTTCTTTCTATTATATTTGACTATTTTTAATTTATTTTACTTTTTATATTTGTCTATTTTTAATTTATTTTATTTTTTTATATTTCTAACTTATTTTACTTTTTGTATTTGTCTATTTTTCATCCATTTTATTTATATTTATTCTGTTTTAATTTTTATATTTATTTTACTTTTAACTTATTTTACATTTTATTATATTTTATTCTATTTTTAATTATTTTTTGTATTTTATTTTTTGTTTTCCTTATTTCATATTTTTATGTTAAAGTAGACATTTTTATGATTAAAACTTTTTGCCAATCCCTTTCATTGTTTGCTTTGTTGTTATGCTAATTCAATGCGCTGTGTGTATTGTATTGCAAGAAAAAACTGTCAACCCACAGTCTCCTTGAAGATTAGTCAAAGTACAAAATTATGTCTCAAAAAAGAAAATTTCAACACATGCCCGCTTCTCCCCGTAAGTAGTTGTTTACCTCGAACTTTCCTTCAAAATCTGACCTCTTCTCGTCGAAACAATTTTATGAGCGCACTTGTTTACTCGCATGTAAGTAGCCATTCTCTTACACGAATATATATCTTTCTGTGGGCATGCGTGATTTGTATAGTATGTACAGATCTATGTATGTAAGACGGTCTACGTGAAAATCAATTAAATGTTTAAATTGTATTTCTTTGTTGACATTTCACTCCTTTCCTGTGAACATTTTCAAAACAAATGAAAAATGTAAAGAAAACGATGTCAACAATTTGAAAAGTTTTATCAATAAAATTTAAAACACATGCTTACACAAACCAATGAAAACTGCAAAAAATGCTAAAATCAAATGGAGATGTGTTTACTTAAGGCACAAAAAAAAAACGAATAAAAAAGTTGGGAGTGAGAAAAAAAAAGCACATATATTAGAAAAATAGTGAATACGTATTTACAATTATTTACAGTCGTATTATTGTCTTCATTTTTGTTATCACAATATTCCATCCTATGGAAGAATAGACATGTTCGTTCATGAATTTGGGGATCCTGAGTTCAGTCCCTCAAATGGGCAGTTTGTACTTTGAAACAGTGTGAGCAATAAACGAGCAGTACTAAAAATTAAAAAAAAAAACTAGACGTGATATCCCTGTACATAGGTAGTGGAACAAGAACAGTCTACTCTCGTAGATTAAATAAAGTGTTGTTCGGAATTCCCTGTAGGTTAACCTGATCGCTACACACCAAATGAAGGCCGGAGGGTACCACGCCAGAAAACGTTATAACAGCAACAAAGTTGATGACAATAGTCCGCATGTAAAGAGTATAAATATCATTTCTGTTTCGAATAAAGTTTTTAAGCCATAATATATTACTGCATAGAAAAGATAGATAAAAGAAAAAGCTTCCAATATGTCGTATGACTGTAATTCATCAAAAACCGAACCAATGCCTTATTCCACTAGGCTATTATCTCGTAGGACAATTCTCAATTCTATTTGGAATTTCTCGTAGAGTAATCTGATCGATCTACACCTGATGAAGACCTGGGTGCACAATGATCGAAACGTTGTAATAAAGATGAGGACAATAATCCCAATGTAAACAGTATAAATAATGCAAACTCCTCATCTCAGAAATTAGTAAATTCAGTGTCGCTGGCGGAACTCGTTACCGATTATTGAGGTGCTCATCGACATTTCCTTCTGTGCGAAATGAGTCCTATGTTGGATCTGAAGGTCTGGTCTGAGGCCACCGGGTAGGAGGGTTCAGGGAATGGAGAGCTTTGGCTTTTCTTTGGGCTTTCTTCGTCTTCTAGTGTTTTTTCGAAGTATGTTGTCTTTTCGTGGACTGCTCTTCTTTAATTGGTTCTTTCTGCAGCTTCCGTCTCCAAATTGACCGGCCCGATTTCTGTCCACGGCAATGTGTTTTTAATCTGATCTTTGAACGAGCGACAGCGAACTTATAATTATATAATTATGGTTATATACTATTTAACCGTTAAGGAAAGCATACAATTTTTAGTTAAAACTTTTTTAACAGTATCTATTTTAAGTAGAAATACCCGTGGAAATTTAATGACTTTCTTATTTGAATTTACTGATGAATCGTAATTCTTAAGTTAATGATTGAATAAGCCCATGGTAACTTCTACGACAATAAAATGTCCGTAGAAATTTCTTTATATTAGATATTTCAGCTGAAATTTTACAAAATATTTCAATAACAATCAAATAGGAATGTTGTTTGTTAAAGATGTAATGTGGGGATTAAATTAAAAGATATGAAGCTGACAACTTCACCATTTCACAGAAGCAGACGTTAAACACATGATTGTCTTATCACTTCTTCCCTTCTTTCATTTTCTCGCTGAAACCAAGTAACGTCTTTGATATATCGTTTCCATCTTTCTGTGCGATCAAAATGGAATAGTCCATTATTTATTGACAGAGTGTAGAATAGGGGCTAATATAGGAACTACGGAAGGGACAAACAAGAATAATGATATTACGAATTGCTTTCAAATCCATTACATTCACTTACGTGCTAATCCCCTTGGGAAAGGGATGAATCCTTATTTCTCCGCCAGCTATGGGTAAATAGCAAGACCGGGGTCTGTAGCCTTGGATGGCAAGTGGTCTATTGCAGATAGAAATGGTAACCTACCGCGGGAAAAAGTCTGCCTCCTCAGTCATATGTCGAAAGATACATGAACGCCTAAGCGTGTATCCTGTATGGCACATAACTGACTGATATAAGAGAATAAAACATAATTTATCGCCAATTTTTTTATAGCTGTGTGTGTGTGTGTGTGTGTGTGTGTACAGTCCAAAAGCACTGACTGCATTTTCCAAATGATTTTAGAGTACTGTGATACTGGTAATAGTGTCTGCAGTGATAGCGATGTCATCTGCATAGTCAATATTTGTCAACCTTTTACAGTATTTAGACTTGAGTCTTGGTGATGAAGTAAAACCTACGTTGGAGTGTCAATGCCTCTAAAACTAAATTCATACGCTTTATCTAGCAAGATTCAATACAAACTGTTTCAGGTGAATCAATAAAATGTGTCGAATCTTTCACATATCTAGCAAGCGAGATAAATTCTACTGAAAAGGTTGTGAAAATTTGCATAGATAAATACTGGACAGTCTTGAATAAAATGGATGTATTCTGGAAATCTGATCTACCAGACAACCTCAAGCGGGGATTCTTTTGAGCCACTATGGAAGCAGTGGTAATGTATAATGCCACTGCATGGACATTAACTAAAACCCTAAAGTCTAAGCTTGATAGAACCTACACTCGAATGCTGAGAATTATATTTAACATCTCTTGGAGACATCAAACTAAATCACAGCTTTATGGAAGCCGTCCTTGGTAGTTCTACAATCTTACGCAAACGGAGATTGCACTTTGCAGGATACTGATGTCAAGCAAAACGAACTCGTGAGTGATCTACTGTTCTCGGCACCAAGCCATGGAGTAAGATGTGTTGGTCCCCGGGTAACCACCTACATTGACCGGCTATGTTATGACACGGAATACCACCCTAATGATATTCTGAACTTGATGCAGGACTGTGATGGTAAGCTTGATAGACTCATGAATGTCGAAGCTAACTCAACCCAATATGTTTGACTATGTTTCAACAATATATCATTATATTTATTCAAAAAATTAAAAATAAATTATTCGATTTAACGGATGAAACAAAAGGAGCAAATCTATCGATTCTTGATTTGGTATGACCTAATTTGCATTAATCAATCAGATGTAATTGGTTCGTTGTAATGTTCTTTTTACAATCTTTTTATTTTCATTCTTTACCATTCCTATTTAATATTTTTCCACTTCTATTGATCTTCCTGGTTGAATTTCTGTCGTTCACGAATATTGCATTGGAGTTTTTTTCTCTGTAATCTTTTTCCATTATTAACCTGAGTGCTTTTCCACCCTTTTTTCAGCTAAGTTTTACCTAGAGTAATTTTCTACTTCACAAAATCATTTTTCGTTCGGGCTAGGTTGCCAAACCCCGGAGGTCACAACAAAAAAATTGTTGCAGCTAACTTCATTTTTTTACGGAATCTTTTTTCACTAGTCGTTTGTTTTAGTTTGGAGGCTCTTTGAAGAAAGTGAGATTAAGCTACTTTCCGACTGGTGGCTTTAGTTTCTTTTATTTGGAAACATAACCACAAGGAATATATATATATATATATATATATATATATATATATATATATATATATATATATATATATATATATATATATCACATCTTTGCCAAAACCGATTTTTATTGGTAACATAAAATTAGGTACCTCTAGATTCGCGATACCTAAGGTTTAAAAGGAATTTTTGTAAATTAAAAATCTCTTGAAGCTTTTATTTTAATTTTAATTTCAAACGGATAGATTAAATTAAATACTTTCTGTAAATCAAAAACTAATTTAAATTGACTGGAAGTAGTTTTCATATAGAAATTGCTAATTTTAGCACTATTTTCAACCATTTTCCATCACAAAGTAATTCTCTTTATAAATCATCATTCAAAAACAAAATATACTTTTCTGAAATTTATTTGAGTAATATTAATTGATTTAAAGTCTAATTAATCCTATTTGCAAAAAAAAACTATTCCTGCAATATTTTAAACATCGGTGCATTTTTTAACACAACAGTAGCTGTTTATTTAAGGTGTTGATGTCTTCACTGGCAGACGTTTATGTGTTTTTCTTCCCCGGTCGATATATCTGTAAAATTTACTTGAGGAATATAACATTAGCGCCTTTTTTATATAACTTAATTACCCAGTAATATGTATTGCTCGTATTTTCTGATAATGTATGGACGTTTTGATTTTTAAAAATATGCATGTTTATACAGGAGAAAAAAGTTAAAATTCGTTTTAAAATGTAGGAGGTTGTTGAATTGACTAAGCTTTTTCTTTTTTTATTAGTAAATATAGTTTTACTTAACAATTTCACTTAACCGTGACAAAGTAATACGGAAATTTAAAAGATTTTAAATTTTATAAATTATCCCATTTAAAATTTTAAAAAATGAAAACAATTCTTGTAAAAACTCATTGTTCATTGAAATTATTTTTCTTAAGACAAAACAAAATATTATTTTCATATAAGGAATTAAAAGTTTTTTTGTTTTTTTTTTCTAATCAAATAATGCCTTAGTTTTATTGCATTTTTTATTTTAAGATTCAGAGCAGATTTTCGGTAACTAGGGTTTTGTTTTACAAAAAGATGTTGATGATTTAAAGTCTCAAAGCAGTTCTGCTTTTAACTGCTATAAACATTAAGCGAGACAAACTTTAATTTCACGAAATTTAATAAAATCAAATAACTGATGTAAAAAAATATTTTACGAAGATTTTCTAAAAAAAAAAGTTCTAAAATAATTTCATTCATTTGTGAATAAGTCCGGAAAGTTTTATCAAAATTATTTGATTTTCCAAGAATATCCAAACGAATGTTTTGTATCAGAAAAAAGCCGCTAAAATTTCCTATAATAATCTGTGGTTTCCCTGAACCCTCGCAAACGCAAAAAAAATTAAATTTCGAACCAAAAAATATAATCTAATAATAACAAAAAATCCTTTCCTCTTAATAATAAAGATTTTAACGATAATGATGAAGGCCTAAGTGCACAATGATCGAAACGTTGTAATAAAGATGAGAACAATAATCCCAATGTAAACAGTATAAATAATGCAAACTCCTCATCTCAGAAATTAGTAAATTCAGTGTCGTTGGCGGAACTCGTTACCGATTATTGAGATGCTCATCGACATTTCCTTCTGTGCGAAATGAGTCCTATGTTGGATCTGAAGGTTTGGTCTGAGGCCACCGGGTAGGAGGGTTCAGGGAATGGAGAGCTTTGGTTTTTCTTTGGGATTTCTTCGTCTTCTAGTGTTTTTTCGAAGGATGTTGTCTTTTCGTGGACTGCTCTTCTTTAATTGGTTCTTTCTGCAGCTTCCGTCTCCAAATTGACCGGCCCGATTTCTGTCCACAGCAATGTGTTTTTAATCTGATCTTTGAATGAGCGACAGGGAACTCATAATTATATAATTATAGTTATATATTATTTAAGCGCTAAGGAATGCATAAAATATAAATAAATTTTATTAAGTTTGGGGGCATTTTTCATCATGGTATGATAATTTTTTAGTGAATCAGTGGAGGTACCTATATTAAATGTCTGTAAATTGACACTGGTATTTGTTTTAATGCCGATTTCTGATGTAGTCTAGATTGAAACCTTGCGTCGGTCAACTAAGTGCCAGACTTTATTGACTGTTGATGTTTTGTCCACAAAATAAACGCCTTAAAGATGGAGGATGAAAAGTTGCACTTTGAATTTCGGAACAACGACAAAAAATGTTTAGGTTTATTTGGATCAAGTTCCATCTCTTCGGACTGCCAAAAAGTAGTTTTGGCAGATTTCGTCAGTTTGATTGTCAACGTGGAGAATAAATCCGAAGTTTTTGACGGAAAAGTTTGCTTAGAATTTAAAAATCGACATCTCAACTGATTTTTGTTGAAGAGACTTTAGTTCGTTACCAAATTCACCACGTGAAAGCCACATTCCCTGATGGAACAGAACACAATCGTGTGTTACTGCGTCGATTTCATTGCTGTTTCGTCACAAAAACAGAGCATTTCTTGGATAGAATTGTCACAGGTGATGAAAAATAGATTGTTTTTGACAACGCTCGACGAAAACGCTGAAAATAGCCTTTTAAATGTGCAGAACCCGTGGCTAAATCGAGCTAACATCCAATGAAGGTGTTGCTCTCCGTATGATAGGAATTGCTGAGGGATAATTCCCTTTTGTCCTTACAGCCGGCGAAACAATAACCGCAAAGAAGTGTTGCGAACAACTCATCAATCAATACGGCTATTCAAGAAAAATAAACGATTTTGGAAAATCGAAAAGGTGTCATTTTCCCACCCCGATACCCGTACATGTTGCAAAACAGACCTTGGAAAAACTTATTGAAAACTTATTAAAGATTTGAAATTGGAAACCATCCAGCACTCGCCGTATTTTCCTGACTTGGCTCCTTCGGATTTTCATTTGCTGCGGCGTCTACAGAACAATTTAAACGTCAAAGATTTTACTATAGTCAGTCGAAAGACACCTCACAACATTCTTCCAACAAAAAATACGATGTTTCTACGAAAATGGAATCAGCAAGCTTGTAGAACAATGGAAGAAAGTTGTTAAAAAAAAACAATGGAGTCTATGTACTTACTAATGTTTTTTTGAGAGTAAATATATTTTTTTTTAATTTTCTAATCGGGCACAAACTTTTGCAGCATTTCAATCATATTTATCTTTTTCTTTGTTTTTTGTTTTTTTTACTTAGGTCTCTGATGTATTTCGTATATTTCAAAACTACTTATATTTATGGAGAGAAGTAGTAGTTGTATTATTTGACAATGACTCCTATGAAATCTTGCGAATAACATTAAGAGGAAACTAGAAACGATGCCCAAAAGCTAAAAGGTTTCGGAACAGGAAGATATGGTTACAAAGAACCGAATCAAAGATACCTCATAAATAAATTCATAGGGAAACTAAATAAAAAAACATTTGTTTACATTATTCGAACTATTGTCCTCATCTTTGTCGCTATATTTATCACAACGTTTCGACCGTTGTTCGCTCCGGTCTTCTTCAGGCGGTTGGAATTTCGAACTGAACCCTTTATTTCGCTTTCTGGAGTAGACTGTTCTAGTTCCACGTGCCATGTTTGTCGGATGTCAGTTATCAGTTGTCTCCTGGTAAGAAGCCCGGAGCGTACAACGGCCAAAACGTTGTGATAAATATGGCGACAAAGATGAGGACAATAGTCCGAATAATGCAAATAATGTACATAATACCTCATCTCAGAAATATTTACAGACTCTAAATACAAAACCCTTCAGAATGAACGCAGCCTACTAAAAATGTGTTATAAGAAAGCCAACCTCGAACAACTGCTGACAGAACTACGAGATATGAGGACTTTTTTTTAAAAATACAAAGGCTGAATAGCAGAGAAAACATAAGAAAGAGATATACAAAACGAGCACAGATCACCAGCCATATGAATTCTCTAAGAAACATTTTGGGGATAAAAAAGAAGCAAAAAGTTTCAGGACAGTCCCGAGGAAATTAAAGTCTCCAATAAGACTCGTATAGATATAGAATTTCGCATCAATGCGCTGTTATGTAATCGATAACGGCTATGGATGATAAATTAGAGCGCCAATTTCAAATTCCAGTCAGGTTGGTTCCATTCACTTACGCACAAATATCATTAGGAAAAGTATGAATCCATGTCTTCTCTCCAGCTATATAGCCTTGGTTGGCAACTAGTCTACCGTAGAAAGAAACGGTAACCTGCTGCAGGAAGATCATATGTTTAGTGAGTTATAAATCGAAAGAGACAAGATCGCCCAAGAGTGTATCACGTTTGGCTTTTAACTGTCTGAATACGTTATGAAATCCCAAATCCATAACATTGTTTTCCATTTGGAAAGAAATCCAGAACGTAATCAAATCGGTTTCTTCCCCAGGAACACGCGTCGTACCATATACAGTTTACAAACGTGCCAAAAATTGCTGAAACAATACTGACAAAATATTGTCTGAAGAAAAATATTTGCGGAATGTTGAAAACGAGCAGAGGGAATATGGACACCAAAAGGTGAAGAATGCAGAAAAAATAGAACAATTCCGAATAATTTCATTACTCGATACTCAAGGGAAGACATTTTTCGATATCCTAACCAGACGGCTAAACCAGACGGCTAACGACGTTCTTTCAGAAAAATAATTCTTTGGACACTTTGGTGCAAAAGGTCGGAATAGCAAGAATTCCAGTTTGCATGGAACATGTAGGGGGTGTGACCAGACACGTAAGAGAGGTAAAAGAAAACAACGGCAATTTGGCAGTCCTCTGGTGAGATATCAAAAGCTCTTATGGATGAATACCGCACAAATTAATCAAAGAATTTGCCATTTCCTATTTTACATTCGTAAAATCAAAACAACATCAAAGAGGGCGAAAAAGTTGATTTCAGTAGAAAAAATACAAATTTAGAAATGGTACCCACTGTGAGAAGCTAGTAAAAGTTGAGGAAAATGTTAGAGTTATCTGTATTTGGGTCTCGCCAAACGAACTCGTGGATGTGGCTGGGGAAAAAAACGCATCATTCTTTCTACATTGCCGGCGTATCTGGAGATATTAATAGATTCTGTGTTTCTGTTAACTCTCCTAATCCCTGTCCTGCCATCGATTTGTCTAGAATATGTCATGCGTCGGTCAAATTTCCGAAGTATTACTGATTGCGGAGAAGTTGACAGTCAGACAGGAAAGGAGCAATGTACTTACCTTATATTGTTGAAAGCCCTGCTAAACAAAAAAGCTTGTTATTATCTTTACTAACACACACACACACACACATATATATATATATATATATATATATATATATATATATATATATATATATATATATATATATATATGTCTGTATCTCTGAGATGATGTATTATGATTATTTACATTATTCGGACTTTTATCCTTATCTTCATTGCCATATTCACGACGTTTCGACCGTTGTACGCTCCGGCCTTCTTCAGATGTCTGGAAATTTGTACAGACCCTTTATTTCGTCCACAGGGTAGATTGTTCTAGTTCCACGTGTTATGCCTCTTCCGGATGTCTCAGTTATTTCTTTTTAACTCAACTCACCAAGGACACATTGGCCAGTGGATAAAAAAAACATTGGTTAGATCCAGTGACTAGACCCAAAAATTAGTGAGTTCAGTACCTGCTTACAGCAGTGGTTAACCAAAAAACTTGGAAAGTCGAGTTAATAGTACCATAGAAGAATGGAAACAGGACAGAATACCAACAGATAAAAATCCAGCCCCGTATCCCAAAAGTGAACAAAATCCCAGAAAAGAAACAAATTTAACATTAAAACTACAAGAAACTTTTAATTCCAATTTTAATGTCAAATTAAGACGACATCGACAACGACGACAACAGCAACAACAAAATAATAGTAATAATAAATATATACACGCCAATATCAAACTGCAACAATAAACATATATATACAGTTATTTCATACTCACAAATTTATGGTCTATTTATGCATACATAATTATGTATGATCACTAGTTGAAAGGACTCTATGCTCCAACATACGACAAGAACTCCTTTACACTCGTAAATATAGAGAATGTTACCTTAATATAATATAATAATTGGTGAAAGGTCTTTACAGCTAATTTTATTAATTAATCATAATGTGAGACTGGGATCCCTGCCCACTGGGATATTGTCATGGATTCTAGGATAAAATACTAGAGAAAATCTGGTGCAGACAAAAAAAAAGGCTGATAAGAATTCGGGTTCAGAGGATTTAATCAAATCGTTAAGCACAACATTAGATAAGATTAGAATTAAAGGAACAAAAAAGAAATTAAAATTCATATAAAAAACGACGGAAAGTGCATCACGGCTGATTATGAATTAAACTTGTAAGTGTTGCCCAAATAACATGGAAACACCGATCTGAACAAAAGATTAACATGGTTTAATTATTTTCAAATATAGACAGTAATTTTCATATATTCAGGTCAACGATAAATTGAGGCAATAAAAAAAAATCCAATATATACAGTTATTTCCTACTTACAAATTTATACACTATTTATGGATACATAATTATTAATGATCCCTTTAAAGCAATGCATAACCCAACAATCTGTATTTCCTTGGTTGAATGAAAAGAAATACAGACAATATATGTATATGTTATCTTAGTATAATATAGTGATATACTAAACATAGCCTAGATGTGGCACAAGGCCGAAAGTGTGGAGTACTCAGTGAGTATCGAACTCACTAATCAGTCTTAATTGACCGAGCGAGACAAGCTTACTAACCATTGTACCACGTTGAAGTACTAATATAGGGGTTTACTAAGCATAGCTTAATTGGCGCCGAGATTAAGGAGCGCCCGGTGAGGATCGAATTCGCTACTCCGTCATAACTGACCGAGCGAAATAAGTTTGCTAAACATTACAACAGATCAAATCGCCTAAAATAATTATCTCAGCGTAGCTTAGATGTGGTACAAGGCCCAAAATATGGAGCACTCAGTGATGATAAAACTTGGTACATAGTTGATATTGTTTGACGATCTTGTTTAGAAGCATTTCAACTCAACAAATGAAAACGTGACTTACTTCAATGGCATTAAATTGACAAAACGAAGATCGCAGAAAGATTTAAATCAATTTTCGTTGGCTGAAATCCAGAAAGAATCAAGCCAATAAATGTCCAGGCCAAACTTCGCGCGTTCAACAATATGGCCGTGAAGCGAGACAGGCCGATGTCTTTAAGGATCAGCAAATCGTACGAGTAATACCCGTCACCCATGAAGCTTCGCAAGGGCGTTTAAGAAGTGGTAATAAATTATAGCGTTCCTCCCTCGATACTGAGAGATAAGTAAAGATTTTATTTTCTGTTATGATGGCTCGATATCGAGTGCTTTTCGCGGAAAAATTATATTCTCTTCCAGAAATACCCTGGTCAATCGTATTTGGGGGAAAATTGGTCTATTTTTCATAAAATATGTATTTATATATGTATATGTGTATGTATGTACGTGCATGTATATGTATATGTATGTATGTAGGTATCGGTGTATATATGTATGTTTTATGTACGTGTGTATGTATGTGTGTGCTTATGTATATATGTATGTGTGTGTGTATATGTTTATGTATGTGTGTATATATATATGTCTGCGTGTGTTTCTATGTATATTTGTGTGTATGTATATGTGTATGTATCTGTGTATGTATATGTGTATCTATATGTGTATATGTATATGTGTATGTGTGTATATGTGTATGTGTGAGTGAGAGTGTTTGTTGTGTAAGATAGTGAGGGGGTAAGATAGTGTGTGTGTGTGTGTATGTGTGTGTAGGATTGTGTATGTATGTATGCATTTGGGCAGCAATTCCTCTTTTATAAAAGTCTTAAACGACTGACAATGTACTGCGATTAAGCTTAACTATTTCTTGCATTTCCTACAAGTATTTTCTTTTCTGGACATAATGTGTCCACATGTCAAATGTTCTATATATCCGAGCGCTTTCGGATATTCTGTTAGCCATTGTCACGGATATGTAAGTTTTTGTGTATGTCTATCTATAGTGATCAGAATGCTTTAGTTTGTCTTTTTTTCAAAACACTGCCAACACGTTATGGCCATGTTCATATTTAATATTATTGAGCGTTGATTTTTTTTTTAATATTTATTCTTCCATTGTTTTAGCAGTTTACATTATGGTCATATTTTCCACAAGTATATTATGGACGAAGTTTAGTAGGTTTTCGTGTGTGCTTAAATAGGACCGAATTAAATTTATATATTTTGAATGGATTTTTTTAATAATCCAAGATATTTTTTATCACATTAAGGCCGGCAGAGGAAAATGAATAAATATTCTATTTAATAAATAAACGGAGCGCCGACTCGAATACGCGTATTTACTAAAAATAGCGTCCGTTCTGGGTATGACGTTAAACTGCATCCAACAGCAAGGCCTCTGATCGGGAGGTTTTGAGGAGCGTGGAACCACCTCTTAATTGCTGGTGTTCCCAGGTCCACCTTCACCCGGGGTGGTAGCACCTGTTAGGGTCCCAGCTATGGGCAAATAGTGAACTCCTAGTTTTTCCAGATCTTACGCACGTCCTGGGTATGACGATAAACTACATCCGCGTCCTGGGTATGGCGATAAACTACATCCAACAGCAAGGCCTCAGATAATGTTTTTGGAAAAATAATGTTGCAAGCTATACGTTTTTGAAACAATAATGTTACTAGCTATACGTTTTTGAAACAATAATGTTGCTAGCTATACGTTTCTGAAACAATAATGTTGCCAGCTATACTTTTTTGAAACAATAATGTTGCCAGCTGTGCGTTTTTGAAACCATAGTGTTGCCAGCTATACGTTTTTGAACGTCCTGGGTATGACGATAAACTACATCTGCATCCTGGGTACGGCGATAAACTACATCCAGCAGCAAGGCCTCAGATGTTTTCGGAAAAATAATGTTGCCAGCTACAAGTTTTTGAAACAATAATGTTGCCATCTATCTGTTTTTGGAACCATAATGTTGCCAACTATGCGTTTTTGAAACAATAATGTTGCCAGCTATAGGTTTTTGAAACAATAATGTTGCCAGCTATACGTTTTTGAAACAATAATGTTGCCAGCTATACGTTTTTTGTAAAAAAAAAATTTGCCAGCTGTATGTTTTTTAAACAATAATGTTGCCAGCTATACGTTGTTTATTTTTGTTTTTGTTTGAAACCATAATGGTTCTAGCTATACGTTTTTTACTTTTAAAGTCACTCAAAAATCATTTTCGGCATAAAGTGACCCCTAAGTTTGAGATGCCGTTAAATAAAACAATTAATCAATCAATCAAGAACATGAAGAAATTATTTGCAAAAACTGAACCAAAATTATATTGGAATTTCTAAAAAGAATTGGTCTCTTATCAAAGATGTAGACTAATGTATAAACAACATATCCTACCTTTTACCATTTTGCAAATAAAATGTCCTTATCAAATGGAAATTCTTGACTTAAACAAAAATACCTAAGATTATGTTGCAGTGTGCAAGCAAATGAGCTCTAGCTTGCTAAAAATGTTCCATACAAAATAGGCATTTAAAATTCATATATTTGGTTTATATATATAAACTGGATTTGGCATTAAATAACCCACAGTGGATGATATGTCATCAAACCCAAACAAACAAATAAAAATAGCGTTTAAAGTGATAAAAAATATGTCACTTTAAAAGTGATTTTCGTGCTTATCTCCATTTGAGCAGACGTTCCGTTTATTTTAAAGATTTAATAATTCGAGAAATCTTATTAAAGAAAAATGCACACTACGAGAGGATTCGAACCTGTGTCTTCCGCTTCGCATGAAAAACCGACTTTTGACCCGATGTACTTTAACTCAGTCGACAACAAGGTGCGACGTTGACTGTACAAAGCCGAATACAGCCTTTAAGTACACCTTTCTAGTTTTAGATTCCCGAGAGTTAATAACACCTCGGTTTCGTATTCAAAACGTAAGCTGTCATTTCTAAAATAATGGATAGTTTTATATTTATTTATATATATATATATATATATATATATATATATATATATATATATATATATATATATATATATATATATATATATATATATATATATATATATATATATCCAGTACAGTGCCTACAAACGTCTGATTCGTAAAGGCGAACAGAGTCCAGCACCGGGTCCACAAATTCACCGCGTTAATTGTGACATATGCGGAGAATTGTGCCTATCTTTTGCCGGCTTCAAATGCCATTTGCGTAAATGTGCAAAACCTACTGTGCACCCGAATAATGTCAGTGTAAACAAAACTGATCAGGTATGCCAATTCTGTGGCAAAATTTGTCGCAGTTTGGCTGGCCTGAAGAGTCACCTGCGAATACATGGAATTTGAGGGGAGTGGGAAGCGGGGGTGAGGACATGAAATAAAGGAGGTGGTCACGCTCGAAACCGAGAGGACAGCCACGATGTATATATATGTATGTATATATATATATATATATGTATATATATGTATGTATATATATATGTATGTATATATATATGTATGTATATATATATATATATATATATATATATATGTATAAATGTATATATAAATATGTATATATATGTATGTATATATATATGTATATATATATGTATGTATATATATATATGTGTATGGATATATATATGTGTATATATATGTATATATATATATATATATATATATATATATATATATATATATGTATAAATATGTATATATATATATATATATATATATGTATAAATGTATATATATATGTATAAATATGTATATATATATGTATAAATGTATGTATATATATGTATATATATGTATGTATGTATATATATATATATATATATATATATATATATATATATATATATATATATATATATATATAAATATATATATATATATATATATATATAACGACAGAACAGTATGATATGTAATCTGGTGTTCTTATTGATATTTTTATTTTTACAAAATAGTGCTCAATGTAAATTCACAGAGCACTAATATTATGAATTAACTGATTTCAAATATGTTTTTTCGCTACACAGTAATAACCATGTTTCAAAAATGGAAGCTAAAAGCTTCAAATTTAATTTTGTAATTAAATTAAAAACATTAGTTCCATTTCATCCTCAAGCGAATTTTGGAGTAACTTATTTTTTACATTTACTGAGTTTTAAAGGCACAGAAAAATTCATAATTCACTGTTTCAAAACATACAGAGAGATCCAATCATTCAGACAAGGGGTGGTAGCGTGTTCATTTTTATTAACTTTTGTTGTATCAGTAATTAGGGGTTATGTTTAGGTAGGGTTGGAATGGATTTTTCAACGAATTCTGACATCCGTTAAATGCATGTCGCCTGGGGTTTTTTTTAAATTTTATTTTTAACGACAAAAAATTCTTACGGCATTTCTTCTATCTGTATACTTTAAGATTTTTTAGGTATGTTTAGGTTAGAATATGTTTTATTTAACTTCAATTTTAAAATATTTCACTTTTAATTTTTAATAGACTATATTTCTTTTAAAACAAGTAAATGTACTAGAATTACTTACATTATATAAAATTATTTTCTCATTTAAATAGATAGATAGATAGATAGATAGATAGATAGATAGATAGATAGATAGATAGATAGATAGATAGATAGGCTTCGGGCGGCTTTTATGCTCTTAATTGAGCCTTCGACATGTTCAGGAATTTTGAGAGTGCCTGTCTTTTCATATTATCAGCATTGGAAGCCCTCCTAGCTGTCGTTTTATCTGGGTTTTCTTTTTTCACGTGACTTTCTATTCCTTGCTGTAGCCTTGGCTCTTTTGATTGCAGTCTGATCCTCCGTTGTCGGAGATTTCTTTCTGTGAGGCATAATGCTGACGTATAAGCAATAAACTAAAGACGAACTCAAAACTGATCGCTGCATTTAAGTATTTCATTAATATTTAAGCTTAACTTTTAAAAGTTCAACGATAATTCTTCTGTCGCCACTTAATTTAAAGACAATTTGATGTACGTAGGTCCTTATTTTCTGTCAGAATTTTCTAGTATGAGAATTTATCATAATTTACATTATTTATATTTGGCTTTTTTTATTAAAACGTTTCGGCCGTTGTGCCCTCCGGCCTTCCTCAGGTGTATATCGATCTACTTGTAATTCGGAACAATAATGAAATACTGAACAATTTATTTAATCTACGGTGGGTAGACTGTCCTATCCCTAGATATAGGCGGTGGAACAAGAACTGTCTCCACCGTTTATTAAATAAAGGGTTCACTTCAGAATTCCCTGTAGAACGATATACACTTGAGGGTGGCCGGAGGTTACAATGGCCAAAACGTTCTGATAAGAACAAAGGTAAGTCCGAATATAAATAATGCAAATACTCTTTCGCGCAATTATCAATAACAAAATGCAAATAATAGTCATCGCTAGTAGCTGATGTTCAAAAATTCTTATATTCATTTGTGGCCAAATAAATGTTCGTATAATTTTTATATATTAAAAATTAAACAGAACAACTAACATTATACGTTTTTGACGCTTGATTTTGATAATGGCTAGAATTAGGTTCAAAAGGTATGGATTCAAAATATTCAGTTAGTAATTACATACGTTCTCTTGCATATAAACAAAAATAACCGTTTAAGATTATTTTCTCCGGTTTTTATTTAAACTTATATTAATAAATATGTGTGTGTGTGAATGTCGGGGAATAGGCAAGTATGTGAAAGAGGAGAGGGACATGTCAAAAGTAAATGCACAACTAATATATGTATGTATGTAAGGAGGCATAATAATAGCGGCGCAGATTGAGGAATCGGAGAGCCGAGTTCGAATTCCAGTCGAATCCAATACGTTCACTTACGTCTTAATACCATTGGGAAAAGTATGAATCCTCTTCTTCCCCCAGGTATGGGCAAATAGCAGGATATACTTGGTTCTATAGCCTTACCACAGAAAGAAAAGGCAACCTACTGCGGGGAAAAAATCTGCCACCTCACTCACGTATTGAAAGATACATGATCGCCTATCACGCATGGCATATAACTGACTGATTAACATATTTACTTTGTCCATTTCATAATGTGTGACGTCATTTTTTTTACATTTAAATGTACGTGAGAGATTCATAGAAGATTGAACTTCAAATACAGTAAATTCGAGCGTGTTAACCGAATGCTCCTCTGTGGCCAAATGGTTAAAGGCACGTCAAGCTAAATGACGGTTCGGTATAGGATACAGGTTCGAATCCTGTTGGAGGACGAATATTTTCTGTGAAAATTTCTCGGATATTCAGGTCGGTAAATGTCGTTTAATACCTTTTATTATAAACAGAGCATTTACTTAAATATTTGTATCTATAAAAAGAAAGTATGAACATAAAAATTCCTTTATATATATAAATCAGCCCAAAAATGTATGTACCCTTCATGAAAATAAAATGTTTTGTATATATAATAATACTAAATTTATTCAGACATCAAGAGTTTAATGCAAGTTATATCAGGACTGTATAATCATAAAAGATGATCAAAATGGTGGCCTTTAGCTACCAGGCTTCTATTAGTATGGCGAACTACTGCTTAGCAATATTGTCCAAAGTGTTCAGTGGGATTGCTACAGATGTATTTTAAATTTCTTTTCTAAGGGCCGCCAATGTAGTCGTTCTTCTGCGATACAAATCAAGAAACCTCTATAGGTAAGCTTCTCCTTTCCCAGAAGTGTGTATACATTTTCTGGTGGACTTTGTATACACACACACACACACACACACACACACACACACACACACACACACACACACACACATACATATATATATATATATATATATATATATATATTCACTGACATAACCGATGCAAGAATATTCTATTACGCAAATGAAACTTTGACAGTCTTCCTCGTAACTTATTTTAAAATTGCTACCGCTTCAGACAATGAATTAATCAAATCTCTTATCTTGTGGGATATCTGACCAAACGGCATTCAAAATAAGAAGTTAATCTTTCTTTCTCAGATTTCTGGACATCTTTTTTGTAGGTTTGAAAATTGATTATATTCAATAGTTTGTCGAGAGATTTAGCAGAGAAAGATCTTAATATCATTTGGGACTTGAAATTAACGTGTCGTTTTCATATTTTACAAGAAAGCAATATCATTTTTGTCTATTGACACTCTTTATATTTTTCGGATTGTTGTCCTTTATCATATTCACAACGTTTCGACCGTTGTACGCCCCGGATTTCTTCAGGTAATATACATTAAAATTTCGAACCCCAAGGACACATTGTCCAGTGGATAAAAGCGTTGGTCAAATAATCCAGTAACCTGGCTACCTGGCCAGAGCAGAGGTGAACAGAAACTTGGTGAGTTGCGTTACTAAGAGGGAAATAACTAAATCTGAAATACCCCGAAAGAGCATGGCACGTGTAACTAGAACAATGTACGCCAGGTTCGAAATCCCAACTTATATCACCTGAAGAAGACCGGAGCGAACAACATCCGAAACGTCGCTATATGGCAATAACGATGAGAACAGTCCGAAAAATGTTAATAGTGTAAATTATTACAATATCTTTTTCAGAAATATAGAGTGAGCTTGAAGAAGGCCGGGCCGTACAGTGGCCGAAATGTCGTGAATATGGCAGTAACGATGAGGATAACAGTCCGAATGATGTATAGTGTAAATAGTTAAAAGACCTCATCTCAGAAATATAGACAGATGTTGAAGGAAGTTTTTTTCCTGTAGAACACATACATTTTAATGAAGATTTTTCTCTTTGCTGCAGGTGGTTCAAGTGACATTCTTAACAATAACCACCCACCCCTAAAAATCTATATTTGCCGTTTTATGAGGTGGAGAACAAATGAGGCATCAGCAGTAGATAAGAACTCTAAGGGTCTGTCTAATCTTGACAGCTTCATATTTCTAGAGTGAATGACACACTTGATAAAAATAAATGAACTCTTACAGAAGTTTGTAAATAAAAGCGAGATGAACTAAACATAAATTTTAAGACTGGGTGTATGTTCTCTGTGAAAAGAGCCCAACAAGTGAATTACTAAATGAAGATCCGAACATGAATCAAACACAAAAATGTTAATATCTGGGAAGTGTCTTAATAGAGGATGGATAATACGACACCGCAATCCGAAGGCGCATTAGAATAGCGAAAGATGCCTTCCAAAAGCTAAGCAAAGTATAAAGAAAGTGGAAAATATCATTAGAAACAAAAATACTTACCTGTCTTTTAATATCGGTCCACTTATATGGCTGGGAATTTTGGACAATCTCATCACAGATGAAAAGATTTGAAGCAACAGAAAAGGGGTGCTTCAAGGATACTGAGGATACCCTGAACCGAACATGTGAGCAACACCTATTTTTATAGAAAATGCAAACAAAAAATATACTTATATTTATCAGAAAGACAGTCACAATTTCTAAGGTACATAATGAGGAAAGAGGGCTTAGAAAACTTTATCCTGACAAGGAATATTAAAGGTAAGAGGTTAACAAGCTTGTCTCGCAAGATCAATTACGACTGAATAGTGAGTTTGATCCTCACTAGTTGCCACATACTTTCTGTGCTATTAGGTTGGTGCAAAATAATGTCGTTTTCTCACATAGTAACATATGTGAGAAAACGACATTATTTTTACACCAACCTAATACATCTAAGCTATATTTAGAAAATCACCCTATTAAAAGCAAGAGGGGCAGAAAAGAAACTTATAACCTAAATAAGGAACTTGTGCGATTAGTTGGGATTAGGAGAGCTAGCGAAAAGATAAATTTTACTGAAAGTTACAAAGAATATGAAATTGTGGGGAACAATGATCACCACCCGTACATTTATTCTATGAGTTTTACTAGAAATGTCACCTTAAAAAGGTGATTTCTTTTCACTATCTCGTCTCACTGTACAAAGACGCCTTTTTAATTATCCACGAAAATCACAATTAGACGCATTGTTTTCTTATCCTACAGCAATGATTTATAAATTATATTATGCAGTAATGGATATCGGCTTGGATTGAGAAATCGGCGAGCCGAGTTCGAATTCCAGTTGAATTCATTACATTCATTTACGTGCTAATACCCTTGGGAAAGGTATGAATTCTCTTTTTCTCCCCTACCAGCTATGGGTAGATAGCAGAACAGACTGAGTTCTATAGCCTTGGATGGCAACTGGTCTAGGAGAAGGACAACTCTATATTCAAAAACTGGGGAGGGTCGTTTGTGGACCTTGTGGCACTTAGTGCACCAGGTCTCTGTATTCGGCCCTTCAAAAAGTGTGGATGGTCCTGCACGAAACCTTCACCGCTATAATCAAATCTCATATGCTTTTGTCGGGCTGTCGGTTTCCTAGAAACTGATCTGCTTGACCCTCATATGTCGAGTCGACGGGAGAGTCGAGTGTGTGTGTGTATATATATATATATATATATATATATATATATATATATATATATATATATATATATATATATATATATATACACATATACACACACAAATTTATGATGTCAAAATATATAATTAGAATTCAAGATAAACTTAGAATTCAAATTTAATTTTTAAAAAATAAAACTTTTAGCGTCCTGCCGGACTTCCCCAACCCCATGTTAAGATAAAATCGTTAGAAGCGAACATTTGTAAACTGTTATGTAATATCAATCATCCTATATACATGCTGGACTATTGTCTTAGATGAAGAGGAGACATGAGGCAACTAGCTCTGTAGAATGATGCTGAGAATACCATGGACGTAGCATGTAAACGAGGAAATGTAAAATCAGATAGCAGTGATGCTGGCAATTAAAATATACCAGGAAGAATCATCTTCTATATGGCAATGAGTGCTGGACTTATAAATGAAGTCTATAGGCCGTAGAAAATAAGTTCTACAAATGGATGCTAAAAATACCACAGACATTGCATGTGTGCAACGAGGAAGTTTTAAGGAAAATGAAAATAAATTTTACTTAAACTTAAAACCAGAAAGTGTGGAATTTTGGTGGATATAATGAGAAAAATGGCTTATATAATCTGACACGTCTCGAACATATTGGCGGCAAGAGGTCCAAGTGGAAACAGAATGGGAAGAACAGTAAAAATAATCATTGGCAACAGCTCTAAAGGATACCTTGTGGAGTCATGATCCTCTACATTCCCGAGGAACACGGCACATAAATAATTTTTACCATGATTTATTTAATTTTACATAACTTTTCTTTGATGCTACAACAAAATGTTCTTCGATGATTCGCTATAAGTCTTCTTCTCAAATACTCACAACAATTTTTTCAATTCTCATTTAATTCCTCAATTTAAAAGGTAGAAAAAAACGTTTCTTTGAAGTATAACAATCAGTATTCTGATAATTTGAATTGAATCATTTTTCATAACAAAGACGCAAACAACTACGAAATTTAAATATTCACCGTTAGATCATTTAAATATAGGATCATTTGAAACGAACTCTAAACATTCCATCTGAATATAAAGTTAACAATGGATCAAAAAGCTTTCCGTTTAGGAATTTTGTCATTGATTATTTTAACCAAGGCCATAACATTTTTCATCCAATTATGGTTCTAAATAGCAGTTTATTCTTATTAAATTCCAGTCTTCGTTTGAATCTGCACAATTCATGACGAGAAATAATCAATTTCCGTAAAATGTAGCCAGTTGATTTTCTTGCTAAGACGCGCAACAAGGATGTTCTAACCTCTGATTTACTCAAATTGTCTTTTGGTTTCGTCTACTATCAATCAATTTCTATTGAACAGCCGATTTTGACAAACCATTCGCAACAGGCTAGCTTCTGTTGTTAATACCTCTTACACATATACGGACGTACACATAATATTAAAAGAAACTGACACATACGGATCTTAAGTCCCATTATCAATTAGTCATAGGTGCACTATATGTATAGCAGCCGTTGCAACAGTGCGTGTGTTTCAGGCAAAATAGCCTGATGGAACCCAGCTCTCTTCAGACCTGTTTTGAATTCAATTGTCTTAGGCTAGTTACTAGTGAAGTCTATTTAACACGGAGAACAGACCTTTCCTCAAGAGCATGTATGCGAAAGTGAATACAATTGACTATGCCGGAATTTGAACTCTACTCGCCGAATCAGCTTGGTCACGTTGGTATCCTTTAAACTATAAGGTTGGTGGAAAAATAATGTCGTTTTCTCACATATGTTTCTATGTGAGAAAACGACATTATTTTTCCACCAACCTAATAATAGCACATCCTTTACCCCGCGCAAATTCTGACAGGCTACATACATTTTTGACTTTATTTTAGATGAACCTTTAACACTTTCTAAATTCAGTGTTGGACTACAAATAATTTATATAACTACCTATAAATCTTTAGTTTACCCGAAATAAGTTTTTTTTTTTTTTAATTCTTTTTAGTATTATAGTTTTATGCCCTTTCAGGCCGTAGACAGTGATGGCTTTCATTTGTGATTTGCCATGAATTCTTGGGAAATCATGTGTATTCGTTTCCCGTTGCTTCCTCCACGGTTTCTCTTAGACTTAGTTTCATGCTTTTCCAAAAATAATTTGTCTGGGAGTGAATGCAACAGACTTGGCTATAATTTGATCTTGGATCTCCATTTTCCGCGCCGATAACTTTTACGCAGCACGCTCATCTCTCTTTTAATGACACATTATTTCTTAGCAAAGAAACATATTTAACAGAATAAATGGGCACCTTCGACGTTGTATAATGGTTATCAAGCCTGCTTTGCTTGATCAATTACGACTGAGCAGTTAGTTAGATACGCACTTGGTGATCCATACTTTATACGGTATATCACATGAAAATAATATTCAACTAGTCGACCCATGTACTGTTTTTCAGAAATGTCAGTTATATACCAACTATACTTTAAGAAATACTATTAAGTTGGTGCAAAAATAATGACGTAATAATGTCGTTTTTGACGTATTTTTTAACGTCAAAAAACGACATTATTACGTCATTATTTTTGCACCAACCTAATATATTAAGAAACATCAAATAGGTTTTATTTCTAAGACGTTTATTGGGTGTGGTTTTACAAGAAATGCTAAGGCAGAGAAATAATTTCAGTTGCACAGTAATTATTGATCTTAGAAAATGTTGGGCGTTTTTTTTTTTTTTGTTTTTTTTGTGTCTTTTCCTCCTTTCTACCAACCAAAACATTTCTTAGTTTCTTTCGCTCCTTTGTAGGAATAACCTATCAACTATTTCTTTTGTAGTGAAAAATTCAGTGAAATTCCAAGTCCTTCACTACAAGTATTTACCGGAAATGAATTGCATATTTGAATTACCAGAGCGAAACGTTCTCATCGTCGCTGTTCACTAAACTAGGACTCGAGTTGCTAAAAGAAAAATCTAATCTTGTTTTGTTGTGGTTGCTTGTAGGAGTACGCGAGATTTATAGTCAGACAAACGCCAAGTAATAATTATCAAGATGATGAAATTTATTTTTAAATTTCATCAAGGATTTATTTCTTTAGAAACCAACAATCCTATGACAATCTAATCTCATTCAGCCACGAAAATATCACTTCCATAAGCAAGAAGTTTTAACCGTTTCCTTCGATGTCATCAGCTTTGGCCGGTAAACAATGATCCCAGAAAGGGTCCTGTTCATATAGAGTAGGTATGTATTGTTAGTTCCCGGCAGATTCTGGAAATTCACCCAAAGTTTTTGTAGTTCCTCAAACTTCCCGAAAAAAAATGGAACTAGAAATTCATGATCATTAGTCGTCGGGTGGGGGTCTTAGTGTCGCCGAGCAAATGACTAGCTACCTGAACATACAGGTAGTTATTTATGCATGCGGAGCATGTTTTGAGCATTTTAAGCCAGACGGAGCCCATCCATCTCCAGATCAAACAGCTAATGTCCTCCAAATTGAAGACTTAGTCCCGGCCGTATACGTCATTGCTTAGATTGAAATAAACTACCGCGAGTAAGATGATCCCTGAATCCACAAAGATACTGCATCGATGGATAGAAGGCTTCCTACCGTCCAGCGATGCCGTGTCATCATCGCCTGGATGCCAGTAGTTCAGTTTTTTGTGCTACTTTAGCCAGCTGCCGGTCGAAATTAAAATACAAATTAAAATAGCAAATAATGATCTCCGCCGATTCATCAAAGAAATCAGAGAACGAAAAAAAATATAAAACACAAGACAACTTGGAACGCCACCAGAAATAAATTTGATAAAAATTTAATATTTTAAAAATGTTAGCTTTGAATAAATGTTTAATCATCTCGGTTGTTACTTTGATACACGTTCTTCTTTTGAGAGAAGTGTATTTTATGAAGGCCAGACGGTTTTTGTAAAAAAATTGTTACACTTGTGTATCTTTTTCGTCTCATGCAGTTACAAACCGCCAAAATAACGAAGGATCCATTTCAAGTTTATAGGAAATTATTTTTTTCGTATCTACTGATAATGAAAGACGTGATCTGAAGTCCTAGAAAGAAGCCGAATGTGGGACTTTTGTGAGTTTATTTTTTCTGTATAACTCATATCATTGGATGAAGGGAGAAGGCATTTTGACAGCAAGTGGACAACGCAAATCATCAAGAAGGTAAAAGGTTACCAGCAAGCTGGAAAGAGATTAAAGAATTTTCAAAGTTTTTCAACCACCTGAAGAAGGCCGGAGCGTACGGCCGAAACGTTGTGATAAATATGGCGAGAAAGATGAGGACAATAGTCCGAATAATGGAAATAATGTAGGTAATCCTTTTTATCAGAAATTGTTATCCTGCCCTAATAGGCGCACAAAAGGAATTTTTTTGTGTAAACTTTATTGGCACCATTATCGTACTTGTGTAATAAATATTTTTCCTTTAAAATTTTACGCAGTGCTTCAGACTAATGTTGTTATTTTGCGCATATTATGACTGGCCATTTGTATTAACTGGGTTTTTGTTTGGCACGAGAACTTAGATTTGGTTGAGAAAAAATACATATATTTTAATCACAAGAACACATTAGCGAGATAAAACGAGATTCACGTTAAACGAATGGACTCTTGCTTATTATTTTATTATGATTTAATAAGCGTACCTTAGATGCGGTACAAGGCCGAAAGTATGAAGCCTAACGTTCTCCGAAAGACTCAGTGTATATGCGTTAGCAGGTTTAGAGACCGAGCTATTTAGTAATACAGTATATTCGCAAAATCATTAGGCACATTTTAATTTAAATCTGCGTGGCACTTTACTCCAATTGGCTCATTCGCTTGCTTAAACTCAACGTTGATTCTGATTCCGCAGAACTGGGTTCGGTGTGAAAAAGTATTTATTGTTAACATGCTTTTTTTCATTCGGTTTTTCCAGTTACGAGTCTTTTTTAAAGCAGATTGTTTTGTGTTCATTTTGTTTAGTTCTTTTTTCGTAACAGATTTAATGTTTAGTATAGAGCTTAGAAAAGATTCGCAGTGTGAGATAGGCAAGAAGTAAGGAATGTAGCAACATCAGCACGGCAAAGGGAACGCCTTTAAAGGCAAGGAAGGGTAAAAATATTTTAAGTCAAGTGATAGCGATTGCTGTATGAGTCGTAGGATTTTTGAATCAAGCACGGGCAACGCCGGACCATGCTGCTAGTCACAAATATATTTATCACATATCACATTTATCACATACATCTAGCTGTAATTCCTGTCTGTTTGTTTACATTTGGCCCTTTTAAGGTTAAGGAAGCTACACGTGCTCTTTTATGCTACTGCTGGCCTACGAGGCAACACGATAAATATCTGTTCCCTTTCTTCTTTTATATGCCGTGTCTCTTTAGGACGTTGGCGATCTTGGCTCTCCACAATATCCTGTCCTTTGTAGCACTTAATAAATTTCGTCTTTTTGTTATCATTCCAGCACCTTGTTCCATCATCCATTGAATCAAGCCCGGTGTTCTTCTATGGGCCATGTCCCTTCAGGACGTAGGCGATCATGACCTTCCCCCCCGCATCTATGTGTCCCTTGTAGTTCTTGATGTCTTCTTTTTGTTATTTCTCCCAAATCCTATTTTGCCACGTATTTTCTCAAGCCTACCAAGTCTGTTACACGCTGCTTTCATTTGTCCCTCTTTCACTCTATCCGCTCTGTGAGTATCAGATTTTCCAAGCACTCTTTTCTCATTAGGTGTCCCAGAAATTTCAACTGCCTCCTCCTGATGTTAAGTATAAGTTTCCTCTTTGTTTGCATCTTCTCCAAAACTTTATCGTTGCTTACATGTTCGGTCCATGCTATCCTTAGCATCCTTCTGTAGAACCACAACTCTGTTGTTTCGTGTCACTTCATCCTTGAGGAGACCGTCCAACATTCGCTACTGTAAAGGAGGACTGATATCACGTAGCAATTCAGTACTTTTCTCTTTATTACTAACAAAACTCTCCTGTCTCGTAATACTTTGATTGACTTTTGAAATGCGTCTTTATCCATCCAAATGCGTCTTCGCAACTCAGCATCGTAATTTCCATCCTCTGTTAGAACACTTCCCAGATAATTAAGTTCCCACACCTGTTTGATTTTAGTGTCCCCGACCTGTAAATCGCATTTCGGGCTCACCTTTTTGCTGATGACCATGCATTCTGTCTTCTCGTAATTTATGCTTAGTCCCTTCTTCTCGCTCTCCTTCGCTACCTTCTGTAGGAGATTTTGTAGTTTCATTTCCGTGTCTGCTATTGGCGCTGTGTCATCTGTGTATCTTATGTTAAGATTGTGGCCGCCAGTGATAAATCCTGGTAGGATTTCCAGTTCACTCAGAATTGCCTCGCTCTATAGGATGAATAAGTCCGGTGAGAAGACACATCCTTGCCTTATGCTCTTTTCTATTTTTGTATATCTCCTGGTTTTTTTCATGTCCATAATCGTCTCGGATATTCTTGAAACCTGGTTATTGGACGTGTGCGATTAGTGAAAAACACCGCGTTCATTGCAGGTCCCTCGCACGAATTTTCCAGCTATCTTTCCTGCTTTCTCCCCGCCTATTTCGGAGTTCAAGTTTCCGATGATAATTATGAGTTTTGATTTTCAATGTGCTTTGGCGTTGTCTAGCATGGAGCAGAAAGATTCGATTTCTTCTTCTTTACTTTGTGCTGTCGGTATATACATTATTATGATAACTATGTTGAAAGGTTTTCCTTTCAGCTTGACTACCAAAATTCTTTCAGATAATTGATAGTATCACAGAAAGCATTTCTTGAATTCATCATTATTATACATGGTTAAAAAAGTGAGACATGTTTTTTTATTAGAAATTTTAATATGATAAAAAAAATACGCATTTTATTATTAAATTTTGCTCTCCTCAAAATATCCTCCTTTGACCTTGATTACTGCAGCACAATTTTTTGCTATGCGTTGCAAAAGTTTCTCAAAGTACAATTTTGATGACTGATTCTATTCTTTTTTTCAATGAATCTAAGAGCTCTTCTTCATTTGTTCACTATTCTGTCAAGTTCATACTATGCTAATCTGGGGGTTGCTTCAAACTTTTGGACTGTAGTGTACGTATGTATATGTGTATGTGTGTGCAGTCTACATGAATCTGTAACAAGAATTTGTAGGTTTCAATGCGAAGATTAATGTTTCGCATATAAACTGGATTATATTCCAGACAATTTAATAAGAAATCAAACCCTCAACTGTATCCCTTCATATAGCTATATGTATTTCAGTAATGTGGAAGTATTGTTTGTCGCCACACAACTATTTGTAGGATCCATTTTCATTGTTTATGGCAGTAGTAAAAATAGCCGTTTCTATACAGGAAAAAATTAGCATTCATTGACTGACCAGTTAGTGTTACTATCGATTGAAATCTAAAAACATTTCTAACACTGTGCATGTAAATTTTGGTGCAAATCCGTCGAAAATTGCGGCCGTGCATTCGTTACACACATACACATCCTGCCTTATATATATATATATATATATATATATATATATATATATATATATATATATATATATAATGAAAAACAAGCACTTGAAATACCATTAGGTGATATTTATTTCACTGAGGTAGATAAAAATGGCCTCAATATTTCAAACCTGTAAAGCAAATGTAAATGTAAAAAATCACTCCAGGTATAAAACTTAAGAATAGATTTACTTTAAATATACAGTGTAACCCGGATATAAGAGAGTTGTCTGGACCGGAGAAGAAGTCTCTTATATCCGAGTTTCTCTTATATCCGGGTTTGGTCTATTTTGTTTAGGTAAGTATGGCTCTAATTTGGGACCAGATAAAATCTCTCTTATATCCGGGTCTCTTATATCCGGGTTACACTGTACTGATCTGATATTGAGAGAGTGGGGGAAAGAGAGATGTAAATTTATGATCGTGTAAGAGGAGGGGAGAAAGAGGATGATGTGTAGAGAGAGGAATGAAAGAGAGAATAATTGAATTGAGAGTGAGACCAAAAGTGTTCGTCTCAGTTGTATTACTTGATATTAGTTATATTATATCTTCTGCGTTGAACTCATTTTTATAGCGATATATTCATGTTCATGGGCAAATTATTGACACTCTATTGCTCCAGGTACTGTTCTAACTCCTGACATGCTTCATCTTTACAAAATTCAAGTTTTATCTGATCTCTTACTAGTATTGATGGGAATTGTCTTCAGATCCTTTTGTTTTTAGTCGTATGGAAAGTGATGAACTTGATTATATTTTTTTCCCTTAAGTCATTTTAGTTATACTTGCTGATCGCCAGTCACGATGAATGGATGTCCCGTCGGGAAAGCTCCGTGCCTTGAGAGAATATTAGGCCTCAAATTCACACCCGACCTCAAATGGAACTCTTACATACGATCTATCACTAAAGATGCAGATAAAATGATCTGTTCCCTGTACCCCTCATGCTATCCTACACCGTTAACAGAGTCAGACCATGCCGAAAATGGAGTACCGTTGCTATATTTGGATGGTTGCTGCTCTATCCTCATTTTTCAGTCTTATAGAGTCCAAAGGCTTTCCCGTGTCCTTTTTGGGGAAGAATTATTTTCCACTCTCCAACTTCTCTCTCTTTCTTTCTCTCTCACTCTCACTCTCACTCTCTCTCTCTCTCTCTCTCTCTCTCTCTCTCTCTCTCTCTCTCTCTCTCACTCACACACACACACACACAGGTGAAATGTGGCGAGCGTCTCACTGCTCTATCTCTACTGCCCTGTAAAGTACCTGAACGCACGACATTTCTTGTTTCCGCCATGTCTAAATTTCACAACTAGGATTCGCCATGCTTCTTACATTGTAGCAAACCACCGATATTCCCTCCGTATTCAATCGGCGAGAAGCAAGTTCCACGTAAACAGCTTCTTCTCGCGAACCACGACCCTGTGGATCAAAATCTCAAGATGATGTTTTCCTGATCGCTACAATCTAGAGTTAACCATTATCTTGCTCTCCTACCCATATAAACTACCTCTTACCGTAACCCTCTACCTCGAGTGGGCCTGGGCCTAGTATATGGTGAACTTTACTGTAAAAATAAGTATTCAAGTGTTTTTTTTATTTGGTAAAGTGATTTTGTAGAGCCTGTCGGCCTGTCGATAGAGTCTGTTTGTCTTTAAGATCTGAAGTAATCATTCATTGAATCCATTTTTAATTATTCTCCTAAGAAAACGATTGTATATAGGTGATTGTTTACTCATTCTGATTGAGTAAACAATTCATATGAGAATCTACATCTGTTTAAGAAGGCCCATAATTCATTAAATATCACTGATAATTAAATACTGCAGACACCAGGAAGAAACCACTTTCAAATAAATGTATGCGGATAGTGCAAATATTACAAATTAGAACACGACCAGATATTTAAAGCGAAAGATTTTAAGAGAAGCTCAAATGGCATCGGCGATCGAGAGATCATTTCAAGGAAAGGTCAAGAAAAAGTAAATAACAAATGAAATTCTCCAGATGAAGAACAGCAAGAAATACCAAGAAATAGTACTGACTATTGAATAGTAGCAAAAAACCGTAGATGTACAGTGTAGTAATGGATAGCAACTCGGATTGGAGAGCTGATCGAATTCCAGTTCATTGAAAATTGAAACTGATAATTAAGAAATATTAGAATCCATCTCTTCACCTCCGGCTATTGGTAAATAGCAGGACAGGCTAGGCCCTATATCCTTGGTTGGCAACTTGTCTAGGAGAATTTGAACTCTAACCTCTTGCTGCTTTGTAGGTCTGCCTCTTTAACTTCGAAGAGGAGGGACGGTGTAACCTCAACATCCCCGGTGCGAAAGAAACCGGCAAGACATTGCACTGTTCGGCCTTGAACGAACCACGACTGGGAGATTGAGGGGAGTGTTAACCACAAGATGTGCTAACTGAATAACTGATAAATGACGAATTAAAAAAGGAATGTATCTACGAAAAATGTGTAGATGGAAAAACTGGAAGTTAGATTTGTCAGACATGTCTAAAAAATTATAGGACGTACTCCTTGACAGGATGCATGACATCGAAAAAAGGCTACATTCATAATAGCGAAAGAAGGAATACGTCAAGAATAGAACGAATACATCGGAGATTTTCTTGGGTCATCATGAACTACTATATATACTCGTGTATAAGGCGACTTCATATGTAGTGTGAGCTCGGAATATTTTTGCATGAATATTAAGCTCTCCAGAAAAAAATAACCTGTCTTTAGCGCTATCTCATACTTTTCTTTTCGCGTGTATATATGCAGAGTGAGGAGCGAACAAATATTCATACATATACAAATTTGTAATTCATTGTATTGCCAACTAATGCATAAACGTACTTTTCATATAATTAATTATACACAGGTGCTAAATATGCATAGAAAACAGAAACAATTTTGATTTCATATATTCTACTACTTTATCATTTTAATAGCGAATTATTTACGATTAAATTGTTTTAATCATGTTCCAAAGTTCCCTTCCTCATTTAATATATATTTTTGCGAATGTTATCGCTGGTTTTGTCAGATTTGTACCAACGGTTCTATTTGAAAAGTGTTGGTTAAAAGAATAACTTTAGGAAAAGAAAAAAAAAGAAAAATGCCGTCGAATTTTTCAAATCAGTGATTATGTTATGTGATATCAAGTCCTCGTTCATATATATATATATATATATATATATATATATATAGATAGATAGATAGATAGATAGATAGATAGATAGATAGATAGATAGATTATTTCAGAATAGAGTCGTGCTGAGGAGTTCATGCTCCAACTCACTTTCTTAAATCAGACTTGCATGGCCAAAACATTATTAACATTTCTTAGGTGAGGAGAGGACATTTTACAACACAACTTGTAGTAAGTATATTTTAATATACTTAATATATATTTTAATATTTATTAATAGCGCATGTGTTATATATATATATATATATATATATTTATATATACAAGTCCTTGTTAAATCATAGTTTACAGGGTACAGACGTTTACTCCAGCAATGGATCCACATGGAAAATTGTGCCGATTTTAATGAGCACGTTATTCCTTTCCCAAGAACAACTGCTACAAAAATAGCCACAAGTTCATTGATTGATTGTGTTTAAATGTTTCTCAACCTCTTGTGGGTCGTTTATAGCCAAATTGATTGTGTTGTAAACATATTTTATAGTTGGCCAAGTATGTACGAGAGTAAGTTTATAGTTCTTCAGATATGGTTAAAGGAAAATTTTATAGTTAAGTTGTGTCGAAGGAAAATTTTTCCTCGGTATGGTAGGGAAAAAGTTTTATTGTTCGTCAAGTATAGCAACAAATTAAAACCGTTGCTGAAATTCTACAAAATCGAAAGAAAAATTGAAAATGTCGGATGTGCTTAGGCTCGAAAAGTTGGCTCATGATTGCTGATATAAAAGTATTTGTTTCTCAAGGGATTATCGTATATACTGGAGAATATTGCGAGTTTTTAAGATTATATATATATATATATATATATATATATATATATATATATATATATGAAAATATATAGAAAATAGGAAAGAACTGGTTAGGTAAATAATCCAAAGTTCTTTAGTATTTTTGTTATTATTTTAAAAAAATAGTGCTCGATACAAAAGTAGAGCATAAATATAATTATTTATTTAAAAATATGATTCCAACACGCTACATAAGAGGTCTCATTTGGTGATGTCAGCAAAAAACCGTTAACTCATGTCTATTGTTTAATAGATTTTATTATTTAGAAACTTAATAATGTGCAGTTTCTCCATGAGAAACTGCTCATTATTAAACAATAGACACGAGTTAACGGTTTTTTGCCGACATCACCAAATTTATGCACTGAATAATTAGCTAAAAACAAGCATACAATAAAATAACTTTTATAATCCATAGCCCAAATAAATAGTTTAAATACCCTACAAAAAAAGCTAACCCTTTATGAAGTCGTCAAAAAACAAATGTTACGTCAGTTTTTATATACACAAATCCCTTTCATAAAGAAATAAAATAAAAAAAATAAATCTCCATAGACACGTAAACCAGACTAGACAAAAACATCTTCCGTTTTAAATTTAGACACCCCCACCTTACCCTGACTTGACATGTATGAAAGTAACTCTATACTGATACAAATTATTAACAACCAACACCCCTCCTATTTAAACAATCCGCCCTGGCTGTTACCATCGAAATTTTGATTTCAATAATGAATATGCTATTAAAACACGTAAATTTCAGAAAAAAGTTATCCAAAAAAAATTTCGCTTGAAGATGGAACAGAGCTTATTTTAATTCAATTTAATTCAAATAATTATATTGAAGTTTTCGGTTCTTGTTTTGAAACATGAGACCTCTTATGTAGCGTGTTGGAATCATATTTTTAAAATAATAACTATATATATATATATATATATATATGTAATGAAAAACAAGGACTTGAAATACCATTAGGTGATATTTATTTCACTGATGTCGATAAAAATGGCCTCAATATTTCAGACCGGTAAAACAAATGCAAATGTAAAAAATCACTCCAGGTTTAAAACTTAAGAATAGATTTACTTTAAATATACTGATCTGATATTGAGAGATTGGGGGAAAGAGAGATGTAAATTTATGATCGTGTAAGAGGAGGGGAGAAAGAGGATGATGTGTAGAGAGAGGAATGAAAGAGGGAATAATTGATTTGACAGTGAGACCAAAAGTGTTCGTCTCAGTTGTATTACTTGATATTAGGTATATTATATCTTCAGCGTTGAACTCATTTTTATAGCGATATATTCATGTTCATGGGCAAATTATCGACACTCTATTGCTCCAGGTACTGTTCTAACTCCTGACATGCTTCATCTTTACGAAATTCAGGTTACGCCAAGGGTCAATGCTATTAGGTTGGTGCAAAAATAATGTCGTTTTTTGACGTTCGACTTCAAAAGAAAAACGACATTATTTTTGCACCAACCTAATATATCTGCGCTGATGCTGCTGATTCCTCGTTTTCTAGCTTTGAAAATAGTTTACATGGTGTTGTCGATAATGAGATGTTCTCCTCTGCAACCTAACATGTTATTAGAACAAAATTAACTTTTTTATGAAAGAAACGTAAGGAGTTTTGTGATACTCTGTGGAAGAGTATCTGTAATCATGTTGCTTAATTTCTGCCTGAATGTCTGGACTGAGAGCTTATATGCATTATATGTATTTTTAAGCAATCGGTGGGTATTTTTATATCGACGCTATTACTTTAAACCTAATATTTAGTGGGAATGCGCCAGGTGAATTAATGACAAGCGACTGGGAGATCAAGTCTTCAAATTTGAATTCAGGTTTTTCTTGTCGGGAAGTAAATTTTGTATATTATGACTTTTGATCTCTATGCCACTAGACATTATTTACACTGTTAAAAAATCAGATATCTACACAAACGTGTAACCATCAAATATAGCGCGCGCACACAGCAATCCTTCTTTTATACAAGGTACTGGGTTTAAGATTTTTATTTCCTTTTTCTTGTGTTCGTATAAGTTTTCTGTTTGGGACGTAGAGAACCAACATTATTTATGAATTTATATATACGTTGAGGAACTGTGTTCCTGATCCAACCAAATTCATAAATAATTATATTGGACATACGACAATATGCCTATCAAGATGACTCACGTTGTATTTCTCTGGCCATAACTCAATTAGGACTCCTTTAAATGCACACAGAAAACTACTAAACTACTTCTGCAACATTGCAATATTAGTACGTTCTACCAGGAAAGGATCTGATTCCGATCTGTATCGAAGCACCGACAGAGCCTAATACGTAGCAACTCTGGTGAAAAGACTCATCATATCCAAGCTTACCAGCCGATTCCTGTAGATGAGGTCCGTTGGAACGATTCCACAAAATATTCTTAGTTTCTAATATATAACAGAGAACTTTCTTGTTAGTGAGTTGAATATATTCAATAGGAATCTGTTCTGCGAGTGGCATGTCGAGCTCCTGCAGCTGATTATATGTCTCAATAGAATACCATCTTTATGAATATTGGATACCATACATATGTGGCAGCTTGGTCCAACGTTCAGTCTGTTGTCAGTGTGAAGTAGTCTTTGTCATTATTTAGGAATTGTGACATTTTCCTCTCAGTTTTTAGGGTCTGATCCTGTTTCACCTTGTTATTGCTACTACTAAGCTTGTCAATTTTTCGGAGTATCCCATTTCGTTACCATTATAGCGATGTATTTTTCAACTGGCAGTATTATGATACTAATGCCACTAAGGTCTTCATTGCCAACTTTTATTCTCTTGTGAGGCTTAATTTAGGTAATTTTGGTAACGATAGACCTATATCCTAGCGTGTCTATGGAAAATAGGAAAAAGAGAGTGAGAGAAAATATTACAGTGTATTTATAGATTCAGAAAGCGTCCACTAGTGTCGGTTTTTTGTTAGGAAAGAAAGTGGGATAACTCCACAAACTGTAGTGGGACTCGTTGCTGCTTCGACCTTGTTCTTTTATCAGTGCGAGTTTACGTATTTGGTGAGCCTTGACCCTTTGAAATTCTTAGTTCTACAATTTATCCAGGTTTTCTTGGATTCTGTATTTGCTGAATTCAAACATTGTTTTGCTAATTCTTGGTCTATTCGGAGGGGTCATGTTGCATCTGATCTTTTCTTCAGCGGTTATGGAGAATCCTTTCCCCCACGAGAGCGTGCAGTGTTCTTTCCACAACTCTTTGTGATCTCCTCGAAACAACCGAAGTTTTGGTTGATGAGCTTTAGGTCCCTAAATTTGTATAGGAATGTCAGATGTCAATTTAGATGGAGTTTTTCAGACTTCCTTCATAGAACATTTTCATTAATTATATTATTTACATGAGGACTATTTTCCTCATGTTTCTTGTTTTTTTTTTTTATCACTACGTTCCTTCATCAGGTTTATATCGATCCGAATAATGCACAGGGAATAAATTTTATTAAAAAAAGCTTTTGACTTATGGATTTCTTTAGGGTACTAGCACGTCTTTGCGCACACCTAATATTATATTTTATACTTAAGATTTGACGTCATCAGATCTTAACTTGGTATCTCTACTGATGAGACATTTATTTACTCCTGTAGTAAATCTGATCAGATCAGTAGTCACATTGGCAGTTTATCTAAAAAAAAAAAAAATATGTTGTTAAATGGAACAGCTGTGTCTTGTTCATTTTAGCGCCTCAAAAACGAAACTGCGCGCTCTTTTAACCATCAGAGAGAGGTCTTTTTGCCTTTCATCAGCATAGCTGATGTTAACCTCCAGGGGAGTGATTCATCACACCTTCTCGGAGTAATGACGTGGAAAGAGCATATTGAATCAATTGCTAAGTCCCCAGCTAAGAAAGTTGGTTCACGATGTCGTGCTAGACAGTTTGTCTCTACACAATCTATTTTACATACTTATAAATTTATCTTTCGTTCATGATTTGAATATTTCTGCTTCATCTGATCTGGAGTTCCTGTTTTCTATTTAGAGATTCTTTCATGGTAATTGTTCTGAAGAACTTACCTTTATGGTAACTAGAATTTATGGATTTAAGCACAGTATTAGACTTGTGGTAATGTCTCATCAATTGAAATTGATAAATGTAACCGTAATTTCTATACTAACAGTTTCTTCTATCGCACTTCTCGCCTGTGGAACTCTCTTCCAGTCTCTTGCTTCACCTCAACTTTGATCTTCGAAATTTTAAATGCAATGTCAATCGTTATCTTGTCTTAGTTCTTATTTTATTTTCCTCTCCCCTTAATAGCGGGTTTTTTTTTTCTCAGATTGTCTAACACTCAGTAACCTCTTGCGACCCAATAGCTTAGTTGCCTTGCTTGGAGTGAAATGATTAAAAAAAATCATTTCATTGTAATCTTATGACCATTACAGTGTGCGTGCGTGTGTGTGTGTGCGTATATATATATATATATATATATATATATATATATATATATATATATATATATATATATATATATATATATATATATATATATATATATATATATATATATATATATATATATATATATATATATATATATATATAACTTGAAAACTTTCCTTCAATGATATATATTGCGATCACACAGCATGTCTGCCATTTCAATTATCCGTGATTATTTGAGACGCTAAGTTTTCGCTTAGACGGATTAATTCTGTCTGGAAAAGTTCAATTTTCTTATCAGCATTTCATGATAAGACTGACTTAAACTGACATAAAATGAAAATTTTAACAAACGAATCCTATAGAATGCTAATAGCATTACAGACAGAAAAGACTTCATACAAACTGACACTGTATCTGTTTAGTTAATAATATTTAAGGATGGTTTCAATTGAAAGAAAAGGTTTTTGTCGCTAAACGGAGAACTTTAAAAGCACAACTTATAAAACCGTTTAATATTCTAGAACAGTTTTTCTCAACCTTTTTAAGCAACGGCACACCTAGCAGTAAATAAAAACATCACGGCAGTCTTAGGAAATTTTTAAAGGGTATACATTTAAATGTTATAAAATAAAACTATGGATTAAAAAATGTACAAATATGAAGTTACTTTATTTCAATGATACTATTCTATTATTTGTGTGGCTTATTTAGTGTAGAACGTATGCTTGGTGTTTTTTCGCTATTTCTTCAATGTTTGGTCGAATGTCCCCTCCACACGTAAATGAACGAACCTATTTTACGTAAACAATACGCTGATTGTCCTTCTTTCAAATTATCTGCGCTCCATTTCAAATTATTTCACAAATGTGCAATAAAATATTTCTATGAAAAAAGAAACATTTTTAGGCTAATTAATGTCAATTTCATTTTATACAAATTTCAAGGTAATATAGTTCTAAAAAATTTGAAATTTATTAAATCAACTGTTCAACGCTGCATATCGGAAACTTCGACAATATTAATTCATAATTCAATATAATCTTATAAAAATTTTGAATACAATTATATGAAAATAGGTTAATATTCATTTATTCATAGGATAATTTAAAAACGTTAAATTAAAAAAAAATAAAAAAATATTTGAAAAGATGAATATTAGAACAAAGTATTTAATCGAAAACTAGTGAAAGGAATTATTTGAAAAACAAAAGTTTAATACTTATTCATTTATTCAAATACTAACGCTGCACCATTACTACTTACACACACACACACACACACACACATCACACCGCACACACACACACCACACACCGCACACACACACACACACATACACCACACACCGCCCACACACACACACACGCTTAAGAGAATCACGCGGCACACTAGTGTGACGCAGCACGGCAGTTGAGAATCATTTTTCTAGAAGCTTTTCTCGGTTATTAAAGTTTCTTCGTATCTCTTTGGTTTGTCTTCGCTAACAGACATTGAATCAACACAGGTGCAGGATAGCGACATAAAAAAAAATTATAAAATACTATTAATGATTGAAAGAAAAAAAATGACATTAAAATCAAACCGAATAGACTCTGTTTAAGAAAAACAGTTATCGCGGACTACAATACATGTGCCCAGCGAATAAAATTAGGCACATCAAAGACTGTATATATATATATATATATATATATATATATATATATATATATATATATATATATATATATAATACACGATCCTCAAAGACTGATAGCATTTAGATCTGAAGGCTCCTCCTACTTCCAGATGGAAACCTGCAGGGACCATATACCAGATCTGATCAAAAAGTATCGGGACCTTTTCTATGGTAACGGAGCTAAGGTAAACAGGAGGGGGGATAACTCGGTACAGATTTGACTTGAACTCCGTCGCGCATACACACTAAGTTACAACGTGCTAGCTCACTGCCGATCTTTATAGCAGTGCTTGGAAGGAAAGTGTGTAGAATGTGGTCGTCTCGCCACAACACAGGTTCTGTCAATGGCCACGGATTATGCAGCCGTGTTTGGCTAAGCAGAACATTCACCAGGAAAAGGAAATTACATGCCGAATTGATATGTGTTGTAGTTTTCTTTTTACAGCACCAGTCCTGATACTGTTTTTTATCAGACCTCCTATATAGTCTTTAAAAACGTTAAATGGAAATCTGAACAAACATTTCTCATTACCGAGGTTACGTCAATGGCGATGGATTATGCAGCCGTTTTTGGCTAAGGAGAACATTCCCCAGGTGCGACCCCCACTATATTCCCCAGATATGGCCACATGCGACTTTTTCCTCTTCAAAAATCAAATTCAACTTAAAAGAACAAGATTTCAAATAGAACATAATAAAATAAGGAAGCCGTTCGCTATCGCAAAACGATAGTTCCAGGAATGCAGTGATCAGTGGAAAAGACGCTAGTGGCTTCAGAAAAGGAAATTAAATGCCGAATTGATATGTGTTGTAGTTTTCTTTTTACAGCACCAGTCCTGATACTGTTTTTATCAGACCTCCTATATAGTCTTTAAAAACGTTAAATGGAAATCTAAACAAACATTTCTCATAACCGAGGGCATGTTTTACTCATAGGACCGAGCAAGCTGATGGTCATTTAGTAAATGTCACTGATCCAGATGTATTGACGCACCTATGTAAAATCCTGTCTTTGGTGTGCCTATTTTATTCGCAGTGCATATATTTGTCAGTCCTTGATAGAACCCTGAGACGAAAATAAAAACTGGTTAAGCTTATGCTATTTTGTCCTTTTTTCCGATTTAAACTTCAGCTAATTTTTAAAATGCTTTGCTTGATTTTTTAACGTCTTTTTCTTCAACTAAAATCTGAACTGCTATATATTATCAACCCTTCTTTATGGCCGTTGATGCTGGACAATTTCCTCACAGATTAAGAGAACCCTGGAGGTAACAGATATGCTTATGTAGAAGAACGCTGAGAATACCATGGGCGGATAATGCGAGCAATGAGAAAGTTTTTATGGAAAATGGAAGCCGAAGATATTTTTACCTAGTATCAGAAAGTTGCAGTTGAAATTTCTGGCACGCATAAGAAAAATGCTTAAAGAATTTAACAGTCATGACATACTGAAGTAAAGAGGGCTAAAAAGAAACAGCGAGTAACATTCCGAACGAGCTTGTGTCAGAAAGCTAACTGCGGGGGTGCTAGTAACGGGACAGACATTGCGTAGAGCTACAAAGTACAGGAAATTGTGAAAAGGCATGATCTTCCACATCCTGGAAGGATATGATAAATAAAATGAAAGGTAAGTATAATGAAAAGATATGAAGTAAAACCCCATTTTTTTTTTTTTTTTACTTGACGGGTTTCCATAACACAGAATATAATGAAAATGTGGGTTAATCTTTTTCTCCTCTGATGAATTATAATTCAGATGTCTCAAATCAGTTATCAAAGAATTTTAGAGCCTATCAGTCAGTGGTGTGCTGTGCGTGATACACGCTTAGGTGATGTATCTTTCGATACTGACGAGGCAGATTTTTTTTCCCGCAGTAGGTTGCCATTTCTTTCTGTGGTAGACCAGTTGCCATCCAAGGCTATAGTACCCGGTCTGTCCTGCAATTTACCCATAGATGGGGGGGGAGAAGAAGAGGATTCATACCTTTCTTAAGGATATTAGAACGTAAGTGAATGTAATGGATTTGACTAGAATTCGAAATCGGCTCTCCGATTCCTCAATCCGAGCTGCTATCCATTACCCCACCGTTTCTTAAATACAGACAAAATACAACGCAAAAATATGTATGATTCTCTAATCGGCAAATATGTTACAGTAGAACTCCCTAATTCCGAGCGTAGTATAATTTGTCTCAAATTTGAACTCATCTTCAAATCCGAACTTTATAATTGACTTGAATATGAATTCTTTTCTTCCTCAATATCAAACATCTCAGATGTTCGGTTTAGAAGAGTTGTACAGTATATCCATATTTTTGTCTTCCTTTACAGATTTTAATTGTTTTTGAATAAGATATTTCATAAATTTTTAAACATTTCATAAATTTTCTTACTTTTTCACAAATTACAATATTTGTTCAGCACCAAATATTTCCATTGATATTGGTTGTCACTTATTTATTTGTACATTTATGTATTCAATCTACACTTGAAATAAAGATGAATCAACGTTACAAACACCTTTTTGTATCCTAAACTCTAAAACTTCCTAAAAAATTTAAGCTTGTCACAGCAGACAAAGCTGTCAAAGCTCGAATCCGAACAGTAACCTCAATACCGAACATCTCGGATGATCGGTGTAGAAGAGTTGAACTGTATTTACAGTTGATGCTCTCAACAACAATTATAAATTCAATCAGTCAGTTTGCTGCTATCTGAATCTAAACTAGTGGTTACCAAACTCTTTGTAATTGCAGACTCCTTCAACGTCCAGACCCCGAGTTTTTCTATCCTCACTATTAATGTTAATACTCTCAATGAGGATCCATGCTTTGAACATCTGTTTTTTCAATTTCACTCCAGATGTCAATTGAAATTCATTTACAGATGTTTCACAATCTTTGAAACAAAATGATTGGACGGCAAATAATAGAGAATAGAAATTAGATTTATTGAAAAGTGAAAGGATAACATTTTAGCATCTGCAACAATTTAGTCTCAAACATGAAACAAAAATGTCAAGAGGGCCCTAGAGTATATACTCCAGATATATGCTGTTCAGTTAAAGGCACTTTTGAATGCAAAATTGTCCACATCGCTTGAATCTTCTCAGTGATGGCTGCCTTCAATGCATCAACGATGCGAGAAATGGTAGATTTTGTCCTTGAGGAACCCCCAGTGAAAGATATCTAGGGAATTCAAATCAGACGATTGAGGAGTCCATTCCACTTCAGCTTTGCGACTGATGAGACGTTCCCCAAACTTTTCACGGATCCATGACATGGCAACATTAGCAGTGTAAGGAGGAGCACCATCCTGCTTGAACCACTGATCCTCCTCATTAAGGTCCTCACGCTCCGCGAGCTCTCCCCATATGAGAGGCAGCTGCTTTGTTGTTTCAACCATTGGGAAAAACCCTGTATTCAATCTAGTGCTAAAAGAAAAAAACTAGGAAAATGGTCAGCACACTATATCAGTTCAATAAGTATCTGACACCTTCTGCCAGGTCAGCAATGATGCATTGCTGACATATTTTGGTTGGAGATGCTCAATTCTTGCTTTCAAGTTCACATAGGGCAAAATCGTTTTCAGTGTCTTTGGCCAGTGACTTCGATTTCTAACATTGTATCAATAGAAAATATCTTTCTTACTATTTACATGGAAAATGTTTAAAAGATTGTTGCTTAGTTTCACCAGTTCATACATTTAGTGCTATATTACGTCCCATGCGATTTCAACAGTTGAATCACCTTCATTTCCCCCGTGTTCCAAATATAAGAAACTTTCATTTACAACTTTCAAAAGGAGCTACCACTTTGTGGAATAAACTCCCGTGTGAGTTCTTCCTTGAAGAACTTTAATTTTAACATCTTCAAATCATTTACACTATTTAGATTCTTCGGAGACTTTCTTCATCTTTGTTGCTATATTCACGACGTTTCGGCCGTTGTACATTCATGGCTTCTTCAGGATCTGTCTATATTTCTAAGATGAGGTATTGTAATTGTTTACACTATTTACATTGTTCGAACTATTCTACTCATCTTCGTTGCCATATTCACCACGTTTCGGCCGGTGTACGCTCAGGCCTTCTTCAGGATCTGTCTATATTTCTAAGATGAGCTATTGCCAATATTTACACTATTTACATTGTTCAGACTGTTGTCCTCATCCTCGTTGTCATATCCCCGACGTTTCGGCCGTTGTATTCTCCGACCTTCTTCAGGTGATTGGAAAGATGGCCCAGTGGGCAAAAGCGTTGGTTGAATCTAGTGACTTGACCCAAATGGTTGTGATTTCAACAAATGGATACAGCAAAGTTGAACAAAAACTTGGAAAGTTGAGTTACTAAAGGAGACTAACTATTAATGAAACATCCGGTAGAGGCATGGAACGTAGAACTAGAATAATCTACTCCGTTGAACGAAACAAAGGATTAAGTTCGAAATTCCAATCAGCTGAAGAAACCAGAGCGTAAAATGGTCGAAACATCGTAAATATGGCAACGAAGATGAGGACAACAGTCCGAACAATATAAATAATTACAGTACCTCATCTTAGAAATATAGACAGATATCTTCAAATCAATTTTCAATCTATATCTATTCTCTTTATCCTCACATCATTACCACCTTCTCTTGAACTCATTTCATACATCCCACTCATCAGTATCATTTCGATGGTAACAATATGCAGTGGGTAAATCTTCAGACATGTATTAGGATATTTAGTAAAGAAAAAAATAGCTCACCAAATCTTCTACTGATAGTCTAAAAATTGGATGAATACGAAGGAAAATGTGTGCTGATACGTAAACTCAAACAACCCGGAGCAAAATAATTCATTCGAATTGAACTCCTTTGAGAGAGAAACTGGAATGTTAATAAAAAAAATGGCGGTGTGTGGGTAGCGAATTCTCTCTGTTTTTAATGTTGGTTTAGACATTGTAGATTTTGAAGCACTTAATCTGAGGACAATAAAGAGATGAAAGAACTTTGAACTGAAAGAGACCACAACTTCAAAATATTTGGGAATGTCAGCAAAAGTCCCAGGAAGTGTATTGGATGCGATAACACGCCTAGAAAGTAAACCAGCCGAAAAGTTGCGATAAAGACAAAACTGACGAGGATGTTGGTATTAAGATGCCATTCGGTCGACTTAAAAATATTTCAGCTGTATTAAAAAAAAAAATCTACTTTTTAATGTCCTGTTTTCTTAGAATCTTAATATTCTTAAAATTAATAATTTTTAATATCTTACACACACATTTCGAATAGAATATATCTGTAAAAGGACAGTATGAATAAAGACAAAAGGAAAGCATATCTCAGCCCACGCGTTGCGAACTCTGAGGGACTTTATCAAGGCAAATTCATGGATTTTATTTTCTAACAAATATTCGGATCTTTCTTTTTATGTACTGTGTCCTTTCAGGAAGTAGACGATCATAGCTCTCCACTTCTCCCTATCCCTTGTTGCCCTCAATAAGTTTCGTGCCTCTACCAACTACCCCAGACCACCTTCTGCCATCCACTTGCTTAAGCCCACCAGGTATGGATCTTTCTTTTCATGTACTGTGACCTTTCAGAACGTAGGCGATCATGGCTCTCCACTTCTCCCTATCCCTTGTTGCTCTCAATAAGTTTCGTGCCTCTACCAACTCCCTCAGTCCACCTTCTGCCATTCACTTGCTTAAGCCCGCCAGGTATGTCATGCGTTGTTTTCCCTTGTCTCTATTCGACCTGTGAGTATCAGATTCTCCAGGCCCTCCTTTCTCACTACTTGTCCCAGAAATTTCATCTGCCTCTTAAATATAAATTCCTCCTTGCTTGTATCATTTCCAAAATCTCATCGTTGCTTACATGCTCGCTCCATGATATCCTCAGCATCCTTCTGTAGAACCATATCTCCGCTGCATCGAGTCTCTTCCTCATCCTTAAAGAGACCGTCCAACATTCGCTGCCGTATAGGAAGACAGATGTTACTCACTACTCTTTTGTTTGTCACCAAAGAAATCCTCCTGTCTCGCGGTGCTCTGCCAAGCTTTTGGAATGCGTCCTAGGCCATCCCAATCCGTCTTTGGATCTCAACAAAAATTTTATTGGTTTATCAAGCGTTTCTAAACTTAAAAACCAATAACATTTTTGCTCTTGTATAAAAATACCTGTTACAAAATAAAATCCTTGCATTTGCCTTGATAAAGTTCCTCAGAACGAAATATGTCGGCTAAGATTTTCTTTTGTCTTATATATAAGAATCTAATTTACTTCTCTTTCATTAAAACTTCATCAGAGAGAATGAAATACGGAGAAAAAGAAATAAATTCTGCTATTTTTATTTTTGTGTTTTACGTACATTCGACTTGTTAAACAAACGTTAGTATTATTTATGGCGTTACGGTTTCAAGTAGAGACGACACGTCCCTTCGAAGCTACAAAAAATTAATGGATTCCAACCTCAAATGAAAAACCGTAAATATTGCTTTTTATGTAAGTGCATTACAATTCTTGTTTACCTGTGGGATCCAGGTGATAATGTATATTCGTAAGTGTCTCTGCCTAGTAGATATGTAAGTTTGGTACGTTACATCCTACCAAATATCTAATAAATAACGGACTGTTACATTTTGATCGCAAAGAAAAGACATATCAGAGACGTTATTTGGTTTCAATAAGAAAAAGAAAGGCAATATAAATGTTTAACGTCTGTCTAACTGAAACAAAAAGGTTGTCAATTTCAATTTTTTTAATTTGTACCACCTTATTTATCATTGTCATTACAATGTTTTGTTAAAGTTAAGCTCAAATATTTAACGATGCGAAAAGGGAATTTCTACAGATATTTTATTATTGAAGAACTCGCCATAGGCTTATTCAATCATTACCTTAAACATTAAGTCATCAAAAAATTCAAATAGGGAAATTGTGATATTTTCCTGTGTCTTTCTAGTTATTATTATCTTAATATTTTCTTAATATCATATTTTTGAGTTAGTCTCTTTAATCTCCAAGGCAGGACTTGTTAATGTTTTTCGAGTCAGATTCAAAATATAGATGACGATGCTATTTTTTTTCCCCTTTCTACTGTTTATGATGATCCTTAATATTGTCCCTGAGAAAGAAAAAAAGAATTAGCGTAGGATAATAAAAGAAGTATGGCCGTTTATCCTGCTGTCTTTGAATTCCTTTTTTTTAAAAATGGTTGTGCAGGTGTTGTAATGAATAGCAACTTGGTATGAGGAATCGGAGAGCCGGGTTAAAATTCTAGTCAAGTTCGTTGCTTACACATACGCCTAAATACTCTTGGTAAAGGTAAGAATCCATCTTATCCATCAGCTATGGGTTAAATAGTAGAGCTTTTATCTCGAAAAAAAAACTTTGATTTGTTTTTATTATTTGAAAAGCTTAGCCAGATATCTTCATTAGAATTCAAAGAAAGCATTTACTCTGATAATATTGCAGACTTTAAATATATTTTCTCTTTGTTAGTTTAATACAGGATGTACGTGATCAAATCTCTCGCGCTCTTTTGGTTAGCAAATATTCTAGGAGGATAGCTCTGGTTAGGTATTGAACTCTCAAATCCACCCCGTAAAAACGTCCTTGCTCCAGAAACTACAGCGATAATACTGGATAGGGTGTGACACTGTACTTTTCAAAATTTACATACATTCAATACAATGTTTATACTGTTATCAACACGAACATAAAATCTGTTTGGATTCATCCTTAATTTACCGGTGCTCAATAATTGTTCAGATTATTGTCTTCATCAATCTCTCAGTTGATATGTTCAATGTTCTTCCTCAGGTGTATGCCACATCTAACAATCTATAAAAAGTATACCTAACCACATTTATTTTTTTTTTATTTTTATTATTTCACAACAAGCAAGGCAATAAAACTACTAAGATGCAAGTGGTTACTCAATGTTAGAAAATATATGATAAAAAATTAAGTTGAGACGACAATAAAAGAATAAGAATTAAGACAAAAGATAGGAGTTAAATTTTTGAAAATCGAAATTGATTGAAAACCAAGAAGACGGAAGATAATTCCATAATCGAGAAGCGTGATAGAAGAAACCGTTAGAAATTATGGTTACATCTAGCCAATTCAACTATAAAATGATGAGACCTTGCTGCCAATCTAGTACTGCGCTTAAATTCATAAAGTCTATGCACCATAGAGGAAAGTTATATTTATTTTGCGTAATACAAAAATGTGGCACTAAGCTAAAAGCTAAAAGCGGGGAAGGCTCGTCTTCAGTCTGTCGTATCTTAAACTTACCCACAATTACTGACCCAAACATACCACATTATTCCTTACTTACCATTCTTACTACCGTCACCATATTACCTGAAAGACTCATTGTTGTTCTTCAAATTTTGAAATTTTGCAATGTCAAGCATTTAACATTTTTTTATATGTAGATATATTTTTCTTCGTTTGCGAACTTAGAACGACTTTGAAAGTTAACAAAGAAATTGCGGATGAGATAAAATATTTTCTTTGAAGATTGCCAGTTTCCTAACTATAAAACCATTGCTAAAGTGAGTTGTGAAGTTGTCCTTTTCCGTGTGGAATCAACATGAAAAGACCGCAAAGGGGACCGGTCGTAATCTGAATGCAGTATTTGTGGTATAAATTCTTCAAAATTACAAAAACATGCGTAGCCATTTCTCTTCTTTGTTTTAATTTACTATCAGCAAAAATTTTGCAATGTCAAACATTTAACATAGTAAGGTATAGTAGCGATCCGTCAGTCTCGGAAGACTATGGAATCTGTTAGAATCGCAGACTCCCGCTCAGATATATTTGTGTTTCTTTAACACTCATGGTATCAACCTGTTGTTTATATTGCAGCTCTGATGAGATAAACTTAGAGATTTTGGGGAAACAACGTACATTCTCACGTGATCAATAGTTGTGTAAGGTCAATACTCTCATTGCCTCGGTCATGATGACCTTTTGCTACCACCACTATCGACGGATTCTTAGCAGTTCCATCTACACAATTTCACTCCCAAGGCTGGATCTATCCTTTTTCGTCTGTTTTCATTTTTTTTTTTTTTTTTTTTTTTTTTGCTTTTTCCCTTTATTTGCTCTTTTGTCTTTTAAATGCCAAGAACGGCGATAATACTACTGAGGAGGTTAATGGAAGTGAAAAAGAATAACAAGTATTTTCATTAGAAGAAAGGACAATAAAAGAACAGGATATAGGAAAACAGAAGATAGCGATTGATGATGCATTTAAATTTTTGAAGGTTGTCGAGAAGCACGTTTCAATGTTGCTGCCCTCTAGGATCACCTCTCCGGGTCGATAGTGTCAGTTCGCTATCATCGTAATAATTCCAACGTGAAATTCGAAACTGGCTCTCATGCTCGGAGCGATAAATTTTGCCCGCCCTATCACGCGCCTATTACAATAAGATAGACAAGAAATAAAAGCACGTGAAAAATATCTCGAGAAAACGTGATTTGCGAAATATGTAAAAATAATTATAAGTATTGCTTACTTTAGTTTATCACAAAGACAAATAGAAAAAGAAGATTGTGTTTTGTACCAATCGTCTAAGTGGTGAGGGGAGACAACCTGCATTAAAAACAATCAATATCATCACATTTTACCTAGAATCGATTATCGATCACCAAATCACTTGGGAAAAGTACAGGGTGGTCCGAAAATCTTCTCACCCGATACGAAAAAGTAATGAAAACAATAGAAATAATAATAAAGACATGTCGCCCATTCTGCATGCTCTTGCCAGAATGCACACGATAATCTGTCCATGCACTTGCAAGCAGCCTCTCTTGCAAACTGTAGGAGATCGTGTCAGCCATGTGAAATAGAAAATTATATTGTGGAGGGTGACAAGACTTTCGGACCACCCTGTGGATTTTTGGTGTTACTTTCGATTGCGTTGTACCAATCTTCTAAGCGGTGGGAGAATACAATCTGCCTTAGAAATAATCAATATCATCACTTTTTACTTAGTATCGATCATCGATCTCAAATCACTTGGGAAATGTACAGAGTGGTCTGAAAGTCTTGTTACCACTACCAAATATTAATGGGAACAATAGAAATATTAATGAAGACGTCGAACATTCTCCATGCCAGAATGCACACCGTCGTCTGTCCATTCACTTCCAAGCAGCCTCCCTTCCAAAATATAGAATCTCGAGTCAGCCATATGAAATAGAAAATTATTTTATGTAGGGGTGACAAGACTTTCGGGCCACTTTGTACATCAAGCTCAGCTAAGCTGATTCTAAATAGTTATTTATTAGGCTTATCTATTTTGGGGGATTTGCGGTGTGGTGTAATGGATAATAGCTCGGAGTGAGAAATCGGGTATATGAATCCATCTTTTATCCCTCCTCCAGATATGGGTTGAATAGCAGGACAGACTGGATCCTATAGCCTTCATCAGCAGCCAGTCAACCGAAGAAAGAAAAGTCAGCTTCCTGCGGGAAATCTGGCAAGTCAGTCATGGATCGAAAGAGAAACGATCGCCCAAATTGTCTATTGCATCTGACTGATTTATTCTATCATCAAGTCAATCTGGATTTAAGAAGTGCCAATTTAGGAAAAGATATATCAGAAATACTATTATATCTTAGAGGAAGAGAAAGCAAGAAAGAAACGATCTCACACATATGATTTAAATGCCTACTTGACAATTTTTAATCTTTTTATTTGTACACGCTTCTTACTGCATTAAGGGTTATACTGCTAGTAAAAAATAAGCGAGGCCGCTGTATTCTCTCTTCATTACTGTCCGGACTGTTGTCCTCATCTTTATTGTCATATCCACGACGTCTCGGCTATTGTACCCTCCGGCCTTCTTCAAGTGATATACGATGGAATTTCGAACCGAAACTTTTATTTAATGGACGAGGGTAGATTATTCTAGTTTCACGTACTATGCTTTTGCTGGATGTCTCAGCTTCAGTTATTTCCCTTTAGTAACTCAACAGTCCAAGTTTTTTTGCTTTGTTTTTTTTTTGGGGGGGGGTTCACATCGGCTGTGGCTAGGTATTGAACTCACAACAAAATGGGATATCAAGAAAGTGCACGGCACGGCACGTGGAAATGGAACAATCTACCGCCGTGAACTAAATAAAGGGTTCGATCGAAATTCCAATATATATCACCTGTAGAAGGACGGAGCGTACAGCGGCCGAAACGTTGTGGATATGACAATAAAGGTGAGGACAACAGTCTGAACAATGTAAATAGTGTAAATAGAAAATACACTGTTTTCTTTATCGAATATAGCTATTGTATTTAGAATAGCCAAAGTCGGATCATCATATCAAATGTTGTCCAATGATCTGAATTGTATTACTGTTATACTTTCAATTATTATTCGAATAAAAATCATCTTTTTTTTTCCAGTGCATAAAATCATACAAAACACTTATGCATTTGAAATTATGTATCAAGCGGATTCTCTGAGCGGCTTACTTTCAAATTAATAGGGTTATTTATACGCAAATAATGAAAGCTCAGCATTAATTCCCGTAAAATTACATTAGGTAATGAAATGGTTTCTATCCGACATTTTGGCTTGATGAGAATTTTATTAAAGAAATATGAAGGGAATATGAAAATAATTTTATACAGATCAATTCTAAGATTTCTCGTTTAAAATAACAGAACCTAATCAAATGATTTAAAATGAACCATTTAGTATGACCTTTTCTTTTTATCATGTCGCCTCCAGGACTTAGGTTTTCATGGCTCTCTACACACTCTGCTTTGTATTATCTAGGAATTACCATGACTTCTTGAGAAAGATAGTGATTATCCGTGGCCTTCTCCACGATTGTGAATTCTGAGTACTCTGTCCCCATTTCAGGGCATAGGTGACCATGGTTTTCCACAAATTCCTTTTCTGTCTTAGCCTTTAACTGCGATGACTTCTTGGCGAAGATAGTAGAGTGTTTTCCCGTTAACTACACCATTGTTTTGAATTCGGAGTAGTCCTTGTCCTAGGCTGGTTGCCACCGAGGGCTAGATGTCCTCGTCTACTCTGCTGTTTAACCCAGGACTAGGTGGTAGGTTCGTGCCTTTTACAGGGTCAACAGTGCGAAAGTCAATAAAATTATTAGGTAAGACCTGAACTCATCAACAATTTCCCTACTGCTAAGCATTAAACAATACACATCATCCTCAGTATCAATTAGTAAAAGTAAATAACTTATGTTTTAATAAGTAAAATAATCTGATGGATATATCATTATGACGTCATGTTAGCAATAGTGATTTCGATCCTCATTGGGTGCCATGTACAATAAAAAATATTTCTTATTCAGTCAGGTTCAGGTCATCCATTTACACAAGCGTGTTAAGTACGTTGATCATGTCTCTCCACAACTTCCTCTCCTTTGTAGCTCTAAGCAATATTCGTCCTCTTACTGTCCCTCCCAGTTCCTGTTCAGGTCATCCATTAACACTAGCGTGTTAAGTACGTTGATCATGTCTCTCCACAACTTCCTCTCCTTTGTAGCTCTAAGCAATATTCGTCCTCTTACTGTCCCTCCCAGTTCCTGTTCAGGTCATCCATTTACACAAGCGTGTTAAGTACGTGGATCATGTCTCTCCCCAACTTCCTCTCCTTTGTAGCTCTAAGCAATATTCGTACTCTTACTGTCCCTCACAGTTCCTGTTCAGGTCATCCATTTACACAAGCGTGTTAAGTACGTTGATCATGTCTCTCCACAACTTCCTCTCCTTTGTAGCTCTAAGCAATATTCGTCCTCTTACTGTCCCTCACAGTTCCTGTTCAGGTCATCCATTTACACAAGCGTGTTAAGTACGTTGATCATGTCTCTCCACAACTTCCTCTCCTTTGTAGCTCTAAGCAATATTCGCCCTCTTACTGTCCCTCACAGTTCCTGTTTAGGTCATCCATTTACACAAGCGTGTTAAGTACGTTGATCATGTCTCTCCACAACTTCCTCTCATTTGTAGCTCTAAGCAATATTCGTCCTCTTACTGTCCCTCCCAGTTCCTGTTCAGGTCATCCATTTACACAAGCGTGTTAGGTAGGTTGATCATTGCTCTCCACAACTTCCTTCCATTGTAGCTCTAAGCAATACTCGTACTCTTACTATCCCTCCCAGTTCCTGTTCAGGTCATCCATTTACACAAGCGTGTTAGGTAGGTTGATCATTGCTCTTCACAACTTCCTCTCCATTGTAGCTCTAACCAATATTTGTCCTCTTACAATCCCTCCCAACCCCTGTTCTGTGATTTATTTACACAACCTCCTTCTATAGGTTACTAGCTGTATTCTTCGGCACCATTTGCTTTTCAGTGGGTTCTATGACTGTCAAATTCTCCAAGCCCCCAATCTTCATTGCGTCCCACAAATTTCAAGAATCTCTTTCTGATTCTAAGTACAGGTGTCCTTTTTGAGCTCATTTTCCATAAAATTTGCTGACATGTTCCACCCATTGTATTCTTAGCACCCTACTGTACAACCGCATCTCTGTTCCTTCAAGTCTCCTCTTCATCTGTGAGGAAATTGTCTAGCATTCACTGCCATACAGGAGGATTTATATGACAAAGCTATTAAACACTCTTTTCATTGTTTCCTAGTTCCACTCACCATAAATATATACTACTCATTATGGAAGTATTTGACTGTTAATTGGAAGACATTTCCAGAAACTAAAGGAATATTCCTTCGCGATCCTAAAAGAAGAAAATTTAAACAGTTTGGCAGACTTGAAGATTTTAGGAACAGTTGATTTTTGACGTACTTTGGATTCCCAGTTGCTCTGGAAATATGCCTTGAGTTCTAACGTCACTGTTCTCGTGTATATTTTTCCAAAGAATGTTGGCGTACAGTTATGTTAAAATGGGTTCAAGGTCTGAAAGGATTTGACATGTCGGTAAGGTCATGAGGAAATGTATGCACGTTTGAAAGAAATAGTTTAAGAGGAAAAAGAATGTGGTAACGCATTCCGTAAAAAGGTTTATTTCACGAATTGTGCGGACTAGGGGAAGGAAGAAAATGTGGCAAGAGATTTATTCTACAACTGCACAAAAAATGAATCTTCGCAGAAATGATTCTTCGTAAAGGAAAATAAAGAAGTTATTAAAGGAAAGCGATAAGAAATGATTAAACATCAATTCTAAGAAGGCAGGATATCCGGTTGTCGTAAGGCATACAAATTGAAGAAAGCAAAATCAAGCAATTATATTTAATTTAAATATTTATTTGTTTGTTTGTTTGGGTTTTATGGCATATCAACCACTGTGGGTTATTTAATGCCAAATCCAGTTTATATGAATTTAAATGCCTATTTTGTATAGAATAAAAAACGTATAGCTGGCAACATTATTGTTTCAAAAACTTAGAGCTGGCAACATTATTTTTCTGAAAACATTATCTGAGACCTTGCTGTTGGATGCAGTTTATCGCCATACCCAGGACGCGGATGTAGTTTACCGTCATACCCAGGACGCTTTAAATATTTATGAAGTATTTTAGCAGAGGTCGGAATATGAAACACCGCAATCCGAAGGCGCATCGGGATAGCGAAAGGTGCCTTTCAAAAGCTAAGCAAAGTAGGAAACAGGGAAATTTCATTAGAAAGAAAGAAACAAGTATTTAACTGTTATGTGATATCGACCCCCAAGAAATATGCCAATGAATGCTGGATAATTTTATCACACATGAAGAGAAGGCAACAGAAAAATACTGGGAATATTATGGTCTGAATATGGGAGCAATGACAGTTTTGAGAGAAAATGCCAACAAATAGGATGCATATATTTAACATCAGGAAGAAAGTAACTGAAATTTCTACGGCATATAATGATTGGAGAATTTGATATTCACAGGACAGATTGAAAGCAAGAGCCAGAGAAAAACAATGCACAACCTATCTAGCGATAGCGGGTAAATGGATGGCGGAATAAGATTTAGAAAAACAAAGACAAAATTTATTAAGAGTTACAAAAAAGAGATTGTGGAGAGCTATGATCGCCAACGTCCTGAGGGGAAACTGTATATGGAAAAAGTTTTAGCATTCTTTATTTTCCTGAGATGAAGAATTTTAATTATTAATTTTTGTCAAGTTATTCTTTTCATTTTTGCAGTTACTCATTTATTTCTATGTTCGGGTTGTTTTATATTCTACGACAGGGAAGGACAGGGAAGAAAGAAGTAACATTTGACATATTAGGAACCCACTTCTTGTATGGAGGAAGCCTTAACGATTAGGCTACACTAAAACTTGACCAGACAAATTAAATAGTTGTAAGCTGTATTATCTTACAATGTCGGAATTTGTCTTTCCGGCGATAGTTGGAACATTAGGAAAGAGGGCTTGGGAAATTTGACACTCACAGGACATATTGAAGGCATGACGGACAGACAGTAAATCAGCGAATAACCTACCTAATGAAGCTGCGTAAATGGTTGGCAGAACAGGGATTAGGAGAGATAGCGAAAAGAAAAAAAATTACTAAGAGCTACAAAGTTTAGGAAATTGTGGAGAACCATAATCGCCCACATGTGGAAGGGACATAGAAGAAGTTGCTTGACTTGAAATTATTGAAATCTTTTTAATGACTTGCTTGCTTAAGTATAATTTAGTACATAATGAATTGTTTATTGATATATATTTGAAAAATATGTCACTCCTATCAAGAAGCTTGCGACAGATGTGGAAAAACCTTATATATATATATATATATATATGATGACCGAACATGACATTTTGTGGGAAGTCCTGGTTGGTCGGATCGACGTTTCGGCAACTTCTCCTATTTTAGTCATTTACAATTTTTTTATTTATCTTTCCCCAATATAAGGCCTAAGAGCCACTCAAACTAGTGGGTTATTATGATGACAGTGAGTTTGATGTTAATAAAACAGTGTCTGGTGTATAATATCATCTAAAATTTATAATATTAATAAATACAGAGCGTCTAAAAAATGTATATACATTTTAAAGCCTCAATTCAAGAAACTAAAATCAATTAATATCTAATTTAAATAATGCATATGAAGACTATTTATTATGAATGCTTGTTCTTAATGTTTTATCATTGTATGTTTTCAAATTGATGTCCGACAATGCGTCGCAATGAAATCAAGCAGCAATCAACATTTCGATAGGTCTCTTGGAATTTTATAAAAAATTTCCATCACCGTTTCTTGCTTCACATGGTTTCGTTGATATTCGTGGTCACCCAGAACGATTCTTCTGTCCATCGTCGACAGTACCATCAGTTTTAAACTTCTGTCTGATTCAAATAATTGTAAGCCTCGTTCATGGATCTGAATGAAACTCTCTTCGATAATGCCTTTGAACTTCAACTGCATTTTAGGACTTCCAGTAGAATTTCAGGATGAGCTTTTTCTTCAATGCTAAGCCTGGATGACATAAGTAATAATCCTTCATCAATCCCTCCTGTATTCAATCAATTTGAAGTACTGACATCTACAGGAGGTAAGGTTGAATGCTTTCTTCCGACATTCTCTTGCAACTCAATCTGGAGTCTCCCACCTCTATAATGGAGGCTCTAGTGTGTGATAAACCCGTCACTGGTTTCAAATATCATTTCCAAACTAGACTCACACAAGGCAAGCTGAAGTGACGGAATCCAAGCCGTCGACCCGAAGAAATGTGCTCCCGAGCTGGCTCCAGATATCTATTAACTCTACAATAATTGCTTTGCTGTTTCCTGCTTTTCAGCTTGTTGGAAGTCCTCCTCTGTAGTTCCTGTGTCTAATAGCTCTGGAAAACACACTGACCTCTCTAACAATCGTCCTATTAGTCCTTTTTCGGCAAAGTATTCGAAGCTTTAATCAAAGCTGAAGTGTTTAAACATCTTAACCTATCACGGCCTACTCTCGAACAAACAAAATGGCTTTTGTTTCGCCCGGTCTATGCTTATGCGTTAACGACCATCACTGAATATGTATATAAAGCTCATGATTATAACGGCGAAGATTGAGTTGTGTCTCTAGACATCTCGAAGGCGTTTAATAGAGTTTATGGGTACACTGGCCTTCTACTAAGTTCCATGTCTACGTTATTATAGGACGCTTGTTTGATTTTATAAAATCTTTCCTATCAAATCGTGAAATTAAGGTCGTTCTAAAAGAGCACGCTTCCAGGTCCCTTCACACGAACGCGTGTGTCTCAAAATGATCTGTCTTGGGACCTACGTTTCTGCTTTTCATCAATGTTCTTTCTGATGTCCCAATTCGATATTTATGCAGATGACACTACCATTTATTCCTGTCTCTATAGCAAATCCGTCAGAGCCTACAAAGTAAACCTGGCCGCTGCTTTTGATAAGGACCACCTAACAGCGGTTAACAGAGAAAGGAAATGGCTTGTAAATTTTAAGACCTCCTAACCAAAACCGCTCTGATTTAACCACCACGGAGAAACTTTTTTTCTGTCTGCCATCAGTATGGCTGACGCTAGACTCCTGGAAAGCAACACACCGTACCTTTTTTTAAATGACTTGAATTGGAACTACATTGAATAAATGGCTGCATCTACTGCAAGGAATTTTGGTTCATTTTTGCCGCACCAGAATGTTTTTTCTTGTCAGTGCACATCTTGCACGCTTACAAAACTACCATTCGTCCGTGCATTGAATACTGTTGCCATTTTCCCTGCTCTTCATCTAGAGGTTCTTGACAAAATCCAAAGAAAGATATGCAATTTAATCAATCAATCCTGACTTGGCATCTCGACTTCTGTCACCCTCTCACCGACGTGATATGGCTTTCCTTTGTCTTTTCTACAACTATTTTCTTGTCAACTGATCTGTTGAGCATTTTTCCTGATACGCAGACTACATGAATTTAAGCGTCCTAATAGATTGGCATCTATGCCTCACCCTTTTACGATTGAAATAGTTAAATATAACCGCCACTTCTATTCCAACAGTTTCTTTTCTCTCGGTTTCTGCATGTGGAACTCACTCCCTTTTACTTGCTTGCCTGATAACTAAAATTTGAATGCAACTATAATCACCACCTTCAATTGTCTTGAACCTCGCTCATGTTTTACACTTTTCTCAATCTCTCTATACCCAGTCTTTTTGCCTCACTTCTCCGCTCTGTAACCCTCTGCGTACTATGAGCAATTCCGACTTGCTCGGAAATGAAATTATTAAAAAAAATGTAAATCTGTAAAGAAAGCCTGTTTACTTGAGTTATACAATGTATTTATACACTTTTAAGACACAAGGTATACATTTTTCCACAGCGTTTCAAGCGCTGATTGAAAGCCGACTGTTCTAAAATTTAAGTATTCTTAAGTATGAAAGGAAAGTGGACATTGAAGTCAACACCCAGAGGCGACAGTCTATTTCATGCTTAAGTGCAATCGTAAGTCCTGACTTTGTCTCTTTAGAGAAAAACACCACGAAACAAAACTGGTGACTCGTGCAGCATTTGAATCTCACTCTCTCTCTCTCTCTCTCTCACTTTTTCTTCCCCTTTCTCCCTCTCACTCTTTCTGTTCCTCTCTCTTTCTTCTTCTCTCTCTCTCTCTCTCTGTAAAATAACGTACCCGGTTGTCTGCACTGAGTGTTGTTCTCAATATCCACTTTTATATTTACATACACGCTATCCCTGATATTGAGCACTTTAATCTATTAATATAGTTCATTGGTAAGTATATATATATATATATATATATATATATATATATATATATTATCGCAAAAAAGACAACAATTTAATCAACCAGTGTAAATTTTAATTTTAAATTTAAAAAAGCACTATTCACACGCAAACGTTATCTTCTTTGTTTTTGTTTTTTTTTTCGCTGAAATGAAGCTGCTTTTGATGAAGAGATACCTCACTTAGTTTCGACAAACGTCCGTTAGATAACGGTGTTTAAGTTCTATAAGAGGAAATTTCATTCCGTTTCTTTTAAGATGTAGCAAGATGCAGATGTCCGTTTCACCGGTTGTCTAAGGACTGAACACTTAGACACACAAACAGTCAAACACATTCTTGATATCTAAGGTTTTGATAAATTTCCCTTTCCTTTCAACTGTGTACACATTAATGTAAATGTTCTTTTGTTAAGACATGCATTAATTCTTGATTCTTTAACATTTTTGTTTTGTTTATATCTACCCGGGCTCACAGGAATCCGCCAAATATTGTTTGCGCGGGAAAATATTCCAGGAGCCATTAAATGTTTAGGGAAAAACATCTGCGTCACGCGACAATAGCAGTGACCCGCACAGGAAATGATTCTCTCTCTCTCTCACCCGTAAATCGTAAAATAACGTACATGGTTGTCCGTTAGCGACCAGCTTTACATTTAAAGCAAAGTAACGAATTGTAGAACAAGAACAGTGAAAGGTGACGCTTGGGGTCAAAGAGGAACTCCAAAATAATACAAGGATGACACCAAACATTTTATGACATTGTTATAATCTAGATACGAAATGGTTTAAGAACTATATTATTATTCTCCGGAAGAACCCTAAATTTGTACCACTTGACTGAATGCTTTTTGAATGGTAAATTATGGTTTATAACGTCGTCCTTCGATTGTTTCATTATTCTCTAACAAATTTTTTTTTATTTTATCTTTTCTCATTTTTTCTTCTTTTTTTTCTTTCCTCCTTTTTTTTATATTTCAATCGATTTTCTAATTGTAGACTTGTCTTCTTTTAAAATTTCGTGATTCTACATTTTACCCTTTCATTTAAATAATCTCTCCTTCTTTCTTCATTTTCTCTTTTTGCTTTTCTTTTGTCCTAGTTTTTACATTTAAGTCGATTTTAGGATTTGGGCATAGTCATTTTCTTCATTATTTTGAATGGATGCATCTTTTTCTGGGAGTCCTTGATTGATTTTTATCCTTCGTCGATATTGTAATCAAATAATCTCTTTATTTCGTTCTTTCCTTTCTTATCATGTTTCCTTCTTTTACTTTTCGCTATTCATTCATTTACTTGGCTCGGTATTATGCACAGTAACACCCAAATAATTGTTATCGCAAGGGTGCCGAAGCAAATGAAGCTATACTTTTGGTATTCTGCATAAAGGAGTTCACTAAAAAGGAGCGTAACTCCAAACAAAACAATAAGGAAACCACCAATGATGTAACTGTCAAAATAGGATTCATTTTTGTGAATGTGTGCTGAATTCAAATTCGTCTCGGGAGCATCTGCAAGGGGTTCTAAATGCACTTCAATTCCATTGCGAATAAACACTTTTTTTTTCTTTTTTTCCCCTGTTTTGTTAAAATTAAGTGTTAGGTCTTCGCTTGAGTCTTCGTGTACAAGAGGATCGATTTCTTGAATATTTTTGCGTAGTTGTCCATCGCTAGGAGTAACTGTCTCTTTGTCATTTTGTTTTGGTTCATTCATTTGCACAGAATGTTCTAGTTTCAGTACTAGTGATATAGGTTTACATTGACAGCAAGCCACGTAGGCCATGTCATCTCTTCATATTTCTAGCCGATTTTCGTCGGCAAATCTTCTTAAAGACAAAAGCTTACACGTGTAATTTTAAGCAAGCAATCTAAGTGTACAAAACATTGAAATCTCTTTAGACAAGAAGGATTGTCTAAGCAAGATATTCCTCCCTAGATATTCACTTACGATGAGTCGTGATAAAAAAAATCAAAAAGAAAAAGAAAACTTTGGTAGGTTTCTTTAAATTTACTGTCTGGTCTTGTTCGCGCATTAAAAGAAAAAGTGACATTAATATAATGACGTCACAATAGTTAATGTCATCAATCTTGTTTTGGTGATATTTTTTTAAATCGGTATCGCGCCACGCAAGGCAGCAAAACTACTAAGACACAAACATAAAGGCGTCGACTTTCCGGGGCTCTTTGATTGGACGGATTGTGGTTCGGGCCCGGACTCCAAGTGGAGAAAAATTGGACTGAAGTGCAGGCAAAGGTCGGTGCGTCAGTCGAGATTTGGCGCGGAAGGCGGTTGTCCTTGAAAGGTAGGGCTAAGGCGTGTGCCCCTTACGTCTTTCCTTTCATCCTTTACCGGTTGGCTGTACTTCCTCTTTGTAAGGAACGTAAAAAGGCGATCGAGGGCTTGGTCTCCTCCCTCTTGTTGGGTGGTCGCAAGCATCACGTCGACAGATGTCGGTGCCCAAAGTCCCTGTCATGTATCTCGAGGTTGCCTTTGTTACGCTTCGCGTTGAAGAAGAGTGTAAGGATCACATATCCTAGCCTTACTATTAATCATTCGGTTTCAAGGGCTGAGCGCTATCGTAGGCCCCGGGATGAGTTGGATTTCCTCTTCGAGTTTTGTCGGCCTAGACGAGTCTTATATCAGGAATTAGTGGAGGTGGTCGCGAAGGATCCCCTTTGCGGCTGGTTCGGTTTGTCGGCGACCGAGTTGCGCTATTTCTGGTCTTGGGCGCCACGGCGGATAGTCTTAGCCACCCTGAGTTTTCGCTTGTCAGGGGATTGGTTCGTAATCGACTATTACTCAATGATCTAGCGTTCAAATGAAGCTTGGAGGATTTGCCAGACTTGTCAACGATATGACCTTGGATTAGACAAAACGACTTAGCACACCTCCAACCATTTTCCTCGGTGTGAGACCCCTTTGGGACTATGTTTGCGAGTTGATGGCTCGTATCGCGTCTAACAACGTGTCGCCCTCGTATTCTGGGGTGAAATGGATGGTGTTTCTGACATTGCTGGCCACGTCTTCATTGGTGATTTGGACGATACGGAAGGAGGACATCTCTATTCTCATCAGGATCTGATCAGGTTATTTCAACATCAGCTCTGCAGGTAGATAAGAACTGATAGAAAGCCGTTGATATTGACAGATTTCAGAAAAGAGTGGATGTTTGTGGCGAGCCTGGTTTGTCTAAATAGGGCTATCCTTGACTTTCTTTTTTAAGTCCCCCCTTAAGTCACAATTTGTTCTTTCTTTACAATGGGTTAACCGCGACATTAGTCTTCTGTGCCTCGCCATTCTCCTACCTTACTCTTTGATCTGGAACTTTGTCTCAAATAGATACTAGGAACTTTGACAATACAATCTCCACCTACCCACACGCGGAAAATATGACTTACAATGTTATGACAGAATTTCGAAATAGAACCCACATCGTTATTTGTTTGTTTCTTATTATTATTATTTTGGCTTGGGCGTTACAAAAAAAAAGTTGCCATCGAATGTTGAAAAACGGAGAAATGTCCATCACAAGCAAAATATATTAAATAAAAAAATATAAAAATTACATTTTATATTTAAATTTTCTATAATTAATAAATTTTTGTGATAAATTTAATAGCAATTATATAATATTAGATAGATATTATATTTAAATTAATAATGATGTCCATACAGACATTATCAGAAAAGTAAAGTTAAAATTTCTTAGTAATTTTCTAACATTTCCTCGAAAGCGTCTTCATAAGTAATACAAAAACAAAGTGCGTAAAATTAAATAAATTTCTTAGAATATTTTAAAAAAATTTTAATATTAATGCGTAGTTAAAAAAAATTATATAAATTATATTCAAGTAATTATTATGGTTATTAACTTAGGAAAAATTCCCAAACATAAGTATATCTAGAAAGCTGTCAAAATCTCATAAAAATACACACCTCTGAGTTTAAAAAATGATTTTTTACGATATTTTAAAATAAAAGTAATATTTATCTCAAATCATTAATTAAACTTTACATCAGCTAATCTTCTTCAAATAAAGTTTCAGAAATAGTATTTTATTTTTTAAAGATTTATTTTTGATAAAGAGAATTGCGTTGTGCCCAGAGAACGGTAAATATGGCTAAAATTCGTCACTCGTAAAACTCTCTTTATGTCCGATAGAAATTAAAAGCGTTTATTAACGTATATCTTATTTTCTGGCAGTTCATATTTTGTTTAGTCGGTCCGAATTCTTTTCCTAACCCTAGAATATATATATATATATATATATATATATATATATATATATATATACACACACACACAAACATACGCACACACACACGTTGTCACTGCGTAAGCCTGTAAAACACGTTAAATATTTAATGCAATAAAAATCCTAAGTGTCTACATTTCGACTGAATATTTGTGTTTTATACTCTACATTACGTGAAATACTAGAAATTTCGACTGGTGGAGGACGCTTCCACTTACATGTTACTGCATTACAAAGAAAAAAGAAATAGATGGTAGATTATTAAAAGAGAGGAGACCATGGCTCTCCACAACTTCCTGTTCCTTGTAGCTCTTAATAAATTTTGTCTTTTTGTGTTATTTCTCCGAAACCCTGCTCCACCATCCATTTACTCATACTCACTATGGATGTCATGCATCCCTCTGTCCTTCTGAGGATCAGATTCGCCAAGCCCTCCTTCCTCAAAATATACCCAAGAAACCTCAACAGTCTCTTCCTGATGTAAAGTATAAATGCCGTTTCTATTTCCATTTTCTCTGCAACTTCATTGTTGCTCACATGTTCGGTCCATGATATACTCAGCATTCTCCTACTGAACTATATTTTTGTTGCTTCAAGTCTGTTCTTCATTTCCAGTTGGACTGATATTACGTAACAGTCCAGTACTCTTTTCTTTGTTTATAAGGATTTTTTTTTTCGACTTAAGCTTGAAAAACAAAAAGTGATCTAGGTTAAGCGTTGGTTGCGAAAGGCGCGTCTCGTGTGTATATGTGTGTGGATTTTCCTGTCGTCTTGCGTCAATCCTGTTATATACCGGAAGCCAATACAATTGACGTATATGACGACAGATGTAAGGGCATCCCGTGCGTGTACGTGCTTCGAATCAGTCACATAAAAATATACGCCTAATGCTTGTTAAATGAAATTTCCCATGTTGGCTAATACAAACATGATAACTAAAATATAAAACTCATAGAGAAATTTTGCCGCTGTCTGATATTTCTATCTTGCTCGGAACAGCTTTCTTGTTAATTAAATTTGTTAATTTAATTATGGCTGTTAGAAAATATCTACAGTTTTCGAAAGTAAGAATTTTTTTTTTTTGAGATAATAATTGTTTCTGTGATACAACTTTTACGAATTAACCCATAGCTGGGGAGAAAAGAGGTGGATTCATATCATCCCAAAGGTATTTGCTCGTAAATGAATATAACAGGAATTTGACCTCGGCTTTCCGGTTAACAATTCCAAATTATCCACTACACCAACCATACATCCAAGTTAACAGAAGTTACCCATCTAGGCAGCGACCAGGCTCAACGTTACTTAACTTCGTAGGGGAACCGGAGTTTCATCGTAATGTGTCGCAAGCTGCTTTTACAAATGTGAAATTTCCTTTTTCACGAGTTTGTTTCATAATATCTAAGCCTGCTTTGTTTGCTATTTCTGAAAGAATTTCTAGTTTGTCTTATCATCAGTCCCTTGATTTGGGTGGGGTCGCTGAACACCTGACGAGCGCCTCACTCCTATATATCAGTTGTATGCTAGTGTCTGAGTCTCCGTGAAGTACCTTCCTCTCAATTTAATTTCGTTGTCATTTCATTTATCACTTCCGTCTGCCTTTCTTTCTTTTATACCTAAGGTGGTACCTTGAAGGATGAAAGTGAAAAGATTACTGGCTGTTATCACCTTGCCGTCCCATTTTTAATTTTATCGCTTCCATCGGGCTTGTCTTGTCGGATGGTTTCTCCGTAGGATTTACCTAGGTTGGTTCTGCGGCTTCTCATTTCTAATGCTTGTTGTGTTCGTTGTGGTTCTGTAGTTAACGTCTAAATTGGTTTATTCATATTAATCTAAATGATTGAAACCTTCTATTCAGACAGTTTGGTTATAACCTAAAAGAACGACCAATGACGTTTTTCAACACAATGAAAAATCAAGGTCTTTTGTGTACGGGAAACGTCCTGTGTTTTTTTTGTTTTTTTTATTTGTTATATTATCATTTACAAACACCTGATGCATTAAAGTGTTGAGTCATGAATTTTGTAACATAACAATTGTGAGTTCAATCCCTGGGCCGGGTAACAGAGACTTAGATTCGTTACAGACATGGCAAGTAATAATTAAACAGTACCAATATATATATATATATATATATATATATATATATATATATATATATATATATATATATAGCTAGACATTGGCATCAGAACGAGAACAATTATCTGCGTAGGTTAAATAAAAAGCATTCAGTTTGAAATTCCTTGAAAACTACCCTGATCAACAGACACCTGAAGAAAGCTGGCAGTCACAGTGGCTGAAATATTGTGTTCATAACAACGAAGATGAAGACATTTTCCGAATGAAATTAACTAAGTTATTGGCAGTTGAAATTTATTTTTATTAAAACAGTTTTTTTCAGGAAATTAGACTTTTCAAGCCCACTATCTGTTATAGCACTTTCAAGATTTTGGCGGGTGTTTCATTCCAAACTTTTTGTTGTTAATGTTAAAAACTTACAGCTCCATTCTTCTTCGTCTATCTTCCTCGCTCTCTGAACTCAGTCAGTCATTTATGTGCCATGCGTGATACACGCTTAGGCGATCATGTAGCTTTCGATACATGATTGACGAGGCAGATTTTTTCCCTCAGTAGGTTGCCATTTCTATCTGCGGTAGACCAGTTCCCATCCAAGCCTATAGAACCCGGTCTGTCCTGCTATTTACCCATAGGTCCCGGTGGGGGAGAAGAAGAGGATTCAAACCTTTCCCAAGGGTCAGTCAATCAGTTATGCGCCATGCGTGATACACGCTTAGGCGATCATGTAGCTTTCGATACATGACTGACGATGCAGATTTTTCTCGCAGTAGGTTGCCATTTCTTTCTTCAGTAAACCAGTTGCCATCCAAGGCTATAGAACGAGGTATGTCCTTCTATTTACCCATAGCTGGGGGAGAAGAAGATTCATACCTTTTCCAAGTGTATTAGCACAAAAGTGAATGTAATGGATTCGACTGGTATTTGAATTCGGCTTTCTGATTCCGAGACGCTTGTTCATTACTCCACCGTGCCTTAGTCTACCTAAATAAATAGCATTACTTTTTCTTTGTCCTGTCAAACATAATTTAGTCTCCCATTGATCAGAGGCCGCAATAAAAAGACAACGTATTTCAACATACATCTCCAATATATTTCCATCCGACGTTTTATCTTATATCAATAATCATTGACTGCAAAAATTATTTATTCTTAGTAAACGTGACACACAGGACAAATGTCTTATAGTCAAGTCTAACCAACCCTGAACCATCCATAAGATTCGACTGGAAGATTTAAAAGCGAAGAACACTTATACTCTGGTAAATCTCTACGCTTCAAGATTAATTAAACTGACAAAATGATGTGTATTGGAAGAGGTAAAACTTTAAGTGCAATCGATTGAGAAAACTTGAGCGTAAATGAAAATAAATGCTGGATGTTTGTAATCAGCACCGAAGTGGAAAATAGAATTTTTGGAGGATTTTCAGCAAAGTTTAAATTAAGTAGATAAAGATAAATCACTTCTGGGTACAGGCAAATAGGTAACAAGATATGCAATATATAGATAGGATAAATCATGTGGGATTACCCACACTTACTTTCCTAAAAACCGGCGCTAGGGGACGCGCCTTATGCCTATAAATGGAAAGTGACATTCTCTATCATCCTCTCTTTTCTATTTTTCTCTTACACGGTAAAATGTAGGTCGCACATGAAAAAAACGTCCACATATGCACGTATGCAAGTACATACCTTTCACTTCATTTTCATTTATATTTCTCTAGAACTTACTTCTATACTGGTTTTTCATTCGTTGACGAACTCGTTGCCGAGTATTACGGTGCTCATCAACATATTTTTCCTATGTTGGATCTGAAGAGACGTCCGTAGTCACTGTATGGTAGGATAGGAGGGTTCCGGGAATGGAGAGCTCTGACTTTTCTTTGAGGTCTCTTCTATTTGCCTTTTAGTGTTTTCAAAGGATATTGTTTTTTCGTTGACTGCTCTTCTCCAATTGGTTATTTCTGTAGCTTCCGTCTTCTAATTGACCGGATCGATTTCTGTTCTCAGCAAAGTGTTTTTGAGTTGATCCTTCAATCATTGACATGAGGTTCTACGTGATCTCTTGCCAGATGCGAGATGTCTGGCTTTAGGACAAGGTGTCCCGTAAATCGAAGTGAGTTGCGTGTCATGGTGGCTTTGCACGGAGGAGAACGTCCTTGTTCGTGATCTGGTCCTGCCACGTGTTCCGCAAAGTTTCATTTGGTGGAATCGTTCAAGTTTACGGTGTTTCTTCGTTAGAGTACCCAGGTCTCGCAGGCGGTATAAGAGGGTCGAGATTACAAACGCTCAGCAGGAAATGACCTTAGTAGTTTTTGTTAGCCCACAGAAGACGCTTTTGAATAGCTTGCAGCATGCTACGTGGTCGGACTTGATTCGATTATCGGTGTCTTTTTCACCGAATGCATTCGATGCTAATACGCTACCATGGTAAGGAAAGTGCTCAGCATTCCCCAAGCCCAGTCTGTTGATCGTGATTTTGGCTCAAGGTTGATGTCCTGCTCATGGTTGGAGTACGACCATGATTTGTACACTGTGACCAAAGAAGTTATGGAAACATCCATAAAAGACAAGTTTCTTACGTGTGAAATGTAATTTCAAGTCTCCAGGGGATTTATATATTTAAGATTATGTGATCTATCTGATCATATGACCGATAATACATCTTCATGATATACATTGCTTCTTCACTGAGCCGATATATGTTGCTGCATGAATTGATTTAGAGTTTTCTCATATAATATATAACCTATTAAATATAGGACATAAGTAAACTGAACATAGAATAGGATGCAATAGGGTTAGCGTCGTACAACACCGCAAGTTACTACAAAAAAAATCCTAAAAACTCGAGTCGAACTTAAATAGTATCGTCAAAACGTGACTTTCAGATGGATATCATGAATAGTGTCAAACGCGTTTAGAAATATCTAAACTGTAAGTTTTATATAAGTAATAGAAACTACATTAATTGAGGAATTCCAACAGCAGTAATAACTAAAATGGGTAACATATACAGCTGGAACAGAAAATAATAACAATGAAATTAAGATGCTGAAATTTCACACTGTTTCAAACAAATGGTTAGGAAGGAAACTCATATCAATATTAGAAAATGCTATTACTGGATTTGAGAGAATTATTTTTCTGAAAAAAATATTTTAATAGAAAGATTTTACAATTTTTGACTGAAAATAACACTGTATGGTCGGTGAATGAATGACAAATGTTTCTTTATAAGGAATCGGCTAATATTGCCATTATCATATACGTGTATAATATTTGAAACAATTCCAAATCTCTTTCTTAAGTGAACTGACACGGTTTAAACAAGCCTATACAAATTAGTTTCATATAATTTTGTTGGATAACTCTTTTGCCTTTAAGGATATATAGTCCGGGTAAAAACATTTATTTTAGTACCGATGGAAGGATCAGATAATAGCTATTAATCATTACTTACTAATTCCATTTCTCTTTTAACAATAGTTGAGTTTAAGTTCGAAATTTTTACTGGAGGTACGTTCCTGTTTTCATGCCGTAATCGTCAATTCATACTATTGGGAACCAATCCTGTAAAATAAACATCATTTGGGATTTTTCATGACTGCTTAGTTACCATTAAAATACTAAACAATGACGATACCATTAAGATCTGGATGTAATAAAGAGCAGGATGAAGAATGAAAAAACAAAGTAATATGGCAGTAGTTGGAAGCTTAAAATTGCAGGACTTAAAAGTTTTTATTGTAGAAACATTAAAATAGTGTGAAAGAAAAAAAGCCAGTAAGGATTGTATGAAATGCACATTTGACTTAGAATTGAGACTGTCGTAACAACAGTGTTGCTTGGATCGACGAACATACTGAGGAATGTGGTGGCCGTTTGAGTAAACTTCCTGCCTCTCATTTATCATCTCAATTTCAGTCACTTTGCCATTGCCGTGTATTCAGGCAATGGTTCCTCTCAGAATTCATTTCGCGCATTTACAATGCTGATATTAGTCACTTTGAATATTTTTGCCACATTTGGTGATCCTACTGTACATCACGAGATTCTTTACAAAATACAAAGAAGGATCTATAATGTAGCAACTTGACTTCATTCACTTTCTCTGTCTTTTCTATAAAAATTTTCACGGCAGTTCTAGTGACCTATCCACTTTGGTGCCCCGAGCGGATGACTTTAAGCGCACTACTAGATTGGCTACTAGGTCTCATTTTTTTGCTGTAGTAATAGCTAGATGTAACAGTATATTCTATTCTCATAGTTGTTTTTTTCTCGTCCTTTTCACTAGTAGAACTCTCCTCCCAGTTCTTGCTTTCCTGCCACTTATAATCTTCAAAATTTGATTGCAACGTCAATGACAAACTTCTGTTTTGCTGTACCTATTCTTTTATTGTCCTTTCTCTTTACTAAAGTCTTACTCTCTTCCACTCCCAGTGGTCCCTTGCGTCTTAGTGGCATTATTGCCTTGCTTGGTGTGAAGTGAATAATAATAATAATGGGATAAACAGTTGATATTGAAGAACCAACAGACCGCAGGGAAGAACGGAAATTTGAAACAATATTTGGTTTCAGCTACATAAATGAAAAAAAAAAAACGGATAATATATTTGCTCATCATTACTGGGGTGCCTGAAACAGCATTGCAAAATCATAAAGTAAATATGAACTCGAAGCCCTGTCCTTATTCAAATACTGAGGAAAGTATCGGGGCGCTCTGGAGAGTAGCCCTCCGTCCACTAGAATAATAATATAAAAACGCAACTAATAATAATAGTTGATTAAAGGGAGTTACTAGACCTGAAAGTATTTCTATCTTGCCCCCTCCACCAGTATAAATATGCATTAGTTTTCTCAAAATCTGTTACCGAATTCAGGAAAAAAAGTCACGAAAAATGTCACCAGAACAAAAAGCACGGAAAGAAAACGTCACAGAAAAGAAAAAGTACCAAAAAGTCACAAGATAAAAAAAAAAAGACAAGACAATGTTATCACTATTTCTGCGTTTTTTGTTTTGTTTTTGTTTTTTTTTTGGGGGGGGGTTATTTTTGTTTTGTTTTGTTTTTTGTTTTGTCTTCTTTTTTTTGTTTTTTTGTTTTGTTTTGTTTTTTTGTTTTGTTTTTTGTTTTGTGTTTTTGTTTTTTGTTTTGTGTTTTTGTTTTGTGTTTTTGTTTTGTTTTGTTTTGTGTTTTTGTTTTTTTGTTTTGTTTTTTAAAGAAATGTTAACTAAGAAATTCTCACATTTTTAATTTGTTAAGTTTAATATGTCAGCTAGTCACAATAAAGAAGTGTGTAGAACAGATGGTTCTCACCTATGGAATGCGCATAACACCACACTAAACAACAATGCCCGTACCAACAACATCTGCAAAGGATGGAATGATAACTTCTTCAACCTCGTTGGTCACTACCATCCTTCATTTTGGCGTGTCATTGAATGGTGTCAACGGGGAGAAGCGACAGTGAGAACAATTATCCAGTAGGATGTTGTTGGCGCTCCTCTCAAAGAAAAGTTTGTCAACACTATGTGCAGCTACAAGAAAACCTTCGCAACGTACGTGTTGTTCGCTTAGAGAAGACCAGAGAGGCAGAGTTTATTCATGGCGTCGGCTGGAATATTCGTCTTATTCATCAACATTAAAAACACTGAATACGCGAGAGTAAGTCAAAAAATATCCGCATATTTTCCTAACATCTTTAGACAAAAGTCTGGAGCTCTCCCTCAAAGTGTTTCACCGCCATTTAAAAACATCTTCAGCAATCTTGGGCTAACAAAAACCCCTAAGATCATATTCTACCGAACGCCTTTTAGACCTGAGTACGCTAACAAAGAGACATCCGCAAATTTGAACGATTCCAGCAAATGAAATTTCGTCAAATCCTACGGAATACATGACAGGACAGGATCACAATCAACGAAATTCTCCTCTGCGCAAAGATGTAAAGCATAGTAACCTTCGATGGGTCGGATAACTTGTCCGTCTACCAGACATCCATCTATCCAAACAAATACTCTTCTCGGAGCTTGTATGTGACAATAGAACACACGGATACCCACGTCGTCGATTTAAGGATCATCTCAAAAAGACCTTGCTGAGGACAGAAATCGACGCGGTCAAATGGGAAACGGAAGCTGCAGAAAGAACTGATTGTATATGAAAACTCCACGATAAACAACATCCTTCGAAAACACAGAAGAGACCTCAAAGAAAGGTCAGAGCTCTTCATTCCCTGAGCCATCCTATCCTACGATGCGGTGGCTGCGGACGTCTCTTCACATCCAACATACGACTCATTTCGGACAGAAGAATATGTTGATAAGCACCCCAGTACTTGATAACGAGTTTCGCCAACGAACGACAAGCTAATAAAGGTCAAGAAGGAAACGCATATCCCTAATGGAAAGGACGATAACTACGACTGGACTTAAGACAATTTTTTTCAGGAAAATATGTTTTTCAAGTAATATATTAGCTTGGTGCAAAAATAATATCGTTTTTTGACGTTAAAAAATACGTCAAAAACGATATTATTTTTGCACCAGCCTAATAGTTTATAAACTTGAACAGAAAGCATTACTGATGAATACCAAATGTTTCCTTGTAGGGAAAATTCTAATACTAACATTACCATTAAAATCAAATTTTAATTAATCTTTCGATGAGCTTTCTTTTTTCTTTTTTTTTTCTTTTTTTTTTTTTTTGATGTGCTCAAAGAATACATCAACCCAAGGTTTTATGATAAGAAAAGTTACGATAATAAAAGATAATGATATTCCACTTAGTTACGCTTTTCGTTTTTAATAAAACGGTATTTTTTACTAAAAAAAAAATAGTTATTTTACCCCAAGCAAGATAATAGCACTAGGACGCAAATTTTACTGGGAGTGAAAGAGAATAAAAAGAGTTTAGTAAAGAGAAAGGATAATAAAAGAACAGGTTTCAGGAAGACAGAAGATGGCGATAATGCCACTAAGTCCCAAGGGGTTCATGGGGGTGAAAGAGAATGAGATGACGTTAGTGAGGAGAAAGGATAAGACAAAAGAAGCAATTGGCGTTATATTTAATATTTTTTAAATTGTAGATGGCAAAGAAACAAGAAAGCGGAAGGGTGTTTCACAGGTGAGAAATGCGATAAAAGAATCTATTAGAATAGAACATAAATTTGCGTCCAGCTAGTTCAACAGTAAAACAGTGAGGCCTAGTTGCCAATCTAGTAGCATGTTTAAATTCATGCCGTCAATACACCAAGGAGGAAAGCTCATCAGAACAATTTCCATGAAAATACTTGTAGAAAAGGCAAGTTAAGCCACGTCACGTCGGTGAGAAAGTGATTGAATTCGAGATGCCAGGTCAGGATCGATTACTTTACAGACCCTTCTTTGAATTTTGTCAAAAATCTCTAGATATATAGTATATGCACCAGACTAGATATTTCAGCCATTTTTGTTGAAGCTACCTTTTGAATTATTACTTGGGCACAAATATACGAAACCCAGTATCCCATTCATGACACCCAGTCTCATAAGAGTATACCGTGTACATTATTTGATTTAATATCATATCTGTTCTAAGATCTTTCGACTGGGTGAAAAGGTTATATCTCAACTCCTATCCACAACTTAGTGACATAAAACTTTCCCAGTATTGGTTGTTCTAAGCAGCGACACCACCTGAGCACTCCAAATCATATCAGGTATCTCTAGCCTCTTACAAATAGTCCCAAATGCGACAACCATAAAAGAGACAAATTTAGCTGTCGCTTGCTTCTGGGTTCCTCTCTATTTTCGCCTGTATTGCATTCATTATGGTCTTATCGGTATCCCAAGGTATCGCAACGTCTATCAGGATTCATTCAGGACTGCTGTTTTGCTCAAGCGTAGTAGCAGGACGATTGCTTTCCAAGCGCTTGTCGGTCAAGTTGATAATATCCGACAGGAGTTTATCTTGCTCCTGTTCGACTACGGACGGCGGTGAATGCTCATAGCACTATGCCCATTCACGGCCATATTTCCTGCGTATATCCACGGAAGATCCTTGCTGATTGAGTCTCGAAACTTGACAGAGATTCATTTAGAATTAATTCTGGTGTTTGAAACCAGCATCATTCAAACTTCAGCAGCAGTAATAATTACTTTCATGTTACATTAGGCATGACTCTTATGGATTTTAATCTTAAGTGATTGTGCATATTTAGTCTTGACGAATTAAGATGAGCTACAGCAGATTTCATTGCCAGAGATCTGATTGACAGTCGCCTAACCTTAAACAGTTCAGTATATCCCCTCGAGGCTGATGTATTGTGCACGGTGAGGTTTGTTATGATTCCAGTGGTATCAAGATGTTTCTCTGGAATCGGCCCAAGGGTTCCCGTGATAATTGGCGTAACCTTGACATGTACATTCGAAGTTTGTGCCAGTTATCATTGGGATCCTTAGAAAATTAAATATTTCAATTATAACTTATTATTATCATTCCTATTGTTGTTATTATCATGTTTATATCATTGCTTTTTGTGTTTTTTTTTTTGTTTTTTTTTTGTTATTTCTTGGTTGCTGAAAAGCAAGAAGTCTGCGCATGACTATTTTCTAATGAATTGTTTTATTTACTCAAATGTTGGATGTTTTCAGCGCCATATTTATAAGATACACTACAGTTCATATGTTTGAGGCGACCTTTGGTAACGTTTTAAATTGGCGTAAAAAGTAGTTGTTTTGTACTCTAAATAAGATAAAATAGTTATACGTGGCTAAGCCTTGATTATTACAGTACGAACTTTTGGCATTTGTTGAAAAAGTTTCTCAAACTATAAGTTTGATAATTGATTCTATTCTTTTTTCAATGATTTCAAGAGCTTTTTTTTCTTTTCTTTCTTTTTTTTTTTTATTTTTTTTTACTCTTCTATCAAGTTCATCCTATGATAATTCTGAGGCTGGCTTCAAACTTTTGAACTCTAGTGTATTTCTCATCTCACTATTAATATTGCCATAAAAATAACAGCAGAAAGGTTTCCTTTTTTAATTTATTTTCGTTTTTGGTCAGTTTTTTTTTTCTTTTTGTAGTCAGCGGAAAGAAGATATAAATTATCGTTTCGAAGATGGAGATTTTTTCCCATTTTTAAAAATATTTTTTTCATCTTTACCAACAGAACATCTTTCATATATTTTCAAAAACTTTAAATCACCGATGTGAAAATATATGACTATATATATGAACATAAATAATTCCTGTATGCTTCAGTTCATATCCGTCTACATATATACGCACGTGTGTGTGTGTGTGTGTGTATGTGTGTGCACTGAGGTATAGAGTAAGACCAGGGGATGCTGAAAAGGTCTTGTTCGACTACGATTCTTCTGGTATGTGCCACGACTATTTAGGACATGAGTGATTATGGCTCTCCAAAACATCCTATCCATTGTGGCTCATAGTATTTTTTCTACTTTTGCTAAGGCATCTGACCCCCTCCTTCCCCCATCCATTCACACACGCTTCGCTTATCCCTCAATATTCCCTGTGAGTGTTAAGTTTTCCAATCCCCCTTTTCTCAACAGGTGTACAAGGAATCCCAGCTGGCTCTTCCTGATTCTGAGTATAAGTGTTCTTTCTGCTTCTGTTTTCTCTCAGACTTCTTCGTTGCTTACTTGCTCTGTTCATGGAATTCTCATTATCCTTCTGTTGAACGCTATTTCTGTTGCCGCTACTTTTTCCCTCAACCGTGGAGAAACTGTCCAACATTAACTATTATATAATAGGATGGATATCACTTATCAATCCAGTATTCTTTGCTAGGTTTCTAATGATTTTTTTTTCTGATCTTTAGTATTTTGCTTATCTTTTTGAATACCTCGCTCGCTGGTCTTATGCATGTTTGGATTTCGGTGTTGCTTTTCCATCCTTTGATTAAAAAAAAACACTTCCAGATATTTAACGTACTGTAATTTCTTGATGTAGACCCAATATTTGCAACTCGCATCTTGAGTTTTTCTCCTGTTTGAGAACCATACTTATTCTCTTCGTGGAGTTGATTATTTTTTCTTGCTTTCTTTTACTACTCTGTCTAGGATTTCCTGTAGTATCATCTAAAAAAATCATACCCGCTCGGCCCGGTGGCTAGGATCAAAGTGTAGTATCTGCGCTTTGTGAGCTGCCGGGTCGGGTGTCTGTCGAACTCTCTGCTTGCAGAGAGGAACCCGGACGAAGCTCCGCCGAAGGGTAGGGTTTCGTTGGGGGAGGTTTACGGAACTGGCCCCCCTCGGGGGGTTTGGATGGTTATATATTTTTGGCTGGGCCTACGGGCTCGGAGATACCCACATTAAAAAGGCCTTGTGCCACATTCAATCCTCGTGGGTGGATTGATAAATACCATCTTATGTCGTTAAGATTATGCCCGCCGATGATAAATCATGAGGGTCACCAGTTTCCTTAGGATAGCGTCACTGTAGACGTTGATTAAGACGTTGTCTTCCTTCCACCCCCTTTCTATTTTGGGTAGCTGCTCAATTCTACGATAACCTTCCCAAAATATTTACTGTTTGGTCAGATTTTGAGAAGTAAATCAGTTCAAGTACCTTACGGTAACAACTCGTATATCAAGAAGTAAACTAATAGGTGCGGATATGGCCTAGTGTTTAGAATCTCCGACTGATACCAAATCAGTCGGTTTAGGTCCCGGCGTGAAGCAATCGGATGTTTAGCCACAATGATGAGCTGTGATACAGCGAAACAGTCTGTCTTTGGATGACTATGTATATATATATATATATATATATGTGTGTGTGTGTGTGTGTGTGTGTGTGTGTGTGTGGATTAGCTGAACATAAAAGTGAGTTTCACATAATATGCATACGTATAAATACACGCACACATATATATGCGTGTTATATATAGTGTACGCGCGCTTATATGAACCTCAACGTGCATTTCTTAAATAGGAAAATAGGAATTTGAAAGTTACTTTATTATAATGGCTTCCTGTGACCTAACTGGTAAAGCACACTTGTTTTATATGGAGTTTGCTTGATGCAAAAAGAAGTAAACCTGAGATTCCTGTCGGAAGTCATTTCTTCTTTCGTATAGATCATCGATTTCTAGGCCGGTGGACATTAATTTCGCTGTTTAAAATAAAAGAATGTATAGGATCTCTGCTTTCTTAAATAATCAATTTTTTCAGCTTAATCGGGGTCATCATCCATAATACCTTGTAATTTATTATTTTCAAAATATTATGGTCTACTTCCACGTGATTTGTTGCCCACTAAGCCATTCAGAAAATGAACTGAAATTTACTATTTCCATAAGCCGCATCCTCTTCCCTTCTGTTGTTTTCTCCAACAGAGGAAAAGGACCAATATGCACAATGGCACGTAATCATGTTCGCCACGATAATATAATATGGGTTAATCCACCTTTTAATCTTAATGTTTAAACGGATACCGGAAAAAGTTTTCCAAATTTAATTCATAAACACTTTAATCATTCATCAATACTAAAAAAAAAAAAGATTTTTACCCAAAATAAGTTACATCAACTATAGCTGCGTTAATAACATCGATAAATCTATATACCAACGGAGCCATATTATATTAAACTGATAGATGTCCAAAAAAGTTATTTTTTTTTTAAATAAATGCAACTGCCAAAAAATATGATCTGTCCCTTAAACGGCTAATATATAACTGATGATATTGTAAACCGAGCTAAAATATATTCCGGTAATGGTGTCAAATTTTATTTTAGTTCCACTGAAAATCCTTGGAAATTTCGTTTCTACCAGTCGTTTGTCAAATTACATTAATCAATGTAAAATACATAAGCAGCACTCTCAAAACATTTCTGTCAATTAAAAAAAAAGTGGTAATACACCCATTATTACGCGGGATATTGTAGCTAAAACCAAATCTTACAATAGGAAATGCGATATATGTAATTTAAAACTTGTTGAAAAATTAGTTATCTTAAAATACCTAAATAACCCTAGCTTATTAAACAAGAGAAATGAACTGATGGTCACATGTAGGCATAAAAAGAAATATCTACTGAAATATATTGATTTAGATTAATTTTTAATGTAAATTATCTTTTTGTTTTTTGAGAGAAAGAACCAGTAATTTCCCTTCATGCTTAAGATAAAAAAGTAATAAATAATTTTTAGACAAACTCACGCGCGCGCACACACGCAGACACACACACACACACACACACACACACACACACACATATATATATATATATATATATATATATATATATATATATATATATATATATATATATATAAACATAAACATATTCTGTTTATTATAAATGCTAATATATATGTATATTTAAATAAAAAAAACTGTACTCCCTGTATAATATATGACTGCGACAATATTGCGGTAACCAGATATTTTTTATTAAAATTTAAATTACGTAACGGTCACTCCAAGATAACGTTGTGCAGGAAAACTCCTAGTCGGGCTGACTATATATATATAATTTCAGATATAGTATATCTGTAAAAGGACTGTGAACAAGAAATTATATATATATATATATATATATATATATATATATATATATATATATATATATATATATATATATATATATAATTTCAGATATTGTAAATCTGTAAAAGGACAATGACTGATATATATACATATATATATATATATATATATATATATATATATATACATACATACATACATACATACATATATATATATATATATATATATATATATATATATATATATATATATATTGGGGAATTTGTATGACAAAGTGGTAAAAGTTTACTTATGACGCATTTCGTCGGACTAAATTTGTTAAATTGATAGGACAGAGGGGTGCTGGAAATTTTCCTTTTGTTTTTATTTAGCCGAATTCATTTAGTCTTCTTCTTTCCAACACTTTTGTAAGTAGGTATTCCACACTGTGATATTAGAAGATCAACCATGAATGGTGAAATGTTGTAAGGGTCGAGGCGCAAATTTACTGTAGATGACCTTTCGATTAAGGCACTCTGGAGACATTGACGTCGTAGTGAATGATTTTCTCCTTTGAACAGTTGCAATTTTTTATGTCAAAATTGTGGTCAGTCTCGTTATGATATGCAGCTAACGTATTTGACGTATTATTTTATAAATTGTCCCTTTTTTGTTCATCTTTTATTTAGATTCCTTGAGGTTTCTCCGGTGTATTTTTTGTGACAATTGTTACAGGCGATGGAGTAAACTCCTCTTTCAGATTTTAGCGTATTGTTTTGTTTAGTATTGGCTAAGTTTTTTATTGTTTTGGATATAATAGTAGCAAATTTTATGTTGAGTTTCGATAGATTATTTCCAATTGTAGATGTTATAGATTTAGTAGGTAGGATAATATATATTTTTATTCATTGGGTTTCTCAGAATGAGGCGTTTTGGTTGTTTTGGAATATTTTATCGGCCTTTTGTTTTGCATTGAATATATAATAATAAGGGCACTGGAGAAGTTTGAAAGTGGTTTCAATATATTTCTCTTCGTGTAAATAATCCGATCTGCATATTCTTAGTGCTCTTAGGCAGAATCCGATGATTATTCTAAATTCTATTTTGTTTTACCATGAGAATAGAAATTTATTAGATCGTTTTTTGTTGGTTGATTACCAGCGGATACCGAGTTTTAAACTGTTGTTAACGAACGCGGTGTAGCTTGATATCTAAGAAAGGTAAGGAAACATGTTCTTCCAATTCTATCGTGTGTTCGACTTTGTTTAGTTGATCTACTAGGTCAGGAATATGAGGATATATAAGTAAAACGTTATCAATATAACAGGACTATGATGATTGAGTAAAATATTTTGGAAAGGACCGGATTCGAGAAATTCTAATATACATGCCATCACTCCACCGAGAGGAAATCCCATTGGTAAACTAAATGTTTGTTTGTAACAATCATTATTAAATGTGAAGTAGCATTGATTGGTGATGAGACGGCAGATTTGTATTATTTTAGCTGTTGCTAAAGAAAGTTTTATCTCTCATTGTGTTAGATGCTTTTTTAGATTTAGACATTTTTCAACCGGGACGTTCGTGTAGAGGGATGTTTTTTTTTTTTTTTTCTAGGCTGGTCATACGTTTGTCGGTTATGTTCATTTCCCCTAGTTTTTCAACTCGGCTGCCTGAGTTCTTTAGATGAGATAGACTGATTGCTCCAAGAAGAGGGGTTAAAATTTTTGTTATGGCTTTCGCCAGTTTTTATCGCTGTGGATTTCTGAGATAATGGAGTTCATTGGGATACCTGTTTTGTGGGTTTTAGGGAGACCGTGAAGTTTGGGTGTGCTAGGGTGACATTCTATGAGTCTATACCACGATTTGTTTTCATTTTTAATTAGTTTCCTGATTTCCTTATCAAATTTTTGTTTCAGTAGTTATTTTTTCTTCGTTTATTTTTTCGTATGTGTTGGTATCGGTGAGTAGTGAGTTCATTTTTTCTATGTATGTATTGTTGTTCATGATCACAATCACCTCTGCCTTGTCAGACGGAATGATGTGGATTTTTTTTTTATTTCTAGATAGGCTATTTTCGTGCATTTAGGTGTGTCAGGAATAATGTATTTTCATTGTTGGTTTCTATAGTAGTCGCGATTATATCTTGAATGAAGCCTTTGGTGAATTCGGAGTCGTTTTGCATATGATTTTTTCACTATAGTCGTTACTACGTCTCTACGGATTGCGGTGGCAAATTTTAAAACTCATTCTGGATGGAAAAGCTTTATATCCGATAGATTTTCTATTAGATTAGGCATTTCAACATATTTTCACTTCTTGTTGCTGCATAGATTAGTGAGATTTTTTTCTCAGTTTCATGTTTTGATTGTCAGTGATTTGTTTGATAGCTTGGTATAGTTTAGTCATTTCCGGTTTGTTACAACGTATTTTTTGTGGAGTTGCATTCAAGTAATTCTGGCATTTTAGCGATTAGTTTTTTTTTTGTTTTGTTTTTTTGGGGGTTTTTTTTTCCCCAGTACTTCTAGTTCTTTAGTAGATGCTTTTAGTAAATCGCATGTGTATGTTGAAAAAAATGTGATTTGATATTCTGAGTATTTTGTGTGTATCGTGGGATGACTTTTCGTCAATGCATTTCGGTAAAAAATTTTCCGTTTCAAATGAGTTAGCTAAGAGTTCTTTTATATTCTTTAATGGTTTGGTGTTTTTCCATTTCGACAGTATGAGATGGTGATATATATTTTTGCATATCAAGTACAAGTCAAGAACAATTTTTATATATCAAGAACAAGTACTGTTCTTGATATATAAAACATATATCGTCATCTCATATATATATATATATATATATATATGTGTGTGTGTGTGTGTGTGTGTGTGTGTGTGTGTATAATTTCAGAGAAAGTATATCTGTAAAAGGAATATGAACAATATATATTATTCACAGTCTTATATACTCTATCTGACATTTTATATATAATTAATATATATTATAAATAGATAAATTGCTGCAATCTTTCATCAACGAATTAACATTTTTTTCTGACTGAATTTTTAGAATTTGGATTTAGCAGTTTAACATTCATAATAATATCCTCAACATTATTGCTATTATCACATTAAATGTCTGTCTATCCGGCTAACGGCTAAAACGCTGTGACTATAGGAGCAGTGAAAAGGATATTAGTCCGACAAAAAATAATATAAAAATTTAATAGGATTGTTCACTGGCAGATGAAATACATCTACAATACAAATTTCAATATTTCATGACCTTGGAGTATTGAACACGTTGTTCTGGTCATTAAAGTTAGAAACTTGTTTTTTGATAATATTTAAAGATTTTCCAAGTTCACGCCAGGCTGAGTCACCTACGTGTCACACAAAAATCAAGTGAACAGATTGTGTTGACGAATCGAAGACTTAGACTCAGAGAAATTAGCATTTTTTTAATGTACTTTATTTGAGCTGTTGGTTAAATCGATGTTTCATACGAACGTCTGTTGCCATCCAAGTCTACAGAACCCGTTCTGTCCTGCTATTTACACAGAGTATTCATACCTTTCCCTTATTAGCACGTAAGTGAATGTAATGGATTTGACTGGAATTCGAACTCGGCTCTCCGGTTCCTCAATCCGAGCCGCTATCCATTATTCCACCGTAAATTTAGAAAATATCATCTGTTATCTAATATGTATTTTGGCTTTATATTTATTATAGATATCGCTCTTACTTTCTGATAATATCGTGTATGGATGTCCGTAATAACAAAAATCGATACCTTTATACACATACACACACAATTCAAAATTCTCTTTTAAATATTCGGGGTCAATGAAACTTAAGCTTTTCCATTTATGATTAGTAAATATAGTTTTTACTTAATACCGATATCAGCTAACCGCTACAAATTAATGCAGAATTTTAAAAGATTTAAAAGTTTATAAATTGGTCTAATTAAAATTAAAAAAAAAAATTAAAAAAATTTCTTGTAAAAATTCATTATTCATCAAAAAAATCATTTTCCTTAAGACAATAGTATCCATGATATATCTTATATACCCTCGTGGATATGACGATAAACTACATCCGCGTCCTGGGTAAGAGGATAAACTACATCCGCGTCCTGGGTAAGACGATAAACTACATCCAACAGCAGGAGGTTTTGAGGAGCGTGGAACCACCTCTTAATTGCTGGTGTTCCCTGATCCACCCTGACCCGGGGTGGTGGCACCTGTACACGCTCCCAACTATAGGCAAATAGTTAGCCCGTGAACTGGGGTCAAAACACAATGAAAGTATAAAAATAGGTTTTAATACCAGCAATACATATTTTAAATAAAAATGTATTACCAGCAATAAAAATCTTATCGGCATTAATTAAGCCATTGAGGTTGATATGCCGTAAAACAAACCAAACCAAACTATATCTTATATATTCTTTAAAAGCTTTCCTAATTAAATAATGCCTTAGTTTTATTAAATTTTTATTTTATGATTCAGAGAAGATTTTCTGTAATTGGTGTTTCTGTTTTATAAAAATAAATTGATGCTTTAAATTCTTGCAGTTCTTCATATAACTAACATAAACATTTGGCGCTACACAATTGAATTACGGAATTTCATAAAATTAAGTTTGGGAAAACAGATGTGAAACACAATGTTTTTAGGAAGATGTTCTAAAATAAGAAACATTTCTGAATTAATTTAATTTGTGCATAAGTTCTGAGAGTTTCATTAAAATCCGACAGTTATCTGATTTTTGCAAGAATTTCTAATTCAATGTATTTTTCTCCACAAAAAAAAAGACGTTAAAATTTCCTATAGAAGTCTTTGCCTTCACCCTTCTGCTGACGAAAAAAAAATATTTTAACCAAAATTTCAAACGTTTTACAAAGGACCAAAAATATAATTTCATAATCAAAAAATTCTTTAGCCTTTCCTCATAATAATAATAACAATGATAAACTTTGTTTTTTATCAAGTTTGGGATTTTTTTCATCACAGTATACTGTTTTAGCGAATCAATGGAGGTACCTAATTCAAATTTACCAAATTTGTTAAAACTTTCTCTTTGATTGGAAGCAACATAAAGTCGAATTAAAAATGCTTTCAATCCAGAAAACTCAAAACACTTAACTGCTTTACTTGATTAAACTTTAATCAATTAATCCACATTAATTCATTCTAAAAGGTAAAAGGAATCATCGGTGATTCTTATTTTAAATGGCAATTTAAAATGTCATTTATAAATATGATGTGCATTTCATTCATTTTTCTTTCTTTTTTTTTTTCATGCTTCTTAATAATATTTTATGAATATTCTAGCGGCATTACAAATCTGTGTCAGCGTTACAAACACAACATGAAAAATTAATCAGTTAACCTATATTTAAAAAAAAAAAAAAACAGGTCAAAATTGGTTCTATTGTAGATGAACAAATGAATGAATGAAAACAACCCAAACCCAGTAAGAAAATGTATCCTGCGACAGGTACCTTTTTCAATGCGGACACCCACTTTTGCATCATGAAGGTTTCCAGAAACTGCTGACTTCTACTAGTATTTCGTGCTGGTATTAAGGCGTTCTCGTGATCTTACCCCACCCCCTCCTTAGCATAGGTAGCTCCACTTATTTGCTGAGAAAGAGCATAGCAAGATGAAAAAAAATATCCCAAACTCGATAAAAACAAAGTTTTACCATCAAAATATTTGTTATTACTAAGATGAAAGACCAAACTATTTTTTAATTTATTTTATTAAATTATTAATCTTATCTTGCACGTTTGAAATTTTGGTTAAAAAATCGAGTTTTTCTTGCGGGGATGGGGGGAGCAACTCTTATTATATGAAACTTTTAACGTCTTGTTTGCGGTAAAAAAAAAATAATTTGGAAATTCTTGTAAAAATCAAATAATTGTCGGATTTAATGAAATATTCAGGATTTATTCACAAATGAAAGACATTATTTGTGAAATTTCTTTTTAGAAAATCCTGATAAAACTATTTTTTGAGTTATTAACACTTATTTAAATATATGAACTTTTCATATTTATATTAGTTACAAGCAGGATTCCCTGGAGAATTTAAATCATTTTTTATAACAAACAGAAACACCATTTATCGAAAATCTGCTGTGAATCGTAAAATAAAAAATACGATAAACCTCAGACATGATTTAATTAGGAAAGTTTTTAATTGCTTTTCTTTAAAAAAATATATATTTAGGACACTATATCTTAAGAAAAAAATTTTCTATCAATAATGAATTTTTACAAGAATTGTTTCTTTTTGTTAAACTTTCATTAGAATAATTTATTAAGTTTTAAATGTTCCAATATTCTGTATTCATTTCTCCATTTTAGATGATATCATTATTTAGTAAAAAGTTTTTTTACTAATCAAAAATGGAAAAGATTAGTACAAATCATCAAACACCACTATTTTTAAAAGAAATTTGATTTTTTATTGTGTGTAAATATGCCGACTTTTGTAGATACGGTCGTCCATATCAGAAAAGAGCAGTAACTATGACAAATTTATAGCCAAAATATGTAAAAAATTCAATAAAACATTAGATTGTGTAGAATATTTCCCTAAATTTTTAAGATTACAGGCTACTTAAAAAAAATATATACAAAAGGCGCTCACGTTATATTATTCAAATTCAATTATAGTACAAATCATCGTCCATATCAGAAAATAAGAGCAGTAACTATGACAAATTTATAGCCAAAATATGTAAAAAATTCAATAAAACATTAGATTGTGTAGAATATTTCCCTAAATTTTTAAGATTACAGGCTACTTAAAAAAAATATATACAAAAGGCGCTCACGTTATATTATTCAAATTCAATTATAGTACAAATCATCAAACACCACTATTTTTAAAAGAAATTTGATTTTTTATTGTGTAAATATGCCGACTTTTGTAGATACGGTCGTCCATATCAGAAAATAAGAGCAGTAACTATGACAAATTTATAGCCAAAATATTTAAAAAATTCAATAAAACATTAGATTGTGTAGAATATTTCCCTAAATTTTTAAGATTACAGGCTACTTAAAAAAAATATATACAAAAGGCGCTCACGTTATATTATTCAATTATTTTTTTACGGATACAGCCCGCGTAGAACATTAGACGAACATCCATCTGCCATCAAATTGTCAACAACTTATATAAGCAGCTATTGCCGTGTTAAAAATACATTTCTGCGATAATTTAAACTTAAAGTAAATAATATTAATTTCAAATCAGATTAATTTAGGGTCCTCCATAAAAAAAAAACGCGATACCTAAGGTTTAAAATGTATTTTTAAAATAAAATATATTTCTTGAAGCTTACATTTTACTTTTAGTTTCAATCTAATAGTTTCATTTTAATACTTTAAATAATCAAAATACTTAAATTGACTAGAACGGTTTTATGCTAAAATAGCTGATTAGTACACTTTTTAGTCGTCTTTCATCACAATGTAATTTTCTTTATTAAAAAAAATCTACCAAAAATAAAATATGCTATTCTGAAATTTTACTTAGGGAATAAATTGTTGATTTAAAGTATAATTAATCTGATTTTGATACAAATTTAAGTTTAAAATATCGCATTTTAAACCAGGCAGTAGCGTGATGGCATATCTAATGTTCTACGGAGATTTATCTGTAAAACATAATTGAAGAAAATGACGTGAGCACCTTTTTCATATAATTTTTAAGTACTCAGTCATCTTAAAAATTTAGGAAAATATTCTTTGTAATTTTATTGAATTTTAGAAATGTTGGCTTTAAATTTACTATAATCATCGCTCTCATTTGCTGATAATGTTTTATATGGTCATCCATACTTACAAAAAACGGCACGTTTATACACATACAACACAAAATTCAAAATTCTTTAAAATATTGGTGTTTATTGATTTGTATTAAGCTTTTCCATTATAATTAGTAAATATAGATTCCACTTAATAATAATATCATCTAAAAGTCTGAAATTAATACAGAATTTTAAAAGATTTGAAACTTAATGAAAAAAATTCTTACAATTAAAACTTTTATAATTAAATAATGTCTTAGGTTTATCGTATATTTTATTTTACAATTCAGAGTAGATTTTCGTAAATGGTGTTTCTGTTTGACAGAAACAAATTGATGATCTAAATTCTCCAAGTTTTGCTTTCAACTAATATAAATATTAGGTTGGTGCAAAAATAATGACGTATTAATGTCGTTTTTTGACGTTAAAAAATGACATTATTACGCCATTATTTTTGCACAGACGCCAAGAAGGAGCATCTATAAATTAAACGTTTTCAGTCACATATATCCAGAAAATCCTGTTTGAAATTTTGTACAGTTATCTACAAACCTCTTCATTTCCTTCATTTGACAAACAGAAAATTAAGCACGCTAATTTATTTCGGAACTGTTGCAACTGTTATTTGAATGTAACGATTTTCTAAGCCTGGCTTAGACGTGGCACAAGACCGAAAGTATGGGGTACCAAGTGAGGATCGAACTCACTACTCAGTCGTAATTGATCTAGCAAGAACAAGATTTCTAACCATTACACTAAGTAGAGGTGCCTAACTATTGCTTGAATACATTTTGATATAAAAAGATTACATAGATGATACGAAATATTTAAGATAAAAAAAATGCTATGAAAATGTCGTTGTAAAAGCAAGAAGTAAGAAAAAGGTCTTTGCAAAGGGTTTCTATCCAGCCATCAACTTTAAAGGTTTTCTCACGATATTTAGAAAATTGAGGATTCACTTCCCAGTAAATTAATGCTCTTACCGATTAGCTCCTTCAACACAACTCTACGACAAAAACTTTTCAATACCGCATTAGCCAATGCCTGGGTGACCGATTAACAAAATAAAATACAATATTTTAAAGTTGTACAAGTTCTTTTTAAAGTCATATCACTTCCTAGCAAGTGGATAATGCCACTGAGACGCAACAGTTTACGGGGAGTGAAAGAGAATGAGAAGACGAGAGAGAGAGAGGGGCATTTATTATCAAAATTAGCACACAACATCAGTCGATGATTAACATGAATTTCGGTCCCATTTGACGAGTAGTTGCGCTAGCATTTATAATCAAACTTCTTTTTTTTTTAAAATTTCATCCTAAGCCAAGTGATAATGCCACTATGCAGCTAGAGGGTAGTGAAAGAGAATCAGAAGACTTTAGTGAGGAGAAAGTACAATAAAAGAACAGATTTCAGGAAGACAGAAAATGGCGATTACCGTTGCATTTAGATTTTTTGAAGATTGTAGTTAAGAGGGAAGCAAGAAAGTGGAAGGAAGTTCCACAGGCGAGACAACTTCAGATATTACATGGTGGGAGCTACTTTCCCAGCCTCCTTCAAACATATTGCTTCGAAAACTTCTGCCCACGAATAGATCCTTTCTGAAATTGAGAGTTTTATACCCCAGAAAACATTCCAGCCCAAATCGGACAGCCAGACCTGGTTCATCCCTGGTTCATGTGCTGCAGCCATAGCTGACCGTAGTCGCTACTATAATATCTATCACAGGATGCGGTGGAGTTGGATATTTACTGCATTCAGAATTGCCAGCATTTCTAGAAAATGCAAAGTGTAGCTATGCACAAGCGGTCAAGGCCAATGTTAAAAGCAAACAATTTGGATCCTGAGGAAGGGGTCGGGAAAATTTCCAACTAAATTCTGAATGGAAGCAAAGCGACGGCGCCTACAATTAAAACTGGCCTCGGGATCATCTCATCCTCGTCAGATAAGGTGAAGCTCTTCGCCTCGAACTTCATCTCGAACTCAGCGTTAGATGAAAAAGACCGTCCTCTTCTTGACTTCCCATGTCTCACTGAGCATAATAGCAGTGGTATTTTTTATTTACAACCCTTATCAAAAGCCTTGACCCTAAGAAGGTAACTCGTCTAAACAAGATCTCAGTGGTTGTCCTTAAGAATATCAACCCGGAGTTATCCATGATCTTAGCGAAATTATATAACCACTTATTGAAGGAGAAATACTTCGCAAATCTGTGGAAGATGTCAAGTGTATACCCGGTTTTCAAGAATGCAGGAGAGCGTTCATCACCCTCCCAGTATAGATCCATCAGTCTCCTCAGTGTTATTAGCAAACTTTTTGAATGTTGTTGAACATCTCAATAGGAACAACGTCGTGTGCGACAAGCAGTACGGATTTCGATCGGCTCGACCCACTGCTGATATCCTAAATACTATTACTCCTAAAATCATTGAGGCACGAAACAACAAATACACCTCAAGGACGATCATATTAGATATTTCAAAGGTATTTGAAAAGGTGTGCCATAAAGGATTACTGTCCACGCTCTCTAGCTATGGAATTAGTAGAAGAGCTTTCTAAATTATAAAGTCCTTCCTAACATATAGATTCCTGCAAGTAGTCGTTAACCAACACTCTTTCTGTTTTACGAAAGAGTATACTCTGAACTTTTGTGAATATCTATGCTGATGATACAACGGTATATGGATGTACCTGCAAAACTCTAGATGACCAGAAACTTGGCAGCTGATTTCTCCTCTGACCGAGCTCTAACAGCTCAGTAGTGGAAAAACGGACTGGTCAAGTTCAACGCCTCTAAAACCAAACTAGTGATATTCGATGATCGCCGATTGGATCCAGAACTTTCACCAATCGCGATTAACGGATGTGCCCTCAAGGAAGCCCCATATGTTAATTCCTGTTGGGATTTAAACTCAACTCGGATCCCAAGTTGAACTCGTACATACGATTTATCGCTAAAGAGGCTGTAAAAATGGCCGGTTCCATGTAACTCTCCAGTCAGTACCTGACTTCTCGCGATACCTTCTACCTTTAAAAGAGCCAGCTCATGCCGAAAATAGAATACTGCTGCCGTATACGGGTAAGAGCTTCCCAGTTTTCACTTTTCACTCTCGATAAAGTGGAAAAGTGTCTCCGCGTCCTTGTGGGTGACAAATTATTTTCCACCCCACAACTCTTTTCTCACAGACTAGACAACTCGAGCCTGTTACTGCTCTATCAAGATTCCTATCGAAAATGTTCAGACGAATTACATTCCTTAGTTATACCAGGTCTTACCTTCACAGCGAAAACTCGTCATGCCGCGCACATTGTAGAAGGACAACCTACGTTCACTTCGTATTCCATTAGTGAGATGTAAGTCCCCTTGAGCAGCTTCTTCCACAAACTGCTGGTATTTAGAACTGACCCCCGATCATTACAATCTTAACCTGTTCAAGTCTAAGGTTAACCGTTATCTTCCCCACATATCTGCGTAAACTATGTCTCCTACTTTGTAACTCTCTACCTCGAGTGGCTCCCGGGCCTTGTACAGAGTGAACATCACTGTAAAAAAAAGTGAGCGAAAAGAAACTATTAGAATAGCACAGACGGTTGCAACAGGTGTAACTTAGATACCAATCCAGTCAATCAGTTAAGTGCTGTATGTGATACACGCTTGGGTGATCTTGCGATTCATTTCCCGCAGTAAGCTGTCGTTTCATACAGCAGTAGACTGGTTACCAACTCTTGTCCTATTGTTCAATCCATAGATGGGGGTCCGAGAAGAGATGGATTTATATAACTTTCCCTAAGAGTATTTGGGAATCTCTATCTATAAAAGGCAGGATGTGTGTGTGTTTGTGTAACGAATGCACGGCCGCAATTTTCGACGGATTTGCACCAAAATTTACATGCACATGCTACAAGTTAGCAGGAAGGCCAACACCGACTTTGCATTTACCAAGTCCCATCGATAGTGGAAATAATCGATATTTTTCATGCTTCTACGGTAGTTTTCATGTAGTTTGCAGCCATTTTTACTGGCCAGAGTGAGAGCCTATAGCTGGCTACCACGAATAGGCAGGAAGATTCTATTGCCCAGCGTGAGAGCCAACAGCTGACTGACACAAATGTTAACTAGCATGCTAGCATGCAAAAAAAAAATGATAGCTGCATTCGTCACAAGTGAGAAAAATTAAAATCTGCATGGCACTCCAATTGGCTCATTCGCTTGCTTAAACTCAACGTTGATTCTGATTCCATAGAACTAGTTTGGGTGTGAAAAAGTATTTGTTGTTAACATTCTTTTTTCATTAGGTTTTTCCAGTTACAAGTCCTTTTTTAAAGCTGATCGTTTTGTGTTCATTCTGTTTAGTTCTTTTTTCGTAACAGATTTAATGTTTAGTATAGAGCTTAGAAAAAATTCGCAGTGTGAAATAGGCAAGAAGTAAGGCATGTAGCAACATCAGCACAGCAAAGGGCACTCCTTTAAAGGCAAGGAAGGGCAAAAATATTTTAAGTCAAGTGATAGCGATTGCTGTATGAGTCGTACGATTTTTGAATCAAGCACGGGCAACGCCGGGCCATGCTGCTAGTTAATATAACAAACCCAACTGGAATTCGAACTCGGCTCCCTGATTTCACATTACAACACAGTCTAGTAGCAGGCTTAAATTCATGCATTCGAGGCACCACGGAAGAAATCATCTCAGAATAATTTCCATGAAAATATTTATGGAAAAGGTAAAAGAAAGCCACGTCATGTCGGTAAGGAAGTGAGTAAAGTCGAGGTGCCATGTCAGAATCGATTATATTAAAGACCCTTTGAATTTTGTTAAGAATTTCGAGATATATACAAAGAGCATCAGACCAGATATGGCAGCGGTATTCAATCCATAGTTATATTCATAGATATGTAACTATCCAACTCAATTTTATAAAGATCGTTTCAAAAAAAAAAAAAAAATGAAATAAGTGGAAACCCTTTACAAGGATTTCTCTTTACTTTTACGACATGACATTTTCAATGCAATTTTTTTTTTATCTTTTCAATATTTTTTTTATTATTTTATCTTAGGATGTAACGTTTTTATAGCAAAGTTTATTTTACAAAGCAAATATATTCAAACAATGAGTGTATCAAGCCGAGAACAGTCCTGAAATAGATTAGCGTGCTTATTTCCCCGCCTGTCAAAGGGAACAAATAAAAGTTCTGGGTGCAAAGGATCGACTCTACTAAAAGTCGCTGACAGTGACATCTTGACACTGAGTGGCACTGAGATGATCAAGAAATAAAAAAATAAAAATGTAGGTTAAACGGAAGCGGGATTTAGGAAAAGAACTTCGCTTTGGTGCCGAGTTGAAGAGCGGCTGTTTTTTATGTTTATTTTATTTTGGTTTTTTATTTAACTTATTTTTTATTTATTTCAAAAAAATCCGTCACCGTATATTAATTTTGCACTCTTTGTCACTTTAAATAATTTTTCCAACACCCCCTTTTATTAAGACAACCTGCTCATTGCATATTGAGAAAATATGCGATCCCTGACCAATTATGAAGACCCCTTATATAGGGTCGTGGTCTGCTTTATAAAGGGATGGAAATATGAGGAAAAATAAGGGAACGTTGGCATTCGGATTGCTGTTAAACCTTAGAATGAGTTGCTGATTTTATTAGGTTTGTGCAAAAATAATATCGTTTTTTGACGTATTTTTTAACGTCAAAAAACGATATTATTTTTGCATCAACCTAATACTATTATTATTACATCTTTTTATCAGGTTCATTTTTCTTATTCTCTCTAAGATCAGCCGGTTGATCTTGCAATACAATTAATGCAGGTCATCATCTAAAGATTTAGAAGGATAAAAATGAAAAGATTTAAAATTGTCAGATTTTCCCCAATTTCTCGAGGTATAATTTTCATCATATTAGAATAACTTTCTTCCTCCGTTAATTGGCACGTCCATTAATCCATTATATTACCCCTGATAAATAATGCACCATTCCGTTATGATTGCTAGGAAGGGCGGAAAGAAATGCTATAACAGAGACGTTGTTTGGCTGTAATGTGGGAAAAAGAAAGAAAGAAGGAAGGAATTAATGAAAGGATTTTTAACTCGACGATCCTTTCGTTAGCAACATCGTAAGTGCTTCGTTATTGCAACATCCGGATTTTGAATCCAGGTTTGACGTTGACAGGCGTCGGAGATAATCTTGTTATTCTCCATATTTCAAATCCTCTCAACATTTTTGCTAGGCTATTTAGGATTGTGCTACAAATATGGCAGCTACGTAAAGTTGCTTTATTTCTGTCCCATAATTCATTCAGATCTTTTTTCGTATTTCTTTCAATTTTTCATTGGTTAACCGATTTATCTTTGCCTAAAACGCTCGTTAGGTTGCGCTCTTTAAGTCTATGAAACGGCAAGTATATTATGTCTGTCTGTCTGTCGCTCTCTTCCCCCCCTCTCTCTCTCTCTCCCTCTCTCTCCAGCTACTAATAAGCAATAGCCACTATCTGATCAATTCTCTATGTCATGTTTACGATAAACTCTGTAAAGATCTTCTGACCTAGATTTGGTAACATTATTAGTAGTAGTAGTATTAGTAATAATAATAATAATAATAATAATAGTAACAATAGTATTAATAATAATAATAATAATAATAATAATAGTAATAATAAGAGTAGTAGTAGTAATAAATAAATATTTTTCGGACATTTGTATGTTCAAAAAAGATATCGGGTGAGCCTCATTGAGAACTGAATGATAGTAAGTATTTTCAAATCTCCAACACCCTTGTCAGCAATGTTTTGCTCTACGCTTTCCCAACCCTTCCACATATGGATTTCAAGAATGTTTATCAATAATTGTTTTATAAAATCAATGCTTAAAATAGCTTTAAGCAAATTAAATCTTAAGGCCTTAAAGTAGACTATCGTTCATCAAATCCTGTAGACTGGCGCTACAAGCAAATAACAAAAAACACCTTACTCAAACATTTCCAACAAAAACAAAAATTTAGCATATATAGCTAGAAGAGAAATAATGATGTTACTTACTACATTGCAAAAGCTTTGAAAGGCAATTCCCAGAATTAATCAGAAAGAGAAAATAAAAGTGTAATTGAGAAGTTGAATTTCCTGAAGAACTGTTTAAAGAAAAAGATTTCACTAATTTAAACCGACGGTGACTGATCGGTCAATGAATGCAGAATGTTTTCTGATTTAAAACAGTTGTGTCAACATTACCATTCCTCCAATTTTCCTATTTGTGTGATGTTGATGCTATTGTTTGTGGAAAGGTTCCATGTACGCCTACTACTATGGGCACCATTCTAATATTCATAATCCTTATATTTTCCTAGACATGAACAAAGTCCAGATATTTTTATCAAAATCAGAGATCAAAATTTCAGGGAAAATTTATTTCGAATTTCACTAAGTACTCAGATTCAGATTACAGACTTGATATATATATATATATATATATATATATATATATATATATATATATATATATATATACTCTTAAGGTTTGCTATATTTATGGGATAAACTGCTCAATATCAGAGATAGAGCGTATGCAAATATAAAAGTAAACATTGAAGTCAACATTTAGAGGTGACAAGCTGTTTCATGCTAGACGCTATCGTCAGGCCACGAGTGTTGCTTTTTTCTCGGCTATTTATATATATATATATATATATATATATATATATATATATATATATATAAGTGAACACTGAAGTCAACACATAGAGGCGACAGGTTGTTTCATGCTAAACGCAATCGTCGGTATTTATCTATCCACCCACGAGGATAGAATGTGGCACAAGGCCGGTTTAAAGTGGGTATCTCCGAGCCCGTAAGTTCGGCCAAAAATATACTCTTTTTGAAATCACCTAGACGGGTTCAAGGCCTGTCTACCTTCGGCAAATCCTCGTCTGGGTTCCTCTCTGCTAAAGCAGAGAGTTCGACAGACGAACGCAAGATCGACTCGAATCTTACTTCTCGTCAGGCCACGAGTGTTCACTTATATATATATATATATATATATATATATATATATATATATATATGGTGTGATGTATAATTTGTCGGTAAATTACACAACAATAAAAATAACATTAACAAAATTACACAAAATATCTTTAAATACTAAAGTGTAAATTTATTCAATAAAATCATCATTGGTTTCAACTACGGCTCCAAACGACTTCGAAATCTCCAGCATCTGTTCTGTGAGGTTTCCTTATTTGAATAGGTGAATGCTGCCATAATCCTTGCCTTCAGTTCATCATTGATGTTCCAAGGAATTTTGTTGGTCTCTCTCTCAACATGAAACCACGCATAATAATGAATTGTTTACAGTCTCGCGGGGTTAGGTGGCCAGATATAAGGGGTGATGTGGTTGCAGAATTTGTCTGAAAGCCATGGCTGAGTTCTCCTTTTTGTTTGGCATGGTGCTGAGTCCTGTTGCCAAACGTAGGATCTTCCAACAGCCACACTCATGACCAAGGCCAGTACTACCTCCTCAAGGAACTCCAAGTAAGCCTCCATGTTGAATCTGAAGCCTTCACCAACAAATTCGGGTGTTCTTTTCTTATCAGAACGATCAGAGTAAGTTTTTCGAACTGCCGTACCTTTGTAATCATCTTTAGACTCATCCAACTCTTTCTGAATCCTCTAATTGTCCTTAGATCGACACTCAAACGCTCTGAAATGTTTGTTTTAGAGCTTCATACCAAGCAGTACAGTATGCCGTTTCCAAATTACTGGCGGAGTGAAATGCCTCATGGTGATCATTTTCTCACACATGGTGCCCATCTGAGCCTACAATACTGTGCAGTCACAAAAAAACAACAACAAAAAAACAAAAACAAAAACAAAAAACAATGCGCATGTGCGAAATTAAAAATATAAAATGGCGACAATTTACTCACCTCATATATATATATATATATATATATATATATATATATATATATATATATATTAGGGAGAGGCATAACAATCAAAACATCACGCTGACCATCTGTTCCACACTTTAATGGTTTCCTCCTCCCGCATCCAATCCCCAAGTGAAACACAAACTTAGCTTTAGTTACAACGCTACTTGCACGCATTCTGAAGATCACATTGAAGTGTGAAACTGGCACTCACTATGCAGTATTGATTCCTATGTCCGCAGTGTCTCTCTCTACAAACGCTCGCGTTACTAAGCATTCTTCCCCTACAAATATAACAAGTTTTAAAGAATATATTTATGCATTTATGTATGCGATTGTTTTGAACTATTTGAAACTTATTCTCTTTCTCTCTTTATAAACTTCAATAATTTTCTTTCATTTTCTCTTTCTCTCTCTCTCTCTCTCTCTTCTCCTCTCACTCCCTCTTTCTTTTCTTTCCATTCATTTTCCCCATTTCTTCTTCTTCTTCTTTTTTTTCTTATCAGCTTCTTTCCACCCCACCCCCCCGGTTTTCTTTGATTTGTGCATTTACCCTTGGATTAGAAGCCTGGAGATTTTGAAAAAGAAAATGTGACCATGTTTCTTTCTTTCATTCATTTTATTTTACTATTTTTCTAAAAAGACATTTCCCTATTTTTTCTCTAGACGTGGACTGTTGTTTAAATATATGTTTTAATCTTTCGGCGAGGATTGTTTTATATCTATATATCTTCATATATTTTATATATTAATTTTACCATTTTAGTGTAATGTTGCCAATATATACGATTTAATTTTATTTTATTTTTTTTATATGAGAATACCTAAATTGTCCTTAGAGCATTTTTCATACCATGTCATTTCATGATATAATCAAACATGTCTCTCTACAGATTTCTTAGTGCTATCATAGAATAATATCTATCGAGGCATTTGCAACCTACCGTAAATGACGATACACTCATTATTGCTGGAAAATGTTCAGGAAAAACGATGACTTGTTTACTTTTCTTTTAAATTACATCAAACAAACATTAAAATTACTGTTTGATGATTTCTTAATTTCTTTCTTTTTTTTTTGTATAAAATTTGTTAATGACTAATATTAATACATTCACTGTTCACTGCGTCCTGGGTATGACGTTAAACTGCATCCAACAGCAAGGCCTCTGATCAGGAGGTTTTGAGAAGCGTGGAACCACCTCTTAATTGCTGGTGTTCCCAGGTCCACCTTGACCCGGGGTGGTAGCACCTGTTAGGGTCCCAGCTATGGGCAAATAGTGAACTCCTAGTTTTTCCAAGTTTTACACACGTCCTGGGTATGACGGTAAACTACATCCGCATCCTGGGTACGATGTTAAACTACATCCGCGTCCTGGGTACGGCGATAAACTACATCCAACAGCAGGGTCTCACATAATGTTTTCGGAAAAATAATGTTGCCAGCTCTAAGTTTTTTTTGTAAAAAAAGTAATGTTGCTAGCTATACGTTTTTTGTAAAGAAGTAATGTTGCCAGCTATACGTTTATTTGTAAAGAAGTAATGTTGCCAGCTATACGTTTATTTGTAAAGAAGTAATGTTGCCAGCTATACGTTTATTTGTAAAGAAGTAATGTTGCCAGCTATACGTTTTTTTGTAAAGAAGTAATGTTGCCAGCTATACGTTTTTTGTAAAGAAGTAATGTTGCCAGCTATACGTTTATTTGTAAAGAAGTAATGTTGCCAGCTATACGTTTTTTTGTAAAGAAGTAATATTGCCAGCTATACCTTTTCTTTTAACAATAATGTTGCCAGTTATACATTTTTTATTCCATACAAAATAGGCATTTAAAATTCATATAAACTGGATTTGGCATTGAATTACCCACAGTGGTTGATATGCCATAAAACCCAAACAAACAAACAAACAATTCACTGTTCACTACTTTCAACTCTAACCCCTAACCAGTGGCGATTCCGGAACGCTGAAAGTCTGGGGGCCGGTCACTTAGGGGCCGAGATTTTTTTGTGGAGGGGCAAATTCAAGCATGTGAATGCAATAAAAAAATTAAAACTAAATGAAAAAGAAAACGCAGAGGAAAAAGTACAGAAGATCAAATCTTATCAAAATCAGAGACTGGTTAGTTTCATAATTTTTTGAGCTCAGAAAAGTGCGGGGATCAACCGAGGGAGGGGACAGCCAAAATTCGGTGTTGGTCATTGGCCCTTACTACCCCTCTCGTAGAATCGCCACTGTCCCTAACCCTAACATATTTCTTACTTTCATACACCAACAGTTGGTAAATATTGCATTGTAGTAGAAAATGAATGGTAGATATCACACTGTAGTAGAAAATGAAGAGTAGATACCACACTGTAGTAGACAATGAATAGTAGATATCATCCTATAGTAGAAAATGAATAGTAGATATCACACTGTAGTAAAAAATGAATAGTAGATATCACACTGTAGTAGAAAATGAATAGTAGAAAATCACACTGTAGTATACAATGAATAGTAGATATACTGCAGGAGATAATGAACGGTAGATATCGTAATATAGTAGCATCGACATTTTTTTTATTTTCAGTGATTGGCAATGTATTCTTGGGAAATCTAGTGGAGTTGTTTTCTATTGCTTTCACCATTTTGAAATTCAGATTTTTCCTACTCCAAGACTGGTTTACGGCCAAATCACGTTTAAAACAAAAGTTGTCTTTCGATCACCGAAGTGCTTGTGAACACCGGGAACCGGAAGTGACCCGAAATATGTTTCGTCTTTAAATAACACATAAAGGGTAAATCCGTAAAAACACAAATAAATCAATCAAACAATCAATCTGGTTACTATTCAAGGCTTGAGGGCTGCCATAGATGGATTCGGGTCTTTAACAAGGGCATTTGTGCAAACGTGAATTAGATGGTTAGCAGTTTAACGGTTAACCTCTAAATCTGGAATATTAAATTTAAATAATGATCCCCAGAAGCTTTATTTTTTAAAAATAAAAAGTGGAAGGAAGCTGAAATAACTCAGTGTTTGTTCATTAATAGACGTACCAAATATTCGTTATCCAGACAATGCAATGTTTTATTGCGTTTTTGTTTTTTTTATCTTAATAAGAAAAATTAGAAGTACAAACAAAATAAAGTAAAATGGTGAAGGCGTTGTATGTAAAAAGCGTGTAGGCAACAACATAACACTTATATACATATACAGTTGCTCAGTATCTTTCTTTGTTGTATCCTGCTTGTTCAAAGATTCGATAACAGTGAGAAAAGTAAACAGTAACTATTCGAAACGTGTTTGAACTTAATCTCTACACATGGCCAAGGCACACTTCTGCCTCCACAAACTCCCTTACGTTCACGCATGCGCATATGTACAGACTGAGTTACTTGAAGGCGAATGCCAACATCCATTTGTATGGGGACGGGAAACTTAAATCGCTAAAACTTTATGGTGACCTCAGAAACATCCTCCTTGATTTGTTTGTAGATTCTATTTGTTTGAATAGTTGTCGGATTTAAGACGTCCATTTTTGCTCAGAATTTAAATAAACGCCAAGTTGCACATTAATGTTAAATGGGGTTTGCGTATTTTCAAGACTGGTGCATATTACCCCCGATCGCCTGGGTGGGGAGCCTGATTATGGACACCGGACAGAACTTTTTGACCTATGCTATCTTATTAGATTTGCTTTTTTCTACTTACATTTATATACTAAGCACAACTGACTATTAAAGAATTAAATATATTCGCAGAATTTGACGTCACCCCGGGGTAGTTTTTATTGTCCAAATCCGTGAATTCACTCTAACTATTGAAAAACATTATATAAAACTCACAATTTTTTATGCATAATGTTGAATGTGTTAAAATATTCAAATTTTTAAGAAGTAAAATCTCAAGTTCATTTTTCAACATTGTTGATTTATTTAAGATGGAATGATCTGTCTATAATTTGTATTTAGATACATTGTATTTATTTTCAATATTTATAGTTGTATTATTCCCCTATATTGCATAATCCATGATTACATTTAATTGGGTTACAGTAAAATTTGTATTTTATATGAATACTAGCAGCATGGCCCGGCTTTGCCCGTGCTTGATTCAAAAATCGTACGACTCATACAGCAATCGCTATCACTTGAATTAAAATATTTTTGTCCTTCCTTGCCTTTAAAGGAGTGCCCTTTGCCGTGCTGATGTTGCTACATGCCTTACTTCTTGCCCATCTCACACTGCGAATTTTTTCTAAGCTCTATACTAAACATTAAATCTGTTATGATAAAAGAACTAAACAAAATGAACACAAAATGATCAGCTTTAAAAAAGGACTCATAACTGGAAAAATCTAATGAAAAAAGAATGTTAACAACAAATACTTTTTCACACCGAACCCAGTTCTGCGGAATCAGAATCAATGTTGAGTTTAAGCAAGCCAATTGGAGTAAAGTGCCATGCAGATTTAAATTTTTCCCACTTGTGACGAATGCAGCTATCGATTTTTTTTTGCATGCTAGCATGCTAGTTAACATTCGTGTCAGTCAGCTGTTGGCTCTCACGCTGGCCAATAGAATATTCCTGCCTATTCGTGGCAGCCAGCTATAGGCTCTCACTCTGGTCAGTAGAAAATGGCCGCAAACTACATGAAAAGTGCCGTAGAAGCATGAAAAAATCGATTATTTCCATTATCGATGGAAGTTGAGAAATGCAAAGTCGGTGTTGGCCTTCTTACTAACTTGGAGCATGTGCATGTAAATTTTGGTGCAAATCCGTCGAAAATTGCGGCCGTGCATTCGTTACACACACACACACACACACACACACACACACATCTTGCCTTTTATAGATAGGGATCAGAATTGTGATGTATTAAAATGGAGGATTATATCATAGATTCATTTGGCGTGGCTATATTATAGATTCAGTGGGTGGAGAGTGTCACAAGACCATTACAACGGCCCTGTGTATTTGACATACTTTTGGTTGATTCACAATTCTTAAAGAACAAAAAGAACGTCCAGTGGTGCAATTAAACTTCCTCTTGATTTCAACCAGTTTTTGGAAGAAGACATCATAAAGAGTGACTTTGTAATTAAGATAGTTTATTGTTCTGAACTGATTGGACGTTTCAGACGTAGAAGTGTCTGATTGGTGAGTATGCTTAGTTATTAAATGGTTGTATAGCGTTAAAAACCAAAGGCAAGTAAATTTAATTTGTAAATATAATACCTCCTTATCGATCTAATCAGCTAGCAAGTTATCTATTTCAATCTTTGTCTACCCAGTTAACTCGCAACATATATAACTGTCGATCTATACTAAATTCTCTCACCGGGTGTGCTCGCAAACGTGTAGCTGTCCATTTTGTCACATATATATATATATATATATATATATATATATATATATATATATATATATATATATATAGTCTTAAGGTGTGCTATATTTATGGAATAAAGTGCTCAATATCAGAGATAGAGCGTGTGTAAATATAAAAGTCTTGACTTCTATGTTCACTTTTATATATATATATATATATATATATATATATATATATATATATATATATATATATATATATATATATATATATATATGCGTGTGTGTCTGCGCATTTGGCTTCATAATGTCCCTCGGGACGAAACGCGTCAGCTAAGATGAGTTTTCATTTTGTTTTTTTGTTTCTTTTCTTTTCATATTATTATCCATTTAGTGATATAGTCTCTCTGAAATTCTAATATATATATACACACACACATATATATATATATATATGAGTTCTAAAAATAACAGTTTCTTCACTCGTATTTCTCGCTTTTGGAACTCCCTTCCGACTCCATGATTTTCAACCAGCTTTGATCTTCATAAATTTAAATGTAATGTTAGTTGTTATCTAATGTCCTGATAAGTACATGTCTTTTATTGTTCTTGATCCTTGAAACTGTTTATCTCTTTTCCTATTCTTAAACACTCAACTACGCCTTAGTTGCTTTACTTCCATGTTTGGGGTTAAATTAATAAAAAAATAAAAAAAATCTACACAAGGTTTTATTTTACCTACAAAGACCTCGTTCAGATTTTCTCAAAATGGCATATATCGTTAGTTTCATAGCCGATACGTAATCAAAAGTATTTCTTAAGATTTTATTTTTTTATTCTGACATAATTTTATTATTTCAAACATTATTTTTGCTGGATATCCATATTTGAATAGACGCCTCGTAATGTTTGAAATAATATAAATGTCGGATCCATTAATTCCTTATATATATATATATATATATATATATATATATATGTGTGTGTGTGTGTGTGTGTGTGTGTGTGTGTTTTGGCATGAAAAACCAATTTAAACAAATTATTATTTTTTTCCCCAATATTGGATAGAAAAGAAGCAAAGGAAAAAGCGATGGATCTCTTTGGCGATTCTGTATAAATAGATAACGGAGCCACAAATATAAAGATGAGTGTTAAAACCTTATTATAACAAAAGAAGATATGACACTTGTGATGATCGATGATTGCTAATGTCCTGAAAGATCATTGCATATAAAAATGAAAAATCACTTTAAAATATTGATCTAGTGACAGATGATTAATCTATGCACACTCTAGGATTAACATTCAAGTCCTGAGTGATACATAATCCAACTGTTTTAATCTCTGGTAGCTGAATATATTTAGTAAGTAGTGCACATATATATTTCTCCGTATCTAACACAAGTAGGACATTTTTGTGACTCTTTCACGTGACAAAGACATTAGATCAAGTTTATTTGCATAATTTATTTCCTTGCATTACATTGACACGAAGGTAAATGAGATTAGAAAGTCAAAGGAGTAAGTAAGGCAAAGATGAGGTTAAGCTCAAATTGTGGCCGATATTTTTTAAATGTCATATCTCTACATGTCGTATCTGATAATCACTGCCCACTGATTGTTCCTTATCATCTGTGAATTACCATGACTTCTTGGGAAAGACAGTGGGTGCGGCATATCAATGTATTCCCACTGTTTTGAATCCAGAATTTTGAATAGTCTATCTTCAAGACTGGCTGCCATCCAAGGCAAGAGGGTCCAGTCTACTCTACAATTTGATTTTATTAAATACCACATCTCCCCACAACATACACGATAATGGCTCTCTACAAAATCTGTTTCGTTGTCTGTGAATTTCCATGACTTCTTGTGAAAGATAAGAATGCCTATTGACAGTCTAGCTTTCGTAAGACCTCAAGCGGAACTTATATATACGATGTTGGGAAATTTTTTGTCTGATTGTATCGCTCCAGTAAATATCTGACACCCCCCACCATATAAGAGCCGGATCAGACAAAAATGGAATATTGCTGCCATATATTGAATGGAGCTGCTTTGTTCTTAGTTACCTGTCTTGTTTCAAAGCGTATAGCCGACTTAGTGGATAATTAAATATTTCCCAGTCTACAAACTCTTTCCGACAGATGAAATGTTGCGTGCTTTTCGTTACTCTATCGCTGTTTCCATGGCACATTCCTTAGTTCCACCAGCCCTGAGACCCACCATACCACGTACACAAGGATGAATCATTCCCTTTATATTCCATTAGTAGGGAGTAAGTTCCACTCGGACAGCTTCTTTCCAAGAACTATTGCTCCCAGTAATATGCTTTTGCAACCATTACATTCTTAACCTCTTCAAGTCTAGAGTTAACCTTTATCTTTCCTACAAAACACCATAACTTTATTGCCTTATCTTATGCTCATATCAATAATCCTCAAGCAATAATCCTCTACCTTGTGTGGCTCGTGGCCTTTATATGGGGTAAACGCTTTTATTAACAAGAGACTTAAACCACTTGTCTGATATTTAATTTTCAAAGCCTTCCATATATCAGACACAAGTAGGTCAGAGCGTAATAATTCTATGTACTTACTGTAGTTTATCAATAAAATCGCCTTCTCTGAGCGGCTCACGTGTCCAGAATGCCTACCACACGATTCCCACACTGTTTGAAGAACTCGCCAGCGGCAAAAGGCTACCAAAACGACGATTCAAGTATCAGCTGAAAACATCTCTAACAAATGCCAACATCGACCGTGAGACCTGAGAAACTGTTACTGCAAATCGGCCTTCCTGGCATAGGGCCATCAGAGGGCGAACCAAGAATTTCGAGTCCAACTGTCAACATGAAGATGGTCTGCAACGTGCTGTCAGGAGAGCCCGACTCGCCCAGCTGCGTTTACAAATCACACTTCTCTGTGACCAGCTCACGATTCTTCAGGATTAGTCTGGGCCTTCACAGCCATCTCCGCCACTGCCATCAGAGATGGGGGGGGGAAGGGAATAAGGAGAAAGGATGACGATCCTGATGCTCGGGTGCAAGCGGGTGCCGACAATATCAATGTTACAAAATAGTTTCTCTAGGATTTTTTTTGTAATGCTTACTACTAGACCCGAACCCCAAGGACACGCTTAGGCACAACAATAAGAATAAGAATGACATTTGGAATAAAAGAAAAGCGTAGACATGTCCGGACTCGAGTGTTGCCAAGTATATCAGATGCGTGTTCATTTTACAGTGCCTACGCGTTTTGTCCCAGTTAAACAAATAGCATTATGAAGTGGACTGGCATGATGATAAGAAAAGATAGTGGGTCTGTGGTTTTATGCTCATGTGCGTGTGAGGAAGACGCAGAGAAAGAATGTCGGCAGCTTTGGGTTAAGTGAATCAAACTGTAGGCTTACGTACGTCTTTCTTAATGTGTTTTAGTGGCGAGAAATAAACTTTTTTCATCAGCACAATGTATGACTTTGTTAAATGGGAAGGTCCAGAAGAGAAAAAGCAAATGAAGGTTCCAACGAGATTATCTATATTGTATATACTCTAATTATACACTCACGAACGCCTACACACACACGCACACACATACATACACACATATATATGCACACACACACACACACACATATATATATATATATATATATATATATACTCACACGGACACATATATACGCACAAAAATATATACACACACAGACACACAGATATATATATATATATACACACACACACACATATATATATATATATATATATATATATATATATATATATATATACACACACACAGATATATATACACACATATATACGCACATATGCATACACACACATATTCACACACATACATACACACATACTTATATAGAGACAAGAGGAAAAACTATTCTTAGCCGACACCTTTCTTCCTCTGAGGGATTTTATCATTGAAAATGTAGAATCCTACATGTCGTCCTTTGAATGTCTTTATCAAGGCAGTAGAATTATATTATTATATGTTGAATCTTACCTTAATAAAGTCCCTCAAAGGACAAAACGCTTCGGATGAGAATAGTTTTCCTCTTGTCGCTTTAAATATATATATATATATATATATATATATATATATATATATATATATATATATATATATAATACTAAAAATAAAGGTAATGATAAAATGAAAAGGGGGAATTATATATATACATACACTCAAATCTTCTAGTTTAAGAACAATAATTTAACCTTGCTAACCATATATATATATATATATATATATATATATATATATATATATATATATATATATATATATATATATATATTGTTGATTTCAACCTCTCTGGGTTATTTTAAAAAGTGGCTACAAGTGAAATTGACTTGAAATTTGAAATTGACGACTTTTTCTTCCATTTCACTGAAACCTCTGTTAAATACTTCTATCTTTTTTTCTTTTTTCTTTCATTCATTTTCTCACTAAAACCAACAAGTGCCCTTTGCCCTCTTTCCACGCGTTCAAAACGAAATTGTCTGTTATTCATGTAGTATTGGCATGCCGTAACGGTCTTGCGAACTAACGAAGAGTGGGATAAGTCCAATTATAATAGAATAACAATAGATTCCTTGATGCTACACATGACAAGGTTGTCATGATTTCTAATCACTACTGATTAGATGTACTAACTTATTTATTTTGTTTGGGTGAATACAAGCCAGGCATTCATTGATCGTGTAGCCAGTGAGACATTCAGTTGAAATTTATAAAATCTTTCTATTAGAACATTTTTTCAGGTTTCTCGAGTCCAGTAATTTTCATCGTTCTTTCCAGTATTGAAGGGTGTTTCCTTACTAACCTTTTGTTTGAAGTAGTGTGGAATTCCAGAATCCTGATTGTATCATTATTTTATCTTCGATATACATGTACAATGAACATTTCATTTGTTGCTGCTGTTTAAAGTGCTCAAGTGTTGTGATTTCTGTTATTTTATTTGTGATTTTGTAGCACCCGTCTACGAGGTTCGAATAAAAATGGTCTTCCCTAGGACCTCCATATAATATTCACTCGAAGCCATTTTTAACCATTGATCTGAGAAATCGGTTATAGACAGCTGACAATTAGGTATTTTTGAATAGGTTTTGCCCAATGCATGGCATCCATATATTTTATACTCTTATCACATTGGGTGTCATGATGGGCTTCCTATATTTGTAATCCAGCATTACTTTCTTGGCGTGCTGCTTCCTAATAATAATAATAATAATAATAATAATGATAATAATAATGATATTTAAAAATATAATAATATAAAAAATAATGATAATATAAAAATATATTTAAAACAAAATAATATCATATAATAAATAATAAGAATAATAATAATGACATTAAGAAAAATGCAATAATAATATTTAAAAAATATAATCTCAAAATAATATGAAAAATAATAATATGAAAAATACAATAATAATATTTAAAAATATAATAATATAAATAATAATAATAATATAAAATATATTTAAAAAATAAAATAATGTAATATTATAATATAATAATATAAAAAAATAAAAATATAATAATATGAAAAATAATATTGAGAAAAATGTAATAATAATATTTTAAAATATAATATAAAATAAAATAATATAAATAATAATAATGATAATGATATTAAGAAAAATATATTTAAAAAATAATATAAAAATCTGAAAAATCTGAAAAATTATAATATTAAGCAAAATATAATAATATTTAAAAATATAATAATATAAAAATAATAAGACATAAAAATAATAAGAATATTAAGAAAAATATAATAGTAATATTTAAAAAAATATAGTTATAATATAAAAATATAAAATAATAATAATGTAAAAAAATGAAATAATAATAATAATTATAATAATAATAATAATAATAATAATAAATGTATTGAGTATATAATTATGGCGGAGATCACATGTTTCAATTTTTGGGCTCCCTTTTCGGTTCATGAATATAGGAATTCCGCAGAAGAGAACACTTCTTCATTGTTCCAAAACTGAGCTGTAAAGCTTGTCGATGATAAATCTTAAAATTGAATCATGTGGGTTTGTAACGATATTGTCTTACTTCTTAGAACACGCTTTAAGTATCTGTCCACACATCTATATTAATAAGCCCAAGTTTTGCGCGCGCGTGTGCGTGCGTGTGCGTTCGGACACCGGGGCCAAGCAAAATGTCTCCGAGATCCAGTTTCTTTCACCAATAACCTCAACACGCCAAGTAATGACATAGGCTGAGCCTGACCTCGCTGTTCATCCGAGGTTACTCGAGATCATCACAGAGCCCAACACGTCATTTCTAGCGAAATGAAGCAATTTATTGGAAAATAGACTTCGATATTAAGTTTGCTGTGAAGTACAAAAATATTTTTTGACCTCACAAATGGTCAAGCGGATAAGGTCAACTTTGACCTATGACGTCAACAGAGGTTATTGGAGGCCGAATTAATTTATGGATTTTATGATTTGAATTGCAATGAAACAATTACATTCTAAGGAGTAAAATGGTATGTAGAGTTAAATTAGACAGTAGAAGATAGTCGAATAGGCCGTTCAAAACACAAAATAGTCCCTCAATTTTCTTTAAGCTGCATGGTAATCCTCCCCATCTGTCATCAACCAAAACTTTAAATGCTCCCCATGTTTCTCAGGAAGCGCAACCTTTCAAAGGTTGGGCAATTAAAATCGCCTCACTGTAAAGCGGCTTATTATATATATCATCAAAGTACATACAGGTTAAGTATCTTTTATCCGAAAACATTCAAAATCCGAAAGTTTTTGCAGGTGCTGACATGCCTTGACACAAATGGAAAATTTCAGAAAATTTTAGGAAGGTTCCTAGATGTGCAGCTGTTGTAAATGACTTCATCTGCATCGTGTGGGGGTTTTCCCAGCTACGTAGCCTACGTTGGCTCCAGTTTTTTTTCTTTTTTTTTTTTTTTTTTTTTTTGGCGACCATCACAATAACACTTTCGTTCGTGGATTCCTTACTAGGTGTTTCGTGCTCAATAAAGATATTCAAAATATCAAAAAGTCCTACAAATACTTATATTGATAATGAAAAGTAAAAAAAGAAAGCATTTATACTTATCAATAGCATAAACAACAAAACTGTTGGAAAAACTCGACAGGTGTGTAAGTGAAGGAGAAATTTGGCGTTAGAACAACCAACATAGGCGACCTAAAGAAAGAGAATGAGAAATTGTTAAAGTTTTATCCTGAAAGTGATAAACAGAAATGAATAAGAAATAGAAAAACACTGCACAGAGCAAAAAATGATGATCTTGCTCCGTGTATTGATGGAGTCGATTCGTCAGTGTCGCAGGGAACATATGCTGATTATATAAAACTACCTTCAGGGTATATGTATAAGCTTTGATATGAAATATAATGGGATATCTAGTGTATGCTTTACTTACATTCAAGCTGCCCCATTTTATAGATGCTATGTACAAATTAAATAGCCTCTATTCCAAAATAATTTTTGAAAAAGTTTGAAAACCGAAGCACTTCCGGTCCCAAGAATTTCGAATAAATGATTCTCAATTTGTATAAGATATATTCACTAAATTTCTAAAATATATATCCTACTTTTATATGAGGACATATACCTTTTGTATATTATAAATTGCTTGCATATGAAAATAGAAGATATATCCTTTTATTAAATCTTTTATACTCCTGTCCATTAAGTCGTTTTGGGGACACGGATATGGTACTCAGTTTGAAAGTTGAGGTTTTATATGATAATGAGATAAAATATTTTACCCAAATCGTTACCGTTTTTTTGAGGAAATGCGTTTAAAATCATAGCGTTGGGATTTCATTCCGGTGATAAGAGAAAGCCTTACGCAATTTATGATTTAGGGAAGCTTTACAAATTTTATATGGCGGAAGCCCATTATTATTAAAGCACTCAAATAAGACCATCATTTATTTCAAAGGGAAATTATATTGAACAATTTGACCATATTATGATATAATATGTTATACAGTGAGATTTTCAATAAATAATGTAAATTTAAAATATTTTGTCTTATAATTTGTATCTAGCAGTATTATGGTATTTTATACACTTTTATCTACTTTTTATTAATTATAATCTAACAAATGATATAACAAATCTTATTCATTGAGTAAGCATTTTTATAATCTCTTACATATCAGTTTTTACATATCGAATACAGTAAAAAAAAAACTGCATGTTTTGCTTGTGGTGATTCGTAATTAAAATTCTGGTTTGAAAATATTTTCCATTCAATGTGTCTAATACAAAACATATCAACTTTATTTGTATTTATTCTGGAAATTGTAAAATTTTTAAGTCAATTTGTAAGCAAAAACCTGCAGAAATTATGTATTTCTATACATTTCTCAGACGGTCTTTCAAACTATACACTCAAAAATTGATAAAGCCATGGATCTAATATTTGATATAAGTACTTATTACACCAACTACAAACTTATACATTGAGTGCAATGTTGATTTTCTAAAAATCAATCTACTCTACTGTCGATCTGAAAGAAATGGACGTATATTTTTGTAAATGTTATATATTGAACCCTGCACCCATATGAATGTAGGCGCCCAATCCTTTTTATATATTATAACAGTGGCATTCTTCTTTTGTAAATCTATATAAAAAAAATTCTGTGATTTCCGTAAGTCTGTCCGTCACATTCCATAAAATAGCTATACATTGACAGATCGAAATCAAGTTTTTGGTAGAGAAGTGCAAACAGATAAGCGGGTAGAAAGAATATTTAGTTTTACGAGTGTGCGTAGCTTAATACAATAAATTTTCGTTAATTTTTTGGAAAAATTAAAAGTTTTATTATTTAACATGCAAAATATACCTACTACTTTAAAACAATTTAATGCTTAAAATAGCAATTACTTATCTAGTAAAAATTCAATATTGTTTTGTTTTTTTTGCATATCTTTTGTTTTAGCTTTTATATATACAAGTATCCAGTTTCCAATTCGCCCTACGTTTCCGAGAACTATAAACAAATCACAAGGCCAAACGCTACAAAAATTGGAATTTGGCCCAAGAATGAATTATTTACGCATGGTCAGTTGTATGCGGCATGCTCAAGAGTAAGAACTAAGAATTTATTCTTCGTTGTTAAAAAAGGAAGGAAATAAATTTTGTTAAAAATATTGTATACCATAAATTCCTGTAAAATAAAATTTAAAAATTATTCAACCGCGAAGTTGGGTTTTTGTAAAAGTATTTTTTCCAAACAAATCAGTTTATCCAAATTTCGTCGATTGATTTGTAAAGTTGAACGAAACGTAGATTTTGTAAATCTCGACAAAACATTTAAACGATAACTTCGACAAAACTAAATACTGTGAGGGTTTCAACACACGTCAGAGAGTTGCAAAAAAAAAACAAACTCTAGTGAACTAAGTTGCTGCCTACATCGACATGAAATTAGACACTATATACTTTTGTAAATACATATTTTGTCCTCCTGTCATATGAAAATAAAGAGCATATCTCTTTGTGAATATAATATATTGAGGCTTATTCCAATATGAAAATAGAGAACATGAACTTTCTGTCAATTGGGCTTACGAGTCATATAACGTCGTGATACCGCTTCTCGTCCGATCACCGAAGTTAAGCAAGTTCCATCCTGGTCTATGGGTGACCACCTGGGATTACCCGGTACTGTATGTTTAAACGTGAGGGTGATGTAACGTATAAAATCTCCCAATTCGAAATCGGAATTTCAATGGAGTTCGTTATATTCACTTGCGCGCAAAAAAGTGCGAATCCACCTCTTCTCCCCCAGCTATGGGTTAAATATTAAGACTTATATCATAAAATCATTATTATCACAAAACTTCTTACAATGTAAAAATATTTTCTGGTTGCATGATGTTGATAAGCCTATCGATCCATAAAACCTGCATGAAAGCAGAGTTAGTATCCTTTTTCAAATTTTATGTATCTTGTAGCCTACATCGTTAGGAATGAAAACGCCATATTCTTGTATATATTTTATGGTGTGGCCTCTTCACAGATAATTTATTCTCAAACTACAATATTACCCTTTTTTAACAAACATAAACTGTCAAACAACAACAACAATATATCCTTTATTTTTTTTAAGAATTTTACCCCAAACTGCGCAAATTATCCACTAAGACGCAAGCTATTACTGAGTGTGAGATAAAATAAAAACACTATTAAGGAGAGAGAACAATAAAAGAACAGGAATTAAGAAGACAGAAGATAACGATTGACATATTTAAATTTTTGAAGAACGAATTAGACAGAAGAGCAAAAAGCCGGAAGAGAATTCCCTGCGCGAAACAATATATTACAGAGGTGATTTGCATACTACCCCCGAGCGAGCCGGCGCGTGGGGGTAACCTGATTGGGGCAAGATATGACCTTCGTTATCTTATCAATATTTGCTTTTCTTTCAATCTATATTTATATGCGTTACAAAATTAACTAAGTACAATTAACAATTAAAGAATATAAAATGTTCACGGGTTTTGACATCTTTATGTGTTCTTTTAGTTTGTCAAAAACCCTGAATTTGTTTAGCGCATTGCTAAGTTTCGAAAATACACCATATAAAATTCCCTCTCCATAATGTTTAATTTGTTAAATTATTCTACTTTTTAATATGAAAAAAATTCAACATTTTAACAAAAAAAAAAAAAAGAAAAAGTCACCAGTTGATATTAAAAATTGACGTAAAACAGAGATTTATTTAATATGGAATGATCTATTATGGCATGTCTCACATTTGTATTTAGATACACTGGGTTTATTTTCAATTTTACTAGTGGAAGTGTTAACCTATATTTCATAGGATCCATTATTATAATTTGGTTACAATAAAACTTTCTACTTTATATGAATATTACCTTATGAAAATTAAGATGTAGTAGAGATGCAGGCCCCGTATAATAGATTCTTGATAATGGTGGCTCTGATTACAAACATGTTTTCGTTTGTGCATCGTATAGTTTAAGAGATATCAGTTATGTGCCATACGTGATACACGCTTGGGCGATCATGTATCTTTTGATACATGTCTGAATAGGCATATTTTTCGCGCAGTAGGTTGCCATTTCTTTCTGAGATAGACCAGTTGCCATCCAAGGCTAAAGAACCACTTATAGCTGGGGTGGGGGAAAGAGGATTGATACCTTCATACCCAAGGGTATTAGCACGTAAGTGAATGTAATGGATACAACTAGAATTCGAACTCGGCTCTCAGATTCCTCAATCCGAGCCACTATCCATTACTCCACCGTATCAACCTATAAATGCATTTTTATGTTGATGTGTTTCTGTGCGACTATGTTTGTGTACCTGTTTGTATTTATTGGGACTTATTAGATATATTGTGAAGTGCTGTTAAGAAAGTTTCTTCGACGTTGATGCAAATCGTTATTCGATCCGGATCCATGAAGAGAAAAGTGGCATTGACAGGAAGAGTGATGGGCCTGTTTCGTACAGACTGAAAACCAGTTCATACGAAAGAGAAAAGTCAGTTTGGTGCTTCCACATCTGTTTGTCCAACCCAAAATACTGAGAACACATTCGCTCGCACAGGTCCATGTGCCTCGCTGACAGGGAAGCAAAATAAAGACAATAGTTCCTTGAAATTTATTGACAAAAGAAGCCGACAAGAGCTTAATTCTATACGTGGCCAATTGATCTGCACCAAAGATTGAGCCTGCCTGACCTCTTTCTGACCTTTGCCAGATTACTGAACCAATATATAAAGTGTGTAAATAGAGAACGGATGAGAAAATACTGTTGAATTGAAAAGATGAATGTGTCTCTATGCGTAGTAAATGCCTTCCATGTCGGTGTTTACTCTCTCTCTCTCTACCTCCTCCTCTCTCTACCTCCCTTCTCACTACTACCTCGCTCTCTCCTTCCTCCTCTTTCCCTTCCTCCCTTCCTTTCTCTACCTCGATTCTCTCTCCACTCTCTCTGAGTATTTGTGTACGAGCGGCGCGCGCAAAGGCGCCCTGCAGGTGTTTGCCTGACGTCTACGATTTCGATTTCTGTGCGTATGTATATTTGCATATATATGTGTGATTTTGTGTGCGAATGAGTGTTACATTGCGTAGAGGGTGGGGCGACCTATTTCTGTGTGTCTCGCCAGCGCCTCTGCGTTGAGCCCAACTCCAGGTGCGTTGTTTTTTGTATGATTGGAGATTATTTTCGTTCGTACTTCATTGTCTGTATATATGCGTGACGGTTTCTACTTGTGCGTGTGCTTGTCTGGGGTCGTATTTGACATGGGTATACGTTCCAACAGACTCATGCCCTTTACTTAGTCGAAAGGATCATTTTAGATATAAAGTGATGGAAGCCCTTAAAAAAAAGAAAAAAAAAGGAGAAAACAGCTCTAAATAACATTAATTATTAACTCGGCTACAATGTACTGGCTGTATTTGAAAATTAAGAGCAACTTTTGTACCATCCACGACATTTATACAACTTTTATCATAGTTGTATAAAAAAAAAAGATAATCCTTGAAAATGGCTAAGAGTTTAAACGAAACCGCTCGGTGCCTTTGAAAATGTTTGCATTGATTACGTACAGCAATGAAGATACTTTTGAATTTAGAACTAAATAATAATAAGTAATAATATATATATATAATAAAAAAAAAAAATAATAATAATAATAAAAACGAAAGAATATTAATCTACAACCCAGTGTGTCTGAAGATTTTAATTTTTAATTTTTTTTTTTATTGTTCAATATATATATATATATATATATATATATATATATATATTACTTAAATGTTATTTATACTGGATACTCGTATTTGAGTATAACGCTCCATTTTTTTTTTTTTTTTATTTACTTTTGTCTACCGCCTGAATATTCGAGAATTCTTGTTAGAAAAAAATGTGCATATTTTTCTTTACAAAATTTCTCGGAACGTCAGCTCAAATTCGAGTATCCTCAAAAAGTAACGTTTATGTATTAGGTTGGTGCAAAAATAATGTCGTTTTCTCACATAGTAACATATGTGAGAAAACGACATTATTTTTTGCACCAACCTAATAATAAAAAAATCTGTCATATTCATAAATAAATAGTCCATTCCATTCTTTAGAAATATATGTGCGCGCGTGTGTATGTATATATGTGATATAGCACATGATTTATACGTAAGTGTATGCTAGTGTTTAACGTATACATGTATAAAGAAAATGGCAACAAAACAAATGCACGGAATCGGGAAGAGGCAGCTAAAATTCCTTGAACACATTATGAGAAAGTAGAGTTTGGAAAACTTAAGCCTCACCGGGCATATTGAGAGCAAGGGAGACAGTGGAAGACAAAGAACCACCTGCCTGACGAGCTTATATGAATAAATGGCGGAACGGGATGGAGCCTTAGCAAAGGATAGATAATCTGCTAAAGGTTAAATAGGATAGACAGTTTTAAAAAGCTTTAATTGCCTATGTTCTGAAGAAACAGAGCACATAAAAGAAAATCATTTTAAATACTTCAGTGTAGTTGTGTGTCATAACGTTATAGTAGTATATAATGTATGTTATTCTTCTTGTATGTGTGTGTGGATAAATATTGCACGATTTGTATAGATAGATAGATAGATAGATAAATAGATAGATAGATAGATAGATAGATATGAATAGACTGAAATAGATACATACATATAATATTAACAGGCTGAGATAGATAGATAGATAGATAGATAGATAGATAGATAGATAGATAGATATGAATAGACTGAAATAGATACATACATATAATATTAACAGGCTGAGATAGATAGATAGATAGATAGATAGATAGATAGATAGATAGATAGATATGAATAGACTGAAATAGATACATACATATAATATTAACAGGCTGAGATAGATAGATAGATAGATAGATAGATAGATAGATAGATAGATAGATAGATATGAATAGACTGAAATAGATACATACATATAATATTAACAGGCTGAGATAGATAGATAGATAGATAGATAGATAGATAGATAGATAGATAGATAGATATGAATAGACTGAAATAGATACATACATATAATATTAACAGGCTGAGATAGATAGATAGATAGATAGATAGATAGATTGAGAAGAAAAACTTTCTTATTCAGTCTCTATTGCATGTGGCTACTCGTGAGTTGCGATTGCATGTAGATGAATATTTTCCAATAGGCGCGTGGCTGAGAGGTGAAAACGTTCGCTTTTCGACAATGAGATAAGGGTTCGAATCTAACAATTCTCGATTTCTCAGGTAGATGACTTCATGTTATCGGCAATCCCAGTGTGAGGAGCATTTGGAAAGAGGCTGCAAACCTACACATCACGGGTTGACCCAAGCCTTGCGAATGAATTTGCATAGACAGAACTATGGAAAAGCCGTCGCTGGCTGAGCTGTCACAAGTCATCGTGACCGAGGGTTTGAGTGTGCAGTGCCTTGTTCAAACTGGTGATCACATTAGACTATGCACACCGTAACTAAGTTCCGTTCCATTGTCCTATATGGATGTGGAACAATAGTATAGGTCAGCCGCCCTAACTACCGGGTGTGCTCGCAAATGTGTAGCTGTCCATTTTGTTATATATATATATATATATATATATATATATATATATATATATATATATCAAAACAGATTGGCTAAAGAACGAGCATACCATGATGAAAAAATGTCCCAGACTTAATAAAAACAAAGTTCTTAAGAGGAAAGGGCAAAGTATTTTTTAATATTAAATTATATTTTTCATACATATTAAAACGTTCGAAATTTTGGTTAAAAGTTTTGTTTTTCTTGCTTCAGCGGTGGAGCAGGTGGGTAATGACGAAATTAGTATAGAAAATTTGAATGTCTTTTTGGGGGATGAGAACACATTCATTTGAAAATTCTTGCCCAAATGAATTAATTGTTGGATTTGAATGTAACTTTCAGGACTTGGAATAAGAAATATTTCATTTTTAGAAAATCTTGGTAAAAACATTTTTTTTTACATATGTTAACCTGCACATATTTAATTTCATTAAATTTCGAGAAATTCATTTTTGTACCACTTAATGTATACCACAGAGGTCCTTCCCTTCCCTCCATTAGAATGTCTGACGCTCAACTTCTCGAGAGCAACTCTCTGCGGCTTCTCGGTCTCACGTTGACTGCTGACCTGAGATGGAATAAATACATTGAGTCAATTGCCTCATCCACTGCAAGGAAAGTTGGCTCCCTGAGTCGCGCCAGGAAGTTTTTCTCCCCGGAGTCGATCCTCCAGATCTACAAAACAACAATTCGCCCTTGCATGGAGTATTGCTGCCATATATGGTCTGGTGCCCCTTCTGTTTGCCTCGGGGTTCTTGATAGGCTCCAGAGGCGGATATGCAATGTAATTGGCCCTGCCCTGGCGTCTCGTCTACAGTCACTTTCTCACAGACGCGCCGTCGCCTCCCTCTGTCTGTTCTACAAATACTTCCATGGAAATTGCTCCGAGGAACTGTATTCGCTGGTTCCCAGACGTCATGAGTTCAAGCGCCATACGAGGCTGGCATCCCGCTCTCACCCCTTCACTGTCGAAACTCCTAAATTTAGCCGTCTCTTCTACTCTAATAGCTTCGTCTCGCACCTCTCTCCTGTGGAACTCCCTTCCCTATTACTGTTTCCCTGTGAGCTATAATCTCCAGCTATTCAAGTGTAATGTCAATCAACATCTCCAGTTGCCTTGATCTATCCACTACCCTCATCCTTTCTTCTATCACTATCTGACCTTGCTCTAAATTTTCTGTAACCCCTTCCGTCCTAGTGGCTTCCCGCCTTGCTTGGGGGTGAAATGCTTAATATATATATATATATATATATATATATATATATATATATATATATATATAATTAAACGCAAAACACAATGGAGAATTCAGATGATTAATTGTTTTTACAAGAATTGTTTTCATTTTTATTTAATTTTAATTAAAAGATCTAAGGATTTTATAAATTATTCTAATTTATAAAATCCTTAGATCTTTTAATTTGTACCGGTTAGGTGAATATTGCTATTAAGTAAAATCTATATTTACTAATTATAAATGTAAAAGTTTGCTACAATTCAGTGACACACAATATTTGAAAAGGAATTTTGAATTTTTCTTGTGTGTGTATAAAGGTGCCGATTTTTCTAAAAACGGACATCCATACGACATTGTCTACCGGCCTGAATATTCTAGATATTCTATTAAAGAAAAAATGCCTCAAGATGTGAACTGGTTCACAAGTTTGAAGCCTGCGAAAATAAATAAACGGAGCCTCTATTCAGATATGGGTTTCCACTAAAAATAATGTTCAAGTAATAAAATTTGTCGGAATAATAAATAAAAATCCATCACTTTAGTAATCACACATACACACAGACACACAAACGCGCGTGCACACACACACACAAACACACACACACACTATATATATATATATATATATATATATATATATATATATATATATATATATATCACTCCCTAAGAACCAAATATCACACACACACACACTTAACAGAGACACATCCCCTCACACACACATCCCCTATTCAGGAACCAATAAAACTGTCAAACTGACCAGGGGAATTCAGAGCAGCATGGATCCATCTAGCTCTTATCTCAAATAACAACTTAAAAGAGACTGTTTGACCAACACAAAGAATGTTAAAAAATCCATGTTAAAAAGCTAAAAAAAACAAATAAAAAAAAACATGAAAACTACAGACAAAAGTTCATTTTCTCCATGAAGACATTCATTTCTGTAGTTCACTGCTACCAGCAAGCAGAAATATTTCTTCTCCTGATGATGGCCATGTTGGCCGAAACTAGTCGAAGAATCTAAATTAAATAATAATAATAATAATAACGAAAGAATATTAAACTACAACCCAATGTGTCTGAAGATTTTATTTTTTTAATATTTTTTATTGGTCAATATATATATATATATATATATATATATATATATATATATATATATATATATATATATATATATATATATATAGGGTTGAATAGATACATTGGCGTATGCAAATATGAAAATAACACTGACATCTCATTTTAACAGATGTATTTACCAAAATTACACAAAAATATCTTGAAATACGAAAGAGTAAATTTATTCAATAAAACCGCCATTGTTTAAGTTGCTGAATGCTGCCATAATCCTTGCCTTCAGTCCATCTTTGATTGTTACAATGACTTTTGTTGTCTCTCGCTCAACTGCGCCCCACACAATAATCTAAGTTGTTACTGTCTGGGGAGTTAGGTGGCCAGATCTGAGGGGTGATGTAATCGGAGAAATTGTCAAAAAGCCATGACTGGTTTCTCCTTCTTGTGTAATATGGTGCTGAGTCCGGCTGCCAGACATAGGGTCTTCTACGTATGCCTTCTTGTTGAATCTGAGGCCCTGCAGCAAAAGGAATGAAGGTATAATGCCTCCATCGCCAGTGATCACACCAAACCACTTTGTAAAGACCATTGCAATCATTCAGCTCTTTCCGAATCCTCTTAAATGTTCGTATTGGTGCTTCCGGTGCGAATGTCAAACAGTGCATCATTTCGTTTCCAAATACCTGGGGGTGAAAATTGCGTCATAGTGCTTTTTTTATCACAGACAGTACCAACTGACCCTACTATACTTTGCAGTCAACAAAATCAAAAACAACTAAATAATTTATTAATATATATATATATATATATATATATATATATATATATATATATATATATATATATATATATATATATAATTCATCAGACGTACAAATTTAAAAAGCATTTTGAATTTGTAGGTCTGATGAATTAGATCATGATTACGATTACAATGTAATAAATTATAACCATGGAATGTTTGAGCCATTTATATATATATATATATATATATATATATATATATATATATATATATATATATATATATATATATATATATAAACCATATTACTTACAGGATGTAGACTAAGCAATTTCGTTCTTGAAAATGAAATGGTCGAAAATAACTGAATGAGGCAATAAGACAATATGAAATTTGGAAACAATTTTGATTACAATACCCAACACTTTATCCGAAAAATTGGAAAAATAAAAAAAAAATTAAACTGACAGACTTTGTCGGTTGTTTTTAATTAAACTCATGTGGAGGTATACTCTCTGATTAAGTTATATATATATATATATATATATATATATATATATATATATATTAAGGACCTCTACTAAAATTTTGATATCTGAGGTTTAGAATGAATTTTTAAAAAGGAAAAATCATTCTTGAAAGTTTACTTTTTAACTTTAATTGAAAGCTAAATGATTAAATTTACTGTTTCCATTTCTCTGTGTATTTTAAATATAAATATTGATTTGAATCTCAACTTTTGATCGCTTTCAGAAAATCGATAAAATCCATAAATATCGGCCATTTTGATTGATTTGTGAACAAAAGTTAATTCTTAGTTTTAAACAAATTTAAAGTTAAATTAATCTGATTTGAAACAAATATTACATACTTATAACCTAAAATGTATTATACAAGCATTTCTTAACCACGAGGTCTTGTTTTTCTGACGTGTTAATCGATTGATTGGCAGCCTATGGCTTTGAAAAGCGAAGTATGGATGACTAGAAATCGACATAAATTTAGGAAATCTAAGTGAACGCTTTGTTTTTGTTTCGTAACTACCTAGTAATTTTTAATGTTGACATAATATTTTCAGCAATTATGTAATATTTTATTGAATTTTATTTACTTATATATTTATTTACAGCCTTAAGTTGTTCATCAAAATAACACTCACAAAAAATAAACTTAAAAAACTAAAAAGTAAAAAACTACTAAGAAAAAACATTTTAATGAAATAGGAGTTAAAATAAATTAATCTAAATTCATCCAAATAAATAAACAAACTAACAAACCGATCCCGATAAATTAACCGTTAGAAAACAAATAAATATAACCGCTAAAATAGACTAGCTGCAATGCACCACTGATCCGTATATATAAATAGCCAAGAACTATATATATATATATATATATATATATATATATATATATATATATATATATATCACTCCCTAAGAACCAAATAACACACACACACACACGCACGCACACACACTTAACAGAGACACATCCCCTCACACACACTTAACAGAGACACATCCCCTCTCCAGGAACCAATAAAACTGTCAAACTGACCACGGGAATTCAGAGCAGCATGGATCCATCCAGCTCTTCTCTCAAATAACAACTTAAAAGAGACTGTTTGACTAACACAAAGAATGTTAAAAATTCCATGTTAAAAAAAAACAAATGAAAACTACAGACAAAAGTTCATTTTCTTCATCAAGACATTCATTTCTGTAGTTCACTGCTACCAGCAAGCAGAAATATTTTTTCTCCTGATGATGGACATTTTGGCCGAAACTAGTCGAGGAATCTAAATTAAATAATAATAAAAACGAAAGAATATTAAACTACAACCCAATGTGTCTGAAGATTTTATTTTTTTAATATTTGTTATTGTTCAATATATATATATATATATATATATATATATATATATATATATATATATATATATATATATGGTTGAATAGATACATTGGCGTACGCAAATATGAAAATAACACTGACATCTCATTTTAACAGATGTATTTACCAACATTACACAAAAATATCTTGAAATATGAAAGAGTAAATGTATTCAATAAAACCGCCATTGTTTAAGTTGCTGAATGCTGCCATAATCCTTGCCTTCAATCCATCTTTGCTGTTACAATGAGTAACAGTTAATTTATCTGGATCGGTTTGTTAGTTTGTTTATTTATTTGGATGAATTTAGATTAATTTATTTCACTTGTTTTTTTATTATTTATTTATTATACTGTATATTTTTATTTACTCTTTTCGGTTTTTGATTTTTAAGTAACGTAGTATTTAAAAAAAAAATAAAATAAAACAAAATCAATGAAACCAAAGTAAATATTAAACAAATTAACATACCTTTATGACCAAAGTATTAATGAGACTATAAAAATTAAACCAAAAATCGGACGAAAAACATAGCTATAACTGTTATATAGCGATAAAAAAAACATACTACACAAAAAAAACTCCAAGCTTTAATTATCTTCCCCAAACCAAAACTATTAAATAAGTGATATAAAAAAATTTTACTCCGTTAAAAAACACCGATCAAAGTAAAATAAAAAAAAATAATTATATAAGATAAGAAATGAAAATAAAAAATTAAAAAAAAAATGTATAAATAAATAATGACTAGCAAAATAATTTAACCCAAATTAACAAATAAACGGCTTCCGGTAAAATAACCGCCAAAATACACTACACACAATGCACCATTGACCCGTATATATAAATAACCGACATTGAAACAGACTGTCGCCTCTAAGTGTTGACTTCAATATTCACTTTATATATATATATATATATATATATATATATATATATATATATATATATATAATTAACTGGTGTAATTGGTAATGATTTACTAAATAATCAGAATGAAATATTTCCAAATTTCCATCCGACTGACATGCAAAGAAAATAAACAATTTTTTTTTTCTCACCGAGCCACGAGAAAATCGTATGTGCAACGCACTCAGCCCACCACTGAAATATGTGCAGAAATGTCGAGATGGACTTGTAGTCATCGTCACAGAGATGGGGAAAGGAATAACAAAATCAATTTTAAGTTTGGCTTTTGTTTGTGAATAAAGCACAATTTAAGATTTTTAACAGTTTAATAATTAAAATGCTATTGTTAACAATAAACTAGTCCTCTCTGTCTCTGTCTCTCTGTCTCTGTCTCTGTTTCTCTCTCTCTGTCTCTCTCTCTCTCTCTCTCTCTCTCTATATATATATATATATATATATATATATATATATATATATGTTGCCTAGTCATTCTCTTTCTATTTCCTAATTCTTGGTATGTAGACTATTTAACAAATGACTGATGCCATGCTGTGAATAACTGCTGTCAGTTACTTCTTGGGTCACGTCATCAGAAACGGCTAAGCCAGAATTTAAAAATATTTTTAAATAATGAAATACGAATAACTACCATAGTTATAGCCCGATCCTGATAATGGCCCGATCACAAACTTTGTTTTAAATTCCCTTGTTTAAGGATTTTTTATCAAACGTTACCTTTACAAAATCACACACATATATATATATATATATATATATATATATATATATATATATATATATGGGTGGGGAGAGAGTACATTTTCTTTCCTGATTTTATCCCTAATCTGACTTTCAAGCAATTACATGTATAATTCAGACCTTTATCGTTAAATTGAATGCCTGTTATATAATCCTTCTTCTCTGCCTCTCTCTCTCTCTTTCTCACTCTCTCTCTCTTTCTCTCTCTCTCTCTCTCTCTCTCTCTCTCTCACACACACACAGGCACATATATATTTCATTAAATAATATAAATATAATATATCTAATTATTTTTATAAACCTTTCTAGTTCTCTTATGAGAAATTCATTAAGGAAGGTGTCGTAGTTTTTTCCTACCCATGTACTTTTGATCTCCTCCGAGTTCATCTTCAAAGCTATATTGAAAAGACAAACTTATTGTAACTTCGATCGTTGTGATGGTGATTTTAAAATCACGCGTGAATGTAGCCTGTTTTATTGAGAATTTTTAAGTTGTTATATGCGATTATGATTTGCCTTTTACCACGATTACGCGTAAATTTTCAAGTTTTGGTATCATGGTGAGCTACTGGATCATGTAATTTAATATATATATATATATATATATATATATATATATATATATATATATATATATATATGTGTGTGTGTGTGTGTGTGTGTGTGTGTGTGTGTGTAAATGATCTCGGCCTGCTCTACTTACCACAATTTCTTCAAATGAGCAAGCATTTTTTACACCCTTCTAGATCGAGTCGAAAATTTTCAACACCCATCCGTACATTTACAAATTAAGTATTGATTTATATCGTCGAAAGTCTAATCTTCCGGTTACGGAGACTAAAAAGAAGAAATTTGCAAATTGTAGTTTAATTTTTGGGAGAGTTTTATTTGTGGAGAGGGTTTCGTTTGCATATTATTTAGAGAAGATTGAATTATCAACCAGCGTTTTTCGCATGGTCATCTCTGTAAATACTTGAAGAATGAAGCCATTGGCAACAGTTTAGGAAAGCTCATTAATGCATCGTAAAGATACAGTGAAATAACAAGAACAAAGTTGATAAATTCGATAATGTTCATATTTCGATTTTACGCCAGGGTCAACAGAGAAGGATACTGAAAATTCCATGGACGGAGCGAGTAAGCAACAAGGCAGTCTTGAAGAAAATGGCAACAGAAAGAACATATCTATACTCAGTATTAAGAAACGAAAGCTGAAATTCCTTAGGTACATAATTAGGAAAGAGTGCAACACTTCGACGTGGTGTAATGCAAGATTGTTTCGCGTTTTCAGTTACGACTGAATAGTCATTTTGATCCTCACTTGGTGCACCATAATATGAGCCTTGTGCCGCATCTAAGCTACGCTTAGAAAATCACTATAATAAGGAAGGAAGGTTTGGAAAAATTAACTCTCACGGGGCATGTTAAAGAGAGGAGAAGACAGCGAGAGCTTATGTTAATGGATGGAGGATGGGGAGATAACTTTAGCAAAGAGAGAAAAACTGCAACACGAGATTGGAAATTGTGGAGAGCCATGACTGCCTATGTCCTGGGGGCACACAGCACATAGAAAAAAATGCATAAAACATAATCCGTAAAAGAAACTAAAATTCTCACCCATTTTCAAAAGATTTAAGGCTAAAAAAAAAGAACAGGCTCTCTCCCGCAGAAAACGAACATGCGTCTCTCTGTGCAGAGAGAAAACGTCATTAAATCAAACGTCCTTTAACCAACACGGCCAAGAAGAAGCATTGTGATCATATAAGGTCTGAAGAGTGCCTTTAAGTGAAATCCTTCACGAAATTAAATAAATATACTGTTTAATAAGTAAACAGAGTTACTACTTAAATATGAGTATCTGCTAAAATAATTTGTTGGATTAATAAATAAAAGCATCAATTACTTGTTTAGAAAATTACTTTGTTTACATTTGAGGAGATGATAATTACGAGGAAATTATGACGTCAAAGATTTCTCTTAAACGCATTGTTTAGACCTTGTTTGATCATCAAAGTTTATTCGTGGCCGAACCGGTTAAGGCACGTCGGATCTAACGACGGTTTCCCTCTGCCCAAAGATTTCTCGAATACTCAGGCTGGTAGACGAAAATAAATAAATATACTGTTTAATTAATAAACGGAGCCTCTATTTAAATATGAGTATCCACTAAAAATAACGTTTAGAGTTATAAAAATCTATCAGATTAATAGATAAAAAAAAAAGATCCACCACTAAGGCTAAATTAAATGACAGAAGATGCACAAAATGATTTACTGTAGAACAATTTGTTATTAAAGAAGTTTTGCTGTCCATTATTACGAAAATCTTTATCGCCACCATTAATAAGAAAACATTATTCCTTGAATTATTAAAAAAAAAACAAAAACAAATATTTTCAAGTGGTTTTCGCCTCTGGGTGCGGAGGGACTTTTGCTGACACGTGTCACACTCAGTCCTACTTCTACATCTATCATGTCAACCACGCCCTACATTTCTCTGTTACTCCCTCCCCATCCGACAGACATTATCCACATTCCTTGAGAGGAGAATACAGTTCCCTGCTTGAAATGCGATTTCCGTCCTTTCTATACAAATAAATTCGAAGAAAGTATTTTATGTTCATGTTCCTGAGATAATTGTCACCCTTGCCTGTCCAGTGTCTTGAGTGGCAGACATAAACCAACCCAAACTTACACTTCATAACTATAACAGGCCGGTTTATTCATTGTCATCACAAAGAATAAAAATATACAAACAGTTTTTAGTTTTATTCACAAATTTCTGCAGTTATTTTATTGTTTGTTCAACTTTTGAAACGCGATTATTGTTCAGAGCATTGACACTTGAAACACCGCTTTACGTACGATCACCGAAGTTAAGCAAAGTCCGCCCTGGTCAGTACCTAGATGGGTGACAACTTGGGAATACAAGGTGCTGAAAACTTGGATGCGCATGTGATGCAATGGATGATGGTTCGGAATTAGAAATCCGAGATCAAATCCCCGTTGAATATTATAGTATCCATTATTGTCAGAGACAAATTGTTGTGTTATCTGAAAGTTAATTTTTTTAAATCGAGTGAGGAACTCTACGTCAGTGTATGACTGCTACAATCGTTCTAAAACTTAAATGTCTTACAAATCGATTGAGAAACGCTGCCTCAGTGCGTGACCGCTGAAACGGTTTAAACAGAGATAACTAATTATGGTTAAAAGAGTGATTTTTTTTACGACATGAGTAGTAAAAAGAGAAACTATTATTGCAAACCTTGGGATTTCAAACGATCAAACGATTATTGTTCAGAGCATTGACACTTGAAACACCGCTTTGCGTACGATCACCGAAGTTAAGCAAAGTACCCCCTGGTCAGTACCTAGATGGGTGACAACTTGGGACTACCAGGTGCTGAAAATTTGGATGGGCATGTGATACAATGGATGGTGGTTCGGAATTAGAGATCCGAGATCAAATCCCTGTTGACTTCGTTCTGTTCACTTACCCGCAATTACTCTTGAGAAAGGTAGGAATGCACCTCTTGCCTCCACCCCGGCCATGGGTTAATTAGTAAGACATCTCTTGCTAAATCATTAATATCTCAAAAAAAATTCTCGTCATCTAAAACTATTTTCTGGTTTTAAATAACACAAAAAAGGTTGGTAAACCGTAAAAAAAACAATCAATCAAACAGGCATTGAGTGTGGTGTTAAATCTTACACATCTTTTATTTTCCTATGTTCTTTTCTTTGAATTTTTATCTTTGATTTTAATGGGTTTTTCTACAATGATGTCCAGTTGTACAGGAGCCACTCGCGGTAGAGGGTTACAGTGCCAGTGGCCAGTTTATGTGGATATTGTGGGGTAAATAACTATTAACCCTAGACTTGAACTGGTTAAAATTGTCGTCATCAAGGAAACATCCTCTTAGGAGTTGGTTTCAAAAACAAACGATTCGCGGGGAGGAAGTTGCTCGAATGGAACTTACATCTCATCAATGGAATACGAAAGGAATGAGCTTTGTTCGCTACAATGCGCCTGGCATTGGCAGGTCTTAACCATGATGGTTAGAACTGATGGAACTAAGGAATGTAGCTCATCTGAAAACTTTCCATGGAAATAGCGGTAGAGTAGCGAAAGGCTTGCAACTTTTCGTTAGTGGGAAAGAGGTTGTAGGGTAAAAAAATCATTCATCACCCACAAGGACATGGAGAGACTTTTGGACTATTGAGGCAGGAAAATGAAGGCCGGGCAGCACCTGCTCATATATGTCAACAGTACTTTTACGGCTCTGATGGGTCTCTTGTAATGGTGGAGGATAGTAGGAGGAGCTAGGTACTTATTGAAGCGGCACAGGGAACAGACCATTTTCCTACCATCTTTAGTAATTGGTCGTATGAGTTCCACTTGAGGTCTCTTTGCGATGATCTTGTTCAAACTTTTATTTGACATTAAGTTACGAACAGAACCATCTCATTTCCACATCTCTCTCTCTTTCTCTCTTTCTCTCTCTCTCTCTCTCTCTTTATATATATATATATATATATATATATATATATATATATATATGCGTATATTTTCGGCAGCATGTCTTTAAGACCTGTTTCGTTGTACAGTTTAGGCATATTCTGTCTACTCATTTTTCGTTAGGATCCTTTCATACTCTTGGATAAGGTTTTTTTATGTATGAAAGACGAGAGAAAATCGCTGTGTTTATACATAATTTTATTAACAAGTACTTTCAACATATCCATGTCAACATCAAAAAATGAGTATTATAGTATCCATTATTGTCAGAGACAAATTGTTGTGTTATCTGAAAGTTATTTTTTTTAAAATCGAGTGATGCAGTGAGGAACTCTACGTCAGTGTATGACTGCTACAATCGTTCTAAAACTTAAATGTCTTACAAATCGATTGAGAAACGCTGCCTCAGTGCGTGACCGCTGAAACTGTTTAAACAGGGATATCTAAGTATGGTTAAGAGAGTTTTTTTTTTACAACATGAGTAGTAAAAAGAGAAACTATTATTGCAAACCTTGGGATTTCAAACGATCTTTTATACACATTTTAGAATATTTTGGAAGTATTCATAATCTTATTATGGTTTGGTTTTAATTTTTAATATAGAATTTTTGGTTTATGTCTATTCTTCTCGTGAAAAAGTATAGAGGTATTTTCAACGAGGATTTTTCTGAATTGTGAATGTGGACAGGTATTTTGGTGCAAATATTTAGAAATGTTAGATATATTATTCAAATGAAAACTTAGCAGCTAAGACAACGTTTTTTGTAGTGTGTCCAAAATAAATATTATTTTTACCATGGCAGATAAAATCTCCCAGAGAACATTGAAATATATAAACTCGTAATGAAAATGAGTTAACAGAATATGTCTATACTGTACAACGAAACATGTATTAATGTGTGTGTGTGTTGTGTTGTGTGTGTGAGGGGGGAGAATCTAAGAGTTAAAAATTTCAGCGTCCCTTTTGCTTCAGGCGCATGTGTAATCACATCAGTGTAAACATCACTTTAGTCCGATGAAGTTCTAAAGGACGAAATGCGACACAGGAAATTTTTTCCACGTTGTCATTGATTTTCCGAATATATATATATATATATATATATATATATATATATATATATATATATATATATATAATCTTGCTGAACAATGACGCTCTCTGTGATCGAACGGTCAAAAGTATATTTGATCAAACGGTGGGTAGTTTCTGTTACAACTGGGGACGCAGGGACCCTGCATATATTATTTATTCGGTTTTCTCGAGAGCGTAGGTCGATAGCTGCAACACACAGTTTAAAATATCGGGGCGTCTGTTTTAAACACGTGTATCCACTGAAAATAACGTTTAGTGTAATATATATAAATACATATATTTAGTAATTTTTAAATGTTTTTTTTTCTTTTACTCGACATCATGTGTCTTACTACAAACGTTATTTTAATGGGGCGCACGTGTTTGAGCTGATATCTCTAAATATTATTTATTTCCTTCTGTAGTCGAATAGTGAAATCTACGCTGATTGGTATGAATTTCACTATTTAAGAAAAAGGGAAAAAGCATATCAATTCAAACAAATGTGCCCACAAAAATAACGTTTATAGTAAATATGTAGAAAATTGGTGGAAATTATTTTTATGTATAACAAATGCATTGAGTAAATTATTAGGAGTAGAAGCTGTTTTTTGTCTTAATTGAGATACTATGGATACTGACACAGAAAAGGGATATGTGGTCTTATCTTAATCTCAAGTGTTTCTGTTTAATGTGTGCGCGTGCGTGTGTGTGTAAATCCTAAAACGAGGGTGAACATGACCAAGAATTGCGTGTACTCGATACTTTGTACTATTGGCAGATGATTTAAAGGTGAAACCAGTCCCACCCTAAACTTTAGGCTGGAGGAAAAAGCGCAATGAGACAATGTAATCGGGCATGGCTGATCATGTATGGAGAGAAAGGAGCAGTCACCAGTACCTGTGGAATGAAATGAAAATAATGAACAAGGAAGAACATTGGAGAGTTAAACGTCTGGAAGAATCGCCGGATATAAAGGCATCCTGAGTAGACAATAAATACACGATGAAAGCCGATGATAAAGAAAGACAAATGACAGCAAGTCTTCAACAGCAGTTGCAATTAAAAGCTGACAGGCAAAACTTGTATTAGTAGACAGCAACTTGGGACAATGGCCTACTGGATTAATTCGTTGGTGACATAATGGTTGTGAGTTCAACCCTTGCGCCAGGCAGTATGTATTTAAACTCGGTAGATAGCGACAATATGTTTAGCAGTAACTAGAACTAGAACTACGCATGAGAACTATATATATACCTAACTATAAGTGGCATGTATTATTATTTTGGTGCAAAAATAATGTCGTTTTTTTGACGTTAAAAAAATACATGTCGAACAGTGGAATGTGCTAATTGTAAATGAAATAAAGGGTTCAGTTCAGAATTCCTTGGAGGTTACCCAGAGCAATATACACCTGAGGAAGACCGGAAGGGATAACGGCCGATAGCAACAACAAAGATGAAGACAATAGTTTGAATATACACTCCGTGCCAAATTATTATCGGGATAACTTTTTTCTAATTCAGGAGCAACGCTGAGTTGTGGGAAGCAATTCTTGACATATCTCGCGGCATTACAGCAGATGACTTCCTACAATTAACAAATTCTATGGATCGTCGACTTTTTCAAGTAATTTCAAAACAGGGAAAGCACAATCCCTATTAATTTGTTTAAAACTGTGCCTTTGCTTGTATCTGTTATTATTTGTTTGATTTTCTTATTGATTAGCTTCTTTTGATCATAAACATTCGCGTTCAACATTAATAAACGTTTTGTTTGCTCAATTCTGGGAATTTTACGAGATCTTTCTAATAATTTGGCACGCTCAAATCACCGTGCTGGTAACAAATATGACGCCAGTTTGTTTACATTGCGCAGATCAGTACGAAAATTTCAGTGATTGCGCAGCTCAGTGTTGCAAATATTGTGTGAATTGATTGGACGGTTTTTGAAATATTAGAAAAAAAGTTATCTCGATAATAATTTGGCACGCAGTGTAAATCGTGTAAATAATATCTATATTTATCCTTTTCCTTTAGTCCTGTAGACTCCACTAAAGACCATAGTGTTACAGCTCTTACCAACATAGGCGTTTCTGTAGTTGCTATTACAAGTATTCTGTTTTTCAGGGATGACAGCCCTATACCCCACTTTATCAGCAGGTAGGCATTGTAATGCACAACGTTCCTATTGTCAACTGAGTGACATCCAGCTTGAACTGTGACTCCAGTATTGCGTCTTCTGTACACTGGATAGCCATTCAAATTCAGAAGCGTTTCATCTCTGAAGTCCTTTGGGAATTTCCTTTAGCATGAGCCATTTTCCATGGAAGGGGAAGATTGATTATCTGTTCCGCAAGAACCATGTTATCATGCATTTTTTTTTTTTTACTAAATCATACAAGGAATTAAAAAAGTAAAACTTAATTTAAAAATTTGAAGGGATGATTTTTCGAAGCCTGTTGAGGCACGATGAAACACAGAAATGAAATGAAAGAATTATAGTCCCAAAAAGTTGAGTGGGTTTTCCAAGTCAGGGGAAAACAACCCTTAAAACATGTGACCTTTTAACAACAATGTCATTTAGAGGCCTCTAAAAAAATCTTCTGAGACTAATTTAATCTTTAGAAATTTCATGAAATTAAGTAAGTGGATTGTAACATATATAAAAAAAAAATGTTTACTACAATTTTCTGAAAAACAAAGAACTCAAAATTAACTTCATCTCCGAAAAAGTCCTGAAAGTTTCGTTAAAATCCGATTAGTGTGTTTTTCACTTAAAAAACACGAAAATACACTAACGTAAATATGACCTGGGTCGTAGACTAAAAGAAGTTACCAAAATTTCGAACGTGCTTAAAAAATTAAAATTTAAAATTAAAAAATTTCAAAAAATAATAAAAAATACATTGGTCTTTCCTCTTAGTAATATTTTGACGATAAAAATTTGTTTTTATTAAGTTTGGGTCTTTTTCATCATGCTACGCTGTTTTCGGCGTAAAAGTGGAGGTACATACACAAAGAAAATACAAAATAATATATATACAAAACACAAAGAAAAATTGATAAAATTGGCCTATTTTAGGCATCCTCCATTGATTCTGGAGTGGGCGAAGTTGATGGTGTTTCTTTGAAAATCGCCGGCATTTGTTGACACCAATTGTGGAATGGAGTGGATGAGAGTTTTTCTTTGAAAATTGCCGCCAGTGAAACTCTGAATACAGATCAGTACTGAAGAGTATAACGTACGAACGAAGTAACTAACAAAAGAAGGAACAATTATAATAAGAATATATATATATATATATATATATATATATATATATATATATATATATATATATATATATATATATATAAATATATATATATAGAAAGTGAGGAAAAGAAAATAAAGAAACAGGGTTCAGGGAGACAGAAGTAGGTGGTTGACGTTGCATTTAATTTTTTTGAAAATTGTAATTATCAGAGAGGCAAGAAATCTGAAGGGAGGTCTACAGGGGAAAAGGGCGAGGAAAAAAATATTAGAGTTGAAGAGACGGTTGCATCTCGCTAGTTCAACATGAAAACGGTGGGACCTAGTTGCCAATCTAGTAGCATTCTTAAATTCATATCGTCAGGGCACCAGGGAAAATACTTGTACGTCACAACAATGAGAAAGTGAATGAAGTCAAGATGTCTGGTCTGGATCGATTACAGATCTTTCTTTGAATTTTGTCAAAAATCTCGAGACATTTTGCAGGAAGAACAGACCAGATATGGTCACAATATTAAATGCACGGACGAATTGTAGATTTATAAATGTGAAAGAAGGATTCTGACGAGAAGAATTTTCTGGCTTGATACAGTGAGCCAAATTTCCTATATATATATATATATATATATATATATATATATATATATATATATATATATAGTTAAGTTATAAGGAACTTGGTAAACCGAATTGGTAAATCCAAAGAGGATGAAATCCTGAGAGCTCAATGTGAGGACAGAGCTAATATGTAATGAAAAACAAACCACTTTAAGGTACCATTACGATAATTTATTTCACACA